>JAWWMO010000121.1:99148035-99243791 GCA_035047845.1 Dendrocincla fuliginosa
CCTCCCAGGCAGACCCGTGTCAGCCCACCTCACTTCCTGCCATGGCTGCCTGTGGTTTCTTTTGGTCCACCTGGGGAATAATCTAACCATCAACTTATGTTTTGCAGTGAGTATATCAACTTACCAAATGTTATGGTTTAACCCCAGCCAGCAGCTCAACTCCATGGAGCTGCTCACTGACTTCCCCCTTGGTGGGGTGAGGAAGAGAATCGGAATGGCAGAAGTGAGAAAACTCATGGGTTGAAATAAAAAGAGTTTAGTAGGTAAAGCAAAAGCCATGCACACAAGCAAAACAAAATGAGGAATTCATTGATTACATCCCATAGGCAGGTAGGTGTTGACAAAACAAGGGTATGTAGCCTCAAGTTGTACCAGGGAAGGTTCAGGTTGGACATCAGGAGGAATTTCTTCCCAGAAAAGTTTGTTAAGCATTGGAACTGACTGCCCTGGAGGTATTTAAGAAATGATTGGATGTGGCACTTAGTGCTATTGTCTAGTGACAAGATGGTGATTGTTCAAAGGTTGAACTCCATGATCTTAGAGGTCTTTTCCAGACTAAGTGATTCTGTGATTCTCTTCAGTCATCCCCAAGAAAGCAGGGCTCCATCACATATAATGATGACTTGGAAAGGCAAACATCATCACTCCAAACATGTTCCCTTCATCCTTCTCCACCCAGCTTTATGTGCTGAGCATGATGCCACATGTTATGGAATATTCCTGTGGCCAGTCTGAGTCAGCTGTCCCAGCTGCATCCCCAGCCTCTGTGCTGGTGGTGTGGGGTGAGGAGAAGAAAAGGCTTTGGTGCTGTGTGAACACTGCTCAGCAGTGACAAAATCATCCCTGGATTTTCAACACTACGTTCAGCACAAATCCAAACCGTAGCCCCATACCAGGCACTGTGATGAAAATTAACTCTCTCCCAGCCAAAACCAGCACACTCAGCAGGTTACAAAGAACAACAAAATTTTCTCATGGAAGGTGAACATCTTTTTAGGTATATGAGTCTTTGTGGAGAAAAAGTATTCCTTCACACTGGTTTTTTTTTGTGTTTCTAAGGGATCCTTGCTCAACATATTTAAGATACAAAATAACCCACAGGGGAATGGAATCAAATATAATACTATATGCATAAACCACAAAAAGTACTGATTAGAGAGAGAAAAAAAAAGTTTGATCAGATTGAAAAATGTACTTTGAAACTGCAGAGATCTGAATTTTTTAAAGGCTTATTACCATATTGCTGTGCTCAGGGAAATAACTACACATCAGTATACATTTTAATTAAAGCATAAAGTTTTAAAACTAAATTCTACTGAGTTCTTACTCAGCATACCCAGAGGGCTCCCCTCCCTCTTTGATAAAACATGTGATTTTACTGACCTGGAAATGGATCTTTTTCTAGCTATTTCAAACAGCTATACAATAAAAGAGACTTCAAGTATGAAATGCCTGTCCAGATTTATACAATTTATATAAGCTTTTTGTGCAGCTACTTTAGAGTCCCTATAATGTTACTTGATTATTGATAGGCAAATTTAAAATTCAGCTGTGAAATTATGAGTCTGCTAGATAAAAAATAAAGAAGTGGTGATCAAAGAGATCAAATGGAGGATATAGTATTGATCTTCTTTTGTGATTATTGAAAAGCACATGTTCATCTGGGAATCTGTGTAGGTGTACACATGTACATTAAACATGTTTGTTTCCCTGTTTTCATACATATATATACAAGATTGCAAGACCACTTTTAGTACTTTTATGAAAGGGAATACAATAAGATGTGTGCTCATCTTAGCTTTAAGTGCCTAGTTTACATGCTGAGCTGAGAGATTGGTCTCTGTAGTCTCCCTATAGAGTCAGCAGAGAAAGTGATATTTATCACAAGGGAAATCCAGAATATCCTTCTAAACAGGCTGCTCGGTATCAATCTCAAAATGGAACCCCTTTCTCTCTTTCTGGCTAGGTAACAGGTAAGCTTTTTAACTTAGGTCATCCTCTGTAGGCATCTTAACACGATAGTGTGAATTCCACTGTTAAAGACAGTAGGTCTCTAGTTGAAACTTGAATCTTTCAGACTACAGTTTTATGAAATTCTTGTTGAGGCTATTTGTACCTTGGTTCTAAGTATCAAAAATCTTTTGGGTTTTCCCTGTATGTAATCAGCTCTGGCCTTAGAAGTACTTTTAACTCTGCAAAGATTTCAGGTAATGAGTACAACAGAGTTAAGCCTAATGCCTTAATCATTACAAGATTAAGACCTACAGTAAAGGGTATGTTCTGATAGGAAAAGAGACATTAGAGGGTGTTCATGCCAACAGAGGAAATAATAATAATAATTATTAACTTGTTTTCTGATTTGAAAAAATAAAAAGCAGAATGTCTCAATAGTATCATTGAGTTCTAAAATGTTCATGCAACCCTCTCAAACTCATTATATTTTTTTTTCTCTTGCTCAACAAAGCTTCAGTAATCATCCTGTAATCAAGAAGATGCTTTGCACAACAATTTGTTCGATAGAAATAATAAAGCAAGAGTATGGAAAGATACATTTTGCCATCTATGAATAATTGACTGTCTGCCATGTTCCCATACATCTTGCTTCACCCACTTTTCAAGTTGTTTTATAGAAAATTTCCTTCCAAGGGAAGAAAAAAAGAGAACTGTTACCTGGATGAAGTTGTTTGCCGTGACTAGTTTACATTAATCCATTTTGACAAGATTTGGAAGAATTCTGTTCTTTCTTTGAATTTATTTTGTTTGTTTGTTTATTTTTTTTCTAGCACCTTACAGACCTTCAGAAAGGACTGTGTGAACACATATAGAGCCTCAGTGTAATGAACTTAAGGTTTTTTTACTGAGAATTTTGTAGTGGTGTTGACAGACATTCTGGTGCAGATTTGACAGAGCACACAGAGGGCACCCTGGCGTCCTCATGGGTGGGCTAAGGATAAGGTATAACTTTACCAAAAATAGCAAATTTGTCAGCTGCTTTCTGTCCTGCAACTTTTACATGTTCCTGAGACCTCATATTTAGAATGTGGAGGGCTTACTCTCCTGTCTCCAGTTTTTTGCATTGCTGCTTCCAAAAGGAGGCTTTTCCCATCCTTCAGGCCTTCTGGAGAAGAAAAAAAAAAAAGGGGGGGTGATGCAGAAAGTAGAGACAGAAGTCCTTTCCTTTGATCCTTGCAGCAGGAATAAGAGGAGAGAACCTAAATCAGACACTGTTATTCAGGCTCTAATACTCACTTGTGAATTCTGACCTAATTATGCTGAAATCAACCACATGTCCCACTGCAAGGACTCACATCCACGTACCCAGTAATGGAGTCCTGAATATGGAAAGAGCTGATCTGCAGCTGAGCTGGACGTTGTCAAAAACTGAAATGATTTATTCATTATTTGTTGATTTAATAATGAATTTGCTTAAGGAATAGCATAGCACTTCCACAGCACCATATATATTCAAAGGAGTGTCCAAACAGGAACTGTTTAATTAATTCTTACAATACCCCCTATGAAGTAGTTAAGTAAATTAATGAGAGTTCACAGGCTCTCAGGATTGATTAGAGCAGGCAAGCAAGGAAGTATTTTGCTCAAGCTGATGATGTGAATGGATAGATAAATGAAGTGGGAGGGAAAGATTTGGCTCTTACAGCTCTCAAGTTTACAAGATAAAGTCTTTAAGGAATTGAAATTACTATCATCAGTATTAAATTAAAGCTCTTCTTTAAGTGTCAGTCACATTATTTTATTTTTTTTTTATTATTCCTGGTGAAAGTATAATATTTGTTTTTTCGTCAGTTAGTGCTATTATATTTTAATGACTTTAACACAGTCTTACTCCCCAAAATAATATTTTGTTTATCACATGATCAGAAAGCTGTGAGTGATGCTGTTAACTATCCTTTCTCTTTGGCAGCTTTCAGGCAAAATGGTGGCAAAGATACTATCACTCAACAGTGGTGATGGGGGTTCAAAATTTTAGTTGGTGTCCGTAACTGAAATGACATTAGAATAACTAAAAATAGCAGTACCAAAGAAAGTAAGAAAAATAATGGTGATGATGATATAAAATAAGGTTAAAATGAATTCAGGATCAACAACAATCCAAAGAAAAAGAATAATTTCCCTTCTCACCCTAGATTTTCTTCACTTACAGCCTATTACGTTAGCTTAGGAGCTTAACAGCCTGTAAAGGATCCATACAAAAAAGATAAATAATGGAGCTCCTGAAATGATCAGAATATTGGTAAAAGGAAATGTAAATCAAAATTTTACGTATTCTTGGCTGCAGTCACCTCCCACTCAGCAGCCAAGACTTATGTAGCAGTGGCTCCTTCTCTCCAGCTGGACTGCCTGTCACACTCAGAGCTGTAAGAGTTGACTGTTGTTCATGAATGTAGGGGGAAAAATTGTGTGACTAAGATGCTTTTAAGAAGCTGCCTGCTGGGAGTTCTTACATTAGACTTTCTTAGAGAGCCCTTCAGCATCTGAAACCAATGACAGGAGAAAAGACAGAGGGGAATCTGCAAAACCGGGTTATTTTAAGGAATGATCTTTTATACATTCAACCATGACCTCACAGATTAGTGATCTGTTCAAGGAACTGCAAGATATGGCGCCTGCTTTTCTCCCCTGGTTTGTTTTCCAAGGAGAAATGTTTTAGTGCAGAGGTTACTTAGTAACTAAAAGAACCTCTACAAATAAAAATGATGGAAGGTTGTTTTTTCTATTTGAAGAAATTGCCTGAAGCAAAGCATTTTTTAGTCATGTTTGAAACTCATATGCACATTAAATTGCTGATACTCTATTCCATTTCTTTTATTTTAATTCCTTCTGTTTTCTATTTATGTTTGTTTTTCTTTTTTTTTTTTTTAATCAAAGTCACATAATTTACAAAAGTCCATTAGCAGACATCTTTTGATAGTCTTTATTTTCTGCTACTGTGGCAAAAAAGAACTCAACTTATTTTCACCTACTGCAGTTTAAAACTGGTGATTAACTTTAGCTGGAGATCTGTAGGGGAAAAAAAGTCCCCTCAACCTAAGGATATGATGATGCATTATGCAAATATTTAAACAGGATATTGGTAGATGGGTACTTTTGTGAGGTGAGAGAGGAAGTGTTGTGTTTGATTGTCTGCTGTGTTGGTTATTGAGATATCACATGGCAAAACACTTGAAAAGACATTAGAGGGTAACAAGTGAGAATTTCTTTGCACCTATGAAAACCACTACTAAAGGTGCATGCTTATAGGTCAAATTTATTTTCCTTCCCTGAGAGATGAATTCTGGGACCATGGAAGATTGGGTCATGGTCTCCACCTTTCCCCACTAAAGGAAATGGGAAATTTTTTAGTCATTAGAAATGGTTTCACTCAGAGGAAAGAGTGGTCAAATAAGATTCTGCATCCCATTCCAACCATGTCATAGGACAGGATATGGATACATTGTGGACAAAGGTATTCCTGTCTAGTACATATTCAGCTCTGAGATGTGTCACATACAATGTCATCTAATTCCATTTTTGAATGAGAAAAAAATGACAGAAAAGGTATCAATACCTGGATATGATCTAGGCACTTGAGTTAGATCAGAGGACAAGTTATTAGATTTGTTTTACCTAAAACCCCATCATTTTCTTTTGACTGGTTGTGACAGAAGCCTAGGCTATTTAGCTCAGATGTAAACATCTGTTTCGTGGATATATAAGGCTTCATTCCTATAGTGGATATAGGATATGTAGTGGATCCTACATAGTAGATAAATAGGACCATACAAAATCTTGTGGGAACCAATTCATAAATTAATTCAATATAGGTGTCTAATGCTGTTTGAGATGCCCCAGAGCATCCAACCTGTATGGTAATGTGGCTGCTACAGGACTTACAAGACAAGATCAGGTGGGATAGCCTAGGGTATCTCAGTGCTTTATCCTTAGAAACCTCTGTGTGAGCAACTAAACTGAGGCACAAGCTCATGTGATTTTATAATCTGATGTTTTTCTGTGTTTGTCAGTAGTCTTCTGCAGTAAGTGTAGAAACATCACAGAAACTCAACAGTCAAAGTAGTAGTTATTATCTTTCAAAGACTAAATCTCTGCCCTCTCTTTAGGGTGAGATTCACTTGCCTACATCTAAATCCTGATTGTCATTTTAGGCACCACAGGATACCTTCTCAGCCTCTATAAGAAGGGATCAAGTGTCCAAGACCTGCATAGTATCTCCCACCTCCATGTAGGCATTTTAGATGTCCTTGAATCTTCAAAATGACACTGGATTCCTATATGAGACAACAAACTCCTCCCTAGTTACTGCAGAGCTCAGAACCCCATCAGCTGTACAAAATGAAAGAAAAAAAACCATCCTAGAATTCAGGATATCTGCAATATGGACATAATGAAGGATTTTGTTCATAAAATACATTTGGTTGAATTGAAAAAGCTCACCGAAATATCTATGTTAAAATATTCAGATCATTAAATACATTCTCATATGGGTAAAGGGGAAAAAAAAAAAAAAAAAAAAAAAAGAACACAACTGGAAGAACCTAACTTCTGACTGCCAAAGAATAAAAATAGACTTCAAAGGCACAAAGAAACATGAGCTCTTTCTAACACTGCTCGGATTTAAGGAGGTTTTTTTTTTTTCTTAATTGCTTTCTTTTTCAATCTATTTTTTTCTGATCCTCTATTGCTTTTACACAAATTTCCTTTTTCATCTTTCCTCTACTAAAATCAGTCATTACCATGACTAGTTTAAGGAACAGAAATTAAGAAATTAAGAGGTATACAGACCAGTCAAGTGCAGCTACTATTTCAAAAAGCTCAAGAGCAACACATATGTTTTAACATCAGTATATGAGCAGTTTTCTATTCAATTTAATGGACCTGACGAGTGCACTGTACTGTACAGAGTGATGGTAATTTATTTATGTACAATACATAGGGATAGAGGGGCTCAGACTGTTCTCCAAATATGTATATCCTTTTTAATTGAACTAAAACATAACTAAAACCAGGTTATGTATTTGTAGCTTGCAAGTATTTTAATATTACCAGAATTTGTGAGCAAATTTAAAGTGATTTGGAGATTTCCTTTGATTGCTATCTACTCATTAGTTCAATGAAAGGTTTGTTTCCTGAACTGAAAGGAGTTCACTGCCAGTGCTGAGTTTCAGCTGTTGCACTGGACATTCCTTAAATGTTTCATTTCTGTTTCATTCAAAGCAAAGAAAGGAAAACCGTCCTTTCAGACACAGAAGTATGTATGACACTTTCACATTCTTGAGACAGTTCCAGTGAACGTTGCTTAGTCTGAAGAAAAAAATATGCCTTTTCTCTGCTTGATGTGGAGCAGAGTTTCTTATCCCAAACTACTTCAAATCAGGCAAAGAAGAAAATTGAACAGTCTCCCATGTTCCAGGTAGCACCCAAACCTAGTCTATAGGACATAGCAATGTCACTGGCAAAGCTTCCTCATCTCCCAGTTAACCTTTCATTTAAACCACCTTTCTGTAGTCTCCTCAACAGAGGAACATCTTTTGTGATATTTCATTTCACAATGGTAGGGCTAATAAATAAAACATGAAAATAGAAATGTTGCTCTTACATTGTACTTTTTTCAATAGTGGCTGAAAAGTTGCAGCATTTGTCTTCAGGCAGCAGTCACTGTGCAATAGAGAGGGCAGTAATACCAGTGTATACCTGTACAGTGTTTGCTGAACTGCTGCTGCTGGTGGTTTGCTGCTTCAGAGAAATGCTTTTCAGGAAAAACCAGTAAATGGTCCCAGGAATATACATGGAAACTTACGTGCCCTGTTACAGTGATTTCATACTTTTCTAGGATATCTCATGCTCCTATGGGATTTAGTAATAATACCAATGTTTTAGCCAGAGACAGAGAAAAAAGGGGTTTCGTCTCAGCTTTGCTAAACTTTATGCAGAGTCCAGAGAAGGGCACACCAAGATGATTAGAGGGATGGAGCACCTCTCCTATGAGGAAAGGCTGAGAGAAATAGGATTGTTAAACCTTAGGAAGGGAAGGCTTCAGTGTAAACTGATTGCAGCCTTCCAGTACCTGAGGGAAGGCCACAAGAAAGAGAGAGAGAGACTATTTACAAGAGCATGTAGTGACAGGACAAGGGTAAATGGCTTCAAACCGAAAGAGAGTAGGTTTAGATTAGATACGAGGAAGAAATTCTTGACTGAGAGTGTGGTGAGGCACTGAAAAATGTTGCTCAGGGACGTTGTAGATGCCCCATTCCTGGAAGTGTTTGACTATGTTGGATGGAACTGTGGTCTAGTGGAAGGATCTAGTGCACATGGCAGGAGTGTGTTGGAACTAGGTGATTGTACACGCCCTGTCCAAACCAGGCCATTCTATGATTCTGTAATTATTTGTCTGAGATACGTTGGAGCAATAATATATCTGATCAAATCAAAAATTCAGTACATTGCTCTGGACCACAGTAGCACACCATGATTTATAACTTTTTTACAGTGTGAATAATGCAAATCTTAGAGCACAGAATATTTCCAAGTAAAACTCTTTATAAGCAAAAATGAACATATTTAAATTTAGTTACCCAAGATAAGATAAAAATAAACATCATATCAACAAAGCATAAAGCCAGAGATCAGCAACTTCTGTCTGTGGTGAAACTTTGTAGTCTATTTACCAAACAAACTCAGGGAAACAAATCCCCATTCTGGTGGCATAAATACTCAGATGAGTATTGTTCTTTTTAACACTGTAACACCCTTCTAGAAACTGAGATTATGAAATATTTTTCCTGCTTATGAAGTAATGAATAGTCTGAGGCTGAACCAGTTTTTTTAAATACATCTTCAGAATAATTTTTAGAAAACAGTGGAAAATATAGTCTTATACTAAGGACCCCCTACTATATTGGTATCATACATGCCTTTCAGACCTATTATAGTATGACAAACATATATTTTGCAGAGCACTCTAATTTCAGATTAGTATTGTTTTTACTTTGGGATATATAAAGTGAAAAGGTAACTTTATAGAGTCAGGAATTTATTTCATCTATCAAAGGCTAAACACAGATTTTAGAGAGAAATGCATCTCTTCAGTCTCTTTTTCTGATAAGACTTTGTAAGCCCTATAAGCAGTTAAGTCTACACAGTTTAGGAAACCTAGCAGTTTATAATGCATTATAAATTACTCAATTTCCCCTAAAATGTATGACGTTTGCCTCTTTGGCAAATCCAAAACAGAAATGCAAAATGTGCTTATTATTCCAGCCTCAAAGAACAAGCTTTTATAGAGGTAGTGACTTTGTGTGGGCAATGTCTTGCCAAGTCAAGATCTCCTGACAGAATCACCACAATATATTAGCAATGTATCTACAATTTATTTAGTATTTACTTTGTATTCTTTGATTAAAAATCTCAATAATAAACTGACTTTGAGAAGTACATTACGAGCCTTTTACTGACTTCCAGAAGTACGTTACAAGTTTTTATTGAGATAAAGATCTTCTAAGAAGCAAAATGTTTTCTCTGAAAGAAAAAAAAAAAGATGAAATAACCTTATTGTTTACCTCCCTGGAGGGGTAAATAATTATTTTTGCAGCATTCAGTAGAGAGGGAGTGATAGTTGACACTTAGAAAAGAAGCAGGAACAATTTTTGCCTGAGTAAGAACTACAAAGTCTTTTATACATTAAAAGTAAATATCATGCTAATTCTGGTACTGAATGAAAACCATCACTGTATTTAATAAACAGGAAAGCTATTTATAATTAATTGTTAGCTATTGATTGTCTTCAGAAAACAACAACAAAAAATCAAAACCAGAATGAGCTCACTTACAGTAAACTGTGTTTTCTTTCCCTGATCAGATATGGTGTCCATTAACACAACAGCATAAAATTGTGCTCTAACTATGGGCTTGTAGCAAAAACATAGCATCATTTCTGTAGCAGCCTGAGTCCTCATCTTCAAAAGTGCTTTTAAAGTGCTCCTAATACCATAAAAACTTAAATAAGGCTAAGGCTACATTCCTCACTGTGTGACTTTATATGATGTGGTCCATAGTATTTTGGAATTCTGTCTCAGTTAAAAGTATTAAGCAAGAAACACCTTAGGAGAAAAAATATATCTGAATCATGGCAGATATATCACAGGCAAAATATGGAATCAGTGTTTTGGGTGCCTAAACATCAAAGGAGGGTTATTTTGCAGTTTTCTTCATCAGATACTCATCTCTTCTTTATTAACTGAAAGTGAACAGAATCACAGAATATGCTGAGTTGGAAGGGACCCACAAGGATCACTGAATACAACCCTTAGCCCTGCACATGACCATCCCTAAGAGTCACACCATGTTCCTGAGAGTATCTTACAGTCTGGATTTATTTAGCTAAGTTTTACCTCTAGGTGTCTTAAGATAAGAGCACACACCATTGAAATGGATGTAGGGGGTGAGAGCAAGAGTCAGCCTGGATCTGATTTCTCTTGGAGAGCTGCAAAGGGGACACCTCACAGCCTGCAGGAGGAGAATAATAAGATTTGATCCTTCTATCAGTTATTCTTTCAGACTCCATCTATTTTCAGCTTGGTGGATTTCCTGAACCAAGTTGGGTTTCTATATTTTTGTAACTTTGATGTATTTTCTTCCATCTTTTCTGCTTTTTGTCCAATTTTCCCTTGACTCCAGGTAAAACTTCAACACGTGTTAGGCCTTTTGTCATGGATTTCCTAAGGTCTGTTATGCATTGCATGCAGGAAAAGTAACTTAAGGACATCTAACTGTTTAAGCTCATTTGATCCCTCTTGCACAATAAAAATATACAAAGTTTTACATTGTTTCCTGAGATAGATTTGTCATAGGAGTTTGTATGACACTATATGATTTCTTTCGTAATTGTCATAGGTCAAACTAGCATGTACTTCTTAGCAGTCTCATATTTGTATAATTTGTAAATTCCCTTTTAATCCTATTAAACATTATATATGTGTGTGCATGTACTTGTGTATAGGTAGATATATATTTCCATATGTAGAGACATATCCCTATTAAAACTAAAAGAAATTGTGAAGAGCCAGTAGTTATAGTATGCGTATGGTTTACAAAGTGTACTTATACTGCATCCATCATTACAACATCATAATCAGCAGTTTACGAGTGAAAATTCATATAGTTCAAAAGTGCTCTTTATCATCCCCCACTATTGAAAGCTCTGAGATGTCATTTGAAAAGAAGTGTGCATAGCAGTGTATACCTTTTTTCCTTCCAAATTTCATTACTCTGTGTTTCTCCTGCTCAAGCTGAGGAAGGTTAAAATGACATGCAGAAAGTAGCCCAGTTCATGTTGAAGTATTCTTGCTACTTGTTTTTATTCCTGTAAAAGCATGACATTGTGAATATGAGATTAAAAAAAACCATCCATTTCACTTTTTAAAATGGTGGGTTTTCCATTCAATTTTATCACTGCTTACTTTGTGTCAGCCCAAAGGAATTTAGCGTGTTGCAGTGGATTATTACGTACTGATGCCTGTATAAATGGTAGCTATATCTGCTCCATGGCTTCTTTGACTTTAAAAGTCATGGAGTCTTATCCACGTTTTTGTGTAATAGCTGATGAGCATCTTTGTCAAGTGTTAGAGATGACAATAGAACTGTTTATCAGTTTGTCAGTGGTCACGTTATTTGTTTGTACCTGTTCCTCTCTCCAGCCTCATTTTTCCTGCTGAGGTGAGTTTACATGTGTTTTGTATACCTTGAGATGTGCAACCATTTTCTACCCTTGTGTAAACTCTTTGAAATAAGGCTAGACTTGATAACAGGTATTCTGTACATCTTTGTCACTGATGTGCAATTCTTTTTTTCTGTGTGTCATACTGGGGTCAGGACACAAGAATTTTCGTGCTTTCTGTATGCAGACAGTCCTTCCATTAGTTTTTCAGTAAAAGGCTCTGGCAAGCCTTGTACTTGACTTAATAAATCAGATAGGTTGGGTTTTTTGGTTTATGTTGAGTATTATCAGTTAATGTCATAAAACCAGAAGAAGCAAATTCTACAACAATATTTAAAGCTTTTATGGTGTTTTCATTTGTGCCTAGAGCACAATGTCCAGAAATTGATCTTGCACATTCAGGTTATGAGGCAACTTCTGCAAGGTTCCTTTTTTTCAGTGGTGAAATCTGCCCAGGATACTAGTTGGAGGTTTTCATAACTGCATTAGAAAGTGGAATCAATATCAGAGGTGAGTGGTGTTTATGTAGCCTATTTTGTGAAAAGACAAGAAGAATTGTAAACCTTTCCTTATAGTTCCAGATTTCTCAGGAGCCAATATGTTGTTCCAGTCTGGAGAAATATACTTAGTGCTTATATTGAAAAGATCTCCCAGAAGGTCTCTGTTCCAAGTCTATTTGAAAAAAAAAAAAACCTGCCTGCATTTCTCAGGTTTTTTCAAATCCAAAACTGAGGCAAGTTATTCCCAAGGCTCACAGGTGTGTGCAGATAAATATTGAATTAATCCAAAGAGCTCTAACTTGATCAAAACTAGTATTGTTTGGGGTAAACTATGCAAAACCACATTCCTTTAATTTGCTAAAAGAGAAAAAAGTCTTGCAAAAACCATTATTTAGCATGAATCTAACAAATACTTGAGGGTAGGGGTATCCACTTATTCTATCTGAACTTTTATAATCAAGATGAATGTTTTTACTTTCCAGAGATACAATCCAAAGTTCACTGAAGCTAAGTGAAATCGCATCAGATTCTATTAAAAAAAGAAAAAAAAAGTTTTGCATACCAGAATATCAGTCTTAACTAACAAAACATAACTTGTTGAACATGACTTGTTCAATCTTGTATTTTTTCCCCTTCAAATTTCCATATTCACTTCCAAAAACAGATGTATAATTATCAGTTTGGTACCTACGATTATACTTTTCATGGTATATGTCATGTTCAAACATGCGGGTCTTCAGGTTGCAATTTAGTCATGCAAACTTTGACTCAGCAAGTCCTAGACATTACACTTTTGCTTATTTGCTTGAATTTAGATGTTAAACACTTTTCTAATTTGGGACTTCCTTTTGTTTTATCTGCTCTGTTGTGTCTGCTGCTGCTGACATTAATTTAAAGAGCTGTTGGACAAGCAAAATGCAAGATAGATGTTGTGCTGATGTAGGGCAGGTCAGTTTACATTCACCAGCCTTTTTGCAGAATTTAAATGTTTTGTTGTGGCCATAACAATCTTTACTGATCATTTTGGGGGAAAAAAATGTCTAAATGCTGCCACTGGCAAGCAGAGTTTTATCAAGAAGGATCCACTGGGAGCAGGCCTGCTAAAGTCACACATGGATGAGTGTCCTTCTCTGCTAGAATAAGCAGTAATCCTCAACTTGGAAAAAAATAAAGAAGATTTAATTAGTTGCAAGCCATCAATCCATAAAATGAAAGTTCCAACACTTTTATTGCAAAGTCCTTGATTATAAATGTGACGTACAGCAAGACCATGGGAAGGAATAAATCACAATATAAAGCCAGAGCACAGGGATTTGGAATTTCAAAGGTTTTAAAAATTAATGTTTTCTGTCAAAATCCCTGTCCAAAATAGAATAGGAAGAGTTAGAGTTTTCACTAATTGAAAATCAGACTGTCTGATTCTTTAAGTAACACAATCAGAGAATAAATTCAACTACACAAGAAAATATTAGTGCAGGGAAACATATCTATATTTTAAGAGCTCTGCTGCAACAGGTAGTCTGGGTTTATTTTCAGCTGTGTGAAAACACAAGCAGTGTGATACAAAAATGGCAAGGGTGTTCAACTCCCATCATCTGGTTAAAATGCATGAGATTGGAACCACGACGTGCTCATTTTGGTAAAAAAAACCCAATAAATCCCATTCTACTTACCATCTCTTTTGGACCTCTTTTCAAAGACTAAAGATGATTTTTTAACTTTTCCAGAAATTTGTGTTTACCTAGAAAGTAATGATCATAATCTTATTTTACCAGTCTCAGAAGAAAATAGTACTGCCTAGAAAGATATACTTGATTTTCCAAAACAGTTAAGGATGTGTTGCCAAGGGAAATTGATTTGGCTAAAACTGCTTACTGTGCATAATATGCCTGAAATGAAAGTTGTAAGTAACTATTTCCAAGATATAAATAAAGATCCTTCAATCTACCAGAAAAGGGAGATTTAAGCAATTAAATTTTTCAGACACTTTACAAAGGTAAGCATGGGCGTCCACATTACTCCTATAACTGACTTTTTAAAAGAGGCAATGAATGACTAACTAGGCAAATACCAGGATTTGAAAAAGGTGCTTATTATGTCTGCATGTTTTGAAACACAGATGTGTCTGCTTAAAAAAAGACCTCACAGAGTATAACACATCAAAGACACTTAAAAAGTTCAAAATTAAGGGGAAAAACAAAGTACCACGATCCTTTCTCAAAATTTATATCATACTGCAAGGGTTCCACAAAAACACATATAATACTTTAATTATGTGAGTTTCCATGTCTGTAATGCTTCAAATACAAGTTCTTCATCACAATTTTTCAAAAACAAATTTGGAAAATTCACTGGAGCTTGGGCAGCCCTCAGTGAGGGGAGGTCCAGGGGGTGAGAGCCGTCTGTACAGTGGGTTCCTGAGTCCAGGAGCTCTCAAGGAGCAGCCCCAGGACCCAAAAACTCTATGCAGCCTATTGGGAGAGAAAGGGCAGGGCAGTGCTGGGAGTGACCAAGGGACTTTTAAATGGTTCCAGGGAGAGCAAGAGAGCCAGAGTGGGCAAACAGAGGCGTGGCAGGGCAGTGAAGAAATGGCAGAGCAGTAAAGGCGTGGCAGAGCAGTTTGTGGGGAAGTTCACACAGGCAGGGTGAGTGGGAAGGGCTCCTCTCTGACCATCCAGGAGCAGCCAACAGAGGCAGCAAAGTGAGTCAGTAGCTGATAAGGAAGAGCAAAGAGATCCTTTCAGCCCCAGTTTTATTAGCAAATTAGTTTAAGCTTCCTCAGTTATGGTGCTGACGTGCTGTAGAGCTCGATTCCTTAGAGCTGCAAGAGTCACTGAACCAGCCATGTCAGAGGCCTCCAGCCAGACAGACCTGCTGATGGCAGACACTGCTCTCCAGGTTGCAGGTTGCCAGGAGTGCCTGATGCCTCTTTGGGAGGCAGGGGCCAACAAGCAGTTATTGTGCAGAAAGGGGCCATGGTTGAAGAGCTGTGTCATCAGGTGTAGGAGAAATAGGAAGAAAGGAACAGGCTTTGTGTATTCGACTGACTGAGCAAGAGAGACACTGATCATTTTCAGAGACGTGACAGTCTCAAGACTCTCAGGAGTCTCAAAACTCCACTGAAGTGGGGAAACAAGTGAACACAGAACCCTGCAGGGTAATTACTCAAAGGATTGTTACTCAAGGGTCTGTAAAGATGAGGGCTGGAAACAGGTCACTGCACGTACCAGGAGGAAGATTCCTCCTTCTCAGGTTCTGACAGGTAGGACTTGTGCCTTCCACAGCAGGTATGAGGCTCTGGAACTAGAAGGCCAGACAAATGATGAGGTGGGCAAAGGTCCTTCTGGGGTAGTGAGTCCTCCTAAAACACCACCACCTCTACCCTGTATCAAGACCTCCTCTGTTAACAGTAAAAGAAGGGTAGTTGCAATAGAAGACTCCCTTCTGAGGGGAATGGAGGGCCTGACATGCAAACCAGACCCAAGCTGCAGTGAAATCTGCTGTCTCCAAGGGGTTTGGATAAGGGACATTACTGGAAAAGTCTTCAGTCTAATAAGGCTCTCTGATTACTGTCTGCTATTGGTTGTTCAAACTGGCAGCAACCAAATAACAAAGAGAAGTCCAAGGGCAACCAAAAGAGGCTTCAGGGCCCTGGGATGGTTGGTAGAGGGATCAGTAGCACAGGTAGTGATTTCTCAATTCTTACAGTAATGAGCAATAAATAACATTGATAAGAATAGGCAGATCCTTCAGATCAATAAGTGACTCTGAGGTTGGTGTAATCATAAAAATTTTGGTGTTTTTGACCATGGGATGATCTAGTCAACACCTTGTCTACTGACACCAGATGGGATGCACCTATCTCAAATGGTAAAAAGAGTTTTAGCCCAGGAGCTAGCTGGGCTCATTGATAGAACTTTAAACTATCTTGGAAGTGGGAAAGGCACAAAACCGGGCTTGCCAGTGATGAGTGACAGGACGGTGTGCCAAAACTTGAGGAAGCAAGCACTCATGGGATCCTCCAATCTGCCTCAGGAGATGTTGGTGATGATGGACCATGCCTGAAATGTTTCTTCACTAACACACACAGCGTGAGAAACAAACAAGGAGCTTCAAGCCCTGGTCCAGTCCTAGAGATTTGGCATCATTGGCATAAATGAAACCTGGTGGGATGAGTCCTGTGACTGGAGTGCCCTGTTGGACAAGAGAAGGGTGTGTTATAGAAGGGTTAGATTGTATGGAGCTCAGAGTGGGCAATGGCATTGTTGAGAGCCTCTGGGGAAGAACCGAGGGGCAAACAAATAACACGGATGTCATCAAAGGAGTATGCTATACACCTCCTGGCCAGGATGATGATGCTGACAAATTGTCCTTTGAGGAACTAAGGGATACTTTCAAATTAACTGCTCTTGTCCTTATGGGGGACTTCAACTTGCCAGATATTACCGGGAGCACAGCTGGTACAACTTGGGCCATAAAATTCCCAAAAAAGATGGATGACATCTTTCTTTTTTCTTAAAGCATGATACCACATGCAATACTCATATATTCTTATCAACTCATAAATTAGTTCTTTTTGCTATTTACAGGCAGATTTTTTGATTCTAAGGCAAGTAAAAGGCAAGGACAAGTTTAGGATTCTGTATTTTCTTTTTAAAAGGGTAGATCAGTAACTAAGATACAGGCAATCTTTTTTAGAAAGTCCTGAAATGACAGTCTCTATGTAACAACCAGCATGGTCAAAATCCTAAAGCAGGCATTGTTTTCCTTCTTTTCTCTGAATAGAAAAAACTCAATGAAATTAAGAACAAATTTCATGATTTAGCTTTTACATAGTGAGCTACAGGTTTCCTTGTGATCTGAAAAAAAGTACTGATCAATAATGCAGACCTACTACATACTTCTCAGACTGTAGATGAAAGGTCAAACTGTGGTCCATTATGTACCCTCTGTTTCTCGGTAGAGCTCTTCCACTACTGTTGGCGAAGAGGTTCTGTTTTGGCATGAATGAGCCTTTAGAATGTGATGAAACATATTTAAGTCTGCACATTCTGAAGGTAACCACATCTGTAGACATTGTAAGAGATTTCTGAACTCTTATTCCAGACTTATAGGAACATAAATAAAAAGAATTCTCAGCCTATTGACTCTTGCTTTATTCTATCCATTCAAATATTACTAGCTTGGCATAATAGATCTGCATTCGCTTTTTTTGGGAAAAAAATCTAATGTGAACATCCTTATTTCTTTAAACACCAGATGCTCAGCTGAATTGATTGATAGAATTCAACTGAAATCAGAGGGGCTTAGGCAGTTAACATAACTAAGCATCTGGCTCCTGGTCTCCGCCATGTGAAAGGTTTTTGATTTTTTTTTCCCTTTCTGATAATGAGCTGACATTAATTTTCTGTGTCTTGACAGGTCACAAGCAGTCATGCAAATGACTTGTGTGTAAACACACCTGACTGTGTATCGGTGCGGAACACTCAGGGCCATTTGCAACAGAAAAAAAAAAAGAGAGAGCGAGGGGCGGGGGGAAATACTAAAATGCTGGCTGATCTTATTTAGTGATTGATAGCTCTGCTTTTATCGATGCTGTGGGAACTGTCAGAGTGGTGTGAGCAGAACACAGCTGCTGGCTCTGCACTCCTTGAGCAGCCTCGGCTGCTGCCCTTCGGGCAAGCCAGGTGGATGTGGATCTTTGCTGGGATCTTTGCTGGAACTCACTGACTTCAGCCTCAGATATGGGCCAGTCTTGCAAAGCTTCTCAAGGGGCATACATGATTAGCTCCTAGAAACTCTCCAAAACAACATCTGAAAAATTATGCCTGCCATAAGTGTTTGGTGAATAAAACCAGAAAGGTGGGAGAAAACAGCACAAAACAACAGCAAACCAAACCAAAACAAGCTGTTAGGGAAGAAGCATTGAGGAAAGCTTGGCTGTAATTGTGCAGGTGCAGAGGTTGGGTAGATGCCAGGTCATGCTGATGCCACAGGGTTTGCATTAACGTTTGTCAGATTGAGAAGTTTCTGAGGTGAAAAATAACAACAAAAAACCACCAATGATTGTAATATCAGTAAGTTGGCAATGACTTCCCAAGTTTGGAGTAAAATTCTTTGTGTACGGTACTGTCACTGAAACCCAGCAGAAAGGAGACTTTCAAGCTATAGCCCTTTCTTGTTCATGAGTTTGCTGGCAGAAAGAGTAGCAGTATGACTTCTGAACAGAAGAAAACAGATATTATATTCTGCCAGTATCAGAAGAGGATTTTCAAAATACTTTTAAGAAATAAGTCATAAACCAACCTCCCCTGAAGACAAGGGGAGAAGTCTTCCTAACTTTCCTGGAGAAGGCCTGAGGCTCTGGGGAATTAAGATTGAAAATAACTCTTCATGACATGAACTTCTGTGTCTTCATCTCTATTCATTATCAAGTAGGCATCCAGAATATTTTGTTTTGTTCATTTGGTGCAGTCAAAGGGAGATGCAGTTTGGGCCCTCAGAAAAAAAAGCCTATCTGTAGTTAAAAAAAAAAAAAAAAACAAACAAACAAAAACCAAAGCAAAACAAACAAACAAACAAAAAAAAAACCTCAAAAAACCATCTGGAAAGGGTTGTACCCACATGATGGTTAAACCACATTTATCTGAAAAGGACACAAATGGGGACGACCACATTATCACAAACATGGATAATTGATTTGTAGAGAAGTTCATAGAAGTTTTTAAAGCCAGAGCATATAAAAATCATGGCCATGTCTTTTATTCCTTGATGAAAAATGGGCATTTTCTTTTGTTCAGAGTAAGTAGTCTTTGTTTTATTACTTACCAACAGAAAATGGATTTCATCTATTTAATTGTGATTGTTACTAGTTATTTTCACAATTGGTTGTTTAAGATAAAATCATAGTTCAGAAAACGAGGCATCTGTAGCATCCTAATTTAAGGTACAGCATCACAAGTTACATATGATGCTGAAACCTGCCAGACTCCCTGCAGTTCCTCCTTTCATTTATGGCAGCTGCAAATCAAGGTGCCTATCATTGCAGAAAAAAATTCTTTGCAGGTCTTATCAACTACAATAAATAGCTGATTCATCAAAAATGGCTTTCAGCATGGTGAGAAAAATCTAATTCTGAAAATGGTTTGATATTTGCTGTAATATTGTGCAGTGACTTCACTACATTTTAACGTAATTATTTAGTGATGAAACCTGTCTCTTGGCCCCCTATCAGAACACAATTTCTGTTTTCCCATCCTCATCATGAGGAGCATAGTTTGCTTGCTGCTATGTTCACTACTCAGCTCTGGCTCTGAACAAAGGTAGCAGAAAAGGATTTTTCATTCTAGCTTAACTGCCTGGTGTGGAGAGAGAAAGCTTAATGGCTCAGAGGGCAACATTGTTATCTTTCATACCCACACTATTTGCAGTGACTCCTGCAACAAATCCTTTACCACACATGCTTAACAGAGCAACTGAGGTTAGACATGTATCCCACAAGAAACAGAGACATGACACCTAAAGGTCAGCAAAGTACCCAAAGACCAGGAGGAGATTGTTTCTCTGTGGTATGAGCAAAGAGAGAGAAGATGTAGCATTCATCCCATTTTATATATGAGAAAGTCACAGAGAAGTCAAGGGTATGTCCCAAATTAAAGAGCCTCCTGGCACCCTCAGAGCCCTGACATGCCCCTCCCCCCAGAATCTTAAATATAAAAACAACATTGAAATCATACCTCTTGTTCAGTCTTAACTGCATTAAAATGCAGAAATTAATTCAAACTCTTTTAACATAGGTTTTATTCACAGCATGACTTGACAGAATTGACATAACTGTTATTATAAGGCCATATAAAGAGGTAATGATTTTTACTTCACTTTCTTGTAGAAGGATGAGGAAAACAAGGCACAGATTTCTTCTTCAGGTAAATCTTTGTTGTCCAGCCCTATGATGGCTGTACTTATTTGGGAGACAGAGAAATCAAAAAAAATTAAACTTAAAAATAAATGGAATGGAGTGGCCGAGGAATGTTTACTTTCTACTAATTACATCCCAAGTTTTTATTTTCAGAAAATGGAGGCAAGATCAAAACAAAGGGGATGAATTTTCCAATGGAGTATCATTAACACACTGCAGAACCCATGGTGACAGCATGCTGAAACAGTCAAAATGCAACAGCATTCCAAGAAGACTGGTCCTTTCTTTTTTGGGGATAACATTTAGCATATTGTGTGCTCTACTTAAATATTGGCTCACACTAACACAAGCAGTGCTGAAATAGGATGAAACCAGTCACAAAAAGTACAGTTGAGATCAACTAGTCGCTTAGTAGGTTATCTTCGAACTTCTCATAGTGGAGTTTCTTACTTTAAAATATTTGGTGATTCAAGGGAGAATAAGGTGGCAGCTACCTTGTGGGAGATGGTTTGATCATCAGAGATCAAAAATTAATTTTGCATTCAGTTTTTTACCTATACCTAACTACTACAGAGGTCAGTGAAGAGCTCTTCCTTAACTAAAACCTATGTGTTTTTCAGTGGGTATCTGATTTTTATAATAAACACAGTTTCATATGCATATGTAATGTCTTCTTTTTGTTACTCTGCACTCCTGCTTACATTTGCTGCATATTTTCTCCTATTACAAAGATAAGAGACTGATTTATTCATGCAATACACAGAATAAGATCACACAGATTTAGTAAAGGACAGCATGCATCTTAAGCTTTGTAGTTCAGTTACTTGCTTACTAATGTCCAGTTGGTGCAATTTCAGTGTTTCCAGCAAGGCTCACAATCTTTCCTGGAATGTGAAAATGAAGTATAACTGGTGGTCAGGGACATCCAACATGATTTTCTTTCATCAAATTTATCCATTTACCTTCAGGCAGTAAGAAGACACAAGTGGTGCAGATAGTTCCAACTTTTTAATAAGGTCCTGATAGGTCTGTATCTGATATACAATTTATTTGTTTACTTTTACTTTAATCTTGCATGTGGTTATGCAGATATTACATCATAGGCAATCTGCCTCACCAATATTTAAAAATATGTTGAAAAGTCTTAGAAAACAAATCTGATGAGATGTTTACTAAGCATTGTATAAATCTCTTTCTGACTAAGAACTCCAGCAAAAGATAAGTTTGAGAGTGCAGTTTATATCTTAATTTGATTTTCTTCACATTCAAAAGAACAATATACATATATCTTTTCAAGGCTTCCAAGTAATCAGGAAAATGCTGGCTTTGGTATCTTTTCAAGGCTTCCAAATAATCAGGAAAGTGCTGCCTTTGTGTGCAAATAATAGTCTGTAAACATAGTCTACTTAAACCCGCGGTTTGAAGGGTGCCTTCAAACAATACCAATTTATCCTCAGTGACGCTGTGATTCGACAGGCTGGTCTCTGTCAACCAGTCACAGACAGCATCAGAAAAAGCTACAGAATCCTGCAATAAGGGCTTGAGGGACCACCATCTTCCACAGAATCTCTCCTCCTCTTATCTAGTAATGGTCATCTTACATCATGAACCATAATCTTGACTCTGATTACTGAGAATTAAATAAAAAAATGTTGAAACAATGCTGTAACAAATATTCCTTGGTTTGAATGCCCAAAAGAGATACTAAAAACCCCTGTTTTTCCAGAACTTTCAATGTAACAACTTTATTAATATTAAATTTCATGTTGGAGAGGATATTTGATACATTTTAAAAATTTAGAAACTCTTTGAGAGATTACAATACAGACAATACATTTATAACAAATTTATTATTAATACTGTTCCTGGGAAAACAACTATTTCCATGTACAGTACCTCACATTCTCTGGCAGAAAAGAAATCGTGGTAAACACAGGCTGCTTTTGTTACTTGGAAAATCACATACCTCTTCCTGATCTCTTACAAGCTGTTAGCTACAGCTGGCCATGATAACAAGCCCTTAAAAATCACAATGCCCTTTAACATCTAAATTGCCATTGCAACATTCCTACTAAATGCTCAGCATGAGTGGTGATGTTTCAGAAGCATGCACGCAGCTGGTGCCGAATAAAACAAAAAAGTAGTAATTTGTAAAGTTCACATCCTAGTCCAAACAGTTGGATAAAATGTTCTAAAAGGATTTAATCCTATGAAGCAAATGGTTGCAATTAGTATTTTGGGGGATTATATTTAAATGTTTCTATTTTATTTAGTGCTGTTTTAAATATCTCTTTATTTTTGAATTTAGCTGGACATGTTTCAAAAATCATTTGTTATGACCCTCTGTTCTGTGGCAATTCTTTTGTCTAATGCATTAGTGGAATAGCACTGTCGAAAAGTGATGTAAAACAGACCAGTTCACCCAGCAAACAACACTGCTGGGAGTCACTGTAGTGACCTGAAGAATATTTGCAAAAGAGCAGTACATTCAGTATCTAGAACTAAATACATGGGGAAACCACATTATCGTGTTCGCATCTTTACCCTGTCTGTTCTTGCTTCTAACTCCTCCCTCAGTCTGACTCCAGCTGTAGACCACTTGAAATGCAGTGGCTTTGGAGTAGCTCTGTTAAAATGAACAATATGTAAAAGATCATATTGTTTTAATTCAAGCTGTAAAACTTCTGGTATTTATCCTCAGAGTATTTTGATGGTGGGACGGTTCACTGCCCAAAGAGCCTGAATTAACTCTTGCACTACAGAAGCCCAGTGACCTCAGTTGGAAATCATGAGGGTGCAGCTACCCAAGGCATGTTCCTGACCATTGTACTACTATATAAATCACAATTTTTGTGATGAAGGATGTTTCTACTGAAGATAAGGCATTCCCGTACTTTTGGGTAAGGTTCAGGACACCACAAGAAAGAATTCTCATATTTCTCTGGCTGCTCCTTAACAAAATGAAAAAAAAAAAAAAAAAGCTCTTTCACATTTCCAAAGCAAAAGAAAAAATAATGAATAAAACTAAAGGAACAAGAAGGAAGAAAAATCTTCCAGACTTTTTCAGCACATCATTCAGAAATTAAAAGAAGCAAAACGTTGTTAAAATAATTAGTACCATGTTACCTTCATCAAGTGGTTAGATAACACATCATTCATATAGCATGTTTCATAACAAGACTTTACTTCAATAAACATTACGCAGAAACTGCAGCCTGTGATAAGTTAAAAAGAAGAATGTGTTTCCTTAAACAAGGAAAGCTGTGGAGGGGGTCAAATTTGAACACAGTTGTTAAAAATGGGATACTAATTACACTATCTTTTACTGATTTGAAGAGATGCCTTGTAAGAAAATAATCACATTCTGCTCTTCAAGGTAAGTAGAGATAATTAGAAAGCTATGAGTATTTGAATAAAGAAAAAGCCAAATCTCTTGAGGTTTTTTTGTTTGTTTGGGCTTTTTTGTTTGTGTTTTTTCTTTTTTTTTTTTTTATTTTAATTCACTGCAGATTTTATGATCCAAAGAAAAATTCCAAAGATCAGTCACACAAAAAAAAATTCTTTTTTTAAAATATTGAATTATTTTGATGAAGCAAAAAGATACATGAAAAATATTTGAAGCAAATAGGTCTGTTTTCCTTTTAGAAATGTTTTTGTAAAGCTTGGGCTTTAAAGGAACTTGAGTTCTGGTTAGGATTGTCACATCTTTTTTTATTAATAGAAATCAGATCCTGTTCTATCAATGTGGTCAATCATCCTTGAGCTGGACATCAGATTTAGTGAACTGAAGTAAAGCCACATAGCAAGTATCACTACACCGAGTAGTTACCCTCCAAGTAATTTTTGTTGCAAAAGGAAAACACATTATTATAACCCATGTTTGTGACTTTGTATTTAGAGGTCCTCAAGTTTAAGGAACACAAAACAACAGGAATAATTTGTAAGGCTTCCACAGAGTACTTGTTATTCTCAGCATACTTGTATAGAGCTTTATCTATGCCTTGAAAGACAATAATACAAAACAAAAGATATCTAATTAAATTTTGTAATGGTTGATAGGTATATCTCTACATAAATATGTATGAACTATGTGTATTGTTTCCTATAATGAGTATTATTTTAAAGAGAAAGAGAACATCAGGTGGCATAAATGTCAGTGTAGAATGGAGATATATGAGCTTTAGATGAGATTCACAGAATCTCATCTAAAATATAACAAAAACATAATATATAACAAAATATATTTGTTTCTGGTTGTGTTTGAATTAGTTTGGGATATAATCACCTCAGTTCATAACAAGTCCTTGTGGTTTTTTTTGCACTGGAAATACAGCAGGTCTGACTGAATATTCCACAATTCCGGATAAAGCTGATAACTCATTACCCATGAATTCCTGGTGAAAAGACAGGAATTGCAGATTCTCATCTAAATGTCAGTTTGGAATACAGTTACCTGATCTTAAAAAAAACCAACTTGTGTTTTGGGCAGAAAATTCTCATCCAGCTTATGCAGCTCCTCAAACTCCTTGCCCAACAGAGTAAGTGGATCATGAAAGCCCACAATCTTCTGGAGCTGTCAGAGACTGTGATTGAAACTGTTTTTCAGGTACCCTGTGGCTCTGGGCAGTCAGGGAAAACTTGGCACCCAATTTAAATGAGATAATCTAAACAAAGAAATGACAATGGTACAGTGTACAGTCACTTGCGACACATTTTCACTGATCTCTAGCAAAATTACAAGACTACCTGGAAGGTACCTCAACAAAACAGGCCAGACCATTTACATGGCTTTTGTACCAAAATTCTCTTTCTTAATTCCCTAGCACATATACATCCATATAAGGAGATAACTCTCAGCCGTATGTATTTTAGGCTTAAACTGTGATACATCTTTAGTGGTAATTCAGTGCAAGAGAAGAGTGGAAACTAGAGGAAATTCTAGTTTAAATTTGTCTCTTCTTCTACACACACATTTTTCTCACCTGTAGTCCACAATTTGTGAAATGAGAGTTGAAGTCATCTCGTTAAGTCTGTGAATAAGAAGGACTGTAAGAGCTGGGAGATTCTTGATAGGCTCCCAAGTACAACAGCAGTGACTGTGGGTAGTCTCTGGCCTATATACTCAACCCTCTGGAGTCCTTCTCTTTCAGACTGTTAACTAATCTCATTTGTGACAGCTCAGGCATTTCCAAATTAACGGACTGGAGAAGAAGTCTAATTTCTGGAAAACTATACTAGTGCTGTTGAAGTATCCTCCAGATCATCCCAAAATTGAAGGTTTAATTTTGGGTAGAAGTCTGCACTGCTGTCAGTCCTTGCTGCAAAAGTCCACAGCTCAGGGTTCCCCAGCTAGCACCAAGACTTTTGAAGGAAGGAATATTTGGTAGTTATTAACAATGTATCCAGCACTCCATTGTAAAGAAAAAGATGGCCTGTGGTTCTCTATTGCCATAGGTAAGTGGACCATTGAATGATTTTGGAATATTTGGATACGAAAGAAAAGAAGGGCTCAGAGACATATTCCTTTAAGTTCAAAAGCAATTGAAAAAAACGAAGAGACGGATGGTTTACTTTAAGTGAAAGTCAGTTTGTAAAAGTCACACTTAAAATCCATTATCTTACATTTAGAAGACTTTCCCACTCTGAGGCTTTTGATTGTATTCCTATCAGGATTTTGTCTCTCCTGCTCCCCTTCTCTTTATCCTTCCCCACTGAACCTGTGTAATGCTTGTTTGCAAAAGCTGTGGCTTTCTGGAATCATTTGTTTTTGTGGATCTGTAACCATGACAGATAACTTGGACCAAATGTATGTGTCTATTTTATTAAAATATAGTGATTTTCAATTGCTATGTAAAATTCCACAGGATATGTATATATAAATATCTGTTTAGTGACATCATTAACCTACCTTCTTCATCACCCAGAAAACAGTTCGTGTCCCCTGACACCTAATATTTTGGACTCCTCTTCCACTGGCATTTTGAAACAAGAAACCTGGGAGGCAATCTGTGCAGCTCTGTCTTAAATGTCACATAGCAAGGAAACAATGAATGTGATCCCTTGGACACTGATGGCCAAAAGATTATTTTCCAATATTGGTTCTTATAAATACCACACAAAGGACCTGAAGAAACCTTTTTGCTTTTTGACCTGTTCTTGGTCGCAACAGTTGCTTATTCTTTGGCTTTTATCATTGAACTTTTTAGAGTAGAGTTCATTCTGTTGTGCCATAGAGGCATTGAAAAGGCATTCTGAACAAAAAAGATTTTCAGTTTTTCTTTGTATATTCTGATGATAGTCCAGAGCTTTCATACTGCTCTAAGATATTTTCTAACCTCATTATCTTCTAATTTAGATCAGTGTTCTGGCCAACTCTCAGATGGTTGTGAATGGTATTGCTAATGAACTGTAAACTGTTCAGGGAATAAAATGTTGGCTTCACATTTAGTATACAGAGTTGGAGATTTTATATACAGGATAAGAGTGGTGTTATGCTGCTTTTTTTTTTTTTTTTTTACTCCAGCAGGTGTTATCATTTAAACACATTATCCATAACACACCTGAAACAGTTGTGTCCTTCTGAGGATATGTTTCAGTCAAAGGACAGAGAAAAGATCATAATTCACAATAAATGAGCACTGTTTCTGAATTCAGCTCAGTTAAAGATATGACTTCATCTATAATGCGTTATAGTGCACCCAGTTAATACTGTTCTCCTTGAAATTTTGACTTGCAATACAATTCTTAGGAAAAACACAACCTGGGCGTAATTTTGCTTGCCTGAGAAATCTCTTTAGTATTAATAGCTTCCATTTGATCGTTTCAGATTTAGTTATAAAGAGTGTTTTCTTTGATACTTTATTCTACCACTATTGTGTATTGTAAGAGTAAGGTGATGTCAAAAAATTGAATTATATTTAATAGCACTTCTGAAGTTAATTTTCTGTAACGTGTTACTGGAAAAGAACATCATTAAATAAATCTCTTCAAAACTCACTATACAAAATATTAATCTACTTGGACTCATGTACATGTGCTGTCAACTGGAATCTTGATGGTTTTCATGTTGAGAAACATCTTCATAGGAATAGGATTCAAGGACTAATAATCAGATTAACAATATGTAATTTGTTGCAGAGTACCTAAATCCCAAGAGTTTTGTTGATTTCATCGCTATGTATACAGATGCTCACAATACTCATGTTAGTTTCCAACTACACTAGTTAGACAGATGACACTTTCAGAGAGATTGTTTTCAATAGACATATCTCTTGTATGTAGAATAAACATGTAACAGAGTGCTGCCAGTGGGAAAACATATTACAACTCTACTGATTACTGAGATAAAACTATAAGTAATGGGGTTAAGTTTCAGCAAAAGAGATGTAAGTTATCCATTAGGAAGAAGATTATAGAATCATACAGTTGTAAAATAGTTAAAGTTGAAAAAGTTAAACATTGAAGCAGTATATTTAGGAATACCCTAATAGAATCCCCTTTTGGAGGGGCTCTAAATGGTGCTAGCTAAACTTCTGTCAAATATGGTTAATATGCATTCATCCTGTCTTTGGCCATGGCATTGAATTTGGTAGACTCATATGATTTAATGATAAACAGCAGGTCTTTTGCCAGTGAAATAGTTTTTACTAACAATAAACCAGTATATATTTATCCTAAAAATCCAGTAGCTCATATTTTAAATCATCAGCTCATCTTCAGAAAATAGAAGAATGTGGTAGTTTACACCACATATCCACATCTAGCTGAGCTTTCCCAGGAAGAATTGGCTCATTCACTTCTGCAAGAAGTGGGGCATTCCACCGATCATAAAATGGTGGCTTGGATTGCAAGGGACCTTAAAGATCATCTCGTTCCAATCTCCTGCCATGGGCAGGAACACCTTCCATTAGACCAGGTTGCTCAGAGCCCCTGGTCTTGAGCGCTTCCCAGGATGGGACATCCACAACTTCTCTGGGCAACCTGTGCCCATGCCTCACCACCCTCACAGTAAAGAACTTCTTAAACATCTGATCTAAATCTCTCTTCCTTTAGTTTAAAACCATTGCCCTTTTCCCATCACTATCTGCCCATGTAAAAATATTTTGTAATGATTTATAATATTGAGGAAGAATAATCTGAACACAGAATACACATGGGATACTTAACTACAGCATTTGCTGTACTCTGGATGATGGCTTCTCAATATGCTAGTGTGATATAAAATATACAAGGCAATTTAAATTCAAAGATAATTTCTAGGCCATATGGATCATGGAAATAACAGATCTTGTTCAAATCCACTAATGTTCAATAAATTAGTGAGTACCATACCTCTAAATCTGTTAGTCTGGTCTGGTTTAGATATCTGCTTTAGAATTGCATCTTGGATATGCCATTTCTCTCTGATGACTATAAGAGGAATCTAGATGACTAGAAGAGAGGTAGATAATTATCCTCTAGAATACAAAAGTTAAATCATATAAATCTTTGTCTGGATTATTGTCCTAGTATTGACATCATCAACTATCTTATTATTCTTTTAGTATCATAAGTCTCTATGTTCAAAAGTTGCATTGACACAGGAAAGGTAAAAGGTCCCAGTTGACTGGAAGGTGGCTAACATTGTCTCAATTTTCAAGGACAAGAAGGAAGACCTCAGAAACTACAGACCTGTCAGTCTCACTTCAGTGCCTGGTAAAGTTATGGAGAAGGTTATCCTGGGAAATATTGAAAAAACATCTGAAAGACAATGCAGTCATTGGTCACAGCAAACGTGGCTTCATAAAAAGAAAGTCTTGTTTATCAAACCCAATTTCCTTTTGTGACAAGGTAACCCACTTAGGTGATCAAGGGAAGTCAGTTGATGTCATCTTTCTGGATTTCAGTAAAGCTTTCGATACTGTCTCTCACAGAATCCTTCTGGACCAAATGTTCAGCCCACAGCTGGATAAACACATCATGTGCTACGTGAGCAGTTGGCTTACTGATTGAGCACAGAGGGCAATGTAACGACTGGAGTGATAAAAGGTAATGAATGGAGTGAATGGAGTGACATCAGACTGGTGGGTAACTGGGTAACTAGTGGGATTCCGCAGGGCTCCATCTTGAGCCCTGTTCTCTTCAACATCTTCATCAATAACTTGGATGCAGGAATGGAAGGGATACCAAGAAAGTTTGCAAATGACACAAAACTGGGAGGAGCTGTTGACTCTCCCTCGAAGGCAGGGAAGCCCCTGCCGTGAGACCTCAGCAAATTAGAGGACTGGGCAATCACCAACCATAGGAAGTTCAACAAGGGAAAGTGCTGGAGTCTGCACCTGGGATGGGACAATCCCAGATGCTTATACAGACTAGGGAATGAGATGCTGGAAAGCAGTACCATGAAAAGGGACCTTGGAGTCCTGGTGAATGGCAAGTTGAATACGAGTCAGCAGTGCCCTGGCAGTCAGGAGGGCCAACCATGTCCTGGGGGGCATCAGGCAAAGCATCGCCAGCTGGTCAACGGAGGAGGTCGTCCTGCTCTTCTCTGTGCACTGTGGCAGCCTCACCTTGAATATTGTGTGCAGTTTTGGGCATCACAATGTAAGAAAGATATTAAGCTTTTAGACACTGTTCAGAGAAGGGCAACGAAGATGGTGAAGGGCCTTGAGGGGAAGCCGTATGAGGAGCAGCTGAGGGCTCCTGGTCTGTTCAGACTGAGGAAGACGAGATTGAGGGGAGACCTCATTGACTTCCTCATGAGGGGAAGAGGAGGGACAGGCACTAATCTCTTCTCTATGTTGACAAGTGACAGAAACAAAGGGAACGGCCTGAAGTTGTGTCAGGGGAGGTTTAGGTTGGATATTAGAAAAAAGATTGTTTACCCAGAGGGTGGTTGGGCACTAGAACAGGCTACCCAAGGAAGTGGTTGCAGCACCAAGCCTGGCAGAGTTCAAGAAGACAACACGCTCAGGCACATGGTGTGATTCTTGGGCTATCCTGTGCATAGACAAGAGCTGGACTTTGATGATCTTTCTGGGTCCCTTCCAACTCAGCCTATTCTGTGATTCTGTAAAAGATCTCATAAAAATTCAGTCTTCGCTTGGTCTGATTCTAGATCCTGAGCTCAGCCAATATCCACCATATTTTAGGGGGAACAAAAAAAATTGTTGGTTTGTGGGGTTTTTGTTCAAGTTTTTGAACACAGCAAATTCCTCTTGTCAGAAGCTTGCCGCCCCCCCCCCCCAACCTTAAACTCTTCAGGGCCTTTTGTTTTTTATCTCACCAGTTCTAAAACACATGTGATGACAGAAATCAAACAAAAATATGGCAAAATACATTAAATTTTTAACTTAAGTCAGAACATGTTATGTATAATATAGAATCTTTTACTGCACCTCAGCATGACACAATTCAAGTCAAAGTTGTTCTCTCTTGGAGTTTCATTGCCTCTTTCATTTTCTCTTTTTTCTTTCAGGCAGTTCTTTATGGACATGTTGGTTTTTTAAGTTTTATATATTGCGTCGGCACACTTGCCTGTTTACTAGACGATAACAAGGAAGAGAGAAGAGGGACCAATAATGGAAAATAATGATGGGAGGGGGGGGATTATTAAATACTCTTGAACCTCCAGAGGCAACATATTTCTATCACTACCTCTGGCACCAAAAGTAGCTGGCATGAGAACAACTCTCTCTTTTACTCTTCTTTAGTGCAAGGAGACAAAGTTACTGGTAAAATTTGTACTACCCAAGCACATTTTTAGAAAAAGGATTGTTTCACCAATTGTCATATCTGTACTGCACAGACTTCTTCCTTGTGTGCTTTTCAAATTAGCAGCACGAAGCATATTAAACTGATTAATAGCTGTGTGAATTCAGGATCAAGCTAGCTGAAAACAATGACTTGCACTTGTATGTCTAAAATTATGGGACATTGAATAATACTGGCAAAACCAGACAGTATTTGAAATGAGTTGGGAATTAGTATCAAAATTTAAATTAAATTGCTATCAAATAATATGACATTTATTTATCCAGTGTAATGTTGCATCTTGTTGTTCTCTTTGTATAAGCCTTTTGACCTAACTGTGACCTTGGAGTATCCTTGGGTAAAGGATCTCCGAAGAAATATTTGTCCATAATCTGAGCAGAACAAGCTAAAACAATCACAGAGGTGTGTGATGCCAAGCAAGGCAGGGAAATCTAAGAGTGTGGGAAATGAGGCCATGAGGTGAGATAGTATTTTGATTTATCAGGAATCACTAGAGCCCTCATGACTGTGGGGAATTAAAATTCCCAGAATACAGTGGCAGTACAAATGCTATCTGTACCGTTTCTGGGTTGAATCACTTGCATGCAATTTGTTATACATTGGACATACTTTGGAGTATTGCAATAATTACAATATATGATCTAAGCTGCTCATAGCTTTGTGTGAAGTTGGAAATATGAAGAAATATTATGGTTACAACACAGAAGATTTGAACTCAGGAGATTTTTCCTTTTCTATAGACTCTGTGTATGACTTACATTATCCTCCTGCAAATACTTGTGCCTTGGCTTGAATATCTGCATAGCAATCCATATTTTTCCAATGGTCTACTAATGCACAAAATTAGCTATAGGTGTAACATTTTGCATGGTTAGCACTGTAATTTCATTCTATGCCACACTGACTACAGAATATAGCAACTTTCAATGTAAGAAAGGGACTGATCCTTGCCTTCTCTTCTTTCGAGTCTGTACCTCATGTTGGGTTAATCTAACAGAACATCTGCATGTAGCTGCAAGAGAAATGCTGTGTAACAGGATGGACACAGATGTCCATGTGATCTCTGACTATGATGCAGCACAGCAACTTCACCATTTCTGAAGGAGCTAGGGAAAAACGCGTGTAACAGGAGTTAGGAAAGCATGAGGTGCCTCAGCTGTAAGCAGGACCGTCAGGAAATGGACCAAACCCAAGTTTTGCTGGCCCTCTGTGCTCCAGCGAGCTATTGAAGATTAAATGAGCAGTGGATAAACTTGCTTTTTCTCCTTGCAGGCAGCACTACTACTCTTAGGCCTTGTGGGTAGTATTCATCTTGCCCAACTTTAGAGCTGACAGCACAGATGTCAAGTACTCAACATAGCTTCTTTTTATAATTCATGGAGGGCACCTTGGGGTGCATTTATCTAATTCTAAAGTAGGCATCTAAAGTAGGCCAGAGAAATCATGTCTCAGAAGTATAATATCAAGCATTTACTGGATTTCAATTTGATCTATCATATCCATGCTCAGTATGATATACAATAATTTGTGCGGTTATAAGTATCTTCATTGCTTGTGTCATCCTGAGGAAGGGTCTTAAAAAGATTTGCAGTCACAAGAAAGAAGAACAGATGGTATAACAGCTTCATCTGGCAATGACTAACATATACATATGAGGCCTGCTCAGGACTGATGCTTTTCTCCTCTAAGTAATTGAACAGTTTCTTAATAGGACAGCTGGAAGGACTGCTGAGCCCACTCCCTTTCTTCTCGACACAGTGGCCTGGATCTGAAACAGAACACAGGAGCTGAATTTCCTGGCATGAATGATTTTTGCTCACAAAATTAAACCCAAACAAGGAGAAAAGAAGTAGGATAGTAAAAAGTTAAATTTGTTTCTATGTTCCTTTTGCTTACTACAGAAAATCATAAGGTTTGTACACAGATGAAGCAAAAATAAATCAGAAGTAGAGCTGCTGATGATGGAAAGAGAAGATAGACAGGAATATTCCTCTAGCAGAGAATATTCCTCTTGCACTGTCTGAGGAAAGTCATTCTCTTGTAGGTGCCAAAGGTAAATCCTGAAAGATGTTTTGACAGAAAACACTGGTAAACCAATTCAGAAAGGATCTTGATACTTGATCATGGTGCATAGGTAACACTGAGAATTTGTGCATGGACTGAAGTTTTCCATGTATGCAGAACCTAGGATGTTCTATAATTGCAATACTGGTATACAGATAGTAAGTGAGCTCTAAAAAGTGGCTGCCTGTATGCCTCAAAGAAAGTCAGTTCAGGCTGGGAGCTAAGTTCTCAAGATGTGGATAAAGGGCAGAGGAGTGGTGGTTTTTTTTTTTTTTTTTGAAATCTAGGGTAGAAGTCTACCTTTATGTACCTATGCTGTTACCTTTTTGTCAGAGTAGAAGCTCTGGGAGCTAGAAAATTCTGAGAGATGTTCCAGAGAAGGAGCATAAACTACAAAATCTAATGAGCAGATACAGACAACTTACATTTAGAAGATGACTGTTGGAAACTTAGATTTAAAGAAGATCTCAGTGACTTTTCTAATAGGAGAAAAACCAAAACAATAACATAACCATAAAATAGAAAAAAATACCTTTCTGGGTTTGGGGTGGGGGAGAGCAAACTGGAAAAAAAAAAAAGTAGTCTGCAAAAAGAAACTGAGAAGGCAAAATCTTCCATGAAACTGTCAAATGTGGAAGAGAAATGTAGCTTAGCTCAAACATCAGTTGAAAGTAAGAGTTAGGGACACAAAAGGGAAAGTTTTTAACTCACATAAAAAAAAACCCTCAAAAATACTCTCTTAACTGCTATTCCTAAACTGTTTAAAAGGCATTTCTGTACAAGATTCTCCAAAGTCTAAGATAGAAAATACAAATATCCTGTCCAGTACAAGTACTAATTAGTTATATCAGATATTTCTCAAAACAGCCACTAATAGAAACTGAAAGTGGTCAGTTTTTTAACAGATCATTGTAGTCACTGCTCCAGTACTCAGTTGTTGTCCTTCTTTATACCTTATTATGTATTTATCATGTGCCTTAGCCATTTATACACTCTAGTGATTTCATCAGATACTTGAAGTGCTCTGAAAGAAAAGGTAGCCTTTTCAAACAAAAAAAATCCAGGCTGTTTGTTTGTTTGTTTGTTTTCTATTTGGCTTGTTTTTTTCAAGACTTACCAGTCAACAATCCATTTAACCTTCATTGTGAAAACTCCCATAGGATTATGGTGTAGACCTACAGGGAAAACTGGAACAAATAGGAAGTGTGAGAATATGCTCAGTACTGTTGCTGAACATTTGTCATGAAACCAAGCCCACTTGTTTGGTCACTAGTCCTGCCTGATTGAAAGACCAAAGAAACGTCGACTCTATTGTATGAAGTTGTCCAACCATGAGTATTTTACAACCAACAGCATTTTACAACCAACAGCTCGACTGACGTGCAACATTCCTGACTTTCCTCTTGCTAAGCAGACAAGGCCACAGCCCCCCAGTGACCAACAAAGACTGGAGGAATTTTTTCTGTATCTTAAATATTATGTTATGTATCGCGGAGCCAACACAATTCCTACTCTCCACATGCTGTGTTCACCTAACTATGCTCTAGCTTTCCCAAGGTCACAACGCTCAACAAAGCATTTTTAACCACCCTGTGAAAGGGAAGTATTTCACCACTGGGGGTTTCTAGATGTGGGTTAATTTGCTTCTGAGACCACCACAAATACGCTTTCCCATCCAACTTTCCTGATTGTGAGATATTTATAATCTTAGCATGTATACCCTTAGGGAGAAACACTGCCAAGTTTTGCAGTTAAGACATTAGGCCATATATCTGAAGTGTATGGTACCTCACCCTGAACCAAATGGTAGGGGGACTGATGATCAGAGAGCTGAGAGACAGAAGGTGCAATGATATATCTGAGCACCTGGGATCAGGTGCTTGACAGGGACAAGACAGAGAATTGGAAACAAGTTTCCCTGTGGGTGCTGGCATTTTCCAGACATAAAGGTGACACATATTCAGCCTAGGCTTGGGGGTATAGATTTATATAGTGCAGAAAAACACATCTGCTGAATGTGTAGTCCTCTAGCTTTGGATTAATCATTGTTGGGGGAGGAAGGAGAGAGAGGGAAAGAAAGATATTTGTTGTTCCCAGGTGGTTCTTTCAATGAAAGATTGTTTTGCCACTGGAGACAAAGGAGAATTAGAACAGCTCTCAAATTTATCCTAAAACCTAACTTCACCCAGGTATCCTATATGTGAGCTGAAAAAACCCCACATACAAAGAATGTCAATGTAAAAAAAACCCAAACAAACAAACAAACAAACCCAAACTGAAAACATAAAAGACCAAATAAAGCTTTCTTTACCAGTCCGTGCAAACTGAAGGAAGATTTGACATGAATGACGAACAGAGAAAAACCATATTCTTCCAGAGCAACATGCAGAACTCAGGAAACAAATGAACACTTTTCTTTTCTCTTTGTCCTATTATGAGAACAAAGAAAGCCAACCCCTCTATGTCCCATCTCTTGTAACTGAATGCCTGTATGTCAGTCCAAGTTATCCAGTTTTGAGATAGATCTACCTAAAAGCTATTAAATTATCATTAAAAATCATATAAACAGACATCTTTAAGCAGAGGAAATTCAAAATGAGTAGGCTAAAGGCAATGAAAAAAAAAAAGCCTTTTGTTTCAGTCTCCCACTGCCTACTCTGTCTGCTGGGAAGGTCTGCATTGTCAGGACTTTTGGATATTATGTTGACTGTCTGAGAACAGAAAAATCAGTAATTCCCACATGGTCATCAGGAAGTGGATTTTCTGTGCCGAGGTCTACGTTCCTGCGCCACTCTTCTAGGAGCTTCTCTGTCTGTATTGCAAGCTCCTAGTTGTTTCTATGACTCTTTTTATTGATTGCCAATACATTCCCACAGCGTTTTGTGGAATCAGACCCAGTAACTACAAAGGCAAAGGAGAATTCCTCCTGCTTTTACTGACCCACTCATTCTGCCCTTGAACCAAAAGTTATATTCCAAAGAACAAGCCTATAAAACAGAACAAGCAGGTTTGTGGAAAACTCTCTCAATAGCCTTCTATCTGCAATTATTTCCTGCTTTGTCCTCATTCAGCAACGCTAATGGACATGAATCTGAAGAAAACACCTGCACCAAAATACTTCCCAAATTTATACAAACTAAAACACACTTAGTTCTAGCCCTTTGCTATTTAATGAATTCATAAAGCCAAGTGTCCCCAGGCTTCAAGAAAGTTTGTATTTGTAGCTGAACTTTATGGCTTGTATCCAGATGTGATTAGCAGCTAGACTTTCTGTGTTGGTCCCTCACAGATTATGTGTTGCAAAAGCATCATTGAGAGAGTGCTTCTTCCTCACTTGCTCCATGTATTTTTGGTTCAGTCTTTATATGTCATCACAGCTGGCCACTTTTCTTGCAGTTCTGCAGGCAGATATACCTTGGAGGCAGATGTACATTCAGATTGCTTGGCAGCTGAGGGTGTATTGCTGGAGCCAGGAGAACAAGATTAGAAGGTGAGATAAACATATGTTTTTATCTCTCAAATAAAGATTGGCTTCTGTTGTACCTTAACTGTGAAACTTTGGAGCCTCCAAAGGGCCTTGAAGCTATGAATTTATAAGAAAGAGAGCCCTTTTTTCTCAAGATAAAACATCAGGCGCTTTATTTTTAGTACTTATTATAAATCAAGCAGAAATGTGAAATTTGTTTTTATCACTCAACACAATGACCATTTGGGACATGTTATAGACATGAATTTTGATCAATAGTTATTGATCAATGACAGAGAAAGTGGTTACTAGCCCTAGAGTGTACATAGCAACAGGGTAGGAAGGTTCTAGAGAGTATGTAGGAACACCACACCTTTTTTCCACAAACCTCCAGAGTGACTTTGGAAAAGTCACAGACTGAAGTTAGTCTTCTGCAAAGGTCAACATGTAATTTTCCATTAATTAAAGAATAAAGTTTTAATCTTGCAACAATTGTGTTTCTCGATATAAACTGGAAGTCAAATAATTTACCTTTATTGGCAAGTTCCTTAGCACATGTTTCAAGATGTTTGAAGTGGGACCAACTGTGTCTATATATAATATGAAAGTCATATACTATACCTAGGGTCCTTTGCATCTATATCATAATACAAACATAATACATATACACATGACTTTGCAGTCAAGAGCTTTTTCTTTAAATATCTTCCCTCCACAGTACGAAAAATACTATATTTAAAAGGGCATACCAGGTGCTCAGCATGTGTAGGTAACATGTATTTTAACCAACTTCTAAATATGAGTTGCATTATTTCTGTCCTTGACATATTCCTTCTGTAAAAAGTGTTGCCTTTTCTCCTGTTTGGGCTCAGCTGAGCTTTTGAAGACCAAAGCCATCTTTAATAAGAAATGTAAAAAGTTTTTGTACTTCAGAAAACTCCAGTATTATTTAAATGGCTGTGGTTGTATTGTTAACACTGAAATAAGACATAATGGTATGAAAATAAAAACAGGATAAGTCAGTTCAATGTGAATACAAAATGTTCAATCTGCAGGGAAGTACAGCTTATTCTTTTAGGTCCAAACCCATCACTGTACTTAACCACTTTTACCATTAATCATACAATTACTGCCATTGATTTCCATTGAACTATTCTAAATCTGAAGCTCATTGTTAATAACTTAAATTACTGCTTTGCAGGAACATACGCATCTATAAGAGTCTGTAAATATTCTCTTCTCCCTTGCACAGGAACAAAAAAAGAGTCAGATAAAAGGACAATAGACACAGTGGGCAAGCAATACCATTTCAGAAAGCCCTAATTCTTATAAATAAATATCCTTATACACTTCATTTGAAGTTTACAAAGCTGCTATTGATCTGGTGCAAAATATATGATAAAAAAAATAGATTCTTACATATTGGTTTTACATGACACACATTACTTGAATAGCTGAGTGGCTATCATTACAAATGTTCTCCAAGAATTAATTATTTAGCTGCAAGTTGGTGAGCACATGTCTTTAAAATTCTCCTGGGAAAATTTACTTCCAAAGTCAAAAAATTGTGAATGGCATATCACGTACTGTAGGTTTTCTCCCTGCACTTGCGAGAAAAGGAAGTACATGTACAGTGCTTTTATGTTATAATAATGACCAACTTTGTCTTTGCAAAGAGAAGTCCTGTAAGAAAACCAGTGCATATGGAAGGTGTTGTGCTGGGTGATTAGAATTTCTTGTGTTAGACAACAAATCTACTTTTATCTAGGCTGTACAGTATTTAGAGCAACTCTGTTCAGGGTTTTCCACAAATAAGTTTGTGTCCCAGGATTTAGAAAATCATAAAACCTACAAAAACATCACTCCATGGCTCTTGAAGCAGTAAAGTATGCCTCAAGGCTTTGCAGAAAAAAGGGTTTTGAATATAAGGTTCAGCCTCAAGCATTATTGTCCTTGATAAAACAGCAGGAGGTAAGGACTGCAGGCAAAATTATCATAGCCTGAAGCCAACCCAGCTGCAACAGGAGAGGGAAGCAGGAGCCAGACAATCCGACAGAATGATAAGCCAGCAGCAGGACAGCAGTATGAAAAGCTGAACCCAGCCAAAACTGGAACCACTGTATTATCAGCAATTGGAGTTTAGGATTATAGTAAAGCATTATTTGATTTGTGAAGAAGAGACAACATGACTGTGATTCATGCATTAATCTCACTAGGAAGTGAGCACTGTAAGGACAAGAGTTATTTTCCACTAACATTCAATGATGAAATGAATAAGACTTGCAAATAACAACAACAAGCTGTGTTATAAGAGCATGATTAAGTTACAAGTTGAAGTAACTTAGAGTTCAGATCAAAAGCAATGAGAAGTTTACACAGTTTTTTTCTAACCCCTTGGGTGCATATGTTATGAGATGACCATTGATTGTGTACTCATTATTTTCTGGATAGGAGCCCTTCCTCATTGAAGTGCACAAAATGAATGATGTTCACTGAGCAAATATTCAGAATTGTTTAATTTTGCCAAGAAATGTTTTTCCTGACCTCATTCCTCTGTTCTTCAAGATAACTTAGTTGGTTTGGCAAAGCCTTAAAAAACAAAAAGAAAGGCACAAATCAAAACAACCAGCAAACCAAAATGCAATAGTCAGAGGTAGTGTCCAGCCTGTAAAATCATAGTGGAATGAGTTCAAGTTTTTCAAACTTATTAGTAAGTTTTAAAAGTTTCTTGTAATGGCCAATGAGTCCAAGTAATACGTAACATTTGAGCCACATCTAAAACAAACTGTCTTGTTTTCATGGGCAACCTACTATAAGTTCAAAGATATATGTATGTAAGTCCAATTTCAATTTAATTTAATTTTTAATAAAGATAATATTTATATCAGAACTTTATGCAACATAATTTCTGCTCATGCCAGTGTAGGACCTCAGGGAGCATGGGAATACTCTGAAGACTTCTAATGGTTCTTTCTGCTAGGAATCCAATAGCATAAAAAAATAGATTAATCTTTGACTGGATAAAGAGATGCTACACTGTTCATAATTGCTACAAATATTGGGGATTTTGCAAAAATTTATTGGCATGCATTAATTTTCCTATAGAAGACATTAGGAATAAGTGTTAATTCTCTATATTATCACAAAATGGCTGAAAATAAAATGCCAAGTGATTAGTTACCACCAGCAGGTAGAATACTATTTTAGTAAATTTTCTGAGAATACATCTCTTGCATAAATATATCTCTTGAAATAATTTTGTTGTTGCTGTTGTATTCTTTGCTCTATTTCACTTTCTTTCCATCAATCACTCTTTCTGCCTGTTTGCCTCTTTGTTCATCACCACCAGCCTTGCTGTCATTCAGTTCACAGCATTTTTCTGGCTCACTTGTGTCAAAAGTGCAGAACTAATAAATATGATTTTGCATTGCAATTTAAATGCCTAATTTAATTCTTCCAACCACATATATCTCACCCAAATGGACTTCTCTGAGTCTGTCCTAAACAATATTTTGTCTTAAATTTCAATTCCTTACCTGTCTTTTGGCATGAGTAGAAATAGACACTGTCTCATTTACAGTGAGCTTCCAAATGTTCTTACCTATATTACTGATAGATATGGAAATACAACTTCTGAATGTTCAAATACCAAACAAGATGTACACACAATGCAAAAATTATAAGTTTCTATGAATGTCTAACAATGATGGCTTTTATTGGAGTTATATGGAAAGAAATGTGTGAAATTAATAAAATCACTTAAGCATTTGCTTCACACAAATCAGCTTTTCAATATGCGTATCTGCGGAGTACTTTATTTTACTTGTCTTGAAGTATTCTTCAGGTCATTTGTTTATAATAAAAAGACCAGAAGCTATGTTCATACATAACTTTTTTTTTTTCCTCAGTAAGTCTACCAGTACAAAAGCATTAAGCTAATTATAAGAAAACTTTAAAACCCAAAATTCAACCTTTTAAAATAGCAAAGAAAACTTGCTATGGAAATCACAAAAGAAAATCCTGGGTGTGCATGCCAACTCGAAACAAAGAGATAGATTTAGGTGTCAGATATCTGGGATGAACAAATATTTTGCTTTTATACTTTTAAAACTCATGCTTTTGGAAAAAGTACTAGGATTTATTTGAATTTTTCTGATCTGGCCTATTGTGCCAAACCAAAGTCATGGTAAATATTACTAACAATAAACACTGGTTCTTGAAGCTGTAGATTTTACCATTAGTGATATTTTTTTCTATCCCTGTGTTTTGTTACATAGGATGGGACAAAGCACTGCATGATCTGAAATGAATGTTGCATCTGAAGATGGGGAGCAGTGGCAACAACATGGTGACAGAAAATCCATCACATTTCAGAGCATCCATACCTTTCTGGATCTTTACAATGTGCACACATCCTTTGTGTGTACTGAGGAGGAAGACAATAGATAGCAATCAAAATGTTCTCCATCATTAAGAATAGAGAGGAGGCTCCCTAGGGAAAAAAACCCCTGACTCCAGATTTTCACCAAGGGACACTTTTCTCAACACTGTTAAAGCACATTGTTATTAGTCCCATAGGGAGAGAATTAGCTCATCTACCATTTGTCATCTTGTCGATGCTGCTCTTTTAGACTTCTTGTCTAAGCAATGGAGGAAGACAAAAGGAAGAATTCCTTTCCTGCAGCGATTGTCTCCCCAGAGATGGCAGAGGAGTGACCAGGACAAGTGGCTTAGTCTAAGTATTGAATTTTTGATAGAAAAAGTAAAAGATGAATTCCATTTCTCGGACTTTCAGGAAACCTATCTGGAACTTTATACCTGGACTACTACTGTCTCCACACTTGGAAATGTGACGTTTCATGTCATCCATACAGAGAATCTGTTTTATTATCTCTGATTATGTCAAATTTTGCTTACAATCCATCATTTTCCTGCAGAAATGGAGTAAAATGCAAGGGGAGACAAACTAATATTGTTCAGGATGTGCCATTTGGTGCATTTACAACTAGAAGCCTTTAACAGTCAAAACTGGACAGAAATTTTGCTACAAAGCACTTTTTATAGCATGAAGATTTAAAAGTATTGCTTTAGAATATTTAGTATTTTTTAGGAAAATGAGATGTTCTCATATAAGTAGAACTAATAAACCTTTGTTTCCATTGGATCTTTGCTCTGCACCCTCCACCACAGATGTAGCCTTTTCCAAAATTTGCTGTGACAAACTGGGGGGGCCAGGAGAGCAAGCACTGTGGAGCAGTGTACTGGGCTACGTGCATGGCCAGCAATCAGCCAGTTTATCCATGCTAGTGGACTCGGGCTAACACCCAGAGAGTGGGTGAAAACTGTTTTGTTCTGCATGTCTTTCCCTTAGCAAGAAAGGACAATCTCTTCACTTACCTTATTACCCATCCAGGGATTTTCACAGGATTTCTATGAGTTTAGAGTTACCTCTTGAATATTTGTGTCCTGATGGTCGAAGATGTTGTCAAAATAAGTATGATATGGTGCCAATACTAGGAAATGAAAATAGTCCAGAGGGAGCATACACTGGACTGTATGCTGTGAAGCACGTCTGCTACTAAGAAAGGATTATCTCTTTTTTATAAACTGTACAGGACAGTGAAACTGTTGGTGTTCCTCAAAGTTGGATAAAGTCACTGGCTAGCAGAGATACTGTGTTCGGACATGAATTGGTGCAGGTCTTCTCTCTGCCTAACTGAATCTGACCCCTAATGTCACATATGAACATTATACCTAACATGCTAGGCATGTTTTCCCTAATAATTAATTTTCTCTGGCATACAGTCAATCAATATTGATGGAAATGAACATATGTCGTTTTATTTTTTGGTTAAACAAAAAGTCAAAAACATTGCAGAAAAGCAAATATTTCCTCGACAGAAAACCAAATGTAACAGCTCCCCATTATTTCTCCCCAGTTTTTTAGTGAAGCAAATGCTTGGGAGATCATAGAATGTCATATCAATTTCCAGTGTTGCAAATGCACATAAAAATAATGAGATCTCCTTTCACCTCCAATCCATATCTGAACACCAGAAATATCCATAAAAATATATGAAAAGGTATTTATATTTATTAAAGACTGTAATAATAATTTTTGAATATTCTCATTTTCTTATATCAGCAGTGGTTATTTTCAGCAGAATGGTTCATTAATTTGTCCTTTACTTTTCATTTAAGTTTATTTCAAACTTTATAAAGGAAAAAAAACTTCTCTGCCATTTTTTTGCCACTGTGCGTTAAAAATTTAGAGACTGATGGCATTTTCAGAGCCACAATTAGAAACTTAATTACCCACAGCACTTAGAATGCCTTCGCATGTCATAGCTTGACAACATAGAAAACCCAGGTGATGTTTTAGAGAAGAACTCTGGAACTGTTGGCAGCTCTGCAATAGCACATCAGATGTCTGTGATTGGCCATCACTGGATAAGCAGTTTTCTTTATTAACTTGTCCGAGCACGAAAAAATGTTACGAAATACCACAAAATTAGCTTTATGAAACACAGGGCAATCTCTGCTGATGTTTCATTTAATTTTAAATAATTTTAAATCACAGTTTTTGACAGAATAATTCTGCTCTCTAGAAATTAATTTCATAATGATAGCCTTTTAAAACTGAAAAGCCTATTTTGGTGTTTGAAGAGATTTCCTTTCCTCCTCACAATAAAGACTTTATTTAAAGAGAAACATATTATTTCTGTTTCCAGCCCTTGTTCTATCTTCCATTAAGAGAAGAGCTGCTTTTATGAAACTACTTTTGAAGGCTCAATAAAATATTGCCAAGATGTTAGATCATATTACTGACTTCTTGCAATGACATGACCTAAAAACATGTTCAGATTGCAAAGTAATCAAACTGCTTTCACCAATTTCTATTTCTAAAATTTTACAACGCAAAGAGGTTGTTTTGTACACCATTAGAGTGTAACGAGTTTTAAAGGTAAAACCAGACTTTGCACCTTACAGCAATGGAATTCAATCAAACTAACTTCAGAGGGAGAAGAGAATTTTCCTGAAGATATATTTCTCTAAATTACTGATTGGGATCCAGGGACAATGAAAAGAGACATGCTTTTCTGGCAAAACTGGTCTTCCCAAAGAGACAGATTTGACAGATCATTCAAATGCAATGTTAATCAATTAAGATGGTCCATGAATGGACATAAAATTCAACCTGTGTAGAGGCAGAGGCCTTTAAAAACCAGAAAATAGGAATTGTCAGTGTACAAGGTGGTTGTTACACTTTCAGCTCCAGGGACACGTCCATTTTACCAAAATTTGTACACAGAAGGCATCCCTCTTTCTGCTTTTTTTGTCCAGCTTTTTGCTCCTGACTTGTATGAGTCAGGTTGATAAGACACTCCTCCATAAAGACAAATAACAGAAAGTTTTTCTAAGACTTTGTAGATTTTGTTTCTTGGCAGTGTTACAGAACACAATGCACAAAATGTGTTTTCTTCCCTCAGAGGTTAAGTTTTTGACAAGGTAAGGCATTGACATCTGTAGATGGCTATAAAAATAAACCCATTGTGTGACCTGTTACATGCATTTCAGAAACTGAAAGAACATAGCAGGTTCTAGAGGATGATTATGCACTGTCTACAGGACTGGGTTCAAGTGAAATGCTGGATTAAAACTTTTAAGTCCTCCTTTGAACAACCAGTACAAGGTGTTTTTATTGAAAAAGCTGAACTGATCAGGGTGGCTAACAGAAAACGTGTGATTTAATGCAAAATAATTATGGTTGTTTTAAATTTATCCCTCATAAAACATGGAATTTTTTTAAGTTATTTTGGTTTTTGTACTGCTGTAATAACTTTACAGTTCATTCAGGAATAATGGTCTACCAGCCTGACAAAATAAATTAATTAATTTACTAATCAGTAGATCAGAACAGTTGATTATCTGTCTCTTGCTTCTGTCAAGCACCTGGTGTTCTTATGTCTCTATAATATCCCATCTAACTGGGAAGGGAGGGAGGGAGGAGGGAAGGAAGGAAGGAATGAAGGAAGGAAGGAAGGAAGGAAGGGAGGAAGGAAGAAAGGAAGAAAGAAAGGAAGGAAGGAATTTCCCAAGATTCATTTAACTGAGTGTTAAGATAAATCCTGACCCCATGAAATTGGATGGTAAAGTAATGGACTCCACTGCTTTCAACAGTGTTTCTTAAGAGGTTTTTAACAAATTGTTGATTCAGACCAGTTCTTAATGTAAACACCTGGGAGCCAAATCAGGCCCCATATCCTGTTACTTTGCATTTCCCTCATTTAATATGATTATTTACTGTAAATAAAATATTTAATTTTCCTTACTTTTTCTTACTTTACTTAATGATTCTGAGTGAACATATGATTAATGGTTCTGAGTAAGTGTCATGGAAAAATGGTCTTGTTCCTTTTCTATCTTCTCTTTCAATAAACTTCATTTTTATATTAAAAAATTATCTCTGAATTATTATTTTTTCCAGCATTTTAGAATACTTATTCTAGATACTTATAAACAAGCTTTTAGTACTACACTATACAAATCTATTATTCATTGTTATAAACATTAAACAACTTTGCCTAGCTACCAGCTGCTACTCCGCACAGCTGTCAATATGGCCAACAGCCTTATTCAAGACCATTAAAATAAAAGAGCACCTATTTTCTGCTACAAACTTCCACCTTTCACCCAAGATGATGCATAAAATGGACATGGAGTACCATTTACAGGATTAATATTACCCAGTGTTTACAACTAATGGATTTGTGTTACTGCTTCATTTTGCAAGGCCTCTTTTCATCTTTTAATTTATCCTCAGGTCTACTGCTTTATTTTTGTTCCATCATCCTCATAAAAGCCATTATCTTTCCATTAGCAAACCTGCTAAATAACTCTTCATATGCTCTTTGATCTGTCCAGCAGCCGTTTGCATTCTTTGCAGTGAGTTTTTCAATTGCACTCAAGAATTTTAAAATACAAGTTTTCTGAGAGCTACTTCACACACTGTGGTACATTTAATTAACATAGGATGGAAGAAAGATTTGCAACCTTGTTCCTGCTCTTTGCTGCCATAACAACTCTTGATTTCCTTCTCTTTTATGCAAATCAGGTCACAGACATTTATGTCTGTGAAAATGCTGTAAAAGTTTTTTACACAATAGTGGACCAAATATATTTCTCAAAACCTGTATGAAAGTAATTGCGCTTTATTTTTGCATTTAGTGGTTTATCTGAAAAAGTCTCTTTCTGGATACAGGGTTTTGAAACTGCTTTCTAAGGGAGTTTGTGTTTGTTTGACTTCACAAGTTGTATTCTTTCTATTTATTCCTTTCTTTTAATATTATCCTGACTGACTAGAAAATGTGGACTGTAACTCCTTTCTGAAGGTACATTTACTCTGTATCAGTTGTGTGAACACAGTGTTGGGTAGTTGTATCCAACAATGGTTTGTAAAAAAATTCTTAAGGATCAACTTGTAAATTAAAATATATCAGTATTGTTGTAGCACTGAACTGCCCCCTTGGTTATGAGGCATACTAGTGAAAATAATCTATTTTGTGTCATCTCAGATGTCAAAACACCTTCTCTTCCATGGTAGTATGCAAAGAGGCCTTGTAATGACTCTGTGTCCTGCAGAGACATTTAGTGACAAAGAAATGAATGCATCAGGGGATACCCTATACGTCTCCTTCATGGCTTCATGCCAGGAGAAAAGAATGCTCAGTGGGATTGGATTTTCTTTCTCAGGAACTAAGATTCTTCTTTCTAGTAAGACCAAAAACCACATTTTTAGCAACACAGATTATCTGGCACCTTAATTTTGGAAAACAGAGAGGTGGCCTTAGAGAGTTCAGAATTCTGAATAGTTTCTTTAAGCTTTCTTTAACTGCGAAAGATCTGTGATATGTACCTGGGTTTCTAGAAGAATAACTAGAAATCTCTCATCTGATCAGCATTCTATTGTTCTTCATGAGTCTTACAATGATCCTTTTATCTGTAAAATAATGACAAATAGTGCACTTTTATTCTCAGAAGGAACAGTATTCTGCCATACAAATTTCTGCAACCAGTATTATAGAGGCAGTAGAAGAAAGAGGAAGGGAACTTGTAAGGATGTGTATTCATGACCAGGAATAGGTGATCAGGGGCTACAATGTATGGAAGAAGTCCAACCCCCTGTGGAAGAGCATGAAGGCAAGTTAGACCACATGTGGGACTTTGGAAGAGCATTTAGGATTGCAGTAGACTGTCATTAGAAAGTAAAGCATTGATGGATATGACCTTCAGGTTACTATTGATTTTCACAACTGGTATAATATTGCTTCATATTTCAGATCGTGTATCCATGATAAGTTTCAAGATGCTTTCCTAAGTAGTGTGATATGATTCTCCTTTCATAATTTCTAAAAAGCCTTTCCTTATATGTGACACTGAATTTAAATGCAGTGAGTGCTAATTTATGATAAGTCTATTTCCTATGTGGTCCACTACTTATTGTGTGTGTGTGTGCTACTCTGCTTTCTCATGTAGGGATGTAATTAAGGGCCACAGTCTGCCATGTCTTTAGTGATGTTCAAGTATTACTTATATTCAAGGCATGTTAAATACTAAAAGCAATTCAGAACAGAGATCAATTTTAGATCAGTGATGTTCAGGCCAAAATGTGCCTCAATCCAATTCCCATCTCAACACTAACCGTAGCTAGTGGTAAATTAACTTCTATATTAAAATAGTCCCATTACACTTAGTCCTTGAATATATGTCCTTCATGGCAATAGCTCTCTGGGCCCATGCACTTCACTGCTTCTAAAAGAAATTTCACTTTACTCTTGCCAAATCAGGAGAAATCACGTCAGTCACATTTGGCAGATCACTGAATTGTTAAGAACTGTTGAAAGTAACATCCATTACTTGAACCACCCCAGCTACAACTCAACAGAGCTCCCTGTAATTGATATCAGGAGTGCAGGCCACTAAGATGGAACAATGTGGCAGTTGAATAATAAACATTTTGAACTTTCTTGTGACCTTTTCTGCCTTAGAGATGATTGCTTTTCTGAGATAAAGCCAAAAATGATTGTTTATGGGCTGAGTGTTCTGCAACCTCTCTGTCATTTCACTTTACCATTAGCTCAGTTTACCAAAGGAGTTACACTCTGTGATCCAATTCATGTGGGAGCTGCTGATACAGAACTTTTTTTTATCTTTTTAGGCAGTATTTACTGCTAAATAAATAAATCCCAGAATCGGCTCAAGATCAGAAGTGCTTGAAAGTGCTCCTTTATCTTGGAGTCTTTTGCTGTGGCTCCCTCTATTCTGACAACAGCAAAATCAATCACTCTATCTGTTTGGACTTTTCGATACCTTGAAACCCCCTTGGCTCTTTGAAAGGCCTACATGTTTTGGGCACATTTACACTGACATGTTTAGCATGCCATTTTGGTTTTTACCTTCCACAAAATTTGTGTGCTCTCACAGGTCTTGATCCATTTTCTCTGAGGTCCATAGGAACTGCATCAAGACACTGCTTTGAAGGGGTTGAATAAAATTCTTAAAAGCTAGCAGTAGAATTTTCCATTTCCATCTTGTTCCAAAGGAGTTCTCTTTTTGGTATCTATGAGGATTTTAGGATCTCACTATGGTGTTATAGTTTTCATTTGTTGTTAAATGGATAGAATAGAGTAGAGGATATTGTTTCTACTGCTGAAACTTTGAGAGATAAGTTATATTTACAATCAATAGGCAAGACTACAATGAAAACCTGCTGTGATAATTTAAAAATCCTCCCATGATACATGCTAGCTTAATTCTGACCGGCCGTAAAAGATTTACTACTCTGTACTTTTGGCACCAGGTAGAGGCAGGGTTTAATTGCTTATGAAACAAAAACTTACCTCTTTCACCCCCACTCTTTCAAATACTTTTGGATTTGCTTCATGAATGAGATTGTTGTCCCAATACTGCATGCTGTTTGACATCTCAGTTCTACACTGAATGTTAGATCAAGCAGTAGATCAAAATGTTTACTGATGTCTGTCTTAGGAAGATTTCTGAGAATCATTGATGATTCAGAAAAAAATATTGCTTTGATAGCTATTGAGGATATCCCTCTCTGAGATTGCTAAACCTTGTAATGGTTATGTTTGTCATGCGGGAATATTCATGAAAATGTCCTATACCTTTCTCTAGAAACCACTCTGACTCACCAAGAGGGAATAAAAAGAAGCATTCATATTCATACCCACGCAAGACTCATCAGTTTACTACAACTCAGAATTCTCACTAGAAAAACTTGCTTTTATTTACAGAGATTTCGTGAGCTCAGTATGATGCTCTCAATTTTGTACACAAATAATTAAAAAGTTAAAAGACAAATGATGGGCATGGAATGCATTTTTTGCCTTGTCCAGAAGTGAAAATACCACAAATTTCTATTATACATGGAATAATTGAAGTGGAGTGAGTCAGTGTTGGCGATGGCAGAGAAGGTGAAGTCCCTCACTTTTACAGAAGTCTACTATTCCTTTCCCAAAGTATTTTTCTGCTTATGTTTGGCTATTCCACTGTAATTTTTCAGAAAGCTGTTAAGTGCAGCCATTTGATTTGCTTAGTAAAGAAATGAGACTTCATTCTGTGACTGGATTTGAATATATGATGAACTTTGAGATCAAGCAACTAGGTAGCTGCAGATAAATCAGGTAAAGAAACTGTAGCTAGGTGGTGTTGAGTGAGGAACTCAAATGTGGATTCAGAACAGGGTTTATTTCAGGGACACCTGAGGGCTTCCATTCAATAGCTGGAAATAAGTAATAATGTAAAAGTGGTTGCAAAGGAGTCCTAATGCAGCAAAAACAAAGAGGAAATATGCAGCCAGACCCTGTGACATATTGATTTATAAGTCATTTTGGTGGACTGAAGCTCCAATTTCATTATAATAGTTCATCATATAGCAAACAGAATAGGCAACTTCATGTGTGTGCTCCATTGACTTCTCTTGTATTTACTCTTGTATTCCTCCCCATAAAAAATAGGGTCATGAAACCAGTAGAAAAGTAATCTTAGAGATGTCTTTTCTCTTGGTTTGTTTTCTTGAAGTAATCTATCGTGAGATCAGAAAAGTGCCAGTGATGGCCTCAGTGAAGACGGTGGTGATCATGGTGAGTCACACCACTTGGCTAAGCAGCAGAGAGATATTATTTCTGCTCAACTGTATAACCAAAACTACATCCTAATTTTCTGCATTTTTTGTGTAATCCCCTGTATGCATTAGTATTCTTTGAATTGAGACTTATAAATACATTTAGAACAGGAACTACTGATTTTTATCCTTGGTTTCTGATGTCATAAAGGATGTTATAACTATATGGTTATTATCTTAGGTGGTGCTAAAAGTATTTAACATTGACAGATTCCTCTGAAATCCAGGTTACTTAGCTACTACTATTCAGATCACCGCAGGACACAGGAAAAAGTGAAGGTAAAATGATAATATTCAAAAAGAGAAATGGTTTCTATGAGCTCAAGCATTTCTATATGCAGCTTATACTTTCCTCCTTTAGCACTTTTATAGAGCTATTTTGCTCTCCACATTTGAAAGAACTGTTGCTCTAATCTTGTTCCTGTTTTTCACAGCAGGCCTACACAATCCCTCCTGCTGTCTGCAAAGAGTTACCAAATTGGACCTATTACATTGTTCCCGTATGAAGAATGACACGCAATCAGTAAAACCTTCCTTTGTTTATACCGCTAATAACAGATGTTGCTCTGCTACATCACACATGCTGTTTAATATTATCAAAACAATTATTCATTTATTCATATTTGTGCGGTGTGTGCAAGCTGGTATTACAGATCTTGCAGACTTGGCCTTCATGAATGCATAAACAAAAATGCATGCCATATATAATAAACTACCCCCATTCCCATCCCCATTTTTAATCTTAAATCTAAAAAACTGATGATAATTTTATTGCTTGCACACAGACAAGAGGGTGACAGACAAAACACTGGGCATGTGGAAAAGCTACTGAAATAGTGAAGGGCCCCTTCCTGCAGGGAGCTGTTGCAGATGCATGAAAGGAAGTAAGCTTTGCTTTGCCAGGGTCCAGGCACAAGCACTCTGGTATTCATGCTTCTTCCCTTTATCCCCTCAGTCCTCCTCCAAAATCAAAACACAAGGAAGAAAAACAGTTCAAGAGTTGGTTTGATTCCTTTTGATTGAATTAACAAGGGTTCATTTTAATCGAATTAACTAGTGGGATAACAGCATGACTGAATTTTAAAGTATAATTAAAGGATTCATCTTCTACTTAATGACAATGGGATAGAAAATTACCTCGGAACAGACGCTACACAAGTTGTCTGTTTCCCCATTGCAGACATGCATTTTCAGGTAACATGGCCATTAAACATCTACACTTGATACAAGGTTTGGAAAAAAGTTATCAGTTTAAAGGAAATCCATTCATTGTCTCATAGCCCTCACATATATACATTGTTTATGATTAATGCCATCATTTGCTGTCATTGGGATGTAGGGCATCTTGGTTTTTTAGTTAAAATAAGTTAATAAATTGTTTGGGTTTTTTTTTTTCAAATAAAACTATTTTTTTGCACATACAAATGGAACCTTCCTGAAGTAGTGTGTTTATATTCCTGATAGCATGTTTGTACCCTAAAGAAGTATAATATTTTCTTTGTTTGGCAGAAATCAGATTTTCATACTAGTGAGGAAAACCAGTATTTTCTATCTTTCAGCATCACTTTCATTGGAAAATGAGATGAACTGATCCTTACAGGCTTATAATAGTTAAACAGAACTTAAGAAAGGAAGTTATCCATGAAGGAAATGGTTTGAAGCAAGCAGAATAAGCCCCCTCAGGCCTGAAGGTAACAGCTTTTCCTAGAGGTATATTCAAAAAATAATTATCAGGTACCTGATGCCATCTTACAGACCTGCAAGCCAACAGTCAGTAGGTTTATCATTAACCTTCATAGATGCATGACCTCATGCAAGGTGGATAGAGGTGACAAAGGGGAGAATTGAACAATTTCTATATTTCTGTTTCTTTGGAGTTTGTCTTGCAGAATCTGCTTCTCTGTTACATATATTATTGAAAATAATGGTTTGACTACAGGTTGGTTTTCAGTCTCTGAATGTTTTTTCTTCACTGACTTGTTGTTTACTCTTGTGGGAATATTCAGTAGAAATAAGTGATTCTTTCAGACTACATTAGACCTGTGACTGCTGTAGATCAGTGTCTTTCCTCTGACAGTGTCAAGTCTTAAGGTCTGTAGATGTCTAGATGTCTAGTGTCTAGAGTCATCTGAGACACCATACTGCATCCAAGACATCATCATGTGGCCAATATGACACACTATATCCTGTGGTATCTCAAATGGTTCTAGAGTTATATGCATGCTTAGACCCAGATGACTGAATCAAATCCCAAATATCACAGAAAAAAAAAAACTGAAATGTGAGAGCAAATATTTCCAAGTGCTATTATTATGCAATTCATGACATGTTCATCCAAAACACTTTCAAGCCTTTTGTGTTTCAATTATCAAAGACATGCTCTGGAAATAACTTCCACAATGTAATCACAGCTTGGGTAGAAATGCGGTTTATTGCTTTAAAAACATTTACTTTCAGTGCATTGAAGGGTGATTTCCTATAAAGTCTACTTTCTCAATTCAGTCTTTTTTCGTGCATTTTTATCATGTCCCCTTTTAATCATTTAACATAATAATCTTCTAGTCTTAGAAGAAGAGATTTTTTTCCCTACCAATAACTTGTTCTTATCTATCCTCACTCAACTTGGGGTTTTTTTGCAGTATGCTTACCCTGGTAAGATACCAGTCTAAAACAAGAATTATCAGTGACAATATAAAAGTCTTTTTCTGTATTACTTACAACCCCATTTTTTAATGCACCTCAGGAACTTATTTGCTTCTTTTCAGAATAGCTGTACATGGAGTGAAAATTCATGGTGAACAATTCACAATATTTCCCTTCTCCCTTTTCCGTGAGACATTGAGCAGTGTGTATTTTTGAATGATATATCACTAACACAGAATACTGCTTAACCCATTGTTAAAGACAAGGTCATACAAGTAACATTATTTACATAGCTATATATTCTTCAAGTGGCTTTCCACTCATCAACAGTGATATTGTCTGCCATTGTGTTGACCATTTTTGCAACTTAATTCAGTTGTTTTTAAGTTCCATTCTGGCTTCTCCATATATAACCAAATGTAACTGTGGCTTGGGTTATTCACACATTTTTTAATTCATTATTCACTTTGCAATTTGTAGATCATTATTAATATATTAAACAGTCATCCCTATACAGAACCTTTAGAAACCCATCTGTTAACTTTTTACCATGATGAAAACTGACCATGGATTTACGATTGATATCTCCTGGTGGTTTTTTGGTGAATGAACAAAGAACAGAATTCTTGAAAGTTCAGATTATCTCATACAGGCATAAACAAAGCTGTTATTACGTACCAAGATACAACAAACAGCTCAGGTATGAAGTACTGGGCAGCTTTGTCAAAACCTTGTTGCATAACTTATTTACACAAAATGAAGTAACTAAACTGCCCCTTAACAAAGCACTTGTGAAATGATCTGTGATTGCACACATGTTGTTTTGGGGAGAAAACCAAGCAAGTATCTATTGATGTCTACTTATACACAGCAGTGTATGTTAATAGCTTATTGAATGAGTTGAGTGCAGCTTCTCTCATCATAACTGAGAAAAAAATACAAGGGACTGAATTCTTCTAAAGAATATGAAAGAACTCCACCTAGTAGTGACACTGCAGTATGTGAATTTGCAAACAGGAAAAAAAAAAAAAGGCATTTGCATCTTAGCTTTGCCATCTTCAGAACAATTACTATGATTTTTGATACTTTATTTATTTTCAATGAACATCATGTGGGAAATTTGCAATACTGTTGCAAAACTCAGCATTCAATTGGCTTCTGAGGAAAGATTGATTCCTATTTAAGAACTTGGATTTTGCACGTTGAACATCTTCCCACTGATGCAGAGTATCCTCATTGCTCTTTTTTTTCTCCATAATGAGAATGAAAAGAACTTGAAAACCCTTAAGGTTAGTTCCCCTTTGTCAAATGTAGCTCTTTGACTATGTTTCTATGTAATGTCTTTTTACAATATGAGGTAGTATATGTCAAATATGTTTATTGACAATGATGTATTATTTAGCAAAAAAAAAAAAAAGTTGTGATGTGTGAGATGAGAACAGAAATTGAGCTAGTATTTTAAGCATCAATAAACTATAGGAGTCCACAGACATATAAATTTAAAATAAAGAAATGCTAGGTTATGCAAACATTGTCAAATGATAAGGCTGCTTCAGGACACAGTTTAAATAGATCACATATGTCCACAAAAGTTAGCCCAGATGAGGGGATTAACAGATTTCCAGCTCTGAAAAATAACTATAACAATAGTGGTACTTGATATGCTCCAGATATTTGTATGCACAACAGTCTTTAAAGGTGGGTAAGTATTATAGTCATACTACAGTCAAGGAAATTGAGTCATGAAGAGGTTAAATAAATGTTGCTCAGGGATAAGCATGAAGTCAGTACAGAGCTTCAAACAAAGAAGAAATTCCCTGGTTCACTCACTGAGGTGCACACAGCACAGCTTAAGCACAGCAGATGATGCACCAGTGTTGTGTCTGTGCCCACCATCGGCTGCCAGCTGTCCCCAGACCTTAGGAGGTCACCAGCAGCTGGAAAGAGGGAGCACTGAGGTGTCTGAAAAGAAGCAACATGTCTGGCCCTTGCAATGTCCCAGAGTTTGTAAATATGCAGGGACCCTTCCAAGTTTTGGTGCTCATAAACCCCAGCCCTGCATATACATTTACAGCTTGCTACTTGCACTGAAACCATCAAGCTCATAAGAACCAGTGTGGTACAACAGCCACCAGGTAAGAATGCTGCTGTCATTCATCATGTCCTAGGACAGGCTAGAACAAGGAGCCCTTGTTTTCCTGAGGGAATAACACTGTATTGAGATCTATGTCAAATAATGATATGTTACAAACATCTGACCTTCTGAAGGATTGTCCCACTTTTCCCCGACTTCAGCCAAATTTACCTCAAGCTAAAAATATTTGAATTTGCCCCATTAATCTTGTGTTACTGTATTTCCTATCTCTTCCAGAAGGTTCAATTCCATTAGTATCTCACTGCCAGCAAACTATAAAGCTTCTCCATCCAAAAATATGAGCACTTCATAACAAACAATCTTTTAATGTCCACCTCCATCATGGCACCTTCTGTCAAGCACTGACTGATACATACTAAAAATGCACCCAATCTGAACTTCATTTTAGAAAAGATTATGAGATGAAAATTTTGAACACGGCATGTATATGAACTTAAAATTCACCTCATTATGAAGTTTTAGTTTGAATTTTCTTCCAATTAAAATGTTACTAACGCCTTTCTAAATGATGCATTTTAACCCTGTTTGCATAAAAGACTATCCTGCTTACAGGGAACTAGTTGTTCATTTAATGTTGGTATTACCAATTTTTTTTAAAAATCCTGGGACCATGCAGATAGGAGTACAAGGTCAGATCAGCTCTAAAACTCTAGCTGCTGTATTTAATTCTGTCTTGACTTGTTGACAGCAGCTGCTGATATGGATCTTTCACAAAGCTGACCCGTTTGCTGCCACTGCTAAGACATTTCTACTGTAATGGGACTCTCAGAGCCTAAACCAAAGGTCACAGTTGTTCAGTGCACTGCATCCAGCTCCCACAATTAAAAGGATTCATTAAACTCTTTTGTTAATGTACCTTTGTTTTTATTTGAGAATTCATTAGCTAGTATACACATCAAAAGACAACTTTAGAATTGCAGAGGAAATGCCTCTCTATGTAGATGTATGAGAATCAGCTTTAACAGGAAAGAAAATAATGAAATTCTTCTCCAGGAGTGAGATTCATATGGCCAAGGCCCTAGCAATGACAGAAGAACTGGCCAAATCCAAAAAATTAACAGTTGCTTAGTATGTTTTATCTTGTGGGCATAATTTCTTAGTCAAGTGTTCCATATCTGGAGAATACAAAGCAAGAATTTATTTTCATGTCTGATGGTTTCTTTTGTAATATTCAGAAAGTACTTCTGGAGATTAGAAATAGCATAAAATTACCATTTTGCTGAGGGCTATAATATTTATCTTCTCTTCAACCAAAATATGAGGGGACCTGTAGGGATGGGTGGGATCGTGCACTTCTGGTCAGACCTCACTCTTCTGCTGGGGTCCTCAGGAGAGGAATGTTGGCCAAGCAGTTAAAATCCCTCAATGAGTGTTTTTTGACATGTTGATAGAATCAGAAAGGTCCTAATACTGTATTTCTAAAAGTACCTTAACCTGCAAATGCCCCACTGAAATTGTCAACATCTCTGCTCAATTGCTGGGTAATCTTAACCTGCCCAAACTAACTTCCCAAGCTTGTGATGTTGGGCATATACAGCTAACAGTGGTGAGCTGCTCAGGGAAGGACCACGTGTAAGGATTTAAAGCATTTCATCTGCAGGCTCTGTCACTATATTTTCATTATTCTGAAATATCTTATTGTGGGAATCAGGGTTAACTATGCCTCATGGAAAAGGGAAAGATCACGACAGAGGCACCGGATGGCTGAAAGTCACCTATAAGAAGAGCCTAGAACCCGGACTGACTCATTAGAAGATCCCCGTGTTTTAATTGTTAAAATCATAGATAGCAGTTTATTGTATTAGATAGGATAAGAGTTGTCATTATTACCATTGTTCTGATTGGTTATTTGTACCCCAGTTCACCTAGTTACTGTTCGCTATTGGTCGTTGTTTTCCTGGGGTTTGGGGACCCTCACTATTGGCCAGCTGGTTGCCCCTAACAACGGCACGTCCACCACGTCCCTCATAGCTGGCCACACCCTATCTCCTCCTACTTTTCACCCTTATTTGGAAAGCCCTTCCCAGTTATTACCAAGTTTGGTGTAGACCTGTTATGTCATCCCTAGGACCACACCCCTTTTCCGGAACCTTCCCTTGCTCTCCTATATAAGCCGGTTTCCCCTCACAATAAATGGCCATTTTGCTTCACCCTAATGCAGAGTGGCTCGTCCTTTTGTCCCTCACAGGTCTGCGTCATCTTATGGTTTTGCAGTTTAAAGGGCTAGTGGGGAACACTACAAAGGCCAAAAGCAGCTGTGGGTTGCAATTTTTGTGAATAACTAAAGCATTAAAGAATTTTCTCTAAAGAGAAACTGTATCTGTGTGTACCATCTCAAAATAACCTGAGATCCAGTAATTTGGGGACATGATCGACATAACTACACATCCAAGTTAGGCAGCTGAAGAAGATGCTGACCTGGGGATCCAGGAATGCTCATGGGGATGATGCTAGTGGTGTCTTCAGACACCTGTTACAACACCACAATCCAAGGATGGATTGCTATTTCTCATGGTTGACCAAACAGTTAAAGCAATTTTTTTGCTCTTGTCCTGGTAAATAGCAGGGTTTAGTCCCACCTGTGTCCTCAGCATTTTCAATTAATTACTGTAAGTAGCAGCTTCTCCATGTTGTGGCATCTGTAAATCCTATTATTGGTGCTTAATTGTTTACACTGTATGGAAAATTGGAACTAACAATTTCTGGACACTTCAGGTCATTGCTGCATGTTTTTGAGGAGTGAGCCCTCAAGTATTTTTTAATTTTCTTTTTTAATAGCTTGAGTGTAGAGAGGGTGGTTTAAATTACTGAAACCTGTTGATACAGGATAGGTGGCAAGTTGGTGGCTCCAAACTGATCAGTCAACTGCAAACAGCATTTCTTCCTTTTGTTTTAAATTAACCACTGTACTCATGACAGACGCTGAATAATATCTTGGTTGTGTGGATTTTCCTAAGAATGGACTTGGGAACATTTTATTCTGATTTCTGATGGGAACATTTCAGTAAGATAGAAGTTGTTACCTGTGATTAGTGGCCCTGTGCTAAATAAATGTATTTTACAGGAACATTTGTGCAAACAAAGTTTTACTGATATGAAATTTCTTTGGAAATTGCTTTTCCAATTAGCTGTAGATCCTTTTAGGCATAAACCAGTATGAACTGTCCTCCTGAGCCCCCTGAAATATAACCACAGAGGAAACTATTAGAATCTGGCCTCCCTCAGCAAGAATCATGCCCTGCAAAGTCATGCCAAGTTGATTAGATGCCTAGCATACATCAGCAAGCACTGGGGATGTGAGAAAAATAGAAGCCAGTGTCAAAAAGCCCACATTGGAGATATATATGTCTTTAGAATGGCAATATTGGAATAGTATTCTGTCATCAATAATCCTGTGTGAGTTCTGCTACTGCTAACCAGCCTGCTTACAGCATGCTTCATCAGAGCATCGTGCTTCTCCAATGCAGTAGCAAGGGTTATGATGGTGGAGAAAGAAAGCAAATCCATGCACTGCTAAATCCCACAAAGGCACATCTATGAAATTTTGCCCACCGGTATTTATTAAAGTACTAGTGGAGCAATGAATGAAACATTTGCCTTCACAAATTGTTGTGATATGTTGTATGCAAAGTTGTCAGGAAAATTTCAGGGATCTATTTCATTTTAAAGAAGGTAATAATCAATACCAAACTCAATTCTTATGCGGGGGAAACACTTAATTGCTGTGCTTCAAATAAGTTGTGCAATATTCACCTGCATTTAGTTTCTCAGGAAAGGTAGTAGAAATAGTTCATCAGCTCAAATTATTTTTCCTTCTTTATTATTCAGGCTGTTGGTTGTTTTCAGTAAGTTTCGGTTTTGTCTGAATTCTAACCTTCTTCTATGTTTTGTTAAGATTTTAATATTTACCTTATCCAGTCAACACAAAATTTTCTAAGTGAACTCAGGAGCTGTTCAACAATGAGATGGATCATTTTAGGAATTTTAGGAAAACAGGAATATAAACCATGGTGCCTACCAAATACCAACACAAATGTTTCAGTGTAGTTTCCACTCCCTCGAGGAGTCTGTTCCATGTAGAACTGTGCTGTTTTGCCTCAAGGGTTTTCAATTTTTTCAACTATCAGTTATTTGTTTTCAACAACACTCCAATATTAGCTACATGTTTTCCTTCTGGGCTAAAAGCTTATCTTGTATCATTTTGGATTCTTTCACTGAAACCAAAGAGTGTCGGGCTGTAATTAGCCAAAGAATGCATCACCAGAACTGTAACTTTCATTCATTGAGAACAATCAGGAGCTTATAGAGAATTCAAAGTGCAAAAGTAAGCAACCATTATAATAGTTACAAAAGCATGAGCTGTAGTATTCAGGAAGATACGTGGGTATGAATAGTTCATTAATGAAACAAACTCTTGGCAAAACTGGAAGTTGAGATATCAGAAAGTCCTGAAGAGAAAGCTTAAGGAGTAATTACGGGCAACAATAGCCAATAAGGAATAAGACTTGCTGAACATAAAAGGATTAGGTGGGCATAATTTTGACCAGTATTAAAAATAGGTAAGAAAATATTCATGTTTTTTTTTAGCTGAATTAAGACTCATTTGTATACTTTATCTTTCTGCATGGAAAGGATCTCACATTCCATTTAAACATAATCTGCTTCTCTGGGCTATGTTTAAAGAATATTTCAAAAAGGATAGTTGTTGCAAATTAGCAAAAAAAAATATTGCTCAGCTTCTCAGTCATAAACATGTATAATACAACTTTGATACTAATGGATGGCACTTAGTATTTGCCAGTGGTGAAGGAGATAGTAGGTCTACTGTACATTATATGTGACATTCGTAAAGTAACTTCACAGCAAATTGTAATCACAAAAGCTACCCTCTCTGGAGAAGTCAAAAATTGATTTCTCAATAAGAATTGTGAATCATGCTTGCCTAACAGGGTCATCAGATGTTCTCAATACACAACAGATTTCATCGAGAGTCTTGAACAAGTTCTGCAGTGTGAACAGGGAAATCCTACATCACAGCGAAAATCAAAGTTAATCATTGTGCTGTACATCAAAGCTATTCTGTGCCCTCCCACTTTTTCTGTCCTCAGCCCTCAACATTCACATTTATGCATTCTTTCTCCTCCTTTTTTTTTTTTTTTTCCCCCTTTATCCTACACTTTTGCCCTATGATATATGCTGGTGATAGGGATTTGTGAATGTTAATTTCTTAAATTACTTCTGTCATAGTAGCCATTTGTCCTCCCAGTGATTGCTTTTGGCAGGTGGGTTTGTGTATCCAGGATGCCAAACAATTCCATTTGGACTCTACTGAACCTGAAACCTCTGCCTTTTCTAAGCTTTTTCTTCTGTTGAGAAATCTGAAAAGGCATTTGCCCTTTACAAAAGGAACAAAGAAAAAAAAGACCTCCAGAACCAGAAGAAAATTACTCTGACTTTTATTAGTAGGAAAAACATTTCTGGTGTTATTGTGAAAATGTGCTTGGAAATCAAGCTTGTTTGAAAAGAAAAAAAAAAAAAACAAACCTGTGAAACTCATTCCTGTTTAGTAGTTCCTTTAATTATGTCACAGAGGAGTGACTATTCTGAAGGGTTTATGAAAAGTCCAACTTCCCTATGAGGTTTTAAAGACCTTTAGATTGACAATGGAAGAAAAATTATTTTCAGTCACACAAACCAGTTCAGCTGAATAGACTCTATGAAGATAGCAACATGCAATTGAAGTACATATGTATTTCCAGTATAGTTGCTTTCTATACCACATTAAAAAAATAAAAAAAAATTAAGATGATTTTGTACCAAGAAGTGCTAATTAACAGTATCTTCCCTTTTCTTCCCTTTGTTCTGTTTCCTTTACCAAAACACAAATAAACTACAATGAGATAGATCAACCATCCAATACGTTTGTGTGCATTCCTGAACACATACTCATCTGGTCACACAAAAATTGCAGTTGTGATTTCTGCTGCTACAGAAATTGACAAGGCTGATTCCTACAATTCTTCAAATGTATTTTAGGTGCCTTTAAAAATAAACCAAAGGAGGAAGAGTGCAGGGAATAGGACAAGCGGAGGTAAAGAAAATAAATTATCACATTGGCATTAAAAAAAAAATAAATCTGAAAGAAGGCAGAGATGCTCTAAAGACAAGAAAGGTTGTTACAGAAAATACAACATAAAGAAGTGTCTATGACCAATATGCTATCTCTTTGTGCTATACTCATAGACCATCCACTAACAGTGATACTCAGCTCCAGGCTCATTGCCATGGCTAGGGTCCAATTTCAAGATCCATTAGCACTCTCTACCTCTTGAAGCTTCTTCTGATCAGCCGTTGTTCATGATAAGTAAATTACACACTAATTTGTTCAATAGAATTTAAAACGAAACTCACCAAGATTGCCCTTGGCAACAGACATGAACTGATCGATACTAACTGTTCCCTAATTTCATTTATTGTTCAATGTTATTCCACTTTGTCTTGCAATCCATGGCATTCATAACCAAAAATAACAGCAAATCACAACCTCTCTGGCATTTCTAATATAAACAAAGCTCTGGGTGTAATGGATCTACAAGATAATTTAGAGGTCAGCTTGCTGCAAAATAGCTTCTAGGAAGAGATTCATGGCTGATGTTTGAGTAACCAAAGCGATGCGGGCAAATCACTGTCACTATTTCATATCTATTTAGCAGATATGACTGAATGGTTGATTCATGTACTCAAAGGAGTACTGCAGGCTAATATTTATTCAGTGTTGCCACCCAACATTCCAACCTGTGGTGTGGGTATTTTGGCTTTATTTAATTTATTTAATAATTTTACTACCACTAAGTAGATAAAAAGAGGTCTGTAATGTTATGCTACAGGAAGACACAGAGGCACTGTGCTGATAGGTAAGAACAATATTCCTCTTCAGACCTAGTAACCTCCTGACATCTCTTTCTGCTTAAGTTAAAGACTGATAAAACCACCAAAGCAAATACCTACAAGAAAGCCAAAGCCCCACATACCTGTATTTCCTGCTGCCTTAAAACTCCCAAGGCATTTTCTATGGCATCTGGTGGTTATCTCTTGTAAAGAGAGAAGATGAAGCCTTTCCAAAAGTAGATGTTGGCTTTTGAAAGACATTTTGTGCTCTACCTGCCAGATGCAAAGCACATCTGGGGCTAAGGGCTTCAAATCTCATATCCATCTCTTCTTTCTGACAACAGAATTGTTACCACTAATTAAAAGTAATTCTAGAAACCTCCTCAGGCAGACATGACCAATTGGTGAAGTTTAATAGTCTGTATCCTTACTTTTTTTTGTCCTGCTCCATTTAAATATCCTGTGCTCTACATCCATACTGGTGATGCCCAAGTTGCAATATCTAATAGGCTGACAGCAAGGCCCAGAAGAGGAGCTGTCAAACTTGCTTCTAAAAATAAAGGGTGATGGGATGGAGGTTCCTGGATTATTTAATGTGGAATAAGACAGCTCATTCTCTTTCTCAGTGAATCGTGGACAGCTATTAGGCCGCAGTATATTGGTCTTTAATTAGCAGGAAGAAGAACATGATTAGATAGGAAGAACAGAAAAAAAAGTATAAATTTTTCTCAATAACTTTTTCCTTTTAGGAATCTCTGAGGACTTTAAGGGTGATGGTGCTAATTTAAATATCTAGTACACTCTGGCTCATGCCCCCTGTGAATGGTAGGGAGTTGATTCTAGAAAACTTATCCAATGAAGATGTTTTTATATTTTAAAACTGTACTTCCATATTAGTAATAAAACTTTTTTTTTTTTTTTTAATGCCTCAGATCATTTTGGAAAACATCCCTGCTGGGTCCCTTGCAGGCTGCCTATTCCTCTCATGTATAAAGTTCATACCTTTTGTGAAGGCAGTTTAAATTCTGACAGACTGGACTCCAAGCTGGCATTCTGAATGCTAGTGACCAACATGGGAACTAGCACTTTCCCAGCCGTCTGTGCAGAACTGGTTTGAGCAGACCCTTCTGGGACATGCCAGCCGTGCTTCCAGACATCCTGTTGGAGTGCCACCTTTCAGGATGCCTAGGGACCACGCAGCTGCTCCACACCAGGAGGACTTTGCTCAAAATAAAAATGACAATAATGCACTCTTTCCCACCTGGAGCTGCACATAGCAGTGATCATGCCATTCCCTGCTCAGAAAAGCTCTGTTAGGACTTTTTAATAAAATTAAACATTTAAAATGTTGAAACTAAATGTGATTTGTCTTTAAGCCATCTGGAATCACAACCTGTCCAGATCAGATGCACATATCCAGAGCATTCTTAGTCCTGCTGTTGGCTCTGTGCCACTTTGCTGATTCCAATGAGATTCACCATACACATGGGCTATTGCTTTTGTCTTTTTTTAACTCACTCCTTCTGCACTGTTTATGCCTAAACTTACAGACTGTATAATTTGATCTTACTCTTGATACACTGTATAACAGCTGCCCAGTGTCCTGCCCCTACCTCTAAAACATTGCTGCTCTAGCTGCAGTGACTCACGTGTGTGTGAGCCTTCACCAGTTCTGCCATTTATAAAGCATCATTACGATTTGTACACTGCTGTTGCAGCTGTGCTTTCTGATACAACTGATGCCTTCAATGCAATTGTGTAAATGAATTGGATTTTGATGTAGAAAGCTGTGAATTGCCCAGTATCTGTTAAAGAGTAACTTGTCCATTTGTCCTTCAGTGTGGCACCAAAGCCTCTTAGAATTTACCTAAATTTTCATTTAGATAAATTACTTAATTGCTTTACTTTCTGAAATTACCACCACTTTGCTAAATTTGGTTGAAATTGTCCTCTAAAATATTTAGCTGGTGTGGGACTCACATTGGCCTTCTCAAGTTGAGGTCTTCCCTTGAGCTTAACTACAAAAGGGTACAGTTTAGTAGTCATATATATGCCAAAACCAGTTCCAGTTCTGTATTATTTATACATTAAAAAAATCCCCAAACAAAACCAAGAAAGAAGAAACAAAAAAACCAAAACAAAATGCTTGTTTAGTTTCGCAGAACTTAACAAATATTCATCAGGAGACCAGAAGAAGAGAGAAACAGGAATCCAGACTTAGACATCTGCTTTCTTGCCTTTGACGTAAAAAAAAAGAACCAAAATTCTCAACGGTCGGATTCTTCAGAAATTTAAACCTGACACTCACCACTCCTGTGTTGTATGCTCTACTCATTTTAAAGTTGAATTTGTTTGCTAATACTATTCTTTCCAGAAATATTTTATTCTTTACTGTTCTAAAAACAAAACTTCATCCCAGAAATGCTGCAATCAGCTTAGAGTAGCCATGAACCTTTCTTCGTTAGATTGCACAATATGTCCCTGAAGTTGTCTTTGAAACTTACTTCCAAATCATTTTTATCATGGGGTTTTGTAACAGTAACAAACACTTTACCTAACATTCTTTAGGAATTTTTGTTTATCCAGGAAACCTTGTACTTGTAATCTAGTAGAAGCTACCATTGTAAACCAGCAATATGCTGTTTCCTTTTTTTTTTCTTCATATGCAAAACGTAATATCAAGAGCTAAATACAGACAGTTCTACTCATTTAATCTGAAACTTCAGTAGACCATATTTTTAGATGGCATGTACTTCTTCTACAGATTTTGCAGTAGTTACTATCTTGCCAATGTTCCCATTAAATATCTGCTGGGATTTGGCAATAACTACATTAAAAAACTGTTGGAAGGGTCTCCAAGAGACAGTCCATCCCTGAAGAGAAGATTAACTATACAAGTTATCATTGCTGACAGATGGCTGTCTAGCATATTCCTAAAGACCTCAGTTGCAGAGAGTCTCAAAACAAAATATTCAGCACTCTGTTTTTCTTGACTTTTCACAGTTTAAATTTTCAGCTTCATTGTTTCCTGTCACAATTTATTCTAAAGGCATAGAATACCAGCACTGCTGAAGCACTGCCAGGGCAGGGACTGATGGCCCAGGCCAAAATGTGGTCCTGAGCACTGGGGAGGGTGGTCCCAAGTTGGTTGGGTACATCTTTGCCTACTGGTACCCACAGAGCCAATATGCGTGCCAGACTGTCCCATGAGAATGTCCAAGCTTTTACCAGAACTGTGGTGTTTGACATCTACTGTGGCTTCATTGCTTTCCTAAGACCTATTATGGAAGGTGGCTAGTTTCTTTCTTTCAGTATGACTATCAACAGCCAAGAATACTTGGTTTACTTCTGCAAACAACACAGGAACTTAACCCTGTTTTGAAGAGAGGTAGGGACCTCATGATAATTTTGTGCTTCTTTCTTTTCAGATACCCACTCCTGTCTTCTTTCTTGGTACAATTTCATTCATATCTATTGAATAGTAAATGCTTGTGAGCAGACAGATTCTTATATTATTATTATATTAATAATATTGTTATCATATTATTAATATTCCTTAGTAAACTTTCAGCAAAGGAAGTGACTGCAGCTTCAGGTGAAAGATAAATTGAAGAGTATCTGATGCATTTGAGTTAGTTACTATGGCGATCCCACCCATGTGATATTTAGTTTTGACTCACAGCTGCTGTAGTCTCTGGCATTGTTCCGGATTTTTTTTTTTTTTTTTTTACTATAATAAAAATGCTCAGACTATAAGCATCCTGCTTGAGGCATAAGAAGCAGCTTGAAAAGGAAAAGGTGCCTGCTGCTTAAGCAATATATTTTACTTTTAGGGTTTTTTTAAGGGAAATGAACTAAATTGCATCTGCCTCATCTTACAATTTTCAACTTAGATTGCACAAAGTACGTTTAAAATAATTCTAAGCTGCTTCAGTAAAAGAGCATTATTTTCTTCCTTAGATAACAGACTTTGGGGGTCTTCACGCAAATGCTTTTTCATACAGAATAAAATGAGCAAGCCTATGTTTGAGCACAGAGAGCCATTCTGTTCTGTGCGTGGAGCTTCTAGGGCAATGGGAATTCTGTACCAAAATAGACTCAAGATAAAATCTTATCACCTGCAATCTGCAGAGTCCACAAAACTATTTTGTTGTTTTGACTTCTCTTTAAAACCCTTGTTCAAAACTATCTCCTTTGATCCAGCTTTTACAGCTACCTTGCCTACTCCTCTTAGCCTACCTTACCCTAGCTCCTGCTTAACAATCAGAAGATAGTCTTTCCCTCAGTCCCTTTTTTTTTTTTTTTAATCTTTGTTTTATTTTCATCTCTTCAGTCTCCATCTCATTGCTTTAGGGCATCCTGATGCTGAAATAGTCTAATTAAAAAAAAGTGTATTCTTGTGGGAACAGCAGACCAAGAACACCTAATCCAGCTGGTGATACCATTATATTCTTAGAACACAAGAACAATTGCTGTGACATTATGTGAACAAAGAAATCTAACATGACTGTAATAATCAGTTTAATCTTATTTGGAGCCATTAATATAACTTATGCATTGCCATATGGATACTGTGTGATGTATCACATGGAAGGCTTAACATTGTTTGTTAGCTTTGCCATGCACTAGTTATCAGAATATATTTCATACTAAATTACTTCCACTCTTCTTTTGGTGTGATACGTACTAAAAATACTGACATTTTTGAGGCACTATATTATTTCAGTTTACTAAAGCTAACTATTCCTACATGTTACAGAGTACAAACTTAACTGGGTTCCTAACATAACTATTTATTTTATATGTCTGAAGAAAATTAGTTATAATTTGTCAGTTAACAGGATTCTTTCTAAATAAATTTAATGTATACATTGCAAGTTTGATTATGTAATCAGCAGCCTACTCATGTTCTGGAGGTTTATTGATAGCTTAAATCATTTTAAGGAATACGACAATTTTTTTTCTTGTGTTCTACTTCCACTAGGGAAATTTAAAGTTCACAGTGAAAAGAAGGGATTGACAAAAAGAAACTCACTTCCTCTTGCTGTCCCATTAAAAATTTTGCTTGGAAGTTTGACAAGATGAACCTACCGAGAAAATAACATACCTTGGCAGCCCAATTTCTTTGATAAAATCACAGAATCACAGAATATGCTGAGTTGGAAGGGATCCACAAGGATCGTCAAGTCCAACTTCTGGCCCTGCACAGGACCAACCCCAAGAGTCACTTCATGTGCCTGAGAGTGTTGTCCAAATGCTTCTTGAACTCTGCCAGGCTTGGTGCCATGACCACTGCCTTAGGGAGCCTGTGCCAGTGCCCAACCACCCTCTGGGTGAACAACCTTTTCCTCATATCCAACCTAAACTTCCCCTGACACAACTTCAGACCATTCCCTTGGGCCCTGTCACTGGTCACCACAGAGAAGAGATCAGTGCCTGCCCCTAACCTTCCTCTCGTGAGGATGTTACAAATACCTCTGAATAAATATTGCAAAATGCTACATGTTTGTACCTCCTAAAAAAATATTACCAGATACTTGGTCAGGATTCCAATACCTGCAATCTAATTGCGTTCAGGCTGCATGTTAACTCTGCAGATCAATGTTTGCTTAGAAAAAAAATCTACTCCAAAAGTGACAATTACATCAACTGAGAGACAAGGGTTCTACTTCTCTGTTAAATACTGCTCTGTTTTTGGATTATACTTTATCTTCCACTTCCATCACTTGTTTATGGTATTTTTTTTCCTTTATGTACTTCTGCCTCAACTGTGTATGTAAGTGGATTTAAAAAGCCTAATAACACCAAGATTTCATATGCTAACCAGTGCAACCTAAATCTAAAGTAAATCCCACTCTCTCTAATTTATGCATAAGTTCAGATGCCTCACAAAACATTTTTTCATAAATATTTGGCCAAGTTTTTTACCTAATTAGTAGAAAGAAGTTGGTAAATCTAAAGCTGCCAGAAAGAAAACGAATTGCCTAACTTAGATTCTTAAGCTTGATCTCTCAGGTTCTGTCACTGAAGATCTTTAAAATTGTGTAATTCTTTCCATGGATAAATTAAGCAAATGCTTCAGGAAGTGCTTAAGAGACATAAGGCTTACTCAAAATTTAGGTACATTAATCAGGTGAATGTGATTCACTCAAGGATTGTCACACACACACTTACTTTTCATAACTGCCACACTACCTTCTCAGACATAGAGCTGAAAAAAGCTAAACTTTAGCAGCAATGTTCTCTACCACCCTCTGTATAATTTGTAATTTAACGTACTCCTGTCCTTATATTTCAATATTGTTTTGAATTTACCATATGCCTTAAGAGATTCATTTTGATTTTTATTTTCCAGTTTTCCCTTTAGATCACTTCTCCATTGAAGATCTTCTCCACTAAATACCAGATTGGGGATGTCTTCCTGAGTGGTTTGGAAAACATCTGATTTTTAATGTTAGTCCTCAACTTCTTTTCTTAAAAGGAGTTGCAAATGTAAGTTCCTTCAGACTGAACATAAAAAATAAAAGACTTCTAGATCCTCTCTGCAAGCCTTAAGAGTATAATTTCCACTTTTTCTTCTTTTCCTTTTTTTTTTTTTTTAGATTTTTCTGCACCTTTCTGGCACATTCATTTATTTTTTTTCCATTTTGCATTTAAGATATTCCCTGTCTCTTTGTTCTTCACAAACTTCTCTTGGTCTGATTTCTCTTTAAAACCACTCTTTATCACTTTATTCATTCCAGAACAGGCTTTCTTAAATTCCTCTGTGCCACTTAGCAAGAACTTGACTCATTATCTGTTCCATATACTTTGCAGAAATAATAAGGTTTTTAAAAAGAAGTAAATATTAGAACATTCTCTGTTAGATTACAATTACATAGTGAGAAAGTTGGGTTATAAAGAGAACGAAAATAAATTCTGCTTATACTTGTAATGGACTATTACCTAGTACCTTTTTTTTAATTTTAGAAAACACTTTTCTGAAGAACATTGACTTCTGATAGGAATATGATTATGCGTGAAGTGTACTGCTGCTATCTCACTGCTAAGGCATTACTGTTTAATGCAGTTATGTTCCTACAATTTTTTACATACCTAATTCTTCCTGTCAAGTCTATTTTTTCTCTTTTTTTTCTTTTTTCCTTTTTTCCCCCCTTTTTCCTCTTTCTTTTTTTTTCCCCCCTTCTTTTTTTTCTTGTTTTTTCTTTTCTGTTTTTTTTTTTTGTTTTTTTTTTTTGCTTTTCTTTTTATGGAAGCCAAAGAGTAATAGACAATAGCATATAAATGATCAAATCATGCAAATTACAACATAGGTAGAAACTAGGTTTTTACTTTTGACTGGGGAATTAGTACTAAGAACATTAACTATGTTATTGGTACAGATAAGCTAACCCAGTCCACCTCCAGGGGTGCTGGTTCCAAGATATAGACACTCCAACAGTTTTTTTAGAAAGTCCATTTTGTTAAAGAAGCAGCATAGCTACTGCTATGCTATATATATAGCATATATATATATATATAGCATATATATAGCACCTGCTATAGGTGTTTAATCCAAAAACTGTTTAGTACAGACAAGTCTGATATCTTCAGATAAGTCTGCTCTAGATCACTGTTAATTACTTTAGGTCTACCTCTGAAAACAACTGAGATCGACTTTTCTGACTGTGAAACTCCCTTGTTCCCTTAAGATATTGCAAAGGATTGCACACTAGAGTAATGGAAATCATATAAATAACATAAAATTCTGATCAAACTTTATTAAAATTTAGGAGCATACAGAAAAAACAACATCATAATTTATTTTTTAATGCAGCAGCCATTAGGGATTATGTTTGCTGCTACAGGTCTTCTAACATTTGCTTTCCTGAGCTGGGAAAGTGAGCTCTCTTTCTTTACAGCTGTTGGCGCTGTATGAACAAAAAATGAACTTTGAGCTTTCAAAAGCATTGCAGACAAATAGCTAAATAGGAAGAAGAATGAGACCCAGGTTCAGAGGTTTTCAACATTGCATGTTGAAATTTCCAATCCATTCTTGTGCCCACTTCATTTTAAGGAATGTGCAGATTGAACGATTGCAACAGCCTTTCCTGTTTGTTCCTTACCTGTAGTTCCCCCATTTCCATACCCTCACGGATCCTTTTCTTCACTGAAGCATATAACCACAGTCTTTAGACAGCAAAGACACAAAGATACATGCAAGAGCTTTGCTGGCACAATGCCTGTGCTTGGAAGGCCAAAGACTATTTCACACATTGCACGCTGTAGACATACAATGCAGCTGTGGAGCATAGCAGGAGTATTTCTTATCTCACCATAGCGTCTGCTTGTTCTAGTTTGAATTCCAGCAGCAAAACCAATTCCCAAAGGAGTTTGTAACTTTGTTATGTACCAACCCTGAGAGGAATAGTCAAACTGCAGTTCAGCTTTCTTGGCAAGGAAATGATGTCTTCTTGACAGACACCATATTTGTGCAGGTACTGGTTGAATATTTTGTTTGCTCTCCTACTTTACTTAACCTACACAAGTGACTGGATACATGTGACCAATTTTATGGAGTGAAAATGCTTCCACATTAAGAATGTTAATCTATTTTCTAATATTTTTTGAGGGGTTTGAGCACTGCTTAATTCAGTTTGGGGGAAGTATTTGGGGTTTGAGTAACGTAAGACACTAACTGTGAAACACCTGTGTGCTGCTTTGGGCTGGAGTAGAATTGTCTTCACAGTGGCTAGTACAGGGCTGTTTTGGATTTGAGCCAAACACAGGGTTGATAATATAGAGCTGTTTTTATTATTGCTGAGCAGGACTTACACAGACCCAAGACCTTTTCTGCTTTTAGTACTATCACGCTTGCAAGATGGAGCTGCATGGGAGGTTGGGAGAAGATACAGCCAGGACAAGTGATCCAAAGTGACAAAAGGGGCATTCCATACCATATGACATAATGCTTGATATATGAAGTGGGGGAGGGGAAGAAGGAGGAAAGGGGGGACACTTGGAGTGATGGCAATTCTCTTCCCAAGTAACCACTATGTGTGATGGTCCCTGCTCTCCTGGGGGATGGCTAAACACCTACCTGCCTGTGGGAAGCAGTGATTTAATTCTTTGTTTTGCTTTGCTTATATCCACGGCTTTTGCTTTACCTAATTAACTGTCTTTATCTCAGCCCGTGATTTCTCTAGCTTTTACCCTTCCAAATCTCTCCTCAGTCCCTCTGGTGGGGAAGGAAGCAAGTGGCTGTGTGGGGTTTGGTTGCCAGCTGGGGTTAAACCACAACAACTAGTTACTCAACTTCTTTGAGAGCTCTTTAATACATTTTGAATGAGAAATGACTTATGGACTTTCACTCATTTTTTCAACTGAATTGAAATTGTTGTTAAAATAATGACATTTTAAGCCGTGGATTGAATTCTCTAATGCACTCACCTGCCTTTTTAAATCATGCTCCTCAGTCAAATAGAGTAACTCATTTTGCCAAATTCCCTACACGCCCAAAAACTGAAAGACTTTTAATATTACAAAATCCATAAAGGTCCCTAGAGCTCTGCTACTGTCCATGCCTAAACATCTAGACACCTATTTTCCTTCTACAATTTCATGGTGTTCAAATAATAATTCTTCATTTTGATGGATGAGGAAGAAGAATTACACAAAAGCACCTCCTGAACGTCCAGTCTTTGGTCTAGTCTCTTGTCTTCGGAAAAGATAACCTCAAACATAAGGAAATCCTAACAAGAAAAGACTGGAAGCCCCTTCTTACTATGTGTATCACAAACCCAAAGTTATGATTCTTAATGTTTGTTCTCTGAGTACGTGACTTTACTGCATAGTAGCCCCGTTTTAACAGGATGCATTTCAAAAGTGCATCTACTCCAGATGACTGGCATTAGGGGATATAGCCACGCATCTTTTGGCTCATATCTTTTTTGGCTCATAAGGTCCTATTGGAGGCTACTGTGTGCGTACCTGAACTCATTTCTATTCAATCAAACTGTTCTAGAAAAGGTCTGCTCTATACTCTGTTTAAGTCAACTGTGTTAACTTAGTCTAACCTGAGTTTAGAGAGTTATTTTCATAGGATGCTGACCCAACAGAATGGGCCAGTAACAAAAACAGGGAGTAAGGCCATTGGAGGCACTGTAAGCCATAGCTGCACCACTGCTTTGCCTTGATCTGTCTATTATTTAATAGTAATACAAGATTAGAAACAATCCATCCTTCCTTCAAAGCCTTATAGCAACTCTTGAAAAAGCTTAAATACAAGAAACTAGGCAGTGATCCATTTCTTAATTTGACAGCTTCAACCTTCTTTGCGGACACCTAATCGTATGGACCCAGTTTTGACATATCACAAGAACTAGTTCAGAACATTATAAGGGTTTTGATAAGGAATGTGAGCCTTAGAGATTACTTTCTTCCAGAGCTCTATAGTCCCTGACAAGCTCAGAGCTTTTGTATTTTTATTTCCCTCTGTGCTGAGGGGAAAAAAAAAAGAAAGAAAGAAAAACAAAAAAACAAAACATATTTTCATTTAGTGCAGAGACTGTATTTTGGAATGCTGATTCTCAGGTAGTTAGTACAGGTTTTATTAGTTTCTAAATCCGACATCAGCACTGAAAAGGTGCACTTATATATGTATGTATTTGTAAAAGAAGTGCATCTTTTTCTCCTTGTCTGCAAAATTTTGGATTAAAATATCAAATATGAATGCTTTGGCATGGGAGACCTTACATTGTAATGCAATGGTGTTTTGCCTTACTGCTAATTTTTATTATTGCTCTGACCCAAGCCCTACCTCTGTCCTTCAATTCATCAGTACCTTACCACTCGGCTGCTATGAAGAGACAGCCATCTCAATAGTCCGACAGTTCTCTCAGTGACAGTATTTCCTTTTTGGAGTGCTCCTTCTCATCTGCCTCTCTGGCTCGCTCAATAATCATACACAATAGCATCATGTAAAACATTTTACTTTGGTTATCTTCTGCTCATATTGCAAAGCTCTAGGGAGAAGATTATCCATCTTTTATTGACTAAGTAGCAGAGTCCTTATATACCAGAGATTATTATTTGAATTCTTTCTTCACCAGCTCTGAAGTATATTACTCTCACTTGCAATCAAGCATCCAGATTTCTTAGAGTTTTTATTTTATTTTTTTTTTAAAAATCCTTTCTGGAAAGCTGTTTCATGGCTTTTTATTATAAATTGCCAGATTGTACTTTCAAACTGAAGATACATAGGGATAATGTTAGAAAACTAAAATGAATTCCAGCACAAAAATCCCCCACCTCTGCAGTTTCTCAAGGTTCGTGGATTTTTATATAATAATCTTTTTTTAAAGTCATGTATTTTTTATGAGTCTGAGACACAGCGATTCCAATAAGTCTTTGGGCTATAGAAATAGAAAAGAAACAGGATGTAATGTTGCATATCATAATATATGAAGCAATCGTTCAAATGTAGCTTGCAGTAAGGCAATAAACCTCTACTGTATTGAGGCAACTGAAGGGTAGGATATTCATGCAAAAATTGTTTATCCCGTGCATGTGAAGACCTTTTTTTCCTAGTATTCAAAATGTGTTTGAAATGTATTGCTAATTCCTCACAACTAAACCAGTAACAATGTGGTAGGTGCATTAGCGGTAGTGAGAAAAGCAGAGCAAGGACAGCTTTTGTTTGTGCATTTCTTAGAACAGGAGGCAAAGTCCTGTGAATACAAAATTCTGCATTTCTTTAGTCTGCCTTGTAGTTTTTCCAGACATGGGTATGCAGTTCCTGTACTCTTTCCAGTTCTGCAAAACAGAGAAAGGTCTTGAGAAACCGTTCTTCACAAAATCCAAGGGCCTTTAGGTGGCAAGGTCTATGCAGCAGAGTTCCTAGAAAATCCTGTAATATTACTGATACATGTTAATGGCTACCTGATATAAACCACACATCTTGAAAACCTTGTAAGACACCATGAATTGGATAAAGCATTTTGGTTAGAGACATTAAAGCATGCTATTTTGACAAAGCAGAGTGAGATGGTCAAGCTGATGGTCTATTCACTGCAGGATGAGGAACGTGAGGTGCAGGATAACAATGCTGATTGCATTTACCAGAATTTACTCCATGGAAAAGAAGTGTAAACAAACAATGTGACAAAAACAGTGCAGAGGAAGCTGGTCTCAGGGATGCCATCTGGGTCTGGAAGTGGAAATTGGACTAAAAACTTTCTTAAGTACAGAACCGGGAATATGACCTCGGCAAAGGCCACATTGTGTGCTCAGAAGGGATTGTGCCCATTCATGCAGTCAGTGGCAATCCTGGAATACAGATGACATGTACCACATCCTCTTGTGGGATGGTCACAACCAAAGTCAGAAAACTGACGTTTTTGTTTGTGGGGCTGGCTTTCATCTAGGAGTATCTGCTAAGTTGTAATGAGGAGACTATACTTAAGGTGAAGTTAGGGTCAGTCCTGTTCATAACCTAGGGTACAGAAGTCTGTTTGGCAGGAAAACGTTTCCATCCGCTGCTGCTGAAACGACTTCTCTTCTGTTTGTAAGACTGATCCATAAAGACAGTTATTCTATTTTATAGAAAGTGACACTTAACCAAATCAGAGGAATGAGATTTTCATTCCCTCTTATCATAGGTGTGGCACAGGAGCAATTAAGCAAGGTCTGATCACACTGTTACAAAAAAGACTCTACAGACACGTTCAACTATTTTGAAGTAAAGTGAGAAAAGTGTCAGAGATTGTGAGAAAAGTGCTTGGGAGGGACAGTCTTGTCCCTGTCTTCCCTCCCAAGACCTACCAATGATGCAGGAGTCCAGTGCAGTTCAGAACAATAAGCAGCTTGTACTCACATCAAAAAGTCTGTGAATTAAAAAGGAAAAAATATAGAAATAATATAAAATATCTTAGCTCTTATATTTATTTGCCTGAAAGAAAGAAAGAAAAATGGTTTCATTGTTCTGCCTTCTAGGTAATAAAAGTAGAATTCACTCAGGGAGAAGGAGAGAAACAATGCTTTATGATTTTTTTTTTTATAAAGCCAGCATGAGTCAGATTTCTAACATTAAGGAAAAAGTACTTATCTCATGCTGATCACAATCAGTCTCCAAAGAAAAAAAACAACAATGGGAAATCAATATACATCTCTACTCATTTGTATTCTCCGAGCAGAAATAGGGGACCCTGTAATTGAATAAATCACTTGGATAAATTCTTCATTCAGCTTTCGTAGACAGGACCGAAGGCTCTACATCAGGTATCATTATAAAAACTACTTTATATTTCAAGGCCACACAAAATTATGTATTGTTAATTCATTGAGAAGTTTCAGGTTTTCCTCAAGGCAGAAATCTACTTCCAACTATGTCCTGCTTTCAGAGGTGCAATGCCCTTATGGGGATGTCTGCAAAGAATTTGTGAAGGGCTAAGGTTCAAAACACAGAACTAGCAAAAAGGCTTTTAGAACCTGAATTAATGGAATAACTGCAAGTGCATTTTACACCAATGGAACATTTACTTCTTGTGAACTTAAAAGCAGCATAGAATGCTGTTCACTGTACTACTTCTTTAGAGAAATGTAGGGGAAAAAACCCACAACAAACAACAAACAAACCAAACCAAACCACTTGTTTCAATAAAATCCAAGTTTATAACACACTCCATGACTGTTTCAGAGAACATTCTGACAAACAGAATGCAAGGGACCAGGGGCAATTTAATTATAATTTTGTGCGTGTGGAGGTTCACCAGATGGCAAATATCTTTGCTGCAAGAAGAAATCCTTAAAGACAGAGAATGTACAAAGTTCAGATGATACTTTCTATAGGTCTGATGTTAAGTGGAATTGGAGCAAATGATGAATGACCTGGTAAGAAAGATTTACAGGTGAATAAGACCTGTCATAGGTTGGGCCTCTTATGTTTATGCATCTGAGTAGTGCATTGTTAATTCTAACAAGGGTGTTCACACTTCAAGGATGGCATATGAGTACATTTAGACAATGCCAATAATAACTTGTTTGTACAAGGCTGAGAATCCTCTAAACATCTGTCAGAAGTTTAGTTGTTTTTCTTCCACTAGAGAAAAATACTTTCCTGGAATTACATGTTGTCTTGGATAATGCCATCCTATTTTCCATTACTATCATCAAAATTATCCATTATTATCATCAAAATAATTGTAGAGTGTGAGTCAGGCAACAGATTGCTAGAACACCACCTCTGTTAGATTTAGGCTCTCATTTAAGTCCACTTAGCTCTCCAGGACACCTACTTTTTGGGTTTACACTGAATTTAATAGTTTTCCTTATCTTTAGCTTGAGTGTTCCTGTTGTACTTATGTTTAATTGCTTACATTTGTCCAAATCATCTCTTCTGTGAAATAAAGGACAAACATCCAAGTAATGCTTCATGGGGATGTAGATGAAGACAGGAATCTGAATTCCATCCCTAGTAAAGTTCAAAGGGAATAGACATACAGGATTGTGATCAGCTTCATGTGATATTGTTTTTTGGAAGCATTATCTACTTACCTATCATGTATAGGCTAGTAGCTAAAGTATTTCTCTAGGAACTAGAAGGTCATCATATCTATGTTCTTGTAATTCTGCATGTGTTGGAGTTTGCCTTGCAGTTATGTGGTGGTGTGTCCTAGTGATAGCCCTTGCCATCTCTCAGGAGGTTCTTTACAGCAGCTGGACAGATGAGGAAACTATGCAACAGTTATGCAACTGTGTTGCATAGTTTGCTCCCTGAAAAATTTTGCCTGAGTTAGTGGTGATCTAATGTAAAACACACATATTGCTGGATAAAATATAAAATTGTATAAGTGGATAATTACAGGAAGACTTCTTGAAGAACTTCGAATGCTAGGCCCCCGAAGAAATGATAGTTTAAACATCCCCTTGATCACTGATGGTGGTTTTGTGTTCCTTCCCCATCCTGCATCATGTGACATTCTTGATTTTCCCTCTCCATGTAACCCCAAAGCTTTTGCATAATTATAAATGAGGCAAGTGAATCAGCAAATGCATGAAGGGAAGGTAGAACCGGTAAGTAATACATGAGTAAAGCTATTCCTACTGAATTTCGAGTGTCTTGTCTCAAATACTACCTTTTGCTTTATGTTAAACTCTCAATTTTGTTTTATCCAGATCCAGCTGCTAGGGAATTGTCCCTGTTTTTATCCTGTTTTTATCCCTGTTTTTACCTGCACAACACTGTGCAGAGAGGCATGACAGCAGTCTGTGCACAAACTTATTGTTGATTTCTGACTGCAATTCAGAAACTTCCACGCTGCGTCTATTCTTGTGAGTGTGGTTCCAGGCCCGGTAAAGATGTATTTAGCTGAGGCATTGGTGAGGCTCACCAATTCCAGATAGCACAATGTTGTCATAATGGGGTTATTTTCTGATCTTGACTGGTACAGTAGTGTGTTACAGTAAGCTGGCACTACTTTACCTTTCCTCTGATTCAGATTTATAAAGCCAGAAAAGGGTTTCATATTCATATCTATGAGCACATTTCAGTAAAGGAGAAAATAACAAAATTACTCTGGTTGCATCTACACTATAATTAGAAAATACAAATAGTGTATATTTCATTCAAACTGCTCCTGACACCTGTAACACTGATAGCATGGCACAATGATTTCAGACCTGGCAGCACAAGGCTATTTGGAAACAGGGATGTGGTCTCAGGGGCTGAACCTGTGCTGGTTTTCAGGCTTTTCATCTCTGAGCTAAGCAAACTGAAGTACATACATATTTCTGTGGGCTGTGTCTACGTGCCTAACTGTAGAGTGGACAGATCTTGAAAAGCAGAAGGTCCTGCTACACTTACCAAGACACTGTGTTGCACTAGGAAGATGGCAATGTCAGCTTTATGTTATTTGGTCTAAGAGCAATGAAGATCCAAAGTGTATTTTAGAAATATGTTAGTTCTCATTTTGTTGGTTGTCTGCAATGAATTAGTAAATCAATAAACAATTTAGAACTAGATCTCATAAAAATATATGCCTTGCCTAATCTTCTGACTTGCTCCAGACAGAATACTTTCCTCTATACTCTATACTTCCAGGGATCTTAAGTTTCAGTGAAAAGGAATAAATTCAGTCTGTACCCACACAATTTGAAATGGAAAATTTGTCTTTGTCTACTATACTATATCCTTTCATTGAACTCCTCAGGCTGGATTCTTACTAATGGTCTACCTGTAAGTTTACCTGTGGAAACACAGAACTACTGCCTCAGACCTTTCTCCTCTCTGAGTGAATGAGTCCATCTTAGAGTCCATCTCTAAGGTTCTGTAATAACTTGCTCGCACTATCACAGGGGTATTTTTTCACTGATTAATTTTGTGGGATCTTCAGTGAGTAAAGCTGCAGTCTTTATTATTGAGCTGCAATCAATGAATTGTGGACTCAGTGATTCATTTATAGTGATACCATTGCATATCTATACACCAACACCAGAGCACAGGAGAAATCACTAGAATACCCCCTGAAAAGGACAGAATGAGATGCGATATAAATGTTGGTGATCTATATGACAGTGATTGAAGAGAAGGCAGTCTTCGAATAGTCATAGAACCACACAACTATAGAATCATAGAATATCAGGCTGAAAGGGATCACAAAAATCATCTGGTCCAATCTTCCTTTGCAAAAACATGGTCTAGAAAAGATGGCCCAGCTGAATCTTAGAAGTGTGCAATGTTGGGGAATCCACCACTTCCCTGTGGAGATTATTCCAATGACTGATTGCTTTCATTATGAAATATTTTCCTCTTGTGTCCAATTGGAATCTCCCAGAAGTAACTTGTACCCATTACTTTTTGCCTTTCCCATGTGACTCGTTGGAACAAGGGAACCTCTGCCTTTTTGGAACAATCCTTTAAATACTGGAACATGGTGATATGGTCACCCCAAACCTTCTTTTCTCAAGGCTGAACAAACCCAGATCTCTCAGCCTTCAATATCTTTCCTGACCCTTTCCTGGACCCTCTTCAGCCTGTTCACATTCTTTTTTTGTATGGCAGAGACCAAAACTGAACAAAGTGGTCTGACAAGCACTGAGTGCAGTGAGAGAATGACTTTGTCTCTGCCGTAGATGATGCAACCCAGTATCTTGTTGGCTTTCTTTGCTGCAACAGCACAATGTTCGTTCATATTGAGCTTGTAAACAAAAGACAACTTTCTTCTTCACTTTGAAGTGTTTCCAGGCACTCCTAAACAACTCTCTTTACTGCACAGTCTTCCTTTTTTTTTTTTTTTTGTCTAGCAATCTTAGCTGAAATGCAGTAAAGTTTCTTTTTTATTTTTAGCAGAACTGCAGAGCACTGGATGCTGGGGACAGCTGGAGTGTGTGGGATGTGGCATGCTATTTATTCTCCTCACTCTGAAAAAGGAGCAGATGGGTGACTACTTTATTAAATCAGAGTCCATGTATGGTATCTTCCAGATGTTGACCACATGATCTGCCTTGCTAGGGCATGAAGAACCTATTCCTGTGTGCCCACTTGTTAAAATTCTGGTTCATAAGTGCTCATCCCACCAAATTGCTGAGCTACTGATTCACATCTGTCTTGTTTTACTGATGGAATAAGAGAGATGGCCTTTAAAAAAGAAGAAAACAACAACTGAGTGCTTTTCATATAATTTTAAGTACTTTCTGATGCATTTATAAACATACAACAGAGCTTGCAGTCACTTTATTTCAAGTACTGTGGTGTATGCTTTAATGTCACAGCACACTTATAAATACATTAGCATTTAAAGGAACAGCAATATGTACTTGTAAGAAAGAGAGTGAAAGGGGGCAGATAGAAGATTAAACAGCGACTGGTGGTGCAGCTGATAAACAGTGGAGTAATAAAGCTCATTGTCAGCTAGGAGGCTTACTGTTTGGACCTCCACAACCACAGAGCCAATACTGAGTCATGATAAGACCCAACCAGTCCAAAAGAGACACTTGCCCAGCTGTTTTGGTTATCCATACTCAGTATATGGAGACCTCAGCAGAACAGCTCTGTCTGGGTGCATAGGAGACACACTGTGTCAAAAGGGCTGGAGTTATGAGGTATGTATAAGTAGTTTTCTTTGCTGAGAGTTAAAAACAGGTGAACATTTTACCAGTGAACAGAAAATGTTTCATTTTCTCTAGGATATAGAAAGCAAAGATTTGAAAACTTTTGTTATTTCCAAAGTGTTAGACCAAGCAGAGCTTCTTGTAGCCCAGGAGGCTCCACATGAGTACACACCATGCAGCGCATTTCAAAAGATGTGTTTCTACTCAATGAAAGCAGTACCTGAGGCCTAAGGTAGTTTGTATCTGACACAAGTTGTCCTTTCACATGAAGGCTGTAGAGGAATGACAGAAAATAAGATGTATTCACTTGTCATCTTGTTTAGCACCATGAAGAGTGAGTAGATATCCTGGAGTTGCGAGATCTCTATTCTCCACAATGGTCAGATGAAAAAGCTGAATGCTGAGTGAAGCATACATGAGCTATTTCCTGTTCCAGCTACACTGTGGGACGGAGTCATCCAACAAAACTTGCAGAAGAAGTTTCTACGCAAAGAAACAGGTACTCAGGGTGGGTGCAGACTTGATTTTACAAGTACATCTGTTCTGTTTATTTTTGCTTCTTTGCAGTGTTATCAACTTCTGCTCCATATGGATGATCCATATTGTGCCTTGGTGAAATGATACCACATTATGCTTTTATGCTTTTATCATCAAACACTACTCATGAAAAAATCACCAGGTTTGCCTAGGTTCATCTGTTCAATTTATTTTCCCAAAACTTTATTTTGAATAAAACACCTACGGTAAATGTGATTTATGTAAATGAATAAAGCAAAACAGTTATATAAGCTTTTTGAATCATTCAGATCCTTTCTGTTGCTGTTAAACCTTATGAAATACTCTACCAACGTATTTTCTTTGGGCTATTTAATTTTGAAGTCTTACAGCTAAAATATGAAATAATAAGATATATACAAAGGCTTTCATTTTCATTTTATTTCCATTCTCTATGCCAGTCTTTTCAGACAAAGCAGCTCTAATATTTCAAAGACAGTTTTATTTATGAGTTTTTCCAGTCTCTTTCCAAATGCCTGTTGCAATCTTTCCCTTCCAGTCTTGGAAATGGGCTTTATTTTTGCCTTTTCCCTTTTATTCTGTGTTTTCCAGCACCAGACTTCAAGTCAGAGGAAAAATGCCAAAGAAAAGAAATATAAAAAAAAAATCTTAAAACTTTGAAGATGAGGCTTGATAACTTTTTAGTCCTGTGTTGCTATTTCCTTTGTGTACTTTCCCTGTCCCAGGCCCAACCTTGCAGACCTGTGACAAATCCTCCATTCACAGTGACCTCAGGGATGTTCATGGAAGTGAGGACATCTTTATTGAGTCACTGATATTTGCCCTTGTTGGAACAGGAGTAGAATAAAGTTAGGGAAAAAAAGAAAGAGGAAAAAGATATGGAGGGGAGGGGGAGGGGAGGACAGGGAACATAAGAAAGAGAAACTGGGTGGGGTCATCTGTCCAACCTGGACAGCTACCTTTTGTGGGTTCTGCTGAAACTTTACTCCCCTTGCAAGCCAGCACAGCCACATGAACCCCACTAGACCTGTTCTCTGAGCCTGTCTGAGGCAAAGGATGGCGCTCTTGCTCCATCAGGTAGCTCCTGTGTTACGACCCCAAGGCCCTGCTCTGACTGGTCCATCCTGCCATGGCCCCACTGATCCTCATCTAGTCCCTGTCCCAATGGCCCTGATGTTCCCTCTGCTTTGGCCCTGGGGAGCCACAGGGCTATGCTGTGCCCTGACATTCTCTATGGCAGCTGGGTCCAAAGGCTTCCTGAAAAGAAACAAGATGAGTTAAAGTTTTCTGTCTCAATTTCTCACAGGAGACAGTGCTGGTCAGGTGATCCCACTCAGCCTCATGCTGCAGTTGGATTCTCGGTCCCAGCAAGTCTATAAACATGTCTTCTAGTGCTGCATGTCTATGTAAGGACTCACCTGAATATAACCCAACAAAAATCTGGACCTAAAATGACAAAAAGAAGCAACTACTGGGACTTCTTGGGATTTCAAATGATGCTCATTGCCTTGGAGCATCCAACCTTGCTTGAATGGTATGTGCCTGGATACATAAAAATCCTTTCAGTTTTGAGAGAAATGAGAGAAAATTCTCTGCCCCATGTCCATCCTCTACAAAATGACTACAACTCACTTTTTAACTATTCCTTCACAAACAACACTGCACTGGTGTAAGTGTTATTATAAAAGCCCTGTAGGTGATGACTGGAGCTAGTCAAACAATTGCAGTTAAAGTCCGATTTACAGAAGACAGCAACAGGATATTGTTCCTGTCCTGTCATGTCTTCAAGCTGATACGAACTCAGCAGCCAGGCAATCCTGGTTTCAAATTCTTTTGTCTGGTTTAGACTTTCAAGCCTATTTTCTTCCAGCACAGTAGTACTGCCCACAATGACTTTATTTTAGTGCTAGTTTTCTATACACAGAGATATAGATTTAACTACATCATGTCACTATTATATGGTATGACACCACCAAGGGTGAATGAAGCTATTTTGGTCTGCCAGCTCTGCATAAGATGGAATAACTCTCCGCAGAAAAGAAGTTATGCAACCAGTTTTTTAGAAGCATAAGTGTTTCTACATTAGATAGTTCTGTAACTATTTCTTTTTTATTTTAATCACAGAAATCAACCAAACCTTCATGTTGACATGTTATGTTTCTCTGGCGCCTTCAACTGCACTCTACAACTACCTGAAAGAAGGTTGTAAAAAGCTGGGAGTCGATTTCTTCTCCCAGGTAACAAGAGATAGGATGAGAGAAAACAGCCTTAAGCTGCACCAGGGGAGGTTTAGATTGGACATTAGGAAAAATTTCTTCACCAACAGGGTCATCAAGCACTAGAACAGACTGTCCAGGGGAGAGATTTAGTCATCATCCTGGATATATTTGAAAGATATGTAGATGTACCATCTGGGGACATGGTTCAGTGGTAGACTTGGCAGTGCTGGGTTAATGGTTGGATGTGATGATCTTAGAGATCTTTTCCAACCTAAACGATTCTATGATAAGGAGAATATTATTTTATCTGTTTCATGATGGTACTTAGATGGACAAACCCCACTTGTGTTGATAGAATACTGTTGACAACATATTTCATTGTTTTGGGGTATATATTCTGTCATTAGAAGTGTATTGGTAGCATGAGAAGAAAGGAAATGAACTTGAATGTGTTTAGTGACAGGGAGAAAAAGAAGAGGAAATAGAGTATTACTATGTTTTTATTCATCCACATTAAGTTTTGGATGATTATATCAACAATGTTTATCTTTAAGTAGAAGAATAACTGACCTCATTGTAAAGCAAAAAAATAATTAATGATATAGAGATGGTGTAATTAGGATCTTTCACCTTTTCTCATTTTGAAATAGCAGGTAGATATTTTGCAACTTTCACAGGCAGCACAAGAAACGAAGAGCGTAAGAAATCACCTTTTCTCACAGAATATTTTCTCACAGCCTGTGAAGCTCTCTGACAGATGGTATTGAAGAGGTTATCTGGATTTGGAAATGGAAGTAGCAGTTCAGTAACAAAAACATCTACCATTTAAAATATATATCTATATAAATATATATACCATAACTGAGTTTGGAAGTATCTTCCTTTTGACTTCATGGTATTGGTCAGCCCATAACTAATAAACCCAGGGGAATTGTTTTTTAGAGCTATCCGTTTTCTTGTCTTCTGAATAATGTGTTAACTATTTAACCAAAATAAGCAAGATGGGAAATTATATACAGTGAAAGTCTATTGAATTGAATGGATCAAGAAGCAAACAAAGTACAAATGAGCAGACTGATGGAATGGAGTGAAGTAGTATTAGAATAAAAAGGCAAAAGAGAGAAGGAAGGGAAAGAAATGCAGTGATTTACTGGTATGATTTTGCAGCTGTTGGACACTATCAAAGTTGTACACATATTTAAGTAGAAGTGAAATCATAGGCAAAAATGCACTTGTGAGTGTATTTCACTCTTCTAATAATAATAACAATGCTGAAGATGGTGTAGAGGTGTCAGGCAGATATAGCTGAAGATATTGCTTAATATTTACTCCATTTGTTTAAGACTTTGTGGGTTAAGGCTCAGGAGGTCTTTTTTATTATGAGAGGTAGACCAATTATTCTGTTCACTAAATTTTTTAACACATCTATTATCACAAAATAATAAAGCTGCTCTTAAACCTTACCTTTAAACTGCTTTGATCATGTGCTGTAGGCTGGCTAGCTTGTTTGTATGGACAATGTGCTGCAAAGCGGTGTTTCTGCTGGTTTAGGGCATTAAGAAGGCTGGAAGGAATTTATTGTGACATGTTCTGTTGGGACCTGGCATAGAGGGAAAATCAGTCTCTACATTACATTTGTGAAGTTTGAGACACCTTAAAACAAGTGGCTGACAGATCCATGGACAAAGATGACCATGAACAGACACTTACTGAAGCTCCTTTGCCATAAGGAATTGCATTATCCACTGATGGATAAGCTTGGCAGAGTACTATTTTCCTTATTTGTTCAAGGGGAATGATCAGTTGTGGTGTAGCTCTGTACACCTTCTACCAGCTTGAAATGGCAAATCTCTGTCTTGTAGTTTGGGATGATGTCCTATTCTGCTGTTAGGAGAGACTCTTTTCTTTGAAAAAAAATATTTTAAATGCGTAAAAGTATTTAATCTGGTAACCTACAATAAACTGTATAAATGTATATGTACATAAATATTTATGCCTCAAATAGCTAAATTTGTAGTATTTACCCCATTCTAATTGTCTTATTTTTGTTTATATATATATATAAGTGCAGTCACTGATATTGAAAAAATACAAGTATTCGGGCTAAAGAACTCTGTAAAGCACAAAGTAAAAAATTATCATCTCTTTACACTCACCTTGCCCTTTTTCTACTTTCTCTTCTTCCCTCTGTCTCAGCCTATAGTCATCTCACATTTGACCTGCTGAATACAACCCAACAACTTGCCCTCTGATAAGACTATATCTTATAGATTAATGCAGCTTTATACCATAACTTTTCTTCAGTCCCATATCCAAAAAAACAGGTCAATTTCATTTTATTTAGTTCTTCTTGCATTTGGGGAACAGGGATTTTGAGTGAGGGGAAGATTAATCCCTTCTGTGGCAATGCTTGGGTACACCACACACCAAAACCCCAAATAAAAATATTGTGTTAGCAGGCCTCCTATCCAGCTGCAACCTACTGCATACTCCCATCTAGCTCAAGTCCCAGCAACACAGAGAAGTTATTTGATTGTTTTGAATCTTCCAGTGCTCTCTTTAGGAGATACTAGATTTCTTTCCCCATCACATCATATAATTTTGCTTTCTTTCTACTGATTCTTAAGCCTTCCATTATTTCTTTTTTTCTTGCCTCTGATGATTCATTTTTTGCTATATTTTCACTGCAATTTTGGTGGCCTTTTAGCTCCCCTGCTGTGAAACCTATGGAAATATGTTCTTCCCCTGTGCTTGAATATAGACAAAAGCAAATGTCACTCTTATCTTAAGAAAGGCAGGAAAAAGGACCCAGGGAACTTGTCAGCCTCACCTCAGTACCTAGGAAGCTGATGGAGCTGCTGATTCTGAAAACAATTTCCTGGAATATTAGGGACTTAACATCAGCAAACATTTTGTTACTGTGATGGTGACTAAGCACTTGTACAGGTTGCCCAAAGATATTCTGGGGGATCCATCCTTGGACACAGTCAAAAGCTGTCTGGACACAGACGTGGGCAACTGACCCTTGGTGGCCCTGCTTGAGCAGAAGGGTCAAACCAGGTGACTTCTGGCCCCTTCCAACCTCACAGAGGTTCCTTCCTTCCAAGCTTACCTGTCCTGTGATTCTGTGTTTGAAGTGGTAATCTTTGTCTTGGTGAGTTCTCATTGATTTTGAATATGCACTAGAAAATTACAGTTTTCTCCTTACATCTATCTATATTTATTTAAAAACAAAAAATATATTAAAAAACACACATTTGGAAAATGTTCAAGAGCAATTTTTTGTGAAGCAGAATTTTCTTCTTGGACCATTTTATAGACTGCAGAGATTAGAATCTTAAAGTTGTCTAGACTGACTTGACATAGGATCTCAGACTTCCTTGATTTACATCATAGGATCAGTGAGAATAAATCAGGTTGGAAGGATCCTAAGGAGCACCTTCTCAAAGCAAGGCCATCTATCAGATCAAACCAGGTTCACTCACATCTTGAAAACCTCCAAAAATGAACACAGTCTGTCCCAATAGCTGGCTCCTCATGGTTACTCTTCCATTTGAAGGAATGTTTTCTCTTAGAAAAGTTCCTGTTTTGATTTAAAATGTCCCAGAAACTGAAACTCTACCCCAATATTCATCAGTTCTTTCAAGGGTTGATTTCTTTTATTAGTAAAAAAATTTTATTTAATTTCAACTGCAAATTTTTCTTCTTTTGATTGCTACATCTTTTTATATTTCTTTCCAGCAGTTTAAAGAGTTCTTTACTATCATATAATTTTTCTTCATATATATGTTGTCATATATGTTGTCATAAATATGGACTCCTTGTCTCTCTTTGTTAAAGCAAACAGACTGATCTCTTTAGGTCTTTCACTGTCAGGTCTGTTTTTCAGTCCTTTATCTTGACAGACATTTTTCTCTATATCTCCTCCAGTTTATCACTTTTGAGGAACAATAAAACCCTGAAATTAATATAATTTTTCAGCCACAATCATACACAACTTGCAGTTACACAGATAATAAAGCCATTGTTCTACTCAATCATTTCCATTTAAAAATAGTAATTTGATAAACATCTGTGGTCACGTGTTATCCAAGAGCCAGCATTTTGTTATAGATAACTTGAACGTTTAATCAAAATGTAGAGTCCTTGGCTATTTCTGTGCACTAATCCTTCTCAACAAGAAAGTCACGAGAAACTTAAAAATTGTTTCTCTAAAATTCCAAACAGTTTTTACAAGTTCTGAGACCTCAGTTAGCCTACATTTGGCATCACATGATGCATAAGTGGAGTGATGTGGTGCTGCTGTCTAATCATAGCATAGGGACATAGGCAGGACTGCTGCCAGAGGAAGGTTATTTTGGCTTCCCAGCAGGACAACTGGGCAGGATCAGTTTGAATTAACACTAGATGTCAGTACTGATCCATTAAAATACTCCCCAGGCTGCCTTTTGTGTGGCTGTAAATAAGGTCATCTGCAGAAAGAAGTTCCGAAAACCTGTTTGAGCCTCACTTCTGAAGATCCCGTTTCTCACTGGTCTGCAAATTGCATTCCCATGGAATCCTTTTGGACTGCACAGCTATGCAAGTCATCCTTCTCACATTTTTCTACTTGAATTCATCTTTGCTTTATTCTCCAGAGTCTTCTAAGTTAGTCATCTTTTATTACGCTGCAAATATGCAGCGTCAGCAACTTTTGAATTGATTTACATTTAGAAGCCATTCACTAACTACATTTCACATTTGCCAAATGGAAAAAGATGAGATTAGGGATTGATTATTCTGCCACTTTGATTTTCCTTTCTCTGCAACATGAAACTTTCAGATCGATACAGCTGAACAATAATGTAAACAGAGGTCAAGTGTCTTTTTGGCACAGGTAGGCTGAAAAGGAGAATTTAAATCAGAAAAGACACTCACAGGCCAGCCTTTCCTGGATGAAAGTGCTTGATATCTCCATTCATCAAAACCCTTACTCACTTCTAAAAAGTGAACTCATGCCCACGCTTTTTTTCAATTTCAGAGGAGATGTAATTTTCTATAATGTGGCCCCTGCATGCCTCCCATTGCGAGCAGGGTCATGTGCATGTGCATATGCACACTTTCCCCCCAACATTTCAAACACTTGACAGCTGGGTGAAGTTTTCCTTCCGCCCAGAGAAGGACTTTTTGCATTTCATAATGGATTGCCAGTGCTGCCAGGGCTATTTTCTCTCCAGCTGTGAGAGTGGCTTTTTAAAATGACTCACAAAAGCTGCTAGCCAGCTGCTTCACCTCAGCCTTCACAAGGGCCTTGCATTCTAAACAGGGGTAGTGCTGACTTACTTTAGAAGGGCTCATTTATTTGGATGTTGCAGATGTATTCTGCACACAACAGTTGATCCTAAAGAGACCTCCATTCAAGCAGGTGAGTCATGGGCTTACATCACTGCAGGTGTTGACTTCGTGTTAATGTTGTGAAGAGGAAACATCCCATGTGTTAGTCAGTCATCCTTGGACTCCTTCCAGAAAGTGCACAAAGCAACGTATGCACAATATGCTAATTTGTAGCTACTGTGTGTATTATACATCTTATAAGACATCTGTAAAAATCAGTGCTTATACAGGTATTAAAACAAGAATGTTTTTCATGATATCCCGAAATTGAAAAAATATTAAACTCATTGGTATTTATGTGGCAACTGATCTTAAATCAAATCATAGAATTATAGTGATTAGAAATTGCAAAGACCTTGTTGTCATTTAGTCTTCTTTTATACCAGCTCAGATGTGTTCCCTGAAACATTCTGCAAGCTTTTACGGGCTGAGAAAAATAAATATTCTCATCAATAGTCCGGTATCAGCTAAAGCTCTATGGTTTGGTGTCAGGTAAGACAAGCTTTCCAATCTAAACTTGAGGTCTATGAACATCTTCATGCTGCTTGAAAACATAAACATTTCTACCACAAGTATTGATTTTTTTTTTTAAATCTCAGGGATTGCTTGAACTCTGCTTTCAACTAGTTAACGTATTTTCTCACTATTATGAATCATTGTTCATTAAGAATACTCTGCAAACCCCAACCCACATTCCCTCTTTCATTGGAATTGTAGGTACATGAGGTTTGAGATGGTACTGACTCACGTGATTTAAACAAAACAACAGAGGAAACTACAACATGGGAGTCAGAATTGTGGTATTTTACACAGGTTTCAGCGTCACTGTGAAATACAAACCTTCTTCATGGTCTTGAGGGCACCATGCACTTCTCAAAAGCCATGCAACTGTGGGTTTGCCCAGACTAGTGCAAACAAGCTTGAGCTCCTCTAACACAACCAGTCTGAGCAGATGCCAGTAGCAGTCTAGAGTCTATGTAGCCATCCTATCCACCTGGCTACCGTGCCCTCCCTTACACTACTCTGCTGAACTACTCCTCTTGGGTTTTCTAGCTCCCCAAGTTACATAGGAGGACATATCAAATTATACATAGTAAAGTTTTAACACTGGTAAATATCTTCTGGACTGGAGTTATCTCTTGCTTGGCTCATGTGGGTCACAAGCAGTGCAGAGTGGACCTGTCCATACCTCTCCGCACAGACTCAGACAATTAAAAATGCTGTAGAACCTTTTTTCGCCTAAATTTGGTCTCAGTTTCCTTGAACCTCTTCCAAGTGTTTCATAAACCCATCCACATTCTTTCCAGGACTAAAAATGTCTGAAGGCAACTACATTTATATTCTGAGTGTGCAGAGGGCATTCAGCTGAGAAGAAAATCTAGAAACCTACCACCACTGCTACCATGAAAGTGATAGCTTCAGATTTTTCTCGAACTTGAGTAGCCCCCAGTCTTTATCCATGCCAATGAAAAGACCCTCTGTGCATTCTCAAAGTCCCTTTAATTTTCATGAAGACCACTTGAAAGGTGCTTCCTATAGATAACTGACTATAGGGTTTTAGCTACAAGTTTGAGGCTTTTTCACACTGAAAAAAGATCACTCATCACTGAAATATCCATGTTTCAGACAGGCTAATTTTAATAGATTTTACAAGGAAAGCGTGAGTGTGACCCAGCAATTAGGCTGCAGTTCTGCAGGAGATCAGGTTAGATGGACAGAATGGTTCTTTCTCACTTGAAATCTAGGATTTCAAGGAAACTTTTTAGCAAAAGGAAAGCAGTCTTTGAAATCTCCATTCCTATGTCACATTGTTTAGTATAGAAATCAGAAAAATTAATTTCTTTTGACTTCACAGAGAAAACGGTGAACTCAGGGGAAATAAATATGTTGAAAGAGAGAGGATTTTCACAGTTTTATCCTGAGTCAATAACCCTGATTGTTGACACTTCCAGTTTTCACTATCCATTATTCTGACAACTAAACCTATTTGTTTCCACTGCTGGCAGTTCTCTGTGCAGTGTTTAGAACTGTTGTTAGCAATGGATAGAGAATATTTTTCAGTTGTAGTGAAGTCTGTATTGCCTCAGATTTCTAATACTTACTAGGTGTCTTTTTTCAGAACCTGTTTTTCACTGTGGATTTGTACTATTTCTGTTTCCATTAGCCTTTCCATGGGGTCAATAAAAACCATCTTGGAAATCAATACCCTTTTCCTGTGTGCCTAACATCTGTAAATACATCATATGTACTTCTGACCCAAACTTCTGTATATATCTACCATATCAATTGCTCTGAGTATAGTTGGTCTTAAGTCTATGTCTACCATTTTCCACTGTACATTTTCATATCCCTTTCATATCCTGTCTTTTCATATTCTGCTTGCTAGGATAGACCAATTTTGTACAGAGCTTGGTGGTCTCCCTTTTAAGAAAGCATGGGATGCTTTCTCAGTGCTAATGATTAAGAAAGTAGCTGGCACAAAAATCCTGTTAAAATAGGACAGCCTTTGCTGCATTATTTGTCTTTGGTCCTTCTCTCTTCATCGTGTCATACTTGCCAGCACCTGGCAAAAATAATATTTCTCTTTTAATACAGGGGACTGAAGGAAGTCAAAGTCTCCTACATTAAATTTTTCCAGGCTAATCACATCTTCAGATATAGTTCTCTTCAGAAGTGTTTGAGCCAACAGGGAAGGTGCTACTGGTGATCTGCAAGGTACACAACTTAGTTGAGGAGTAGCTAAACTCTCCAGCTGACCTGTAAAAGACATTGTTATGTCAGCCCTGGCAAGACATTTAAGGGACTTACTCTGTACAATGGTGTCTTGAATGCAACTTCAGCTGCACAACATAAAGATCTTGAAGTGACTTCGTATCACATATCTGCTGCAATATGAGTCAACTTAGAAGAAGGTTTTTCTGATTACAAGTCCTTTTACTAGAAAAGGTGCCAGGATGGTGGGAGACTCACAATTATAAGGAAAAAGATAGTGATATAAGGTGTTTCAGAGCTTTCATAATCCTCTGTTATAATTACTGTTTAATTGTTAACTTTCAACATCTGTTTATTCATAGTCTACACTGTATATCACACTCTTTCTGACCTTGTTTAAGTCTTCTCAAATAACATTAGATGAAGGGATTTATGCTTCTCAGTCTTAAGTTAGAGATACTATTATGGGGGAAGAGATTACTGGTTTATGTATTTCATTTCTCAATCCTCATTCAATTATAGAACTTCATTCCTGAACTTATAGTTCCATTTTTTCCAAAGGAAAACAAACAGTGGCCCACACTAATGTCTAAAAGATTGTTTTAAGACATCAAACTCCCACTGACATGTAAATGAACAATTTTCATTTGCCTGGTGCAATGTATACAAAAATGATTGATCTACATAAAAGAATGTGATTTCTAAATGTTTTCTATGGCCCCAGCTGTTCAATGCTCTAAACATGTGGAGAATATCAAGGACAAAAAACTACAAACTATGTGGGATTTTTTTTCCAATACAATGATTGAATTATATACCACAAGAGGCTTCCTACTGCCATATCAGGAAAAACTCATCTAAAGCCAATAAAATAGAATGGATCAATGGATATTTCATCATAGGAAGACCAGCTGCAAGATAACAAAATGGACTGCATTTAGTCCTTCATCTCTCAAATGTCTGACACTGAAACTGGGCAGATGTGACTTTTTGGTTGTGCTGTTCGTTCATTTTGTGGCAGCTGACTGCCTTTGTGAACGTAGTAAATACTAGAGGTTTAATCACTTACTTGAGGGAAGGAGGGGGACAGTTGCTTTTTATTTCTCTTGACTTCTTAAGATACTTGGCACATAGTATTTAATGTGACTTAACTATAGAAGAAACAACAAGAAAATAAAACACCACACTTTCAGTGTGGTTTGCTGAACACCCACACAATAAATGCGCTCTGTAGAATTTACAATAACTCATTCTGGTTATAGGAGCAGTAATTTCTAAAAACAAATTTGAGGAACTTTAAAAGCTCATATATTGTATTCTTAAACCAAAAGAAGATTATTTTTAATAGATTTTCTTTTTTTAAAAAACGAAGATACTTAATATTTTCCTTGCAAGCTCAAGAAGATTCTGTTGGTGAAAGCTTCAATGCATGTCAAATGTTCTGGTGAGAGTCCACAAGGCCCTGCAACGTATCTCATACCATTCAACAGTTTCATCAACTGTCTGGAAGCAAGTGTAAATATAAAACAACAAAAATTTCCCCATACCTGAAAGCTTGACAGGAATATGGTGGCAAGGCAGTAACTCAGTGTGTCCTGTGTGTCCTTGGATCCTCCCATGTTGCTTAGGTTTGTTCAAACAATTTCTCTGTGTAGTCACATGCAAAGTGAAATATCTCAGAGTAAGGAACTCTTTCAGCATCAGTCCTTAGTTGTGTTCATTCCAGATAGCTTTTGGTTCTTCAGTTAAGCACCACTACAGAGTCTTTCTGTTATCAGTGGTGAGAGCTGGGTATCTGTGGTCGGCGTCCAGAGAGACCAAAGTCTACAATGACAATACAAAGAACTTAGATTACTATGTCTTCACTGAAAAAAAAAAAAAAAAGTCCACTCTTGTAAAAATAATCCAACCTTTCTCCTTAAAAATTATGCCTCTAAAACACAGAGCATACAGAACTAGCCACTAATTATACATACATTAACTTTATATACCAGTGGAAATCAGGATAAATGCTGAAATGCTGGGCATTGCTGGGATAGGAAAACAAAAGAGAAAACCAGCAGTTTTCTGAATTGCACCTGAATTGACCCTAAAATTAGTCTTGCATTTCTATCAATGCAAATGAGTAACTTTGGGAACAAATTACTGAGGATAGAGATGGACTGCCCCACCCATTTCCCAAAGTGCTCCCATCAAGACTGATGCCTCCCTTTTCAAAAGAGACACTTTCAGTGGACATAAATAGTTCTTGAGCTTGGTGTTTGGCTTCAGGAAACTGAAATTACATTGATCTTGCAAGACATATTGGAAGTCACACTATAGGATCAAGTCCCACTCTAAGATCTCATGGTTTCTCTTCCCTTAAGCTCTTTACATTCACTAGTCTCCAAAGGCCCAATCAAATACTGAGTGTTACAGCATCCTTCTGATGTAGATATTATTTTTCCCTTACAGATCAATACGAAAACAAGCAGAGTAAGAATTTTTCCAAATGTGTGTGCCAAAAGTCAGATGATTTACTTAGATATATGAGGGGAAAAAAAGTATTTCAGCCTTCCTATTAATTTAGGCAGCAACATAGAACCAGAAATATTGATTTAAAATGCAATCTAACTTTAAACTCAAATTCGAAACAGTTATGTATAGGCTATAAAAATATGTGCAATGGCTGATGCTTTCAAATTCTGCAGTATGCACTAGAAGTGCACTGTAGGGTTAATCTGTCCATGAAAAAAAATAAAACTGAAGTATTCTAAAGTCCCTGCCTAAGATCTTTTAATATCTGCTCAGATAGAGAACTATGGATCATGCTGGAATCAGATTCATATTTTTGTGAAAACAGGAACAAATGCATAAGCTCCTCAAACTACCTAGAGATGAAATTTCTATTTTTATATGGGGGTATTTTTTGTAACCCTCATATTCCCACCATATTCTCACTCTTCTCTCACCAGTTTTGTAACTAAAAGTAGTTATATTTAATCAACATAACCTGTCTAGATTGGATGTGTTAATTTTAAAATGCCATATTTAAAATTCTAATATGTTCACAAAAATTTCTTGTATATTTTCTTTATTCACAAAGGTCATGCTGTAAATACTGACCTCCTTTTTTAAATTTATAGAAGGAGATTTGTTCAGTTACACTTGCTTGCTAAATTTTAAATTCCTTGAACAATATATTATAACAGCAATAAATATAAATTCACTCTGCTTCTGGAATTCTTCAAGGCATTTATGAAGGTAAATCTTACAGCATACACTGGTTACATATAATTTAAGTGCATAATTATATAATTCACCTATGTGAGGGTGACACATTTTATTTAGTAAAGTAGATTAACTCCTTATCTGAAGACAGCAGCATTTCACATGTAGCTTATGGTAATTGATGTTCTTGCAAGTGTAAGTGCTCCCTAATTATTTTTCTTTTCTTGTCCTAAAGGGAGTGAAACTCAAGTTGTTTAATTTATGAAGTCATTTTTGTGTTAGGTTAATGTCAAACTACATTACATTCAGCTAATTTGTTGCCAGGTTGAGTCCCTTATACTTTTTCACTACTAGATAATAGAGCCAAATTTGTTGTCAATCCAGACTGAAGTGTTTATTCTGTCAACTTTTCCTGGAACAAATCCTGAAGGAAGTATTTTGTGATTCACAGGAACTTCATGTCAAGCATTAATATTTTTCAATATTGTATATCTGAATGTTGTGCCTGAAAACATATTGATGAAGATCGTAATAGTCTTCAGAGAGATGGTCTATGCTTTCCACATATAGACTGTACACAGAAATGGAGCAGGGGATGTTTATAGAGATTTCAAATGGTTCTAATATGGTCCCACTGTGACCAGCACCTGATGAAGGTGCTTGAAATCTTATCCATTATACTATGTAAATTTTTAAAATTCAGACATGAGTCTCAAATAAAACATACATCTGAGGAGTGAGTTTATAAACTAGAAGAAAATAGGCACAACTAACGTAGAATTTTTGCCCTAACAGAAATGTTTGTTCCAGGTACTTTCAGAAATTGTTGTTTTAGTTTGAGACTTACTAGTGCTACCATGAAGAATAAGACCAACCAGATTTAAGAACCAACTATTCCTAAGATATTACCTCTTTAGATTTTCAAAAAAATAATATTTCTATGTTTTCAAGAATATGTTATCTAAAAAGTTCATATTCTCAAATATATTCCTGGACATAATACTGTGATTGGGATAAACAAGGGAATTCAGTAACCAGAGACCAGTAAATATGTACCTTATCTGAGGCAAAACAAAAAAAAATTACTTGAAGAAAACTCTGCATAGCTGTGTAATGGTGTTAGAGCAAGTCAGACCAGTCTCTCAGCAGACATTTGACTTAATATCTCTGTGTATGTATACATGTACACATAAATATATGTATTCTCTGAAGTGTAGAGTTCAGGAACTGATTTGATTAAGTGGGATCCTGTGGTCTGGCTTCTGGCTTTGTACTAGTCTGTTAGCTCATCTAGAGCTCGGCATCAGCATCCTCATGATGTACCTGGGTAGCAGCACCTTGAACAGCTGGGCTGCAATTTACCTGCACTAGACTGTTCAGGCAGCACGGGTAAAAGCTAAACCAAGAACTCTTCTCAGCAAAGACCAAGATGAAATGTTCATCATGAAGCTCCAGCATTGAAAAATAGGTTGTGGATTCAATATTTCTCTCATGGCCTTCAGAAGCACCTTTCTCTCTTCATGAGTAGTGCCAGGAATTTTAGGTACTTGCTTTACAAGGCACCTGAAATAGAAGTACAGAGTAGGTGCCTAAATAAAGGCAAGATCAATCCTCAGTGATAATCCCAGAACTACAGAAATGTAAAACCTATAGCAGGCACCAGTATTCATACCTCTGTATTCCCATCTTTTGTGAAGGGTGACAATAACTAGAAAATCTGTAAAAATGTACTGTTTACAAATATTGCTTTGCCTTTTTTCTGGTGACTGGTGTTTGTTTTGCCTTTTACTTTTACTTTTCTTTAAAGCAGGTGCAGTTATAATTTTATTTTAAACAAAAGTACTTTATGGAAAAAAAGTAATGCTTTCTTCAGTTAGTTTTTTCCAGTCTGCCTTTTTCCATTATTTTTCTATTCTGCCACACTGCAGAATTTTTGATAGTGTTATTAGCCAGGTACTCAGATAATCACTACCTCACCATATGTACATATGTAGCGTGTGTTCTCTCCCCCCCACACGTACACATTTTTCAGAAAAATTTACCTTTTAATTGCTTTTATTTACCATAGTTTTGGTATAGCATATGGCTTCCATTTCCAGGACTTCCATACTGAAAATTTCACACTAAAACCTGAAAATATTATTCCTTTTTTCAATGTCAGCTGAATAAAACAAACAGAAAAAAAATGGTTTCCAAAACCATTTGGATGTTGAGGGAGAATATTCCGCTGTGAATTACAGGACACTTGTGATTTATGAAATAAATAAAATTCAGAAATTTAGCATTTGTAGCAGACTAAAAAACATTGGATTCTTATATTT
>JAWWMO010000121.1:99243891-99269197 GCA_035047845.1 Dendrocincla fuliginosa
TTTATTTCAGGGTTTTATTGATGTTAATACTCTTTCTGTATTTTGTTTGTGGCCAAATCCAGAAGGAAGCTGCTGTCCTTTACAACCCCACCAGAACACTATTCACAGAAGATGATTAATAGGACTGGGGACCATTAGATACTGTGGACCTGTTTCCTACTCAGTTTTAATGGAGAAACAAAATTGTGTGGTTCTGGTCCACCTTAGCACTGAGTGTATCCAAGAATCAAATCTGGTACTGCTGTGGTAGCAGAACAGTGCAATGGAATTTAAACTGGAATGCAGGCAAGGTTTACTCTGAAGCCTGTAGGATCAATCACTTCATATATAGATTTGGTATGTAATGCTTCTCAGCATTACAAGACAATTCTATTTCTGCTGGTACTTTTCTCTGAGAGTTTCTAGACATGCAATTGTTACAGTAATAGTAGTGATTTTAAAAACAAACAAACAAACAAACCCAAACACACACACACAAAACAACAAAACCCCAAACAAATCAAAGCTAGAAAAGGTAAGAGACCTTTTTGTGCTTTATTTATGGTCATAGTAGGCTCCTCATGAGAGAGGGAAAACAAGCTTAGAGAGCCATCCTCTCTCTATACCAGTGAGAGTCCACTGACGCTTTTGAAGATGGCAAAGCCCCAGCTCCACCATGAGATAAGGTAAGGGACTTAGTGATGTCCAGCAGAAGGATTTCATCTGCCGTCATGGAAGTATGTAGCTCTAGGTGTTTTAGAACAAAAGTAATGAGTAATGTACATAGTAAATACTTCCAAGAATTAAAAAGACTATCACAGAATCTACACAGTTGTTATGACATGCCATGGGCCAAGTCTTGAATATAACAAAACTATCTCTCAGATGCACATTTTCTGCCTTTTCTCTGTTTGAGTTAGAAACATCTACACTACTATATTAAACCTGATTCATCCCTGAGACCAGATCTATCTCTGTCCATAACCTTATCAGAAAGATAACAAAAACGGAAGGCTATACCATTTCTTCTGTGTATTATTTCCAAGGACCAATCACTTTCACTATTATAAGTGTTTATTTTTTTCCCAAATTGAATTAATCTGCCTTTAAGCACAGATTTTGTTTTTTCTCAAGTCTATTCTATCATAGAATCACAGAATATTAAGGGGTTGGAATGGACATAAAGATCACCTAGTCCCAACACAATCTTCCTCCTTGCCAGAGGCAGGGACACCTCCTTGCCATAGGTAGGGACACCTTTGAACACTGCAGGGATTGAGGCATTGGCACAACGTCCTTGACCAAACTGTTCTAATGTCTATATTAAGGAAGTATGAACGAACTGGTATTTTCCCCACATGAAAGTATTTAGACTGTTCTACAATCCAAATCAACACCCAATGCATTTGATGAGTTAACAGGTCAAGCTCCACTACAACTCCCACTGTAAAGCTTTCGTTCCAGTCCTGTCATTACTCTGTGACTTCTTTCTTCACTTTTTCCAGTTTTCTCAACAGAGAATTTTAAAAATGCTTTCCATTTTTGGTGAAAAAAAATTAGGATGGTAGGAAAAATATGTTTAAACATTAGCTTTGTCTGAAATGCTTATGCATAAAAAATGTCTGACAGTTTTGTCAAATTGTTGACTTTTACTTACTTTCACACATTTGACAAAGCTGCATACAGGTCATCTCCTTAAATTCAACAGTGACAGATCTGTACCAATTTCTGTTTTAGACTGCAGCACCTCATACAGTTGAAGAAGTAGTCACAGTGCCAGTTAGCACTGTTTGGGTGGGAAGTGACTTTTAAAGGTAATCTATTCCAAAGCCCCTGCCATGAGCAGGGACACCTTCCACTACATCATATCACCCAGAGCCCTGACCAATGGGACCTTGAATAATTCCACGGATGGCACATCAACCATCGCTCTGGGAAACCTGTGACAGTCTTTCACCACTCTCCTAGTAACTTATTTCTTATGTCTAGTCTGAGACAAACACTCTGCATCTTCTGGCCTATGATTTAAGTATTGTACCTAGTCATTTGGAACTATATACATAGTCAACTTAGCTGATCAATTAACAGCTGTGGTGGGGGAGAACCGGCTCCTCTATGATCCCACGGCTTCCCGGGGCCTGGAGGGGATTGCGAAATCCCCACGTGGTCGGGAGTCAAAAGATGCAGCAGTCTGAAGTGCGGTGGTCATAAAAAAACATTTAATTACCGGTGTCTCGGGTATTTAAGCCTTTGGGCGGGGTTTGGGAGGTAGGGTGTGATTGGGTAAGAGTTCAGGGGGAGTGGTGTGGTTTGGGGGGCACAGGGGCCAATAAGGGAGCAGGAGGACCAAAACCCAGTGGGAACCCAGGGATAGGGATTGACAGGTGATACATCCAATCAGGTCGGGAGGGGGCGGGGCTGGATACCCGGGAAAAAGGAGCCGTCTACTTTCACGTGTGTGCAGGGGTTTCTAAGGGTTACAATCGAAACAGGGTAAAACCCGTACATAAAAGACGCAAGGAATGTTGAATTATAAAGTCTCTGGTCCTTTGGAAGCTGTCACAGAGCTGATCCTTTCTCCAGGGTCTTCTTTCTCCACGATGTGTAGCCTGGATAATCCTCTGTCTCTGCTCTGCATATGCTGTGGTAGAAGCCTTTCCCAACAATCGATTGTACCTATCTTAATGGACGTTTTAAATTATTAAATTCATGATGGATCGGTTCTCTGTTTCTGGAGGTTTTCAGGACTCCACTAGGCAAGGCCATGGCTGACTTCATGTAAGCAGCAAAAGTCCTGCTTCAGGCAAAGGCTGGAGAACATTATCAAAGAAAACATTCAGCGCAGGTAGCTTGGTGTGCAGCTGCAGTGAGAGCTGCAGTTTGAGCTCCGGGGAGCAGGAGCCCAATCCCAAAACAAGAGGCCAAGAACTGCCAACTCTGCATAACAAAGGGGCCAGGGACCTGCGGCACCAGCAATGGGACTGGACATTCAGAGGAAAGGCAGGAGTCAACAACCCCCAGACTTTTGCTGTGCTTCAGACTGTAAGGTATAAAAGCCCAGGGGTTCTTTGTTGTGGGTCCCTCTTCAGAGGCACCTGCTTGAGCTCTTATTTTGTTATTTAGTTATTGCACCACGATTAAGCTATTTTATGGACCTGGATGTCTGAGACTCTGCTATGAAAAAACTTAACCTCAAATTGGCAAGGAAAGGTGGGCTGGCTGTGAGAGTGTTGGTGGTGTAGCTGTGAAGGGGCTTCAGTTCCTGATTGGGTGGTGTGAGAATGACTGTCAGAGTGGCTCCTGGATGGTTGGACAGGGAAGCTTCCTTAACAAGAATGGCTTACAGAACCTCCTCACAGTCAGTGTTTGCATTACTGTAAGATTCAAGGAGCTCTCTGCAGTTGGACCTTCCTCAGAACAGGCATCCAAAAACTTCAATCAGGATTTCCTCCTTTAATATCCAAATTTCTTCCTGTTTGGGTTGTACTTTCTAAAAATCTCGGTCTGTCTTTATTTAAACACATCTAGGAAAGGAAATTGTTTTCTGAATGAGAAAATTACTTTAAAGTTTAATTAGCAGTTTAAAATATTATTGCTATTTTTGGTTCCAAATTAGAGCAAGTGTAGAGGAGTTGTGTCCAGTCTTGCATCCCCTCTCCCTCAGGAATATTGCCTAATATGATCTGTATCAGGCTGCTGAGAAACAACTGCAAAGAGTTTGATAACACTGTGAGTTTTGACCAATTATCATTTATAGTAAATACTAAAGTCTTCTGAAAGAAGGCACAGAAAAATGGGTGCAATTCTTATCCAGAGTTTATTAAAGCTGGGATCACTGACTGTTGGCATGCCTACAGGACCACTTTGACCTCATAAAGGATGATTAATATGAACACTGTTTAGTTTAAACAATATTACCAAACTTTCTTCAAGGAAGAAATGTTTTTGGTTTGTGTGCTATAGTTAAGTTGTAAGTTAGCTGTGGGTTTATTCTTTCAAAGTAGAGAACATTAGTAGCTGAACTACATCTCAAGAAAGAGCAAAATGCTCATTATCTCCAAAATCAAGCCCATCACATGCGCAATGAGTGTAAAAGGCTGGGAGAATCCAGTTCCATTTCCACAGAAGAGATTCCGAGATCCTCCATGGTTTTAATTGCAAGACTGATATTAAAGGCATTGGACACAGTCAAAATGGAATTGAAATGCTGAATACAGTCTATATTGTTTTAATATTGTATTTTTATTCACCTTGTTCAACCATGTCTCAAGCTCAAAATAAACAGAAATTACTTTCCCCTCATCCTCTTGCAACTCTGGATTTAGCAAAAAAATGCCCACTGAGGTGGATGCTGCAGTGCCCCAGTGACAGTAAAAACCATTCAGTCAAAAGCATATAAATGACTGGGGAAATTAGGTCTTCATTTAGGATCAATTGTCTGCCTATTCAGACATATGAGGACATAAATATGTGTCACAACCTCCAGCCAACTTTTCCTGAATCTTTCACTCCATTTAACAATGTACTTGAGTCACATTTGAATTTTTATTCATTTCCTTCTGACTTCTAAAGCAGTGCATGGAAGGTGGAAGAAAAAGAATGTTGTAAAAGCACCAACCTGATAGAATGTCACTAGGGAAAAATATAACATGGAGCAGAGATAATAACAGCCTGTCTGTCCTTCAGCAATGGGTTACAATAAAAGTTGAGAATCCTAAGTGAGAATAACTATTTAAGCCTAATCACCTTGACATATAACAAGATTGAAAGGGGATGGGAGAGAGAAAGAGGGGAATCAAAGTTCCCGCTTATTGAAATGTTCTTTTTAACAACAGTATTTATTTCACGTAGGTTGAGTTAAAACTGACTTACCATAGGCTGTCTCAGGAAAAGCATCAATTTGTAATGAATAGGTTTTTTTCCCTGCTCACATTTTTAAGCGGATCTGCATAAAAATATGAAAACCCCGAAAACAATCCTCTACAAATTGAATTTCTTTAAAAGAAATAAAACATAAGTGAAAAAATAAATGGAACAGCACCATTATTTGGATTACATTTATCTTTAATCCACTTTGTCCTCTATATGAAATACAGTATGAAGACATCTGCCAATATTTTAAAGGCTTCTGCCTGTGTCTGAATTATGTTTTTAAATTAGACCCTAAAGCTGCATTCTAATGCATTACTTTCATTTACTGGAGTATGCATATACTATCATACTACTCCCATGACATTCTTTATTTAATCAGTCTGAGAGCTGTAGAGACCCATATCTATTCCCACATAAATCTCTGCCAAATACTTCTGACTTTTAGATTTAACCTCACTGGCAATAAATGACCTCCTTAGGAAAAAAAAATGTATACAATGGACAAATATTTTAGGAGAAGAAGCAATCTTTTTTGGATAATCAGTGGAAGGTATGCTAATCTGTCTGGTTCAGAATGGAGGTGGTGTCCTTGTGGTGAATAGGAACTGCTGCAGTAAACAACTTTAGCCTTTCCTATTAAAGGTTAGGGAGAGTGATTGATATGTTTGACAAAGAAATGTAAGGTCAGGAGCAATAAAGGCAATCTGTTCTTTATACAAAAAGTACATGAAAAGCAGTACATATACAGGGTATTCTCTAGTTGGTTTTGGTGCACCTGCTATTTCAGAATAATAAATGGAGCTGAGTCCTGTTGCAGCTTGTGCAGGTAAGAAGGATCACTATTAAATCACTCTATTCTCTGACCATCAGCTCATCTTTAAGGAAAAGATAGTCCTGATGAGCTTCTCCTTGACCCTGTTTGAACCCCACATTTTATTTTTTTTCACTGCAGTTAAGGTGCAACTAAATCCACCCATGGCAGCACCCATTTAAGTAGAACATCCTGGAAAAAAGTACACAATGTCTCAGTTAAGGGTATCAGAATCTGACTAAATAATTCTAGTCCTGTCTTGGGTTAAGATTTCCAGAAATATAAGTTACACATATATCATGATATCATGCTGGAAATGTCAGTTGTTAATGCTAGGGATTTATGTATATATTTTCTATAAGGGTCTAAGTGCATTTACATTGTCATAAATTGGAATAAATACTCTTTTAGACCATCACTGTGGGTCTTTATTTAAATTATATATTACTTTTAGTCCCTTATCTTTCAGTGAGCTCTGAAACACTGTCTCCCACCACCCCCCTTCATCCTCTACAGTGAAGCAAATCACAGATATCATTGCAGGTCTATTAAATTACAAGTTCACTACAGAAAATTCATTGTAAAATCTGGACTTCAGATATTAACATTTCCTTTTTAGCACAAACTACTTACAGCACACACAAGTGACTTGATAGCAACCATTACACAAGGAAACCCAAGGAACCCCACAAATATAAGCCCACTTTCTTCAGTCACTTGGGGTAATATGTTTTTCCCCAAAGCAGACAAATTTTCTTACATTGAAGGCAAGAGTAGACAATATAGATATCTTTCAATACTGATAGCCATCAGTAACTGATATCACAGAAGATGGGTATAAAAGATCTTGAGATATTATCTAGATTTTTCTCTATTTGAAGACAAGGGCAGATATGCTGATTTGTCCCTGACAAGTTGCTATTCTGACTTGTCTTTCAAAACATTCGGAGACAGAACTTTGGTGGCTTTCTGAGACAATCGATTCTGTATATCACAATGTTCTGTACTTATATTTTCTGGTTTTACTAGGCCATTTCAAAGCAGTTCAGATCATTTAAACTAGGCTAATATTATAAATTCGGGTTTTTTTAATACAAAAAGATTAACTACAAAATATTCTTCACTTCTTTAACTCAAGTCACGTTTAGTCTGTGGAAGCAAGGTTTTTCCAAGGTAGGTCTGATAATAGCCATAGAATCTGAAACAGTACTTCTTCAGCAGCAATTTAGGTAACCCATGTACATGACAGGACGACAGAAGAGCTTATACAGCTCATGAAACAACTCCCACTGTTGTTGTCCTCCTGCAGTGTAATCATAAAATAACAACTATATATCAGGATATTCAGCTGCCCCTTCTATTTCCGTGATGAATGTACAATGACTGTAACAAAGGATTAAACTATGTGTCTTGGATTAATGGATCCATGGTGAAACTGGAACACCATCTTTAACACTTTAGAAGACCAATCTCATCTGCAGGACAAGGTTCTCACAGCTAAGATCAGGGTCTGCCTGTGTGTTAAATGTTTCTCTCTGAAAGGACCTGACCTTGGGAGGTAGGTGGCACAGAGAGGAGTTTATCATGCCTAGCAAAGTTTTCAGCATGAAGACAGCCACTAGTAATAAATTTCTGAGCTGCATGTACTACCTGTTAGAGGAAAGGATGAGTTTTCTTGCAACTGGGCTCTGGTGTCAGTCAGAAAGCAGCAATTCATTTGGTGGAAGAAGAGTGGAAGTGCCTACTGTACTTACTCCTCAACTGCAGTTCACTTTCATTCTCATTCCATGTCAGACATGGATGGGAAAACATCTTAGAATCAATGAATCATAGAATCATTTACATTGGAAATTACCTCTAAGACTGCCGAGTCCAACCACTAAATGGCTGCTGATAAGTCCACCACCAACCCAAGTCTCTAAGTGCCACATTTACACATCTTTTTAATATTCCAGGGCTACTGATTCATCCACTTCCCTGGGGAGCCTGTTCCAGTGCTTGACCACCATTTTGGTGAAAAATGTTTCCTGATATCCAACCTAAACCTCCCCTGACAGAACCGGAGGTCATTTCCTCTTGTTCTGTCACTTGTCACATGGGAGAAGAGACCAACCCTTACATCACTACAACATCCTTTCAAGTAGTTTTAGAGAGCAATAAGGTCTCCCCTGAGCCTCCCATTCTCCAGGCTAAACAACCCCAGCTCTCTCAGCCACTCCTCATAAGACTTAATTTCTAGACTCTTCACCAGCTTTGTTGCCCTTCTCTGGACAGGTTCCAGTGCCTCAATGCCTCACTTGAAGTGAGGAGCCCAAAACTGGACACAGGATTCAAGGTGTGGTCTCACCAGTGCTGAGTACAGAGGGACAAACACTACCCTAGTCTTGCTGGACACACTGTTTCTGATACAAATCAGGATGCCATTAGTCACCTTGGCCACCTGGGCACACTACTGGCTCATGTTCAATCAGCTTTCGACGAGGTAGATCCTTTTCTACCACGTAACTTTCCATCTGCTCTTCCCCAAGCCTGTAGCACCGCCTGGGGTTGTTGTGAGCCAAGGACCAAAGGACCCAGCACTTCACCTTGAACCACATTCAATTAGCCTTGGCCCATTGATCCAACTTGTCCAGATCCCTCTGCAGAGCCTTCCTACCCTTCAGCAGATCAACACTCCCACCGACCTTGGTATCATCTGCAAAGTGACTGAAGATGCACTTGATCCCCTTGTCCACATAATTGATAAAGATTTTAAACAAAACTATCCCCAATACCAAGTCCTGGGGAACAACACTAGTGATCAGTTGCCAGCTGAATGCTACACCACTCTTTGGCTTGGCCATCCAGGCAGTTTTTCATCCAGCAAACAGCACACCATTCAAGCCATAAGGATCCATCTTATTTCTGATTCTCACAGTCCTCTGACCACAGACATTTGGCTTAAGGATTCAATACTTTGGGTATATTATGAATTGGGGCATAGGCTTGGACTCAAGGAAGGGATCATCGGGATTTCTAGCTTAATAGAAATCATCCTAACTTGCAGCATCAACATGCTGTTCCCAAAAGCCTGAATCTTTCAGTCTTTCAGTCTTCCAGTGTTCCCTTTCTTTCAAACTGTGCACAAATTGAATCTCACCTCTTTAAATCTTCCATTTCATCATTTTTTTTCTACTTCAGAGTATAAATCTACCCAAAGGTCTTAACATAAATGCCTGTCCTCTGGACTGAACCCCTCTTTACAGCTTTACACATCCCACAGAAATAGATTTATTTATTTCAGTAGGTTTATCCTCTGAAGCTAGGATTTTCCAGTTTAGATTCAGCTCTCAGGAGAAAAACTTGCGGCACAAGTCATTATATATATCCAGGCAAAGACTCTCAGCTGCCAGAAAATTGCAGACCAATGGGACATTGCTGTAATCTCTGATTCCAACTGGTCCATGCATTTCCAGTGGCTGTGCATAAAGAGACTCAGAATTGTTCATTAAGTTTGTTGTGAAACCAAGTGTTTAATATCTGTAATTCTGAAGGATCAATAGGAAGTTAAATTGAGTGAAACTTGTTTTGAACTCTTGCAGTTTCTGAAAAACAACAGCATCACATATCTCAAAAGAACTCACATTTTTAATGTAGCATCATGAGTTTGAAACTATTTCTGCTGTTTTGGGCTGATGAGAGTTTTTCATTGTTGTTTATTTGCTTTTTAATGAACAGCTTCACCGTGCATGTTAAGAAACTGCTGCAAAAAAAAAAAAAAAAAAGCGTCAATGTTCATGAATAGAAACATTTCTTTTAGTCATAGGTTATCAACCACAAACATATTATTTGAAATAGCTTGTCAGCAAGAAGGCTGATTTTGTTTCCACTTGTACACCTCGTTTGCATTTTCTTGTTATTATAATGCAGTAACAGATCCATGTTGGGAGTGTATTTGTCTTTAGTAATAGTTTATTTGTTATAATGGGTTTGTCTATTTAGATACAAATTACCTGGTTCATTGATTAAAATACATTGATAAGAGTGACTGCACTCTTTGTTTTTTTTCTGTGAATCTGCTATTAGAGTGGTCTCTCTCTCCTTTCCCTAACAGCGTGCCAGGGCCTCAGGGGCACCACCAACACTGAGTGACCCTGACCAGCCCTCTAAAACTACCCCCCCCACCTTGCTCACATCCCAGGACATCATGTCACCCCCTGGACCCACAAGCCTCTACCCCAAAGATGCCACAGCAGGACTGGTCTCCAGTTTATTACAGCCCAGCTCTGTGGAAGCTGGGCTTTTTCACCAAGGCCAGTGGACCCATGAGCTCTTGTCCCCTTCCTCAGGGAGGTGCTAACACATGAGACAGAAGCTGCCCTTAACTGCCCCCAGCTGCGCAGCTCCTCAAGTGGTGAATCACACCTAGGCTGGCTGAGTAATTTGGTGGCAAATGTTGGCCTCTGATAAATTTGCTCTACCTGAGCAGAGGTAAAATCACTTAGTTCAGGACAGATTCCTTGGCTCAGGAAGCAAGGAGCGGAGTGCTTCAGTAACAGAGACAGTCTGTAAAGAGACAGACGGCATCAAACAACTGTTTTCTATTTTCCCCAGAATTTCAAGTGAATAGAATTTGTGAGATTTTCAGGTATGCAGATGCTGCTGAGCTAAGATATAGATGATGAGAAATTATACAACATTGTGAACAGTCTTATAAAGGAAAATTAGAGAAATGATAATATGCGAGAAATGCATATGTTTTTTTTTAAAATTCTTTGAAAATTTCCACTTGAAAATGGTCATATTACCATAGCAATGTAAGACAATGGTGTATTTCTCTATTATCTCGGTCAGATTGTTTAAAAAAAAAAACAAATAAACCAGTTATTTAAGGCCTGAGACTCTTTAATCACCTTGTTTCTTAAAAATATTTATGTTGCTGCTTTGAACGCTGAAAGAAGAAGAATCCTTGAGAATAATGTCTGAAACAGACTGTAAGGAATATGTAATTCCCAGTAAGAGAAGGGATACACTCCATTATATTCAAGGTGGAATGAATATATACCTGCTGTTAAGAGAAAAATGGGTAGGAGCCGGAGTGAATGAGTTTCACACCATACCTTGCAAATTAGCAAATTAGAACTTGTTACTCCATCATCTGGTACCTTCATAAAGCCACTTTCTTTAAAAGGGATTCTGAAACTTCAGAAGGACATGACAAGAATGAATCATGGCTTTTTTACTGGTTTAATGTTTTTTATCCTGCAGATGTTCAAAAATCTCTAGAAAAACTACAGTATGCCAGTGAACTCTTTGCAGTTATACTTCCACACATGGAACATGTCTTTACTCTGGAATGGAGCATAGGGGAGCAGGTTTAGCAGCAATGTAGCATCCATATGGTAGAATAGAAATAGGAGCAGAGTGAAAGCAGTAATGTCATTGTTTCCAATTAGGAGTTTTCCCTTTCAGTCATCCTCACCATTTTAATTTTTTTTTCCTATGGATCTGTAAAATAAAAGTACCAGTAAAAAACAAATCTACATTTGCTATAAACCAGTCATGGTCCTGGGATTGTCTTTATGACTGTGATGCTTTGTATGAGAAGAGGTCAGACAAAGAGTGCTCTAACAAAGTTTATCATGAAGAAGAGAAAACAGCAGCAGAGGCTCTCAAATAAGTATGGAGCCATTACCATATATTCTATTAATCATAAAATGAAGCAAAAGCAATGAAGAAAGTTCTAAGTCTCTTCTCTGGGAGCATACAGAATAAAGTTTCCTTTCAACAGTCTCTGCCCTGCATTTTATTGCCAGCCTAGACATGATCCCATCTAAGCTGCAAGCCACAAGAACTGTGATTAATTCATCATATATTCCTCTGAGACAGTTTTCCCCAAAATAGTAAAGATCATTCCACAGTATATTTTTTTCCTATGAGTGTCTTTGTTCTCAACTGCCACACTGGATAATTGTATACTGATGAAAAAGAAGCAATTTCCCATGAACAGAACATCATTGTATAATGCAGTAGATGTTAATAAATATTATTAAAATAGAATAAGATATGTTTAAGGCCAGAAGGATCTGGTCTTATCATTTAGTCTAAACTTCTGTTTAAGAAATGTCACATAGTGCCCAATTTGTCATAGCAGAGCTCTAATTCCCATACTGCCAACCCAAACTCAATAACTAATTCCTTTTCTTTCTATAAAAAAAAAAAAAAAGACAAGAGGTATGGAAAATTACTTTGATATTGGCTGTTTTTCTTATTCTGTAAACAGCACATGGCCATGCAGTGTCCAGTACAGTATGTACAGCAATATGGAAGTGTTTTCTTGGCAACAAGAAGAAAGTAAAGCAAGAGATGTCCAAAGGAACATAAGCGGAAGGCTGGTTGCTGATGGGCAAGATAAGTCTCCCCACCGAATTAGCCTACTTTGTCATTCCAACTGTTGAAAACCTGACATTTTCCAAGATGTAATTAATATTCACTTTGAAGATGCTTTTAATGAGCTATGGATGCTAAGTTATTCTCTAACAGCTTTCCAGTTGTAAGTAATGATTCATTCAGAGAGTAACAGATTCAGTTTTGGAATGTCCCATCTTACTGCCCAGTCTTGCTGTGCTCCTGCCAGCAAAACTCAATGTCTGCAGTGGTCGGGCAAGCCATGTGGCACTAGTATTATGTAGTCTCTTGATATTAACCTGGCATCTAGCCCCCTTATTTCAATATTCCTCATTTCATGTTGCTATTAAGGTAGACTTATTATGCCACTATTATACAGCATCGAAGGACTGTTCAGTCCAGCCATTAATATGCATAGCTAAATGTTCTACTTCATGCATTTTCAAGTGTCAGGGAAGGAAAAGACACTGAGGATTTTATTCCATTTGTATCCCATATTTACAAATGTGTTCAGTTTATGGCCCTGGAGAGAAACTTTCCAGCTTCTAGAACTTCATACATAGCCTGGAATGTGAAAATCTGGTTGTTTTCTTTCTCCTATATTATCTTTGATAATAAAGATTGTACACTCACATAGCTGGCATTTTTACTAGTGACTCACAAGAAGGAATAGAATCCAATTTTCTTGTCCTTAACTATCTTGGCTCTGATGCTGTAGTAAACAGAAAGCTCTTATTGTCAGACAAGTATGTAGATATGATTCAAGGATAGAGGGGGCCACAGATCACTTCAAGAAAAAAAAAATAGAAGCTGTTCTGTGAGCAGAACTAATGAAGCCTGATTTTCTACAGGCTTTTTACAGACATCTCAACATATTTCTTCTTTCCCCTTCTCTCAAATCCTCTCCTCATTTGTTGGGCTGGATCCTTGTGAGTTCTGGTTGAAACTGAATAACAAGTTCCTTCAGTTAAGTGAAGAAAGAGAGACAAACAGATAGAAAATACCATCATAGAACTTTAATTTCATTGGGAAGGCAAGCTAGAGTATGTTTCATATTCTCGCATTCTGGAAGTGATTTGAAGCCCTAACCAATACTTGGTCTTGATGCATTAGGTTGTGTTAGGACATGAGGAGAGGGAAGAAGCTCTTCTACACATCTGGTCACATCCTGTGTGTTGACAAGAGGCACACTCAGCTAAAAAATTTATCATGGGTCATGGTCCCGTTACTATTTATCATGGGTCATGGCCCCCTTACTATAAAGCTTTGTTTTGAATTTCTCCCTTAAAATATAGTCTCCAATGCCACTGCAGCTATTAGCCTTAAAGCATGAATTAATTCAAGTTCCTAAAATGTGTTTTGTGTAGCACATCAGAATAGATATCAAGTGATTTCTCCCAGTTTAAACATGTCTCAGCTGTAAGAACTGTGCATAATCTTGTGAATGGTTTCCTTCTTCCAACTAGTTCTGCTTACAACCATCATGTGTTCTCAAGTGTGCGTTATTAGCTATGAAAGCTACATTTATCAATTCTATTTTCTTTTACCACTGTTAAAGAGAACACCAGTCTTTGCTATTTTCTGTTTATGCAGAATCGTATTTGCAAAGTTTATGACCACATATGCTACGTAATTTGGGCTGTTAGACATTGAATATCAGAGTTTCATCAAGTTGTGGTGAGAAGGTTCACATATATAATATTTCAAAACTATTATGTTCAAAACCCTTTTGGCCTGCAATTCACCTTAAGAAATTCAATTAAGAGCAGTGTGTCACTGCAGTCACTGTACAGGATGATGATCCTCACATTTCTTGAAAGTATAGAAATCCCCACTATGATTTTCCCTCTTTGCTGTTTCTTCTATTTCAAGTCATTCTCCATGAATATCTTTGTGGATAAAACTTTTCTGAGCAAAGACACCTTTATTGATAGACAACATACAGAAAGATCCTACAACCACACCTAAGTCACATACGCAGTTTGTGATATATTAATAGCTAACTTTTCCTCCTATCCAAAGAGAATTCAAACTTGCATGATAAAGTTTTAGTGGTTATGTATTGTAAATATTAATGGACTGGAAAAACTTTATTGTTAGAACATCTCTGTAACATTGCTCGTGTTTCTATTCAGGTAGGATTGCATCCTGTGCATTCAGGTATGTGAGACAGCCCTTACATAGAAATGAAACAGCCAAGCCCAAAATGTCCAACACACACTCTAACTCCAGTGTTCTGCTTCTGTGTTTCATTTTGCATTGCAATTCTACCTCTGCACATTTCCAGAAGTACCTGAGTATCTCAGCTCTGCCCCAGTCCCTTTACAAAAAAAGAAACCAAGGGCTCAGCTATCCTTATTGCCTGACTGCCCTGATTCTGCGTGTGTTCTTAAACTTATTCAACATATGTAGACAGGATTAACACAACTGCTTCAATCTGAAACCATGGGCACTTTCTTTTGAGAAATTGTAACAATAAAATGGGTTTCACATCCAAAAGAATATCAGCATGAACAGTTACACTTTTTATATTTTTTTTTCCCCGATGGGTTTCAACCTTTTTCTGGATTCTGTATCTACCTTAAGTTCCAGGAGAAAAGGTGAATTTCATTTATGCTTGTTATTAGGCCTGAACTTAGTTACAGTGACTCAAGACTTCAGACTGGCACTGACCTTAAAGTCACCTTTAATTTCCACAGTGCATATGGTGATGATAATGACAAGTACTTTGCTGCTTATATGCCAAATTTTATTTTGGCACTTTCATGTGAGTTCTGTATTTTCTGTGATTTTCTGGTCAGTATGTAATTCCTCCAAGTCAGAAATATTCAGGAACAAATCATTTTAGTGTCAACTACTTAAATATATATATAAAAATACATCCAGAATTATTAATAACTAGACAAGAACAGTTGATCCTCATTGTCCTAGACTGCAGTTTCTGTTGACACATCTCACAACACACTTCCCTCCTTGTGATTCCATTTCAGGAATTTTTCTTACAATAAAAACTACTCTCAAATATTTCAACCCACTGAGCAAACCATTAACTGTACTTATGATATTACCTTATATTTAATTTTCTATATTTACTTTGGGTAATCTGTAGGAAGAGTAGCCTGATTGCTTCCTGAAATTCTTAATTTTACATTCTACATATTGTTTTAACCTTTTTAGCACTGATAAGGAATAACACCTACAACCTCTTTGTATGCCCATTCTGTCCACTTCATGCTCCACTTCAGGCTGGTATAAGGATGGGGGCTGGGCAAAAGACTTGCTTAGAAACAAGCTATTAACATGAGATGTGTTTTACAAATGTACCCTAATTTAAGCAGTAGAAGATCACGTGCATGCTAGATAATTAATTTTGGGATTTAACAGATCAAAGGTGAGAATCACAACAAAATTAGCTGGTTTCTATATATTCAGCACTTACGAGGCAGAAGGTGGGGAGCATGTATTGTGAGCACTCTCTAGTTAAACTGTTGTGCTAGCACAAAATATTACTGCATTAGGCTGTAGCCTGTAATCAATCCCAGCTGGAAGCTCATATCAACATTACTGTTCTTCTTGCCAGTTCCTTGTTAATCCTTTGAAAGGGTAGGTAAAAACAGGACTAGTGTCTTATATTACATAGGTTGATTTATAGAACTCAGCTATTCAAACATTTTAATCTGCACAGTTTACAGGCCAAATAATTTTATTTCTGAAATGTTTAATTGGTTAATTTAGACCATACAAAATAAATGACAAAAGGCTCCAGCAGAAATTCCATCCCATAGTCTCATTTTGGAGTATTTTGTTCCCATTTGTAGCGTCAGGCCTCCCTCTGTTCACTGTAGAAATTCTTTGTTGGGCTGAGGAGTGAGCTTTTATATACATATGGAATTCCTAGAAATACTGTCATTGAGCCAGGTATTTAAAAATGTATGTTTTTCCAGAAACCCCAGTCTATCAGATAACATGCTTATCCATGCTGCTTCTCTCCATTTTCAGAGCTGACACATGACGGATAAGTGGCTCAAGTCCTTGGTTTTAGCTGCCCTGAGAATGGCAGTAACACCTTGATGTATCTTCTGTTTTCCAAACCAGTTAGTCTCACCATAATGAAGCCAAAAATCTTGTAAGAGACTGTCTCCTGGATGAAAACAGAGGAATTGGAGCTGGGAAAAAACCCCCAATATAATCCTAGCCAGAAAACAACTAGCTAGAGCTTTGTAGTCTTTGGGTTTTTGCTTTTTTGGCTTAAAATCTTCTCTTTCTCCTCCCTCCTGACCCATAATCTTCAAAGTAGTTTGGATCCTTGGAGTCCAGCTGACTCATCATGAATCCTTGATAAGTTAGTAGCCTGTCTGATGAGAGAGTCCTTTTCTTCTGCAAGCTGCTGACAAACTCCATCCCCTCTTCACAGAAGAGGATAGGACCATAGAGATCCCACATATTGGTTTGTCTCTGAATTCCCAAAACATGCTTTTACTAACCCTGAACATACAGTTGTGTTTTCAGCTGGCATTAAATGCAGCTGCTAAGGCTCAGAGGAGCTTGTATCCCCTAATTCTATTCATTTGTTCACATATATTGCTCTGAAACTTCAGTATCATATATAGATAGGTAGGAGCCACTTTTCTGGGTTAAGTAGTGGACTATCCATGCTCTGGATACCTTGTAGGTACACTAAAACATGCTAGAAGATGTCGTTGATTTTACTAAGTTCAGAAAAGAATGCTGACTTAAAGGAGGGTAAGACCAAAAAAATCTACAAAAGTCACTGAACGCAGTAAACTTTCCTAGTCTTAAGGTGTTTGCTTTGGAAAAATGCTCCAACAAATGGGGTTCAGTTTCAGGATATCAATTGTACAGGAAGAATAGTCTTCCTGTATAGAAGTCTCTGCCATACTTCCTTTATGCACAGTTGAGGTCAATGTTATTATCTGCTACTTATTTCCAATCTACAGTGAGCTGTGGTTCAAAAACTGATTCTGGTTTGTGTTTTTTATTTTGAGGAATTTATTTTTTTTTTTCTAGCAGAGATGAAAGTTTAAAGCAGGTCAAAGTTTAAGGTAAAATCTGAATTCCCTAAGGCAGATTTCAGCCCTTTAGCTGACAGAGGAAACTGTCCCTTGATAGTCACAATAGATAGGCAGAACCCTGTAGAAAGACTTTTGAGAGTTTTTGATTCAAACCTCTAGTGGATTTCCTAGTGGAAAGAAACTTAATTATGTTAGAGTCAAATGTGTTACACTATCTACTTCACTGATTTTTATTTTTATAATTTTTAATTCTTTTGAAAGCCATCATGTTAGAATGTAATATTATTTCAGTAAACCGTTTTACTGCCATAGACAAATGGAATAAAAAAATAATTACTTTAAAGCCATAGTCAGTGCTACCTTGATTGTCAGCTCTTAAACTTTTGAACATCCTTCCTTGACATTTAAATCTTTGACCTGCATCTTGCAACTAGTTTATTCTTCTGAACTTGTAACAACAGGTCCAGGAAGGTGAAGAATTTTCTTTCATTTAGAGCAAATCCTGTTATGGGGGGTTTCTTTAAACTGAATTTAAATCATCATTTTGTACAGAGTAACATTTCCATTTCTGCATTCTCATTGTTTATCTTAAGAAAAACCAAGCTCCCTTTGTTTTTTAATATTACCAAATCACACTCAAGAACTCTGAGCCATCGCTTTGTGACTGAAATTTCATGCAAAACCAAAACTGTGAGAACCCAAATAAGATATAGTGCCCAAGGCATAGAAGAAAGAAGGGAAAAAATAATAAAAAAAGAATAAAAAGGAAAAAAGCAAAATATAGAAAGACTACTTATGTTAGTAGAAGTCCATGCTATTCATCAATAGATGCCAAGTTTATAGCGACCATGACTGCCATTTATTTGGTGTACACAAGAGGTTTGAGTATTTATGTCAGAATTTCTTGACTAGAGATAAGTGCACATGCACAAAACATTGTATCTGACATGTTTGGATTCATCCAGCATACGGGACATTGTTTTATGAGGAGCCTTTTTCGTTCTCTGCATCCAAACACATTCCAAATGCATCAGACACGTAAGCTACACAGTGACGTGCAATGACTCCAATACACCTAGAACATGCAATTTTGTTACACAGGCACTGTGTACCTGAACACCAAGAAAACATAGGCAGCTACTTGTCCTGCTGTCCTGTCCCTGCAAGGCCAGCAGAGCTGACCTGAACACATACTACAATCCACTGCCCAAGGATTTATAGCCACTGCCCTGACTGGGCTGTTGTGTTACATAGGAGTTTCCTAGAAAAATAACAAAAGTTACCTGTTCTGCCTGGATAAAATTTATAGGTTCAAAAAGAGATGTTTAGAGAAATGTCACAGGCCTAGTAACATTACATTGTCATGAGAAAAAGCATAGAATTACCTAAAATCAGCTCTGAACTGATCAGTACTGGTTTAAATTATTGGTTCTCTCTGTAACTAATATAGCAGAGGAGCTCTGCCAGGCTTGTAGATAGAATCTGAAATCTGTGCTTAGATGTTTAATAATTTATGGTTTATGTGTTTACTTTTTTGTAATCTAGTTATTATTAAAATCTTATATTGTTTAAGAAAACTCCAAATAACTAGCAAGATATTTTATTCTGGGACAAGGTATTGTATGATGTTTCCTAGCCACATCCTCTGTCCTGAGGCAAGAAATATTTATAGGGTCGCTCACATTTATGAAGAAAAAATACAGTACTTTTTTAAAGACCCTCCTCCAAGTGCTATCATGGAAACCAAAATCTGAAATGACTTTTTTCATTTTAGTTGATAGGTGGTTGGGGAATAAAAAGGAGATAAAATATTGTTTGATACTTTTTGTTGTTCTCTGAAGGTTCCATGACAGAAGAATTAAAAATATTGTTTTAAGTTTCTTCATGTGCAATAGATTTCTAATCTGTGAATCTGTATTTATAGAACTGGTTTCTGGATTGTTCTCTCTGTAACTGGGTACCTAATCTTAGAGGTCCTAATGATCTTAGAGGTCTCTTCCAAACTTAATGATTCCATGATTCTATAACAATGCTGATATATTCCATTATTATTCTTTGTTTAGTGCTCCAGCAGCCTTGAAATATAAAAAATATGAAAATATGAAGTATGAGGACTTTATACAGTAATGTCACAGGTCATAAGGAACCAGGCACTTTCCAGGTGTGCTTCTCTTTTGCTCTCAGTATTTGCTGACCTTATCCTGTCTCTGACCTTCATTAAATTGGCGTTCTGGAAAACATCTTAGACAAATAGAATTGTGGCTCTGCGAAGACAAACTCTTTTGTAGCATATTAAGAAATCCAAGTGGACTGTTTTATTCATTTCAATCTAAGAAATATTCTCAGGGATTCAAGGATGATCCTAACATGGTAAAACATGGTTTCAAACAAGGTTTAAAACCTCCAAGTTGTTTGCAAAACATACATCTTCATGAAATAGGTGTTTCTTCATTTTTACAAGGATACTTGTACTGGGCATCTGTGCTTAAGATTATCTATTGCAATAAAGTACAGTATTCTCTTTATTCAATGTGTTATAACTTAATGTTTCTATACAGATTTGAAAGTAGATGAACTGTGATTTAATACTTATTTAGTAAACACAAGCTTCACAGGCCCCACGGGTCTTTTCCTTCCATCCTAACTGGAATTTCTGCAAATCTGTCTTAAGAATTCAGTGATTTTACTGATACAAACATAAAGACCTAAACTTTCACCTTCCAAACCATCTTCATTTTTATTTTGGACAGCTGGACAGGTTTGTCTAATAGTAAAATTTGGCACTCATATTGAAAGGAAAAAAATTACTGAAAATTCCATGTAAGAAAAAAATCTTCTACAAATGATTTTCAAAAGCTAAACACTTTCAAGATGTGATAGACACTTGTATGTCAAAGTTTATTCATTTTATGGAATTGTTCTGAGGACTAGATATGTTGCTTATGCAATCTTCCAGAAATCTTGGAAAGGCTCCTTTTAAAAACTGAGAATCTTTATACAAGTTTTTCCATACAAAGGCTTCTAAGTGCTTAATATAAAAACATGAAAGTGTCCTTTGAACCACGAGTTCATAGGAAGGGTGGATTTAGGCTGTTTGTAATGCCTCACCTAAAGTTTCTTTTTGGTTGAGGCGCCTGTGCACTTTATAGTGCTCAAAAAGACAGTGCTTTACTTTAGCTGTATTTTTTCCAAGACCATTTATTACCATATTGTCAGTCTTCTGTGGCATCATGTGGCAGCTTCAAGGCAAATATTTCCTAAAGTCAGAGTCTTTATTCGTGCTGGGCAAAAAAGAAACAATTCTATCTCATAAATAATGTGAAAATTCTGAGAATATAATTTTCTGCAAGAAACAGAACTGAATCTGTTTAATGAATCAGTTTGAAGATAGTCAATAGGTAAGAACAAGTATTTGAATTTGCATTTAGCATAAAACATTTTTTGCTCCTGGGTTAATAGTTGCATCAGTATGAACTCTCTATCTTGATTAATCTATCTAGTGAAGTTTCATCAAAACTAGTACATTTCCACTAAAAGTTTTCATATGAGTTGAAACAGTATTTTAGTGCTGGGGGAATGAAAAGGAGAAAAATTATTGTTTAACACTTTTGTTGTTCTGTGATCCTTGACTCTTTGGTGCCAAAAACTATCAAGTAGTGTATTGGAATAGTTAGATTAAAAAAATAATTCCACCACAAATCATTTTAAAGGCAGAAAGGAATGACAGTAAATTTCACATTATCAACAGGTTTACACTGGCATGTTACCATGAACAGAGGAAAGAGACTCAAGAATATATTAAAAAGAAAAAAAAAAAACAAACAGAAAAAAACCCCACTTTTTTATTATTTTACTTTCCTGCAAAATTTGGATTCATATGAAATTAATTTGTGCAATATAATTTCATTGTATAGTCCAGAAAGTGTTTTGGTTTCTGATGTAATTGAACAAATATGTCCTGCTCTCTTAGAGATTTGGGGTTTGATTTTGTGGAGTCCAACAGGGATATCTCTGATTAAAGCTTTTTGTAGTATTGGTCACTGAAACATGAAGGAACTTAATACCCCTGAGAGAACTGTCCCTCCGTGCAATTTGGTTGCAATTAGTAGCACAGTCAGAAGTTATTAGGGTGGGACTGACTAGCAGACAGGAAAATTTTTATTTTGGAAGCTGGAGTGATATTCTTTGCAGTAGCACTTTGTCAGATAAATTTCTGGATTTTGGCTTTAATCCCATTAAATTCCTTGTTAGTTTTCTCTTAGGCAGTTTTTAAGCAATTTTATATTTTGAAAGCAAACTCTAGATACCCTTTAATTCTTATACAATATACATACACGTTATATGACATTATTCCATGTTTGCATATTTAAGAGAGAAATTCAGAAGATTGTTAGGACTGGCTGCTTAAAAGCAGGAGACTAAATTATGGTAAGACTTCACTGTAAGTACCTATTGGTGTCAGTCTGTCGTGTTCCTCAACATTCCTTGGAAACAGATCACTTAAAACCAAACAGCTCTATATAGGCAAGCACTGGAGATGTGTAAATGTAATCCCACATGGTCACAGGCTACAACATAACACCAAATTAATTTTATTTCAAGGGATAAATTTTCTATCTATTGCAATTCTCCTCTCCTACCTGTTCATATTCAAACCAAGCCTGAGCATCAGAGGGAAAGGGCAATGTCCACATCATGTTGGAGGAATTTCTGTTTCTTGTCTAAGTTTTCCATGAGAACATAAAATATTATGCTGAACACTCTGTTTGTGTGATTGTGTTGTATTTCACGTACTATAAATAGTCTGAACCACCATTTAAAATGGTGTAAAAACCATTAATTTTCAAGTTATGAATGAAATTTTGCCCAGCTGGAAGAAATTTGCCTTTTTAGCATCACAAAATCTTAAGTGGCCAGGGATTTATAACATGGTCTCAACCGGCAGTTTTCTAGGAGACGTGATTTGCTAATGTCATTTGGACTTGCCTGATTCCACATTGGAATTTTCATCTTGAAAATATTCATCTCTCACAGGCTGTTTATTGTTTAGCAAATAACTGTTTATTTTTTCTGTTTTGATAAACACAGCACAGACTTAAAATTCTGGCTACAGCATGCATGGACCTTGTTAATTTTTACCCTTGTCATTATAAAAATGTGATGGCATCCTTAACTGCTCAATCCAAGTTGAATCGTGTGGAGTTCTTACTACAGTCAAAAAAGAGGAACAATTAAGCCTTGTGGAAGCACAAAGGAAGATGGCAAGCCTCTGCTGCTGGCACTTGCAAGAAAACAAACTTGTCATTTACTGTAGAAAGCCAATGATTAGACGACAATAGCAGCATCAGCTTACAGATTTGTTTAAAATTTTTTAGCAAGCAGAACTCAGCACCTGAACAATGAATTTTCCACCTAACTGTCATCACAGAGAGGATGTTCAACTTGAGAGGGCAAAGATATGTCTACAAGGAATTACAGGTTTTCATCATAAGAATGTGCAGCAGGTGCCAATTAACTGTTTAGGACAATTAGTGGGTGAGTTTCAAAGAACAAATCTGTCTCAAGTACTCATTGCTTTGTAAAATAATCAAAAAATTGTTTTACACTTAAAAAAGACTGTGCAATCACTTTTAAGACTTATGTGAGATGTGTGCTGCAGCCCTTTGAAGACTACAATTAAATTTCCTCTTTGTAAAATTATTCATTTGTTTTATAAAATCTTGTATTTCTTAGCTAAACATTTTAATGGTGCAAGAAACAGGATACTTCTGTGACTGAAAGACTCATCAGCCTTCTGAAATCTTTCTTCTCACCTATTTTTTTTAAATTAAAATTATTCACCTCCCCATTCAATTTCAGGAACACGTTACTATATACCTGTATCATTACTATTTAATGATATAATCCTGGGAAACATCCACTGAATTAGTCCTTTTGTTACCAATTAGACAAAAGGGGGTCTTTTGTTGCAGGGCTTCTCACACCAATGATCTGATGAAAATAGGCTGTTCATATGCATAATGACAACCACCAGTTGCAGACTAGTCTCATCTAGAATCACATGCAGACAGTCAAGCATCTGATTCTGGAAATCACAATTACTGAGGTGGGGGAGGGGGAAAAGTTTTTTTCTGGATCTGAGCTTCTGCTGAAGGGATTGGATATACTAAATATAGAATATATCTTACTTATGACTTTGCAATTTGTGATAAGCAAATAGCATGACATCTTGGAGACAGTAACTGGAATAATATCAAGAATATATTCCTTTGAAACTGTTAAAGTATGCCAAGACCCAACACGGATGTCTGAAAATGCATGACTGTTCACTTCAGTCTTTTTCATATAAACATTTTAGCATGTTCATTATCACAAACACATCACATTTACATCACCTTTGTGAAGCAAGAAATATTAGTCTCTAATTTTAGCAAATTGGACTTCTCCAAGTCCGTATAGATAAACTGCTAGACAAATATCAAGAGCATGTTTCTTGACTACACCCATTTTTCACCAGGCATTTAAGGATATTTCACCGGTCCTGGCTTTGGGTCCTGAATCCAAACCTGAGTGTTATACCAACAAAGCTCCAACATGTTGCTGTAAAACTCAAAGTTGACCCTGAATTTGCAGCCTGATTCCACATTTTCTGGAGCTTGTCAAACACAAAAATGCTCTGGTAAGATATTCCTTCTACCTGCAGCGTATCTCATCTGGAGACTGTTAAAATAAGATAGTTTAGGGTTTAGCAACATCAATTTTATGTCAGCAGAAAGGTTTCACTAACAGGAACAGAGTCTTCTTCTGTTGCCTGTGGAGCAGGCTGTTGTTCACGGCTCATGGCTTTCCAACCTTCCAGTAACACCAGGGCAAAGATGTGACTTTGAAAATACAAAGTAATGCAGTCATATGAAGAGGAAGGCACAGAACCAGCTCTGGGATATTTATATGAGAAAAAGTTGCTTACTGGTATTTTCTGCCCTTGGAAATCTCTGAACTATATCATACACACTAAGTGTATGACTTGGGTTTAATGGCAAATCCCTTGAAATCCACCTTTCAGCTTTACCACCAAAAACTAGGACTAAAAGACTAGCACATATTTATGCAACAGTTAAATTCAACTAAGCCTTTGAGTTAAAGAAGTTTTATCCATAAATCTTGTTCTATTTGAAACATTAAACTTTTACTAATACTGTAATGTAGAAATGATTGCTGGAAAATAGTCTTTAAGATTCCTATCTATCCTTTAATGTATTAGGTTGCAGTACTTTTCCCTATGGTATGTTTAAGGCACTTTGCCTTCTTTAAGAAGCTTATTCATTTGGTGGAATCACTTTCAGATTATTTTATTCCTCCACAACCATCTTAGTAATTTTGGAAAGGATCTTTGTAAATTACTTGGATATTAAACTCATGCCCTTACAGGAGATTATTGTGTAGCCCACTGGAATTTATTCTTCAGAATTGCTTATGGACATTCAAACTACATGTTCTTTTTTTAATCCAATTACTGCTGCTTATGAAGCCTAAAAAAGTCTTATTCCTCCTTGTTTTCCTGTATTTCACTTTGATGAATATGCTTGTCATGTCTTTGTCACTATTGTCTATTCTCTACAGAATTTATTTATTTTTCCTTCTTTCTACATCTTCCCTTATTTTTTTAGTATATTTGAATTTTCTTCATTTTGTTGCCACATTTTCCCATCCCTGATAATAGCAAAATGTGTTTTTTTAGCTTTATTTTCATAAGAAATTGAAAGTAAAAGTTTTTCTGCTTTGAGGTGTCAGAGGGAAGTTGTGCGTTTTGTGTATGCTTCTCTACAGTGCCTCAAATGTTGGATTAACGTTGCCATTTTTTATGGGAATTTTGCCATGGCTTGTCATGCATAGCCCTCTGTAAGAATTACTGCTTTATTCTTGTTTGTCCTATAGGATTTCTGTGTACTACATTGTGGTAGGTTGTTTTCTGAGCTTTTTGTTGTTCTGATTTTTGTGTGTTTTTTTATTTAAATGACCTCTTTGTAGATTGCATGTCTTTTACAGATCCTAATTCTTATTGTAGTTCACTTGGTTTACTATGAACCTACCTGTCCTCACTAATAATTTTTAAAGTCATTGTTCATATTGAACAGACTTTCAGTCTTCAGTTGGCAGAAGGTAGAAAGTTCAAAAATATTAAGTTTGATGAAAATATATAGATTCTGTTATTGATCTTAACTGA
>JAWWMO010000121.1:99270394-99308394 GCA_035047845.1 Dendrocincla fuliginosa
CTTTTTCTTTTTCTTTTTCTTTTTCTTTTTCTTTTTCTTTTTCTTTTTCTTTTTCTTTTTCTTCATGTACATATGTATTTATGTGTATATCCACCACCCAGAAAATAATGAACAAAAAGATTCTATCTATAAGCCAGGTCTACTAAGTCTGTACTTTCTAGGATAGATCAGTTCTCCCAAATCCTGTATAAGCTATAGTGCAAGCACCTGACTTCCATGAAAAACCAATTTAGCAAACAACCACTTAATTTACAAGATAGACTGTAAAACTGTAAAAGAAAAAGAAAAACAATATTGCAAACAGAAACATTTCCTTTCCAAGATTTTCTGTGCTTCACTTTAGGCCCATCAGTGCTGGCATCCTGCTGAGCTTCCAAGACTGAGTTGTTAGCTGTGCACCAAACCTTCTTATTATAATACACAACCTTGGTCTATCTATTTACTGGCTAAAGGAGAAGTCAAACCCCATCCTTTATTTAGTGATTGACTGTTATGTGGGAACCATGAGGCTTAGAGTTAAAACCCTTCTCAGCCTGAGCAGATTTCTATACACAGTTCCCACCTTCTCAAGCCACTAGACTGACATTTTTTGCCATGTTTTCTTTCCCTCAAACCATTACTGCAGAGGAGTTTGATGCCTGGGAGATGGAGAACATAAAAAGGCAGGGCAGGAGGGAAACTCAAAGTAGTCAGTGGGCTGCTGAACCTGAGGCATCCTACTGCTGGGAGTCCCAGGGGAAGTGGGGCAGCATGCTGACAGATTAAGACATTGGCTGCACAGAAGAGCTCATATCACATAATCCCAGGGAGCCATTTGAGTAGGCCCCTTGTCAGCTGTGCTGACTGTGCTGACTACAATTCCAACAACTTTAGCGGAAGTCTTCTTACCTAAGTTGCTTGTAGACACCTACATGAGGACACATAAACGCAGATATTGTAACCTGAGATTTGAATCTCATAATTTCTATTTTATTTAAAAATCATAGTATAGGAAACATTTCAAGGACCAAGATCAGGAACTCTAATCTGCTCTTTCCCATGGGGAGGTGGCCTTCTTTCAGTCTTTCCATTTCCATCTCGTTGTAAACAGAGGGAATGCTGCACTTCCATTTCCAAAATATCTGATACTGAGGTGATTAGGTCATGCTCCTGAGTCATGCTCAAAGTGCTATGAGTTAAACCCCCCATCTGGTCAAGAAGAGCTCAAACTCCCTCTTTCCAGTGTTCTTTAGCTACTCTGTTATTGCAGGAAATAAGTAGGTCACTGCCACACCTTTGAAAAAGACTCTTGTCTGCTGCAGGTTGAAGATTACCGTATTTCTAATGCAGCTCATAATTGTGCCTGAATGACCTAGATTTCCAAGCAGAGATATTTGTATAGTAGCTGTTTCCACAATTTTATGTAACTGTTGATACTTTTCCATGTCAGCTGACACTGCTAAGCTAAAATACAAGGCCTATCATAATGTTTTGGAATAATTTTGATTCAGAAATATTTTTTATTTCCTTTAGATTATGAGTAAGTTTAATCTTATCCTCTCCAGGACACAGAACGTTTCATCTCAGGGGGCTGCTGATTCTTCAGTTCAGGGCTTTATTCTCTCTACTGGATAGCTGCATTTAATGTTCAGAGACCTTTCTAAATCCTTACTGTAAGTCACTATTTAGCCAGAACTCTGCAGCTAAAATGGTGAGACCCATACCACTGAATTTGTAATAACCTGCTGGAGATCTAGGGGGTTGTATCCATTATATCAGAGCAAGGATTTTTCTATCCTAAAAGACTTTCACATAACTATATCCATTTTCACAACACCTATTTCTGAAGACACAAACCGAAGCAGGAATTTAGGTGGCTGTGTAAGATGTGGCTTGTGTTTAGTAATCATGGAGGTAAAATGTAAAATCATAGAAGTACAAGTTTGTTGGTGCTGAAAGGCAGTCTTCCTAAAGGTATGTTAGAAGTGGTACACAGATACTTCAATTCAATTCCCTTCTGAGGTGACTGAATGGATATCAAATAGAAATATGGCTGGTTTGGATTTTTTGTCCAGACTACGATGTATCCAGTTTGCTACAGTCACTACCATGATATGGATAGCAGCACCAAGTCTCTGAGGAGCTAAAACACTGCACTTCCATGAAGAAGAATTAGAGGATAGTCAAATTTGAAATGTCATTGCTATCCAATAGAGACAATATCCTTTTATTTTGCAAACTTTCTGATTTCCTATTAAAAATTTTATATTGAATACATTAGACTATGCTGACCTTTGTGATGAATGGTTAAAGCATGCTGCAAGCAGATCAGAAAGAAAAGGAAAAGAAATGTCAATATAAAGTAACAAATATGGATGAAATTAGCTCAATTACAGTGAAATTCCTAGTGGATTGTATTATACTCACAGTTATACTAAAAGAGTTCACCATGATTAATGTTATTAAAGTGTATGCCAAGCAAAATAATGATTGTTCTCTTTTCATAGGAAAAAAGCTTCCACTTACAGTGTAGTAAGATGAAATATTTCACTTTTGCTGTGTAGGTATATTAACAGCTGTAACTAAATGCATCAGATGTAAGGGCATATATAACATTTTATAAAGATGATTTCTCCCTGTTGGTCTTCACTCTGACCCTCTCCTTTCTTCTGCCTCAACTTCCTACTTTGCATAGGGCCTCTATCTTTTTTCCAAGACATAAAGATTTTTAAAAAAACCCTGACACTGCTCTCTCTTTAGAGTGTTTTTTGTTCTGCTCTCTTGTCACAGATGTAGAAGTTTCTTTCCTCTTTTTTTTTTTTTAAATCCCTCCTAATTTCTGACCTATTTCAAAGGTTCAAAAGTCTTTTTTCCATTATTTACCACTTAAAATGTCCTTTTTACACTCATCTTGTATTTCCCTCCCATGAGTCTCCTTGTAGTTAAGAAGTGACCATTTTTAGCAATTTTTTTTAGGAAATACTGCACTTTCATTTTACCAGACCTGTTAGGTCACAGAAAACCATCAGCAGTTCTAGCTTTCATGATTTTTTCCTGACCTCTCCTATTTCTTCTCTTTTCTCTCTTAGTTGTATTTTATTGTTTAATGTCTCTCATCCCTTTCTCTTCTCTTTTTTTCATGTTCCTGAGAAAATAAATTATAGTAGCATGACTATTCTATTGTTTCACAGATCTGCACTTACATTCTAAAATTTTGGATGAACTAAAATATCACTTAGAGTTTTCCGTCTCTGCTCCACTTTTTCTCCTCTAGCTTCAGGATTGCACCCTAATAACATGACTAAACTATAAATCACAGCCTTTTTAGCCCATATATGTAAGTAGGACTTGTGTCTCAAATGTGATGACATTTTTATTCAGATTCAACACAACTTGCTACATTCAGAATAATATTTCTCTTGGTTCATCACTCTGTTTCTATCACTTCTCTTTTTGCATCTTTTCATTTGCTGTTCCATAAAACAGCTCAAGAAAAATGGTTTCTGTCTTGCATGCAAAGCTGACCTTTGCTAGTTAATCCTACCACTTCCAAGTGTTGAGACTCAACTTGCTTTCAGTTCCTAAGTCTCACATTCTATTTCAGACTTCAATTTTACACTGATACCATTATAAATGCTCCCTCACAACTTAAATATCCCCCTGTAAATCCAACTTTAAAACTTTTGTATATGAAGATGTGTAACAACAGAATGACCAAAGGTGACACAGGAGAACTCTCTATCTACTGAAAATTGTGTACTGTAATTTCCCTATAGAGTTTTATGTGCATGTATATATGATTGTGTGTGTTAACTGCTAGCCCAAAGCCTGTGCCTAAGCCTTTTGAAGCTCTTTCCATTAGAAAGCCTCTTGTATTGTATTTATCCACCTTCTGGGGAAAAAAAACTCATGGATTATAACCAAGTTCATAGCTAATATAAAAATACAAGTATAAATAGCATTTCTGAGGGTTTTATTTCATATATATTTCAAATATCTGTAGTACAATGAAAAGATAGATGGCTTAGTTACTTTGAATGAGTTCACCTCACCTCACTTCAGCTACATCTGTGGTAGATTTCTTTTATGGTCAATAGGGAAAATAAGTACTTCTAAAATGTGATTCACTTCCTCTTAATCTGGATGTCAAAACTTGGTATATAGCAAACGAAATCCTACACTGCTAATGTTCAGTTGGAGTCTTGCCATCACCTTCAGTAGGGCCAGATTTTATCCCCAAATATGCTAAGAGCTTTTTCAGAGATATATTCAAATCAAATTTCCAAACTCAACAAAGCACACCAAAATCTTAAGCCAAACCCAGCAGAAGATCCAAAATCAATATGACTTTTCCAATATTTTAACTTCTAAAGTAGAAACTTATAAATTTCCCTTTAGGACATAACATGAAGTAATAGTGACATGCTGAATAAATAACTAGCTAAGTTACAATTACGTATTTTAATCAGAGACAGAATTTTGGATCACCTCTTTGGAAAAAAGAGTTAGCAACCAAGCCACTACCTCAAAATAAAAACTAATGTTCATTATCAATCTAATTCTAATCAAATCAATTAGTAAGAATTTATATTAGAAACAGAATGACTAAAACAAACCAACATTTCTTTTTTTTCAAAACATATATCCCCAGTGTCTAATAACTCAATCTAAGACGTTTCTTTTTAATAATTAATAACAATGAAGAAAATTTCTTAGTAAAGTTAAAGGCTTGAAAAGTCATCAAGGTGCAGCTAATGTTTTTATCTTGTGCCAGTTTCTTCATCTTAGAAAATTATTAAGAAGAAATAGCAGAACATTTTGTAGAATTGTATTATCAAAATTTCAATAATAGTTATAATCTGGTGACAATATCTCTGGATTGCTATCTGTGAAACCCCATGTTGAATACAAAAAAACCCTTCCAAATAAACTGTTATCACCCCTAAATGAGTGTGGGGGTACAGCCTCGCCCTTCCCAGGCTGCACTATGATCTGAGAAATGCTTGTTAGTCCTCAGCCTTGACAAACAGCACCTTGGCTAAGCTCCTCTTGAGCTTATCAGAAACCCTGTCTGCTCCCAGGAACCCATGCTGTCTAATGAGCTCCTGTTTTTTTGACAAAGAACCTTGGAAACTTATTTTTCTTGCCTTAATAACAACCCAAGTAGAATAATATTTTCATGATCAAACTTTCAAAGAATATTATGTACCAGAATTGTGTCCAGGATGGAAAATTACTGCTACTAAAGCCCACTCTCTTGTGACCCTATAAGTAGGAGTCCAAAGTGAGACCCTTTGAGCTCTCCCAGACTGCAGCAGACTGTGGCCAGCAATCTTCCCCAAGCGTGTGAGACTCCTCTCAGAGCCAGCAAACTCTCAGCTTTGCTGTAATTGAAGGAACGCCAAACAACAGCAAATCCTGGGCTGATACCCCCTTCTCCTTGAAGCTCAACTCTTTGCCTATTGAGAAGATGTAAAGGCATCTGAAGTGAGTACTTCACTGAATTTGAGGGGACTTTTTCGCATGTATTCCCTGTACAGACTCTTTATTTCTATGTGCATGCAAGTGTGATTATGCTATAGCAGATGCACTAGGAATGCTGTTCTTCCAGGCTCTTAAGTACTTTAAATCTGTAGTTAGTCAGGCCTGTAAGTGAGTTACTGTTGTGATACAGTAAATTCTGTATGAATCCTTTGCTAAATGATTTAACTTAAGCTAAATGATTTAACTAGTGCTGTTAAGTTTAAGTGCAGTTGGGCCTTTAGGCATGAAATTTTGGTCAAGTCCAGGCTCAGCTTAGCAAAGTGGTCTACTCTGAACCTTGTGACTCAGCAGGAGGGTCTTCTGTGTTCCTTTTTATTCTTACCCTTTCCAATACATTTCTCCTTTCTTCCCTCCACCAGCTTCCACATAGACAGTTTGGAGTTTATTTTGGTTTGAATGGATTGATTTTGGATTTTTGTTTGCTTTTTCTCTGTGTGCTTCAATCATCTAGCAAGCAGTAGAGTGAACCTTGCCAACAAACTTTCTCATGCTTTTGCTCATATACTAAACCAGGTTTTGCGACCTTAAGCCACTAATTCACAAAAATGAGGAGGAAAACTTGAAATGTGATGTGTGAAGATAAAGCTTTGTTTTGTTCATAGTTTACCAATTTATACATACTTTACTTTCCATGTAAACCTTATGCTTCTCAGGACAGGATCACAGCACAGTCTGTGAAAACTGGTGACCAATTGTGCTAGTTTTTGGCTGGGATAATATTCTTCAGAGTAGCTGCTGTGGGGTTGCGTTTTGGGTTGTGCTAGAAACAAAGTCAAAAACCCAGGGATACTTTAGCTATTGCTGAACAGTTGTTGCACAGAGTCAAGGCTTCTCACCCCACCTCACAGAAAGGAGGCTGGGCGTACACAAGTTGTTGGGAGGGGACACAGCCAGGACAGATGACCCAAACTAACCCAAGGGATATCCCATATCATATGGCATCATTCTCAGCCTATATAGAGCTGGGGGGAAAAGAAGGAAGCAGGGATAACATTCAGTGTTATGACATTTGTCTTCCCAAGTCACAGTCACATGTGATAGAGCCCTGCTTTCCCACTTCCTGATGCGAAATAGTGAATTAATGGCTTGTTTTGCTTGGCTTGCATGCACAGCTTTTGCTTTACCTATTAAACTGTTTTAACTCACTCCATGAGTTGTCTCACCTTTGCTCTTTTAATTAGCTCCCCCATCCCATTGGATGGAGCAAGCAAGTGGCTGTGTGAGGTCAAGCTCTCTACCAGGGCAAAACCACAACAAATGTTAAGATATAGATGTGGCATGATCTAATTATGTTGCAAGAATAATATTCAATAACATTCATCTCTGGTTTTCTGCTTTACATGGTTTAGACCAATGGGATATAAATAAATGGGAAACTCATGGAGAAGTAAAAATCTGTAATTGAATGCTTGTATAATAGGTATGGTATATTTGTCGAAGAAATCAGGAAAAGCCATGAAGACTAAGCCAGTAAGATGGCTTTTTATACAAAAGATGGAGACCAGTAATCAATTGAAAAGATCTCTCTTCAAAGTGCCACTCTATTTCAGAAACATTAAAAGGAGAAAGGAAATCTGCCTACAGTGTTGGAAACTTGCTAAACAAAAGAGATACTCATTAAAAAAACCCCAAACATAAAATATATTAAATCCCATTGACAAAAGGGAATGGGGAAATATTCAAAAACTGGCAAAAGTATAAAAACAAGTTCAAATGAGAACCATAAGTTCCATAACAATCTAGTGGGAAGAAAAAAGACGAGACCACAAGTCAGTTAAATACTGATTCAACTCACAGGCTATCAGTTGGCACTGCATGATACATGAAATCCCAAAGATTGCCAAAATCCAAACCAGCATAATATTTAAACTGTAAAGGGGCCCTGCTGACCCCTTCCAGAGTTTTCCTTATTTTTTAAATTATAGGTTGGCCTCTTAGGCGTGCTTTGGCCAAGTTCTCAAAAGAAGGGATCGAAGCCTTTTTTATTTGGAATCATCTTTTACTTACAGCTCATACTTCTCTCTTCAAAGCCTAAGCAGGGGCTGTATTGTCAATGAATTAGAGCAGCAGAGAGCAGACAGGTCATGCACACTGTTACTGTCCAGATATTTTGAGCTGTGTTTTTGCAACTGATTTTCACTGTTGAAGTGGCACAAGGAAGCAGAACTGTACCAGGGAGTCTGGCCCTGAGAGTGGAAATTCAAAGGACATTGATTAAAACTTATATACAGTGATTAAACTTGGAGGAAGAAAGCTATTTTAATATTTGTGTTAGACATCAGCTGAAAGCAAACTTTTTTTCTTCACCTAATCGATTAGTATAAAAATTCTCAAAGATTAGGAAATGCTGATTAAGTGACTGAAGTTTTATTACTGTGACTATGTTTTTAAAGTCTTTCAATTATGTTGAGGAACAGAAGGATCAAAATTCTGAGATGTGGCAATTAGTGTGATATTTGTGGTCTCACCATACCTCAAAATTCTGGAAATAGCAGAAAACAGTTTGTTTTCTCAAGATAAATCTCAATCAGTTTGTTTTCTCAAGATAAATCTCAAGATTTATAGTCAAATTTCTAGACTTCCCGGGCTAGCTAACTGTGTTATAGACAAGCCCAAAATAATCCTCAGTTCTGGACAACTGAAAACCACAGATCAAAATCAGTATCCATGGTCTGTAGTTCTATGCTTTTGTAGTTTGGATGAATTATCTGAATCAAACATCCAAGGCATCAACAACAGGGAAAAATCAATCAAAAACATATGCTGTTTTAAAGATCTTCTTCCAGCTGTTTAGGGGAATAGAGAGATGATTCCTTCCACAAATCTGAAAGGACCTCTGATCTACCCCAAAAAGCAGCCAAAGGAGGGGAAAATATGGAAATAAGAGCAAAAACTGTCCTTATTCTCCTTTTACTCACTTGCATTTTAGGATAGTGTTGTCTTTAAGTGGTGACAAACACTACCCGTCCCTTCTGTCTCTGTATGAGGATGGTACAGTTATCCCACTTTTTTTTTTTAATGAAATTAAATGCTTTAATCTAGAATCTGAAAATTTATCTGCTTAAGCCTCAGAACAGGAAAGAAAGGGGTTAACATTAAGAAATGTGGGTTTACTGGATTTTTTTTTTTTCAGAAACTAAAATGCAAAATTTTGAACAGAGTCCTAAGAAATCTTATTGTAGATGTTAATATATATATATATGGATATGGATTATACAATCTTTTTGCATGAAGTTGAAATCTGGAGATCATATCCAGCAATGATTTCAGCTGCATTCTGTAGGTCCCTGTCTTCCATGCTGACAGTTTCTAATTTAGGTACCTCATGTAAATGTTTAAAGTCGTATCTGTGCATGAGATACAGCCTCATGTACAGCCTTTGCGACAATGGGACAATGAGAAGCCTTAGGTTCAGCAAGCCTGGAATAAACTGTCTCAATGCCAAGGATGCCTGAGGCTACAAAGCTGGGACACTACAAAGTCTTTTAACACTCAGCAGCCCTCACAAAAAGTCTTCGATGTCTGCAGGCAAAAGTAAACTGGAAATACACCAGTCAAGTTTCTGAGACAAGCCAGTTGGAATCTTGTTGACATTGCTGCATGTCCATCCAACATGAAAACTTAGTTTACTGGGAAATGCCTGACCTATTCTGTGCAATGCTGCCACACTAGGCTTATAGTTGCTGAAGTGTTTTGAACTACTACAGAATCACTGAATTTACCAAACAAACAAAAAAAATAACCCAACATTTGTCTTCTTTGTATCACTCAAATTTGAATGTTGCTTTCAGTATAACAAGTTTTATCTGGTGCAAGAACAGGAATTTATATGCAGTTCCATGTACTACTGAGTGTTCCCTAGAAATAAGAAGACAGTTTGGAAATGGGGGAAATGTTTGGAAGGAGACAGATCCTTTCTTTTAAATTGCCACATCATAAAGTCTCTTGGACTGTTACAGAAGGTGTAGAAGCGGCATGCATAAAACTTATATAATTTTCACAAACCCACTGAAGAGGAATGAGAAGCCACTGAAAATGCTACATTTCTTGTATAGAACTTCAGTGATATGCTCTTGAAAGTGCTTTGTCAGTTTTTGCTGTCCCTCTGTATTTTCATTTTTCCTTTCCTTTTATTTCCAAATAGTGGGATCAGATGCTAATGTAAAATCAAGCTTGTAACCCAACTTCATGAAGAGACGAATTTCTAAAAATAAAACTGTGGAGTGGATTTAAAGCTGTTATAACTCCTCTCACTGTTTTTACGTCTTGTATCATTTTATGTCCACAAAGATATACCTACACTTATTTTGCTGAGTGGACAGAGAATTCTATTTTTCACATGGCTGGTATATGTTTCCTTAATATTTATCTAGTTGACAAGCTTAGTGTAAGCCAGTGCAAGAGAATTAAACAAATGTTAATATGAGGAGCAGCCTTGGAGGTGCTGCAGAAGTGTGGGGATACTGAATATCTGGACTGAACATCAGGTGGCAAATTGCTTGCACTTTCTATCCGACTTTTCTATTTCTGTAAAAAAAAGGGATAATGTTGTCCTTTTAGCACCTTCTTTGTTCTCTTTCTTTCCATGTGTGCTTGCATGGTGTCTCTCACAACAGTAGCTGAATAATAGCTAATTAGGAGAAAAAAAACCCACATCTATGTGTTTGCTAACTGAGCAATGTGTTTGCACCTGAAGTGAAACATTTTGTAGTAACTTAATGATTTATTTTATCATTAGCACACCTCATGGTCAGAACTCAGACTAATAGAAACTGCACAGAGCAGTCATTTGCAATGCAGAGTTCACATCTAATTGATTAAAAATACAGATTTGGAGTTTAGTCTTATAGCAGAATAGTGGGGGTTTTAGAGTCAAAGTATTTTACCTCATCTTCTACAATTGTTTGAGATTATCTAATTAAATATTCTGTGCATAAGAAACATACAAATCACCATGACTTATTTCAGGAACTTAACTGAGGTTCCCTAATTAATAGTTTAGGATATACCTATACTCAGTAGAAAAGACATAAGCCTCTTGAACTGTTTTCAGCCCTTTTTAGTTCTCATTTTTGGGTGGTGTTTTTTTTTTTTTTTTTTGAATAAGGAATTATTCCCAAATCTTTTGCATCATCAAGGCCCAGTCCAACTATATTTCTTTTGTGAGAAATTCACCAGGTCTTACAACCAGTTAGAAAAGTTCCATTTGTAATCCAGCAAAAAAAATCAAGTACAATGTTGATATTTCAGGTTTTTTTAAAGAATATTAAAAAATCTTCATATTGCAAGGAAGTAGTAAAAAAATCTTTAGGAAACTGAAGTCAACTTTATGTCTTGGTTCTGATATTTCTGAATAACTAAAAGAATATATAAAGTTGAATAACTTTCTCTGCCCAGAATATGATCTTTCTAACAATTATGCTTCAGCTGCATCCAGAAACTCTAAAACAACATTTATTTGTTGTCATTTGGAATCGTCTCTTGTCATAGGAGTCATATACCATTTTCCAAGTAGAATAGCATACTGCAAAAATGGTGCAGCAAATTCATTGCAATAAAGTTCATCAGGTTCCTAACTGAATGCTGAAATTAAATTTAGCCTCAACAATTTGTTATACCTACAAGAGATCTACAAATGTAAGTAAATATTGCAACTGCTTCATTATTTATTCTGCTTTTGAAAAACCTGGACCAATGTAACATTGTAGTAGTTTTCGTTCTCTTTTGGAGAACTGAGAACTAGGGGAGACGTTTTTCACTTGAGAATTAGGAGAGTTATTTTTTATGTGTCAAAGACAGTAGACAGCACAGTTATTGTACAGAATTTCATTAGCACTGTACTTTTGGAAGCATATATAGTCATGAAGGGTGACAAATCCTTAAACCGTTTTGATACTCTAAAATGTAGGGCAGTGATGCATTTATGAATATATGTGTACAGTTTGCATACATATATTATGAAGCAAATGGCAAGGCTGCCATTCAGAGCACCCTAGCCAGGCTGGAGGAGTGAGCCATCAGGAGCCTTGTGAAATTCAGTAAGGACAAATGCAAAGTCCAGCACCCGAGAAGGAAGAAGGCTTGCCGGAAATACAGGCTGGGGCTGCCTGGAAGGGATGTGTCTTCTCAAGGAGCAGTGTGGCCCAGCAGCAAGCCCAGGGCCCGGGAGCTGGAGCTGAGAGTCACCCAATACTGGCCATGCCCTCACTCATGGAGCACAGTCCCATGGGACTGGTAGCAGGGTCCAGTGACAGACCCTGACACAGCAAGTGATGACTTCTGGCCAGGGCACAGCCAGGGACTCCAGCCAGGAAGAAAAGGACCAGAGGAATGGCTGGAGCCTCACACTGCTGTGATCTGACTGCAGGGGCTGACAGACTGGGCTGAAATGGAGTCCTGGAGGGGAAGAATAACTGGGGGTCCCAAAGGAGGCTGGGCAGAACAATTAGACTCTTGATGTTCTCAAGGCCCTGAAACGTCTGTGTTAACAGGACCTGGCAGTGCTGGTGAACACAAGGAGGTCACTGGTCGGCTGTGTGCCCTGGCAGCAAAGACCACCAGCAGCATCCTGGGCTGTATGAGCACAACCTTTAGCAAAGGGGTATCCTGTTCTTGTTACTTGTTGGGCCACATCTAGACACTGCATATAGTTTAGGGCCCTTAATACAAGGAAGATACTGCAAAACTGGAGTGAGTTCAGGGGAGACTGCCAAGCTGGACAGGGTTTGAGTGTCTGCCCTGTGAGTAAGGCTGAGGATACTGGGCTTGTGCATCATGGATCCCTGAAAAGACACAGCTTCCAGGGAGCCTAATATCAGCTTCCCAGTACCTATGGGAGGTTATCAAGAAGACCTGAAGTTCATGATAGAAGGCTAAAAAGCAACGAGCAAAATTTGCAACAAAAGAGATTCAGTGTGAATATAAGGAAAATTTTGCACCATGAGGACAGCCAAGCAGTCAAACAGGCTGTCTAGAAAGGTTGTATAGCCTCCGTTTTGGAGGTTTTAAAGACCTGAGTACATAAAACCTGGTGCCACCTGGCCTGATCTCATTGCTTACTCTGCTTTGAGCGGAGATTGCTTTAAGGACCCCCAGAAATCCCTTCCAAACTGAATCATCATGTGATCCCATGAAAATTAAGAGCAACTGGTACTGATTATATCGCACCAAGAGCTCTTCATGTCCCCAGAACGAATTCAAACTGAGTTGTTTCCTCAGGCCAAAATAACAGGCCAAAATATTTACAGGACAGTGGAGATGATTTCATGTTAAGAATTCTGGGTTTGCAAGATTGAATTTTTTTCAGAGGTCTCACTCTTTAGATGGACAAACTACAGTTTATCATACTTTTGCTGCTTATCCTTCCTGTGTGCTTTCCTAAATCACTCATTACTGAAATGCTGACTGGCTAAGTTTAATACATAAAATTAAAGTCACAGCAGATACCCTCCTGAACGTCACCATTAATTTTTGTTTCAATATACTGCTTGCTAAAAAATTAAAACAAGACCATTCACTTATCCCTTTACTCTCAAATTGGAGGTAGCAGGTGTTAAAGACATCAAGACACTCTTGTGTCATTTCTCAGACACAAGGAGAAGAATTTGACATTGAGCTTGGTTCTGATTCAATTGTCCATAGTAATGCAAATTGATGCTGGTCCCACAAGTGTGTGCTTCAGAGAAGTATAAAATCTTAGAAATGCTATGAAATAAACACACATCAAAAGCACTTTTAGGATTGCATTAGTGTGCATATTGACTATAATTACAATAATTAGAATATAGAAATTACAGGAGGAAGATTCAAAGAGCACATGAAAGCTTGCCTGTAAACATATCATTAAAATACTCAGCCAGAAGTTGGACTGGAAGATCTGGCATGGCCAAAATATGGATTTTCTTTTAGATGTTCATGTTTCATCATTGACTGCTTGCTTCCTCTGACTTGAGACAAATTCCACAGAAAAAAATAGTTTTTAGTCCGACTACCTATGTAATCTCTTTTTAACATCAATAAATAGAGATGAACACTCCCAGAGAATGATTAGTTTCACCTGTTGGTACACCTGTCTTAGGAAAGATTAGTCAGTCCTCAGAAGGCTCCTGTCCTTGTCTCCATTGCCTTAAGGAGAAAGTCCATGAGACTGTCTTAAAACATGCTCAGCTTTTAGATGAATTCTCCTCCTCTTCACTTCCAAATACTGATTCTACAATGTGTTGAAAGTAACCTACTTTTCAAATGTTTCTTGAACACTTAAAGAATTTCAGTCTTTTCTAGTCTGTTACTCTCCTTCCAATTTTGGTGTCATAAGTACAGTTAAATTACACATCTTTACTTAAATGATATATGTCATCAGCAGCATTCTTCCTATTCTGCAATTCATTGGTCTTGTAACAATTACTTTTGGTCATTGTTTCTGAATAGCTCTTCTGTTTTCCCCTATCTGGTATTTAAGCTATTTGCTTATTACATGGCACATTTTCAAATGTCTGTATACAGGTCTGTATATATATTTTCAATGTGTATATACAATGAAATGGACTATTTGATTTCTGTAATATCACTTATTTTTTTTGTAACTGAGTATTATGAAGACAATTGTGAAAGCACCTTTCTGACTTTCAGGTGATTCCTGGTACTTGAGTTGCTAGCTGAGAGGTGAGTCTGACCTGCATAGTAGTGTTGAAGAAATATATTTCTAGAGTGACACTTCAGACTTGAGGTGTCTTCAGAGGTGTTATGCTCATCTTTCAGGGGAAACAGTGAAAAGATGATAACAACATACATATTTAAAGACAAAAGCTGACTTAAACAAATGTGCAAAAATAATAAAACAGTAGAAAATATTCTGGTTGCAAGCCGGTTAACACGGTGCTTTAGTACATATCAGTTGCTGTAAGGGCAGTTTGGACATATTTATATCTACACCATCTGCTGTCCTCTGCCCATAACCCTCCAAAGCAAACCTGCTGTTTGACATGAGGTTCAATATGGCTATAACGCACACTTAATAACTGGTGACTGATATTTCACATTGATGCTGTGATGTATGCTGCCTGGTAGTGAATGGAAATAATACCTCCTGAGTTCTTAATGCAGATTAATAGCAAGGATATCTAATTAGCAAACACGCTTCACAATGTTGTCCTCTAGAAAGCTCCGACTTACTCTAAAGTGCTAGGCTGTGATATATATAGGATCATAGGATCATAGAATCATAGACTATTGGATCAATAATTATTGATCACTTAATACTCTGTCAAGTCCATATCCAGTGGATTTTTTTAAGGTGTTTGTCATTCACAGAATTTAAATTCTTCCTAGTGTTCTTAGAAGAGACCTCAAACTGTCCAGCACAGTACACACTGCTCACTCAGCTGTAAAATGATCAGCTTGCCTTGGAATTCATCTGCTGCTCCTTGCCATCCAACACAACAACCTTTCCAGCTGGAACAGCTTACTATCACCATGGAAAACTGAGTGTCCATTCCCTCAACACCAGATGTCAGTCATCCTCTAAAATCCATCTAGCCTAGAGGGGAGTTACATTTAGTTCCCCAGTGCCCAACAGGACAAAATGCAAAATGCCAAATGGCAGAGCCTTCCCCAGACTCTCTGCCTAAAATCAAGCCTGTTGTACCCTTGCAGAAGGTAGAAGCAGAATAAGTTCTCTCAGCCATATTTGCTGTCTGCCTCACACACCACTTTTGTCTACACTTAAAGCTTCAGCTGAATCCCATTAGGAAGAGAACTGGGGCGAGAGATTTTTAATTTATAACGTCTATTTTCTTTCAATTTGACAACAATATGGCTGTAATTTTAGCTGAGACATGTCAGGAGATTACTGAATATATGCAAATTTTAAAATAAGACAACAAAAATGACGTGGCAAATTGCATGCTTTTCTTTAAAAAGTATAGCAGATTTTAGTGAAGACAATGCAGTTTTTCAACATATTATTTCAAAAACCCCCTAGAAGGCAAAGAATGCCAGTTTGATTTTCCAATATTTGTGATATTTATTCCATCAAAATGAAATTAATATTGACTCACTTGTATTTCTATTGCATCTTGCTTTCCCTATTAACTTTTTTTTTCTTTGATTAATCTGAATATTCTGCACAATTTTTATTTCAGCACATGAACTGAATTAACCTCATTAATGAGAATTTTGCCTATGGCACCCCTTTAATAAATGCTTTTCCCATTGAGAATCTTGCTGGGAAGACAGCTTGATTGTGATTATATTGACATTCTACTTGTTACTGCAAATCTCCATTTTGTTTTAGGAGTTTTATTATCTGATGGCTAAATCACCCTCTAAATGTACAATATAAAATATTTGATTAATAAGTTCTTGAGGACCTTGAACTCAGAGCAGTGTTTGTTATGGTCAAAGCAATAAGCACTATCCACTACTGTTTTCTCTAAAGTTCTTCATTGTGTCCATTGTAGTGGACAGTCACTATGGAAAACACTATCAAAAGTTAGACATTAAACACTTTATCAAGCTGACACAAGACCTGTTCTAATTAGAATTTTGCTTCATGTGATTTCAATATCTTTAGCTGGATTATTAAACTTACCTGTTTAATATTAGAGACATACCTCAGGTCCTAATGTAACTATCTATGTATATAGACAATTTCATATTATTTTTATGCTTATCATTACAGGGAAAATATATTATCCAGTTACAGCTAAATAATTCCTCAGTACAGAAACTCACTTTCGGAAGAAAACAACTGTTTTAATAGACTTACCAATCCTGTTAACATCTTGGTAGTAGAAACAGAGAGAAAAACTGAAACCAGACCTGTTATTTTGGATGATAAATTCCTCATTCTGTAATTTTATAGAGAGGTTTGGTTTCCTCTCTGATGCTTTTCTACAAGACACTGAGGGTTCAGCCAACAGGCATATCTATTTTCAACTGTAGGGAATCAATTACTAGTCATTAGTCCCCTTACTAATATTGGGACGGCAGCAATAAATATGTAATTTTGTTACCCAGGAAAATGGATGCAGAAAGGACAATGTTCGGGAATTGACAGTAAAATCCACAACATGACATGGTATAACACAACTTGTGGCAATGGAAACCAACTGTATAAAATTTTGCTGGTTCAAATTCAGCTCAGGTTGTTGTTTTCTGACAGCTATTATCATCCAACAGCTGTTTGATAGCTGATGTGAAGCAACCAGCCAGGCTCTGTCCAAGTTTCACCATTGACTTCAGGGGCAGAGGAATAATCTCCAAATGCTACCATGATTTAAAACAGCAAAACCAAATCATCAGTATTTACCCCTTTAAAAGTTCCTACAGGAAAGCAAATAGGCTAATGATTATTTCACTTAAACTGCCTTTCAGTCATTCAGTATCACCATGATAAAGTTGTGGCGTGAAATTTGAAGACCTTCCACGCTATGCTCTCCTAGTTAACATTCCATCCCTGTGAAGTGTTGCAGGACTGACTTCTTTCATATCACAAAGAAGACCATATCATAACAGACATTTTATAACTTGCACTGAATCTCAACCATGTTCAAGTGGTGGTGATTTTAGATGGATTTTCATGAGGACAGGATAGACACCATAGGCAAAAACCATCAGAGGGTAAAAGAGCACTACTAGGATGAGAAGATACATGTTAATTTAAAAAGATAAAAATAGGCAAATATTAAGCACAGTTTCTATAAAATTAAGTAGATTTCTACACAGTGGAGCAACTTCCTTGGATTTCTTAACAGGACACAATTTGTTTTAGCTCGTCTTGTCCAATGGTACTGTTAAAATGAAATTATGTCTCACTGAGCCAAATGCTTAAAATTCAAGTGGCAAAGTTAGCATGCTGCAGTACTGTAGCATGTTACAAGGCCACCATCTCCACTCTACAAGAAAATTGGATACGCAGATATGTAGTCCAGAATGCACCTGGCCATTTTGCAAATATTTCTACGAAACAACCAAACCGTATCCTATAAGAGATCATCCATTTTAATCAAATTATTTTGAAATTTATTTGGTTATAAAAATTTTTTCTTCTTTGGATGATGTTATCACATACCATAGACCAGGTAGAGTACATAAACAAATTGACTCATTCTTTGGACTTACTTTTTAGAACTGAAGATTCAAACAGTTCAATCCACTTAGACCATCTGAAAATTTCTCTGAGTGCATATCAATTATTTTTTATTATAAAATCTTTGTAATTCCCATATAATATCTTTGAATATACCTGGAAAAGAGAGTGATGCTAGTCCTACCAGCAGGCCAGAGGACCAAGGGTTAGGAGAGGTAGATTTAATACTGCTGAAGCAAAAACATTTGTCTATTCCTTGGTTTCCATAAGTGTGCAGCAAATGTGTTTTCAGGGTATAGTGCAGCGCACTGTTCATTCCTGGCATCTCACATTGCTATCAGATGTATCAGCATAGCAAAGCTAATCTGTGGTCTCAACATTGCAGTCTCATCACATCAGTGATACAGCTCAGTTATTTCTCAGTCCTTGCCAATGCCAAAATCTCCACATGACCTTGATATGTGTTTTCCAAGTGCTTTAAGATCTCTGGATGAAAAGTTCAGAGCAAGATTTAGGTGACATTGCCGTATCCCTTCTGTCAAGCTACCTATAAGTCTTAATTCCAAAGGTGCTTTATCAGCCTGCTCACTCTCCTCTTTGTAATAAACTTTAACCTGATAACATTATTAAGCAAATATCTTGAACCACCTTTCATTAGACCTTGTTAACTAGATCCCGAAGTAATAATAACCTGATCTGTAACCTTGTGCCCACTGCAGCTGGAGAAACATTGTACAGAAAAGATGTAGAGCTATGGAGCTCAGATGGCAAGGGGATACCCTATTCTAGCACTGAATTGCTTTGTTTTATGTGACTTTTGAAATGCTTTCTGGGAATGGGAGGTTTTGAGAAATGCTTGTACCATACATTGGATGATATTAAGAAAATAGAGCAAAGCTGAGAAAAAAAAAATGTAATGCTTCTTTTTAGTTTCCTAAAAACAGTTTCCTAAAACAGTGCACATTCACACTTAGTGAGCTGGGGGTTAATGGCAGCTGGCAGGTATATTCCCTCATCAGATAGAACTATAAATAAAAATCAGATAAAATGGCTTAACTCTGATATGCGTGACAGCAAAACATCTCAGCGAATATAAGTTGTAGCCCTGTAGGAGCAAAGCTGAGTGTTTTACTTATAACCAAACTGTCCTGCTGCTCCAGTTCTTTGTTCCATCTGGATTGTTTATATATATTACCACATATTCAATTTTTTTCCCCTTCTTCATTGTTTCACATGATATACTGGGTTGGGGTTCTTTTTACCACCTTGTTTTTGTACTTGGTCAAAGTAACCTTATTATCCTTGCAGCATCTGAAAATTTTCTAATTGTTATTACTATAAATTCCCCTTGCTGGACCAACACTAGACTACCTGTCTTCCAGCAAACATATTTGAAGCTTTATTTGATTATCTTTAACTTATTAGGAACACCTGTTGTAAAATGTTTAAAGATATTTTTGGAATATTCCACAATCTTCATAGAATTAGGAACATTGTATATCCAGTCACTTTCTCTAGTGTCTTGTCATAAATGCTGAGGCAGAGAGAGAAAAAGAGAGAGGGAAAATGTTCCTCTGGAATGACAGAAGGAGAGTGAAATCTTCACTCCAGAAACACTGGATGGATACCTCATACTTCAGTTTACCTAAAGACATTTGTCCTCTGAAAGTGTCCTCTTCACCAATGACCAGTGACCCAAGAGCCCCTCAGTCTCCTACCTGAGCTGCTTCAGTTAGGATCTTAAAGTTGGATGTGATGGATTTAAATCTTTGGGACGAAAATACCCAGTAAGTCTTTGAAAGATTATTTTGAGAGGAAAAAATAAAAAACACGAACAACAAAAACTCTGAAAAATAAGTTGAGATTTGACAGTGCATTTACTACTCTGTGCCACCCTTTACATGACTACATCCCAGTAACGTCAAGGTATATAATTTCACTTTCAAAGTGCAACAGATGTATTTGCATTTACTGTACATGAAGAGAACCCAGATGGGGTGGTGGAGGGGAATAGCTAACCCCAGCTTGCCAGGTAGTAACAACCTTCTGAATACAAAGTGCAAAATTGTGGATCAGTTCTAGGGAAATCCAGTTACGGAGACATTCAGCAATACTCAGGCTACCTGGCACTTAGCTCAGACTTGAACTCCCAAGTCTTTTGTGAAGTTGGTTCTCTTGTCCTCAAGATTTAGATGTCAGCACAGTAAGAAATAATGCCAGCAAATTCAGACTGAAGAGCTAGGGAGGTGGGAGTGGTGTGTGTTCTTTCAACAGATTTGTTAACAAACTTGTTAGGATATGAATATTCCAGCCACAACCTTGGGGTTGTAGACTGAACGTACATATCCTATCAGGGCCAGAGCGACTCATCCTCAGTCAGCCAGACTGGAAAGCGTGTGGACAGGTGGGTGGATGGCTTCCTTCTGGCTTATGTGTCTTGTCTGTCATTTTATGGCACAACTCCCTCTTGCATGGAGTCAGAAGACAGCTGGAGGCTGTCCATAGAGAAAAACCACTATCTTGCTATGCATATATCACCTATGGATGATCAGCTTGAAAAAAAGGCAGCAGACTTCCTAAGAGTATCCGTGAGAAAGTGATTAGGTCTTGACAAAACACACTTCCCATGCTCTTTTTATAATAGTTTCATGTGTTTAATAGAACAAAGAAACATTCCTGTAGGTTCACGAACCAAAAAGACCTGTTCTGTGCTCATGATGTAAATCCTCATGGATTACAATGAATTGACCATGCTCTTCTTTTCTTGAACATTTAACTATGTAAGAGTTGTTTATAGCAAAACAAAGGAAATAAATGTCTTCATTCTCCTCTGCATTTATGTAGCTTTAATACCAGTTGCACTGATAGCATAGAGAACAAACGAATTGCTGAGTTAACAAGTCCAGTTTTCTTAGAATGGACAAAGAAGATGCATTGTCTAATTTGCTTTTTTACTCCTTCCCTCACCTCAATCTTCAACATTAGTAGCACTTACATGACATGCCTTTATGAGAGATAATAGAAAGAATGACAGAATTAATGGGAATTATAACTATTGCTTTTGGCCTTTCCATGCGATGTTAAAGGTGATCATTCCTTCAATGCCAGAATATTAAAGTTGTTATTTAAAAGTAATAGGATCTGATTGTCACATGCTTAGCTCTGTGAAGAGTTATTTGCCCTGATAAAAAAAAGGTCCATCTATTACTAAATCAAGACAATAATGTTTTGAATTCATTTTACCCACAAGTGAAAGTGCAAAGCTGTGCAAAATCACATACCATACTGTCACACAGCTGAAACACCACTTCAGTTGGGAAAGTACTGTTAGTTTGCAAAGGTCATGTTTACTGTTCAGTTACACAGAAAATTATAGACATGCATGTCTGTACCAGATATTTTTTTGGGGGGAGGGCTGCTCTTTCTATGCTCTCAGCATCTTTAATAAACACCACCCAATTCTGAGTAAGAGGATGTGGTTTCTATCAGAAACTTTTAGAAGATAATCAACAAGAGTAGAAAAACACACCTACGCAGTCACAGGTGCTTTCAGATCCTCCAGTCAATGGTAAATGAGTAGCCCAAATGTATTAATGTTCTAACTTTTCAAATACTCTATGACCTATGATCTGTTTAAACAGGTATTTATGCTGGTTTTTAAGGAGTTTTTAAATGACAGAATGCACAATGGTGAAAATATTCATGATACAAATGACCACAGGCTCAGCTGGCGCAGAGGATATTTACTTCTCACCTCCTGGATACCACATGACTTAAATTAATTCTCCTGCATAAAAATACAATATTCCATGGCTTGGTAATAGTTTGATGCTTTATGTAGCTCCATGCTGATACTGTTCCAAACTAAAGATATGTATATATGTATGGATTCTTCCAGGTTTCGTATTTTTGGCTGAGAACTTTTGATATTAATAAGAATGCCCTAAGTATTATAGTCTCTATTTCTAGATTATAAATTTGAGATTACTTATATGACAATATTCAGAGGAAGGCTGTGCCTTCTGTTTTGTGGAAAATCACCTTGATGCAATGCCTCCCACCGATCACCCATCTTTCACTTTGTTCTTCCCAAACTATACTCCTGAAAAAGGCCTCTGTCTGAAATGCTGCTCTCTTCAGAGAGTTGACTGGATGCATTAGCACATCTAGGCTGCTTCACACTTTCTTAAGAGTTCAAATACTTAGTAAAGTGACTGTACCCACATAGTTAGTCAAAAGAACAGTTGCTTCGCATCAGTCAAGTAGAATGCTGAAAAATGGTGCCAGACCTGAATCCAGTGAAGGAAGGATTAAGTAGTATCATGCAAAGTATCTTCACGCAATGCTGTTTTCTGAAGGGTCACAGTACTATAGGCAGGGTGCCCCAGCAAAGAAAACTGGGGTAGAAAACAGAGGAGTGTCAAGATCATTAGTGGCACAGAGGAAGTCCCTTGGGTCAACCATATACATACAAACTACTGGAGGAGGTGCAAGGGAACAGTACAAGAGGGCTGGGACACATTCTATGGAGAAACCTCAGGACAAATCTACAGATCAGTGCACAAACTGAAGTTTCAAGCTTCAAACCCCCCCTCTGTACCTTGTTTTTTTCCACTGTAAGTGGTTTCTTTGGGGGAGGAAGGAGAACGGCAGAGAAAAGTGAGTGCATCTAGGTAAAAGTATGTTCTGTTTAAACTAAGGCAGTTATGATAGGGATGGTAACGGGTCCAGGTTTCCTCCCTTGATACCTTACAAAGTTTCTAACTTGCAGATACCACAGAGGGTGGGATATGTGGATCAGAGGAAGTCCTTGAGTCACAAATTGTTGAGTGATTTGCTGAATGAGTGTTCAGAAAAAGGGAAAGCTTCTCGTTCTTACACTTCATCTTAATCACTGACTTTGGAAGACTGCGAGCTGGACTAGAAGGACTCAGTGTGACCAAGTATAAATGCGCTTATATTTAGTGATGTTCTAAACCAGTTAGAACTGTTCATCTTAAGACTAGACAATGTCACTTTCAGAAAAGTTGTAGTGTGCCAGCAGACTGACTTTCTATTATCAGGTTTTGTCTTTTTTTTCCTCACAATTGCATGTGTTATGTTTCTTCCCAATTTTTATAAAATCCATACTTTTCAGGTTAAGTGCTATTCCACAATAGTACAAATAACAGTATTCTATTCCATCTCAGCTCTGAATCTGATACTACATAAAAAAAGAGAATGCAAGAAAAAAGTGAATTACAGCTGTGTATCGTGATGACTTTTCAAGGTGAAACACTTTCATTTCTAGTCATCAAGTCATCACACCCTTTCACATTTCAAGTCATCACACCCTTTTTGCAGCCCTAGCCATTTCAGTGCAAATGGTCTACTAGCCAATTCCCATTCATTTGTTTCTAAAAGAGGAACTTGTTGTTTGGCTTTGTTCACGGTAGATGAGAGTGAACTTTGATTTTAATAATTTTTTGTAGCATCTCCATGGCTAAAATAACTAAAATCCTTTCATTCACTAACAAAAAAACAAACAAACAAACAAACAAATCCACAAAACACACAAACAACAAACAAACAAACAAGAAACACACAACCTCTCTCCCCCAAAAGAAAATAAAACAAACCCTCAAAAAAACCCTCAAGCCCATACACAGGGCTGCAAAAATCTGTCAGTGCATTTGCAGGAGGAACAAACAGCATCTAATGTAAGTATAATGGAATTTGGAGTGACACCCAGGCTGTGAGCAGCCTTATGTTGTCATGCCTGGTGTGCAGAAAATCAAAAAATCTCTTAAGTACTCAAGCTTGCTTTTCATCAGGATGTTTCTGTTCTTCCGTGAGCACTGCTTGAACCACGAACACTGAAAAGGACATTTGTTCTGCAAGTCCGTATCTTGCCTTTGTTCTGGACTTGCATTCGTCCACTAAATCTTACCTCCAAACACAGTATGTCAAATGATAAGAGTGTCCTTTGGTATTTAATGTTGCTTTATCTCTCAGAAGCTCCTCCTGAAATGGGAAGAATCTTTACAGTCAATATTATTCATAAGCAGAGTAAGTGATAGTTGTCATCCTGAAGACCTCACAATATTGGAAGACAAAAGCAGAGGCAAAAAGTGTTTTTTTTTTGTGAAGATCAGTGCAATCTGTGAGACCCCCAGCTTCTAACACAGTGCTCATTTTATTACATTTATTTTGCATGGAAATCAGCTACTAGTTACAACAAATCTGATCATCTTACTTAGGCAATGAGAAATTTCTTGTCATGAAAGTATAATAAACTGGCATTACTTACAAAATACCTCCTCCCTGCTTCAGATACAGATGAAGTTTATGGGTGAGCAATATCATCAAATCCCATAAAAAAGGTTGTTTGTCTAAGAATTTTGTTGCAAGATCAAAATACAGATAGGATAAAAATCAACTCAAATTTATGTGAAACTAAGAGAATTTATAGAATTTAATATTCAGTCAGGTAAAAGCTTGAGTCTCTTGACAGATTTTTTTAAATTTTTTTTTTGGTACTGGTAAATTTATTTGAATGTTGAAGTATACGAAATGTGCCTGCTTCTGACAGTAGTGAATGTGTCATGCATTTTCAGGGATTATGATTTTTGAGAATAACTTCTCTCTGGCTCCTACTGTAGTGGGTTTTTTTGTTTGTTTTTTTGGGGTATTTTTTAAATATTGGACCTCAGAAATTACTAGATTTGGGGACAGAGGGAAACTTCATTCCTCCAGTGTGTATTTTCTGATGATATCTTGATTTTAATATTAAAGTTGTAACTTTAGAGCATTTTCAAGGTGAGTGATATGCTAGGTTATTTATTTATGAGGATATACACTTGAACAGTCCACAATTATCGAAATAAAGCCAGGGGAGAGAAATTAATGTCCCTGCAGAACTGCAAGAAATCAACCCACTGCCAAAACAGTCATGTTTTATGGAGGCAGGTCAAATGATACTAAATCTTTTCACTTTTTTTTTTTTAAGATTAGTTACTTATCCTAAATGTGCAAAGGAAAGGTGGAAAAACATCATTTAGATTGTGTCTATGATCACCACCTAGAATTAAGGATTTGGCTGCCAGAGTTCAGAGACCAATTATGGAAGATGAATCGAACCATCGACATAATAACAAGTACATAGGGACAAAGATGAAATAAAAGAGCGGAAGTTGGCTACATTTTGTAGTGGAGGCTATAAAAGGCTACATGATCTGAAAAGGAGTTGGATCTGCCAACCTTGCTGTTTTTCACTGAGCTTCATCTTTTTACTGTTCTGTTTCTCATTGACACATTAGCTGCTGCACCAATACATCACATGCACATGGCTAAGTCAATCCTGAATTAGATGAGCCATGGAAAACCATAAAACCTGCCAACAGAGAAGAGATTTAGCCAAATATTTCTAAGTAAAGCCTGAGTATGTTCAAATTGCCAAAGAGCAGCATTTGCAAAGACAGCGGGGAGGTAGACGGACCCACTCTGCACTGATCTAATCAACTGATCTTAAACCTTTGCTTGTCTGACACCTCTTGCTCGTAATGCCATGGAAGGAAGATTGTACAAGAATGAGATGACTGAAGGAACTAAAATGAAAGATAGAAGGGCTTTGAGTCAGGTTTTTCATTTCAGATGATTCCAGATTTGACATCAGTACCACATCAGGTCTAAGTAAATATGTTCTTCCTAATAAAACAGGAAAAGTAATTGTTTCTCTCTCCCTGTCCCATGCAAGTGCTTTACCTATTTTAACTGCCAGCACAAGGTAAATGTGATATGACATGTAACTTTTTTTGATCAAACACAAAGAAGTTTTCCAGCATCCATGGAGCTCAGCTAGTAAGCACAATTTATAAAACAATGAATGACTAACCCCTGTAACCATTTTAATGACCCTAAAATAAAGTGCTTAGAGCAACATCTGTCTCAGCAGCTGGGTTCTCTGCATGAGTGGGCAGAGCGACACATTGGGACAAATTCTGTTCTCCCTTTTGACAGAAACAATTGCAGCAGATCATTTTTATCGTAATCAATTTAGGTACAGTTTCTTGGAAACCATCTGTGTAGTGTTCATAGATTGTGCTTAAGAATTTAAATGTGTGTATTTTTGGTTGCTTGATGTAGCATCTGCTAATGACCACATAAGTTCCACTTTTTATGCATAAAGCTGTTTCCTTGTAAAGGGATTAGTAGAATGACTACTTGATTTTATCCTTTTAACTACCCAATAAGCTGTCGCAGCTTGAATGACATCCGCCACAGAGTGTAAGTTACAGAATTAATTGCATTTTTGAGTTGGAGTTGAAGCCACAAGGATAACAAAGCATTAACAAAACATTTTATTACGTTTCTCTCTCAAGTTAGTACTGTAAAATGAATACAGGTTTTGTGTGAATGTTTTAAACTAAAGAAGAAAAAGTGCCTTTTTAGATAACAGATACCTTTCAATTCTTTCCTGGTTTTCCTGTCATCCTTTATAAGATTTTTTTTTTGTAAATTTTAGTAACATTTTAAACAAGTGGAATAGATGAAGAGCAAAAACACGTTTTATTTTCCAGGGGTTTTTGAGAACTGTCTGAAAAGACAATGATTTTGAAAATGCTGGAAATATACTGGAGAGAGTGTTTTTCTTGAAAGGGAAACAAACCATGAACATATTTTAAAAGAATAATAATGAAATCAACTTAATAACAGTTGTCTGACTATTTTTCTAATGTCACACAACATTTAATATCTTATTAAGTGATTATTATTAAGGCATTTATAACTCCATGTAAATGTAGCACAGAAAATCCATACACCAGCCCTCTACTCTGCTAATGGGTGCACAGGTGGGACCTGTAATTGCGCATCAGAGACGGGGGGTTTACAGAATGCTTGCTCAAAGCAGAAATACCAAAGGAAAACTCAGAGGAATTATAAAAAACACTTTGGAAGACAGATATTTACAATTTGCCTGTTTAAAAGGATTTTGATGATGGCATGTGCTTACCTCAGGCATTGGACTGAGGCTTTGGGATACTCATTCAAAAACTGAAGGTACAGGACCACTTTTCAAAATAATTAAAAGAAGAACACCTCTTCCCTCATGGACTGGGGAAAATATTTGTAGCAGTTCTATAGAAATTTCCAACAGCTAGACAGCCAGGTGAGTGCACAACACCAGGGTCAATATATATTGTGTGTGTTTATGACACATACATTTCTTGTTTTGTACTCAAAAGTCTAAAGCAAGGATAGGCCACCAGATAATTTACCCTGTTATTATGAATAGACAACATCTCTGAGAAAAATCTATATGTTTCAAGGAAATATATTTAGCTCTGTGGAAATTTATTGGATTCAATTCAGTTATGAACAACTAGGAATAGGATGCAAAGTACTGTTATGCTCCCAAAACTAGTTAAGAGTCAGAAAACAGGAGAGGCATCATAGTAAAACATTAGTAACAGAAGGTTTTAGGGCTACATCAGAAATGCAGGAATAATTTAATGTATGTATTAACTATCCAGAAATTAAGTCAAGCAGCAACACAGTAACATTTGCAGACAGCTCAAATTTATTTACATTTTATTCAGATCCAGAGGGAGAGTAAAGAATTTCAGAAAGGATAAGCTACCCTAAAATAATACAGTGGCAGATTGACACACTTGATTAAATTTGAAGGCAGCCAATTGAAAATGTATAAAAGGGGTGAAAATAGACATTGTGCAATTAAACTTCATAAATCCCTAACAACAGATACCACTAAGGCCAGGAGTTTAGCAAAAGTCACTGTGGAACTGGACATTAATATGAATATTGAGAATGCACAGAGTTATAAGAGTGAATGCTAAAAATAGATGACGGGAAGGAACGTAAGCCTCATGTTTAGGAATTTAAGTCAACTTTCAACTATGACAAATGAAGATAGGAGAATTTCGTAAGTGGATGATTTCCCACTGCCCACTGTGGAACCTGTTGTGCCATCCTTTGGATACATGGCCATGGAGAGCAGTGACAGGGTGAATGTTGTCACAAATTGTATCTAGCTTGGGAAGATTTCTATGGCTCTGAATCACTGTTATCAGTGCTGCATTGTATCGCAAAACAGACCTTCTTCCCCAGGATTTGGAGATATTAGATCTGCACTGTAAGAGTTCTTAGGCAACCTGGATTTGCAGTCAGTTTGTAGAAATATTCTCAAATTGCAGAGAGACCATGGAGTTTGGCCACACTTTATATCTTATAGGAGCATTAGAGCAGTGAGTCCCAGATGAAGCATGGATCTCAGAGGATCTTTGTGTCATTGAGACCCAGACCAAACTTGCAAACAGCCCGGAATGAGATTGAGCTCAGAAAGACTGTGGATTAATCCACTCCTTCAGCCCAACATGCCACTTCAGAAGAAATGCTTTGCTAATTAAGTGTCTTTGGTAACAGAATGGCCATAGAAACTAAAATCCTAAGGAGCCCATCTTCTACAGTTTTATTATATAGATGAATATTCATGACTATATTAATCTAAAGGGTCTTATAACTTTCTTCTCTTTTGGATTCCTTTCTATTGTCAACATAAAAAGATAATGCAATTATAATGTTGACAGCAGCAAAGGAGTCTGGTGGTATGGGCAAACAACCAGGTTACTGAGAAGTAGCTCATAACATACTGCCTAGTCTGTGGGACTTAGCTGTGTACCAAGAGAACTTACGCCAACCGTCAGTGAAAGATGGGTAATCTCTTTTGCCTTTGCTCTGCTGTAATATTTTGCACTGGAGCATTCACTCAGGCAACCACCATGGCAGACAATGAGCTTTAAAATCATAGCACAGCTTACCTTGCTGTAACTTTTCACACGTGCCAGTGGCCTAACTGTCTAGAAATGAAAGTGCTTTTTAACCGTGATCTGCATTTAGAGAATAAATTTAATCCCCTATCAGATTTCTGGTTTTGCACAGGATATGAATTTGATATGTTCCTTATCTGAGTTGTTTTATTCATCGCTGCTGCATAATTAGTGCCCTTTGTGTGAAGAACACAAGGCTATCATATAAAATATTCCCCTGTTAAAATGGTAACCAGCTGCAGAAGTGTTTCAGAAGCATCTATGGTTGGTAAACTCTTAGGCCAAAAGCTGATATTTTTGTAAACATTACCTCCTATACACAATAAATGCAAACAAACATTATATTCCTCTCTTGCAGTTTTCCATTGTGATTTAAAGGAAGGTTGTTTTTTTCTTCTCAATGATGCCATTCACCCTTGCAGCCCTGAAAGATTTAATCACAGCCTGTTACCATTAGCTGGTGTTTTCAGTGTGTTCAAAATACCACAGGGTGAATGTTGATACAGTTCAGCAGCACATCTTTCTTCCATTCCCTGCAAACATATCAATCTACTGCTCAACAAACAAGGAACTGTGCCAAAAGAAACCCTGTTAAAGGAAGGGTGCACAACAGTGGCAGGTAAAGGACATAATTGAAAGTTAAACAAAGCAGTGGTGTGCTCAAGAGGATAAATGATTTGGTTTAATAATAATGGCTCTATGCACAGATTAGAACCTAATTTGGCATGAATCAACAATATTGCTAAAACCATTCTCATGATCTCTCATTTGCTTTTCCATATGAACAGTGCCTGAAACTGAATAATGTGAATAATGGCCTGTGTTTTATACTTTGATACATGTGTCAGTAGTACATTTATCCAAACAAGGATAATTTTAGTTAGACCACCCGCACAAACTCTTGGTAAATTTTATAAAGGTGCTGTTTTCTCTGTGTTCTTAAGACATGATTTTGCATTCCACAGTGTTTTGCTTAGTTTCAGTGCTGTATGTATCACATACATAGAGCTATGAGGAATGAGCTCTCACAAGGGAGATTCTTTGTCTTTCCCAGTGATAGCTGGGTGATTTCTTCCAGAGGAAAATTTGCAAACACTGTATGATCTGACATCGTCCTTTCTTTCCTTTTCCCTTCAATCACAGTCCCTCCATTTTTCAGTCAAGAGTTTGTTGTCTGTTCTCTCAACCTTTGCTACCTTGGCTCCTCGCATTTCCACTTCTATGGCCCTGCAAAATCACATTTTTTTAAAAAAAATCATGGAATCATCAACATTTTGGACATATTTTGCCTATATTTTCCAGCATAGCTACTCTCACCCTTCACTACTTTATCATAGTTTCTTTCTCTCTACCTTGTACTTTGTTCCCTTCGTGATAAAAACGTTCTTCAGTTTCTCCTTGGTTAATGAATTTTACTACATCAAAAAATACATTTAAATAACTCTCAAGTGAACTCTCCTGCTTCTCCAAATGTTATTCTTTCTGTCTTGTTTAACTTTAAAAATTACAGAATATATTCCTAACTCTAATTTTGAAGATTTGTTCTCCCTATGTTTTCTTGTCTTTCCAGCTGAAAATATTGCATATTCTCCTTTTCTCCTCCCCTCTCTTCTTGCACTCCATGATATCGGCTCTAAACAAAGATTCTAGTGCTGCTGACTTTTTAGCCAAAACTCCACTGAGAATTTTGGTCTTGCTGTGCTTTGACGTGACATCAGCCTTAACCTTTTCTTTTACCGATGATTCTCTTTCTTGAAATTTTATCATTGCTGGGCTTTCTTATTGTATTTCTTATATTTCTCCTCTTAAACTTTTTATTCTTCCTATGTTTCTTTTTTTCCCTCTAGAGAGTCCCAGTGCTGCCACCTTCATCCTACTATAGAGTCCAACAAATCATCATGAGTCCCCTTCTTTCTTCACCTCACCTCACCTCACCAGCTAATTCAAACACACATTCAACAGCTCTTTCTTTTCAAAGGCTACGTCTTTGCTTCAGACCTCTCTCCTTCTTGTTCACACTAAAACTTCATCCTGAGCAGCTCTTTATGTATTTGTACTCATCTATTCTGTTCAATTAAGTTCTTCAGCTTCCTCTTTCTGACTCCCACAAGCTCTCTCCACTTTTATTTTTTTCTCAGTCATGGTCTACCCCATTTCTCAACCAGTAAATTAAAATGAAAACTTCAAAGATTTCCTCCTAGAAATTGTGCTTAGTACAAGTATATTAAATACAAGGTATTCAATAGCAGGCTGGTAGTGGAGAAACCATTTTTTGGTACAAAAACCGTGAATATTTGTGATTAGTAGCATGGTCATAGGACATAAAGATACACTATAATCTGTGACACATTACAGCTATATTTCTCTAAAGAAAGAAGCCATTGCTACTCTGAATAAAAACCCATTTTTGCTAATAACTAGTCACAACAAATTTATTCCAGACTTTTGATTTTGTAAGAAAGCAACTGTTATAAAAAAGGCTTCAGATGTTCTTTACAGAAGCCCTCAGAAAAGAATAAACAGAAGAGCCAGCAGTGTTCTCTACCAGAAAATCTGAACACAAACTTTATTAATATTCTTAATAACCAGAAAGCAATTAGTGGAGTGCCATAGTTACACTGGAATAATTACTGTTAAATGGAAATAATACATTTTTTTCCAGAAGTTATATACACACATATTTTATAGCTAGAAAACACACATAAGAGTGTTGTACACAGACCCTCAGTAGAAAACTGGGCGATTGTGCCTGCATTCATTTGTAGACAGCATAGCCAAGGGTCATTAGTTTAATAGGATATTGGTTTTTTTCTGTCTCTCTAAAATGTCTGTTGAAACATCCTCCCAGGAGCCAAATTGAAGAGGTGAGGAAATAAACAGCAACTGACAGCTTTGATCACTGACAGCCAGAGATCCATTCAGCCCAGAAAGCACCATAGGGTAGGAAAGCGATAAAGCATTCACAGAGCAGGGAAATAACGACCATGCAAATGGTGATGTCCAAAGCCTGAGGTAAGCACTCTCTGAACAGAGGGTGCAGTCAAGGAAGACCATACAGAGGAGCACAGACAAGAAATATGGGCAGGCAATTTATTGGTCATCCAAATGAGAGTGATTACATCCATAGGAATAAATATTGGAGGTAGAAATAGGTTAGGAAGATTAAGAAGAAAATGCTGGGTTATATCCATGCATAAGTTAAGAGGTAAATTAAGTATTTCAGCAAAATCTTCCTTGATTAAATGGGGGCAGTGGATATTATTTGAGTGATTTCATTTGGTATTTGATTTACCAATTATCTTTTTCAGCCAACAACACAGTTTGAGCTCCAGTACAATGTCTATGTGTCTGTGGAGAGGAATAAAAGCGATTGATTGCTGCAGAACTTGTTGCCCTCCCTACAGTGATGTGCTGAAGAGGAGATCTCAGGGACAGCTGGGAGTGATTTATGATTGTTACAGTGTCACAGCCAAACTGAAGGTAAAATTGGGATGATTCCCCTTCCTCTGATAAAACTCTACTTTTGTCTAGGTAGGAGTGAATAATCTCTGCCAGAGATGAGTCACCTGTCAGAGACACAAAATGTTGCTGAAGAACTTTCTCAAGACTTTAAAATTGATAGTTTTGCATTTTTGGCAGGTATTTTCAAAGTATTTTGTAGTGAGTTATACCTGGTAGCCTTGGTCTGGTTGTATCCTCATCTCTGTTCAAGAGATCAAGCTATTCCATAAATATATACCACAATTTATGAATGATACATCTAAAGCAGACTTTTCTTCAAGTATGGACTCTAAGCCCTAAAGCATCTCTGACAACTGCTGTTCACTCTTTCCTCCTCATTGTTAGAACAAAGTGGTTTTGTTGAACTGGGAAGATAGGCATAAAATTCAGAGTATTTCCACTTTCTTGAGGCAGGTAGAGAAATTTCTTCTGCTTAACATAGTCTTAAAACCTGAATATAGGGTTTTGTGTTGAAAATTCTGGTATTAAAACATGAGTAGCCTATCACGGCCTTGCTGTGTTATACCTTGTTGGACAAAACTTCCTGAACAATAATGATATTTATTTTGTTTTGATTTGCTTTGCTATGTTTTAAGACAGCTTCCTCAGTTTTAGTATAGCTCTCTGCACAATACACTCAACTCACAGTCTTCTAATGCTGTATTTTTAGGAAGGACTTCTGATCTTATTGTCTTGGTTAGATGGTGGACCACAGAACAACCCCATCCAAGGCAGAGCATTTCCCCTGGAAAGAAGGGAGAGTAGCTATTCATGCATCAAAAGCAGTGAAAACAGCAAAAGCCATCTCCTGCTCACAACACACTCAACACATGCAGCAAAAATGCCAGTGTCACCTGTGGGAGGGAGTGTGGACACTTTCCCTCACCTCTTCAAAAATATCTCCTTTCTGTGGCAGCAGCAGCAGCACAGCCAAACGTCTGTGTCAGGCTGCAGCTGTGAGGGGAGGAATGTCACATGCTCAGCTGGAGGGCAAAAAAATCTCCATCTGGCCCTCATTGTGGCTAGGATTAGACCACCCCTGCTTACATAATTAAGATATAAGTAAACAAATATAGAAGCATCATAAATGTAGCAATAAACAAATGTCTAAATAACATTCTAATTCACTTCTAAATACATTATTTTTATGATATACATCTATATTTTCTTGAGTCCTCACATGTAGAAGATTTTATATAAGCTATTGGAGAGGATGAAATTTCATTCTTGTAGGATTAAGAAAAGAAGTAGACCCAAACATTAGCATGAAGCTTAGAAGCAATTACGTAGAAGCACATAAATATTATATGGTAAAGTCCTTACTTCTGTTTTATGGTATCTTATAATTACTAATTGCATATGACTTTAAATGTGCTTAACTTCTCTGCTTCATATTTTTCACTGCTTCACTTGCCTGTATTTATTTGAGTTTTAACCTGATCTTAGCTCTCTCTACAACTCCATTTTGTTCATGGAGGGAAGTCCAAAATTATCCTGTGAAATAAATACCAAGATAAGCAATGACCTGGAAAATGGTGAGCAATCAACTGTTGTCTTACTTCCCATTATTTGACTCATGTTTCTGTAAAAGAAATAAAAATAACTTCTCCCTCAGCCACATTTAAATGCTATATAAGGTTTTGTCACCTAACCCTCCTTTCTTTGTGGGAGACTTTGTGAATATGGTTTGGAGGATGCAGCAAGAAAACAAATAATCCCTGTCTTGAAAGAGTTGCAGAGTAACCATCCATCAGATCTGTCCATATCCTTTTGTATTTCCCCCAACTCTGTCAGTGAGAAAACAGCTTCAGACTGCTGACATCCAGCAAAACTGCACTGTGTGTGCATTATGAAATGATCCTGAAAAAGTAGAGCTGACGCTTGACATTGCACACACACCTGCATATTCGGGGAACAGAAAGCCTTCCTGTCCTTGAGTGTGCCCACATCCTGTGCAGGTGCCTGGAGAGGGATGCATATACAACTGATCTTCTCCCGGAAGACTGGAAAATTAGCTCTGACAGAGAAGTTTGCAGTTGGTAATACTACTCATCTTCAGCTGATAGAGCCATCTCTTATGCACTGAGACTGATTTGGGACAGTAAAACACCACTGCATTCTTTCACCCTTGATCTAACACAAAAATTGGTTTTTTTGCACTATTTTATGCACAAGTCAATGTCAGAATACAAAGTAAAAAGGCCAAAAGTCAATTACTTGAAATGTCTAAAAATAATTCCATTTCATTCCTTGAGTTTGTGAAGGAAGTTTCTTAGCTATGGAAAAACTGCTGGACTTAGGCTGATGAGGTTAAGAGAGCTTTAAGTCCTGAAGCCTGACAAAAAGCCACATTTGTCTGAAGAATGGGACAACCTTGTGAAAGCTTCATGCAATCTTATTTCTTGAAAGAAGATCACCCATAATGTTCACTAATAGGTGAAAACACTGAATGGGGATGACTCAGTTAAACCATTCGTTTTTTTACCCCGCTGTCATTACACTGACTCGTTATCTCCTGGTCAGGGCTGCAGTTTTTAGGGGACACACTTTTTCTGTGTCCAGCCCATGTGCTGCGGTATTCAAAAATGCAAGAACGTCTTTTCATCACACTGAAAGGTTTTTTTCTTAAACAAAACAATGCCTTATTTTCTGTGTTTCAGTAGCAATGACCAAGGAGCTGGTCAGTTCCTTGTCACTTTATTTGGGTCCTGAAGGTAATGCCACCAGCTGGTTGTCTCTGTTCTGCTGTAGCTTGTGACAGGCATATCAATAACTCAACAAGTTTGGTTTCCTGCAAAAAGCTTGGAAATGCAACGTGTCACAGAGGGTAGGAAGGCTATATAGGTTTTTTTCTTAGGCCAGTGAGAGTGCATTTCCCCTTCCCACTCCCTGAAAAATACTGACTGTGCAGTCTGCTCATCAGGGTACCTCTCTGGAGTGTACAGTAATGTCATCTCTTTCACTAAAGACTCCTGAATCATTAGGGCCTTAAAGAAAGGTGAGGACAAAGTAATCCTTCACATCATGAGATATGACTGTCTTTGTATCACCTCTGTGCAGACCTGCAGTTCCCTGTGAGGAGTTTGCAGTTCCCCAAAGGAACCTGTGAAACTTGTAATTGTTATTTCCTGTTCCAGCAGGCCTTATATATTTCTACAACTAAGCCATTTGTAGTATTTCTGTAAGTGCTTAGAGATAATCTCATTGTGAAAGGTACCTCATAAATATGACTCTGCCTTACCCAGATCTCACCTATTTTTGGCTTTTGACTGTAGATTATAGGACTTCTCCCTGACTCCTTGTAGGGGTCATAACAAGAAGGAAACACTGCCTGAAATACTTCTTAATATGCTCTCCACTTCATGTAACATTTAGATTAACACACCGTGGCACAATATGCACTGTATAATTTTTGTCCTATTTTTTTTTTTAGAAAGTGTTGAGGGGATGACATAGCAAATAGAGTGAAGCTTATCATTAACAGAGCTAGAATATGTCCCATCTGAAACCCAGGTGGGTTTGGCAGATGGATGTAAAGTAGTAAATGGAATATATCAGTACAGTGTGCAAGCTGGTGAGAGCTAACTGCCTGAGTTATTTTTGTTCAGTTGAGCCGATTGCTATTTTCTATAATGATAAATGAATTTCATCTTCCAGGTTTTAAATTGGTGCATTTTTCTGAATTTCTCTCATTTCTGAAAAATAATAAAAGAACCATTTAGAAATTAATGTAAGCAGGTAAAAAAAAAAAAAGGACAGAAAATTAAAATTATTACATGCACAAAAATGTATATGTAAAGCTGCATACACAAAAATGGATATAAAAAGTTGCAACATATATGTTTCTCAATACACACCAAATAGATATTTTATTATCAGTTACAGATCTGCTAAAAAAAATCAGTCTTGTGCAGAAGAGTGCTACAAAAAACTCAATCAACGTATATTGCCATGAAAACCCCAAACCATCTTTGAGATAGCAAACTCTCACTTTTTGGTTTTTGAGGCTTTCATCTTTTTCACTGTGGTAATGTTCAGCTTTTAGATCAGCAATTGCCTTATATATTCATGGTAAGCAACTTGAACCTACTTGAAGTATGTGTCATGTAAAACCAAGGAAAAAATATAAAGAAGTTTTCATGTGCTATCTTTCCCTCCTCCCCCCAACTCTGACTTCTTCCTGTGCTCAGGTACCTGTCATTTTCATTTGCATGAGTTTCGTTTTGCCGTTTCCTGATGCAAAGATTTATAGCTCCAAAAAGTGGGCAGCTGTTATATGCTTTGTGAAAACGGGAGAGCCATTATGGTAGTTCAGAAGTAAAGATTTCACATGTAGGACACATATGCACACACAGGCATACCATTCTTGTGCTGGGGATCTGGACAGCTCATAACCACATCCCAATCTCAGCTGCATGTTAGAATAATTCAGTTTCTATTTGGTTTGTTTTCTTCTCAGCTCAAACCTGCCTCTACTGTGCTGCAAGGTACTAGTAGTCAGGCAACAAAGCTTATGTTTTGGGGAAGGACTGCTCTGTGATTTCTTCAGGATCAGAATGCAGCAAGGAGTTTGGGTTGAGCTGTCTGCTTATTTGTTTAATAAAATATGGTGTTTCAAATCAGTTTTCTGAGCGTTTAACAATCAAATGCCTAGTATGAACTCTTTTTCGGTGATGAAACCCATGAAAACAGCCTTGCTGTGTTCCAAGGCAGCACACTGTGATCTGACTGTATTGGTAGATATTTCATTGTTCCTGAACTCTCCAGTCAGACAAAAAGCACCACAGGGACTGCTGGTCCTCCACCACTTCTGTCCTACTCTTCTTCCTGTACCCTGAGACAGTAGTTAGGTTTTAAAGCAATTAACACAAATTCCAACAGTTCCTTTTGAATAGGACAAGAGAACAATCCCCTATTAAATTCCAAAGTCTGTCGCTGCTGGCGAGTGCCTTTGTCTGCTTTGTGCTCCCCTCTGAATTTGCACAGAGCTTTTGTCTCTTCCAGGAGTCACTGAAGCAGAGACTTCACGGAGTTCCAATCAGCACATCTTGTGGCAACTTATCTCCCACTGCAGCCTGGAACAGGAGATTTCTAGCACTGCCTGAGTGGTTAAATTGGCTGTAGATTTTTTTTCTTTATTCCATACCTAACTCCATTAAAAAACTCCATTATAAAGAAGGCAATCATTGCACAGGAAGTTTCAGCAGTGTACACACCATGGCAACTACAATAATATCTGTAATATCTTGGACTATTTTAGCGAGCATTGTGGGGATGTTTTTTTTTGGTGGCTTTAGTTTGTTTTGTTTGTTTGTTTTTCTTTTTTTTTTTTTGGTTGGTTGGTTGGGTTTTTTTCAATAGTGGCATAAATGTTAAAGTGAAAGATGATTGAATGATGAGTTATGCACTGTCATAACATTTCTTTTTGGCCTGAACAGTCTCCACTACCATTTCTGTCATAACTTTGTAACACTTGTTGCCGTAGGGTTTTCATGAATTTGTAGATTTTTATACTTCTAGGTAGTTTCTCACATATAGCATAGCTTGTAACCTCTAACTCTGTGTTAGCTGTCTAAAGGGTCAGATAATAGCTGGAACACTGTTCAAGGAAAACATGTACCAGAGCTAAGGCAACTAGATACCATGTTAGTCAAAACAAGAAAGCAAAGCCCAGCAACCTTGGAGAAGGTCCAATAAGGGAAAGGGGTCTTAAGACCTCCAACTGAATTCTAGGAGAGGCGTGCCATGAGGTGGAACCAAGGGAAGTTCTGGGCCTGAACATATGTTAGATTGGATACAACCTTTAGATATGATAATTAAGTAGGATTATAAAATTAGTATGTTGTCATAGAAAAGAGGCTTTTCTTGCTTTCTCTAGCTCCTACACTTTATTTTCATTTCTCCCACACACACACACTCTCTGCTGTCCAGCCTGGTGTGTTGCCCGGTGTTCCCCCCCGAAAGGGGGGGGGAAGAGCTCTGAGCAGCTCTGCTTGCAAAGGGGAGTTTCCCTCTCTTGCTCTCCTGAGGTGGGGGGAGAAGATGTTTCCCTTCCCTTGTTC
>JAWWMO010000121.1:99308494-99404693 GCA_035047845.1 Dendrocincla fuliginosa
TCAACACGTGTTGTACTCTTTTACACTTTTTATACTTTATATACTCTTTTATACTCCTTTATATTCTGTACCCCAAACCCCTCTAAGTAAAAGAACTCTTCTCTGTTTTACTCACATAAAGCTGTCTTGGAAAGTTTTTTTTCCCTTTCCTTACGGCATCACGCTGAATTCTGCTTGTTATTTGATGCTGCATTTCATAGTTACATACACAACCTTTCGTAAGTGGACGTCAAGTAACAATAACACTAGAGTTGTTAGAGATGGGGATTCAGAACAAATAATTGCTGTAGCAAAACAGAAGTGCATGTGGTGTTTGTAAAGTTGCTTCAGCACATAAAAGGCACAAGAGACTCTTGAAAGTTTCTGGAAGTGCCTTCCAAAATTTGTGGTGGGAAATAATAGAGCCCCTGTTGATACTAAAGTATTCAGGATGACTAAAATGACTTGTTTATTTGAAACCTGAGCTGATAAATCTTGCATTCTCCTCTCCTGCCAGGTTCTTTTTGACTTCCAAAATTGTGAGATGTTTAAAAGAAATCCAGACTCAGAAACAGAAGTCATACCTCAACTATTGCTACCTCTATGGATGTACTACTACCTCTGTTCATAGTGTGATATTGTGTGATATATTGCAAAATAGCAGGTTTTATGCCAATGTGTACAGTGGGATATACCTCCCATCCTCTGCTCAGCAATATTTCTGTGCCAAAATGAAACACATTCATCATTCTTTTCAAACTTTATGACCATGCAAAAAAGTTCTACAAATTAGATCTATGTTCTCTGAGGGTGTCTTTTTTTCACATGAAGAATTCTTTTTTTCTGGCATTACTTGAACACAATACGCCAACATTCAAGGTAGAAATACACTTGATAATACTTTCAAAGTTTGTGGTTTTCTTTCAGTAATAAATAAAACGCTGACTAGAAATTTTACCCTGACTACTGAAACCTGCTACCCGTGTGACCTGCAACTATTACAATGAAAATCTCATGGTTTAAGTTTGCATCTGCAGTCCAGTATCCGCAATCCTCACTGCTAATGGGATGCAACCAGCTCTATGCTGTAGACTTCATATGTCAAACAGGCCTCCTCTCAATGTAGCAGTGGGGAGCCTTGGCTAGGTATAGTCAGACCTTATGGTTCAGTACCTTCTCAATTGCATGTTCATTCTTTAAGACAGCTAAATCTGACACAATTTTTTTCTTCTTTCTTTAGAAGGTTTTACACTGCTGTCATTCAAGAGAAGAGGGAAATAAGGAGAAAAATTATCTGGAAGACCATACAACCTTTGAGTACTGATTTCCTTTTCGGTATAGTATAAGAGAATCAGTAATCTGTTAATCCATTTCTTCCCCAGTCATCTATCCATGCATGCACCCAGCCATCCTTATCTTTTCCTACAAAGATCAGTCAAAGATGGCATCTTGCTGGCATCAGGGTTCACAATACACACATTTGCCCCTGTGCACAGCACACCAGTCCTTCATTTGCAGTCCATGAGCCAAATCAGGGGAAAGTTCTGCCTTTAAAAAAAAAAAAAAAAAGAAAAAAAAAGCAATGCCATAACGCAGATCCAATTCAGAGCTATATCTTACTAATTATTATGTTACAGTAGGGACAGCACGACTCACTGAAGACAGTGCAATGGTGAAGTAGCTTTCAGCATTAAAATTAAAATGCAACTAATGACTTGAAACTTCGTGTTTATTTCTACAAGTGAAGTAATTCTTAAACTCATTCTTAAAAATAGGCACCATGTTCATTCATGACATTCATAAGACAGTAGTCCCTGTATTTCTTTTTTCTTTTTTTTCCCTCAGTGTCTAAAGATCAATGTAAAGATGCTCAGATACTTTGAGTGGAGCACAGATGTCTACCACAGGCAATGTTGGTAGCACTTCCTTTCCGTGGTATATTTAAGACTGAATATGTAGGCAACACAGTATATAACAACTCAGACACATAAGCAGAACAGTTACGATCAACATAGGTGCTCCTCCATTTAGTCACTGTTTCCTAGAGAAAGATACTCAATCTTGGTGTTTGACTCACCTTTTGAATTAGTCAGATACGTTACTAAAGCATGGCAGAGTCCAATTAATGCTTCAAATGACCTCATTTGAATTAATGAAATTACTTTAGAGATTACTTGGGTCCATGTAGTTATTTATAGGTGCCAGGTTTTATGTAGAAAACCTCTGCACTGTACGAAATAGGCCACCAACAGAGTAAATTCTCTGAGTATATTAAAAAGTTGTTTATCCCTTCCCAAGGGATAAACAGAGAATTGCAGCCAAGGAGAAGTCATTGAATAATCAGTCACCAGCTTTCACCCAAAGATAGTGAGTCTGTAGTACTTCACATTCAGAATACAGGCAAAAGGTACAGTATTCTCAGATACTTGGGAATACCTGGCAGATGTTACATTTTTAAGTAGTGCATGCACGTTCCTTATTATAAATATTGTGTCCAAATGTGGAAGAGCATAGAGAGCTCTTTGAACACATGGAATATATTTTAACACTTTCAGCCATTCAGAGCTAAATGCCTTACCAGGTACATCCTTTTCTCATTAAATAAAAAAAAAATAATAATAAAAAAACCCTAAAACAAAATGAACAGAACAGAAGGGATCTTTATACCAGCAGTCATATATGGAAGTATATGTGGAAGATACCCATTCAGAGAAGAGACTCAGGTCTCTTCCTAAGTGCAGTATATCCTATAATTTTACAAAACAAAACAGTTCCTGTAGGACACAAAGACAGAGATCCATGCGAAGAATAAGCCAGCCTTGTTCATAAACATGCAGCTCAGATGCTGATAACTGACACTTGAATCTGCTTTTCAGTTCATGTTCAGATGAGATGCAAGAAAGAATTTCATTTTTTACATGAATTCTTTAACGTTTTTTGTCAAACGGGGGATGGATGAACACATCTTCCCCGTACCTTTTTCTGTCATACCAGCTGATAAAGATGCTGTGAGGAAATCTTAGTGTTCAAAGCATCCTGTTCTGTGGGATACTATGTCTGGCAAGTCTTTTGCTAAGATTAAAAGTGGTAATAACTTAATCTCATCAGGATTCTAATGATGATATACGCATACATGTTGGCAGAAACTTAAGAACTCAGATTGAGTTATGCAGTGGAACCAATGTGCTCCCCAGCATGGACCTGAGTCTAACTCCATGAATATCCAAGTTGGGGGATCTGTTAGAATATCTAAAGCTTCCCTCCTGATCTGAACATGTATTTTCTCTGCAAGAAGCCAGATGTTGGAGAGATATATGCAAGAAGCAGACCCAGGTGCCCTTCTGATGTTGCCAGGATGCCGAGTCAGACTTAGAAAACATTCACAGATTTCACATTTTAGACATACTTCTTGCCCTTGGGATGAAAAAAAAGACTCCAAGGAACTTGCGGCTGATGGTCAAGTTCCTTTGTCATGTAAGGCACCCACAGCAGTGACCCCATAACAGCGTGTCCAGTCACATCAGGAAAGTATCAGGAGCAAATGAAATAGATGGCATCACAACAGTGTTGAAATACCTTACTCACACCATAATTTCTGTGGGTGGTGCCATTCTGTTAGACCTTCTCAGTTCATTCCAGGTATTTTAGCTCAGCTCGAGTCTTTTTATCTAATAGATAGTTAAAAATCAACTCTAAATATAGTGTAGTGTAACTGTGTAATGATATGTTTATGTTCAGCTCGGGGGAAAAAAAGTAAGTGAAAAGAGTAACAGTTAACAGTGTCACCTCCTGTTGTGCCCAAACTGTGAGATGCAGAAACTGGAGACAGCCTGCATAAAATTAACAAATAGCTGATCTGTGGAACCATATATTCAAACCTGTCTACAAAAGATTCTTCTCCCCCCACCACCCTGTCTCCTATTACATCAAGCGGTATTACAATGGAATATGAAAAAAAAAAAACGTTAACAATGTAATGTAAATACCTGGAACTATTTAAAATGGGTAATTTAAAAGACATTAGAATTCCCTCTCATTTTATCTACAATAAAGCTGTTAAAGAATAGAAGCATGAGGATGGATAAATCTGCTTTGTTGCAGCTGTGTTGGAAAAATCAGTAGTTCCCAAGGGGTTAACAATTGATTTGCTCCAGTCAGTCTGAAGGGTGGTGCAGTTCTAGTTTCTCTTTCCATTTTTAAAATTTTAATTAGTTTATCATTACATAAGGTATCCGTGAGTTGAATTTCTCATAATGTCTCCTGCAAATTGAACCAACAGAAAGCTAGAAATAGGTTCTAAGCAAAGAATTTGGATCTGGATTTCCGACACATGAAATCTCAAACTGGCATTTTGATGAAGACTTTGATATAGATAAAAAGACATTTCCAAAACTGATCCTCAGAGCATTTAGTTTTGTAACACTGAGAACCCCATAACCCAGGAGCATCTCAATACAGGGATTTTATTTATTGTCTGTTTCTGCCCATCTTTGTCTTTTCTTTAGAAAACACCTTGTAAAGATTAGAACCTAGTGAATAGCAGTCCAGAATCTGCCCATATTTAATAATGCTCTCTGCATGAGCAAGGAATTACAGCTCATGGACAAAGGGTGTTCTCCACAAAATGTATTGTGAAAATTTTAGTGGAAATATGCTTGATTTCTTTTTTCTATTCTTTTTCTCATTTATTAATGGGCATTGTTAAATGCTGGATAGGTTCAGACATTCTTATGCATAGCACAAACGTCTTTTAAAAGTGTGCTTTGCCATAAAATGAGACAGTGGGATCTTCTTCTTAGAGTATTTGAACAGTTGAATCTAAGTAAAGGATCCTTTTTTCCTGGAACACAAGGTTTCATATGCTCTTTGTATCTCTGATCCAAATACCAAGAACACTATCAAAGAAAACTTTCTCACAAACTGAGCAGACATGTCTTAGACCAAGGCCTGCCATCCATTTCAGTAGCCAAATGATCTCTTCATAAATCTGAAAGTCTTGAAGCTAGTTCGGGTCTAAACATTCTGTGGATTAAAAAAAAAAATAAAATGAAATCATAAATTCATAACTTCTATGTCAGGAATTCAGACATTTATACCCATAATTCACTGCTTCTTATTTAGAAAAAATCCCTTGTCTGTCCTTTAGACTGAAGACTTCCTTATTCTTTTTTGATGACAATGGATCCTTTGAAGTTTATGAGTAGATAGGTGGTGTGAACTTCTTTTGACTACCACTCAGTTTGGCAGCCCATAAAAACTTTTGGAATTGGGCAAAATTAGAGTGTTCTGCTTTTCAGAAAATAAAATACAAGCATGACTTTTAATGCAGATGATTCAAAACTTTTCCTCTTTTCAAAACACAAACAAGAAGTAACTAAAGGTACTTCATTTAGGCTTATTACAAGAATCCTAAAACTGTTTATCTGAGTTGGCAATTTTGTAGACAGTTCTTTGACATATTATCATGTTACTGTAATCAACATAGGAAAATTCCTAACAAATCAAGAATTTTCACCACAGGTAATAAGTACAGCATTTTGTAAAGAAAACATCCACATCATTCATTTCAAAGATCTGGTGACCGTGCTCTGAAGTTTTAATTTATGCTCAATAATTTAAGTTTTCATTCACATTTCTGCACATTGCTTTGACTGTGCTTTACCTAGGAATGGCAACGTACTGAAATCAGAATCCTACTCACAAAAATCTCTAATTCAGTTTGACAATGCATGAGCTTTGAGAATGAAGGAGGAGTTCCTAATAAAGTCCAGAAATTAGATGTGTTTAATGTAACACTGCACTTTTCAAAGGATTAATCTGCAACCAAAACATCACAATCTCTGGAAAACTTGGGATAGAGCTATTTTATTTTTTAATTTTCCGCTACTGAACTTCAGCAGAACATGCCATGTATCTTTACACAAAAGAAAATACTGCCTCTGAATGGTTTAATTTGTGCTGGAGTTGGACAGTACAGAGCCTGAATTTGACACATCTTGTGCATTGTGGAATGGATCTTTTTGGTGCATTGCCAGAGTGAATAAGTCTTTGTGCTGGTTCAGAGGAGAAATTTGGCCAATGCACAAAAAGAAGGACAATGGGGGAAGCAGTTGGCAGTGTCTGCAAATACCCCAGAATCTGCAGCGGCTGCTGCAACAAGCGACATGTTAAATGAGGGTATCAGAGAGCAGGACTCAGGCTTTCAGTGTCTGTGCTTTGTGTGCACTTTCCTGACAGCACATCTCTCTTGCTGGGGCAGATTCTCTAGGTTTAAGCTATATCTTCAATTAAGACAGTAATAATATTTCAACAGTGCAGTTTAAAAGGCTTCAGCCCATCTTCTTGAATTATTGCAGAGTCAGATAAAAAGCTTAGAGTAGCTGTAACAAAAGCATTGTTTGCTATAATGCACCTCAGTTACCTCCCAAGCCATGTTCCGTAAAATAAAATTTAGCTAATAGAGTTCTTGACCTTGCAGCTACAATTTCTAATTAAGTAAAGCTAGTCAGTGAGCTCTTATTTTTCTAACATCGCATTCCCCGTGTGGTGGCTGCTCATCTCACCACCCAGCCATGTTGGTTATTTTACTCAAAACTTGCTTTAATTTACTCTGCAGCACCTAGAACAAGAAACACACACATTGTATATCCATCATTTCCATCTCGATGAGGAGAAAACAAAGGGATAATTATAAACTGCATCTCATATTGTTACTCTTACACTCGACATGTGCATCTTTTTTTCTTTTTTTTTTTTCCACAATAAAGTGATTCTGCTGTGGAGATAGCACCAGGTGCATGGGGGTGACCTCACACACAAACCAAATCGGGAGCTGACATCCATCACACTTTGAAATTTTGGATTTCATCATTTCCTGATCTTTCTAAAGGGATCACAGCACCTGGCCCTCACAGCTGTAGTTCATTTAGAAAGCAATTTAAAAACCGAGAAAAAAGCAAATGACATCTTGCTGCCTCAGCCTTGTCATTAAGTATAGCAGAATGGCCTTCATTTATGAGACACATGGCTAAGAATTAATATCTTTCAGTGCTTTCTCAAGTTGAGATTACAAAAGGTTTGAAAGACCACTAAATAATTAGTAGTATGACTGAGGAAAAAAAAAAAAAAAAAAAAAAAAGAAAAAAAAAACAAACCCAAAACAAACACAAAAAAAACCACCCTTCTTCATTATGAAGAATATTGAGAATCACTCTGACTTCAGCATGTTCCAAATGTTGTGGCCTCTGAGCATTTTGCCCCCATTACTACAGTAAACCTTTGGCTTTTATTTCTTCCCCTTTTCATCCTCTTAAGCACTGGAAGCTTTGTACATATATGGATACGTTCTCTGTACTGTTAAATGCATTTATGCACACAAACTGTTTCCCTGCATCTGCAGGGGCTAGACTTCAACACCGGAGTTAAAGTGGTTTAAAGTTTTGCACAATACCATCCCTTTCCCTTCACCCTTCCATTACCTTGTGGTTTGCTTCTTTTTTATTTTTCCCTTCATTTTATTTTATTTATCATTTTACAGCTGACTTTAATGTTTATGGAATGAGTGGCTAATGACGCTGGCTGGAGCCAGCCAGCATGCAGGCAGGTGCAGTGCAAACTCTCCCCATGCAGCACTGCCAATGCACTGCAGACTCGCAGCATCCTCCACGCCTCCTGCCTTCCTCCTCCCCCGTGCCCTCACGGCTCTCCTTGCCGGCAGAGCCCGGGACCACACCACCCTGCCAAACTGCATGGAGGCTTTTGGAAGGAGTGTTCAGAAGGTTTTATTAATCTAAGAAGAATTCAGACTTTGGAGTTTTAAGAAAAGCCCCTGGTCTTGGATGTGTGCCCACCCTATCTGTGCAGTTTGAACCCGGGGAAATCATACCTGTCTGTCATTTTGCCATGAGTCTTCATGTTGAGTTCAAATCTGTACTGCCCAAAGTTTCCTCCCATCCTTTCTTTTGGGTTAAACTCATCATTTCCCGAAAGTGTTTAGAAAAAGAGACTTTGCTTACTGGGTAAGCAGAGGCGTTTAACCCTTTGAGGCAGTGCACCTGAAGTTATACCCTTTCAAGTGCCATCTTCTAAAAGATCCAGTTGTGTTTATTGCACAGAATTAATGAGGCAGCAAAATTCTCATTTGTTCTGACCTGTAGTGTTTTGTTTGTTGACTCAGCATCCTTGGATAAGTTTGAAAGGATTTTGCATGCAAATGCAATTTAAATACTGAATAATAATATTTATTTTTCTTCTTTTATGTTAACTCCATGCACTACTAGCTGCTGTGTTTAGATAGCTCTTGTTTCAGTTCAGGGAAGTGCCAATTGGCATTTTAGCCTTCCAAAGTTACCTCTGAATCTTCCCCTCAAAGGATGCTTTCAAGCTGTGCACTAAAGAGGATGTCAGGACCCACAAGGTTTGGGTTCATCTCATGGACAGAGTAAGACACCATGCTTGCAGATGGGAGCTGGATGTTGAAACTATATGTGAACATGTGTGTGGACTTAGAGCTGAATCTCAGCCTCTTAGCAATGCTACCTAAAGGTATTCTTACTTTAGTGCATTGCTGAAATCTTCTGGGACTGAATACACTTACTCTCAATTAATATCAACCTAAACAATTATAGCTGTATATTTAAAATCATTTTCACTGTGAGGTAAACTTTTCAGACCTAGGAGAAAGCCCACTGAAATCAATTAACTCTTCTGTGGATTTAAAAAGGATTTGCATCATTCCCTTTCCACTACCACCGTTCTCTCAACTCCACCACGTCCAAGAAAATCATCTGCTTTAAAGGCTATGCTGTGCTTTGTATAAACTACCCATTGTCTTAGGACTCTGCTGATCAGAAATTCATGTTCTTCTGGGCCTTCTTGGGCTATCCTGCTTTGGCATGTGGCTTCAGACAACAGCAGGACACATCCTCTCACTTGCCAAATGGTATTTGTGACTCCTCTCCCAGCTTATTCCCCCAAATGCCACAACCACACCCAGCTCTTCCCTCTGAGACTCATATCTGACTGACTCCGTGCATGCAGAGCTTTCACTAGTAAATAATCTCAGGGAGCCAAATGATGTGTTCTGGAGGGGGTAGTGCTCTCAGAGGCTATTGGCAGTCATTCAGATGACAACCAGCTGCAAAGAGCTTTAAGAACAGTGTTATACACATACACACAAAGAAAAGAAAAAAGGGGAAAATTGTTGACTGAAGACATATTGCCCTTGATTGAATAGTGAAGAACTTGCTGTCAAGAAAATAGATATTTGGGAAAGGAAAATAATAAAAAATAAAATAATAAAAAAAAAAAGAAGCTTTGCCCATTTTACTGGCTGTAGATCAGCCTTCAATTGTCAGCCTTCAATTGCTGAGGACAGACAATGGTGATTTCTGCTTCATTATCCCCTGAGTTCACAAAAATTGCTTTTCTGGTTGCCTGTTGATTTTACTACAAGGACATTGTTGCCTGTAGTTTCCGCAGTTTTGTGAGTGGGAAGCTCTGTAAGAGCGGAGTAACTGTAACTCACGAGCACTCTAATTTGCACAGCTCCCTGTAAAACCTATTGGCAGAAATAGCAGAAAGCCTGCATGTTCTGACCATATTCACTGCCTAGACCATGACCTTCCAGTCTTTCACACCAGACATTTTAACCAAGATATATATGGTGCTAATATTTTTTTGTTAAAATTGCATTATACATCACTGGTTTCTGAATCCCTAGGAGAGTAGACCCTACAAGGGTTCTGTTTCCCCTTGAAAGGGATGGAGTTGATATATAAATACAGCTGTATAATTGCTGTGAGGAAAAGTCAGTTCCTATTATGGGGAAAAGCCAAATACTCATCAGTGTTTCCAGAAAACAATACAAAACTATTTTTGTGAAGAGTTTAAATTCTATGCATGCAAGTCAAACTGTTCTTTTTTATCAGATGCTTCTCTGCAATTATGAAAACACCTCTGTCACTTTCTGAGATGTACCATCTTTCTTTTCCATATTCTCATCTCCCATAATTAGAAATAGTTTATCTCTACTGTATATTCAGTTTATTTGCCTGGATTCTTGACGTGAGCTCATTTTCTCAGCACTTTTTTGTGCATGTCAACATTTCCATAAACTCTACGGGAAGAGAATGGCACTTAGGACAGGCATTTAAAAGGTAGGCATCAGGCTTAAGCTCAAGATGAAGTTATATCAGGCCCTTGAAACACCAGAACTGTCTATTGGAAGAGTTACCTCTGTGCCCTGACTGTAGGCAAAGACTGGAAAACTCCCACAGATGATTGTAGTCACCCTTATGACTCTGACATACAACTAAGTTGCCACAGTCCAAGCAAACCACAGTCAAGTTAGTATTTCTACTGGCTCTCAGAGCCTGCAAGTGTAGTAGAATTGCAGTTTCTTTATCCTGTGGTCAGTAAGAGCTGCTTTAAAACACACTGTGTTGCACTTGCCATAGATAGCAAATAAAGCACAGGCTGACAGCTGTGGTTGATCAACTTGTTAAGTTACGGCACCTCAATCGGTGTCTGAGCACTTCAGGGGTGCACAAAAACAACCCAAAACTGATTTGTGTCCATAGGCACTGATGTAATGCAATCAATGATGATGTCAACAGTGTGTTGCTACACAAAAAACATGGGCACACTTGCTCTCAGCACTGTGGGTGAAAGAGGAAAAGGATTAAAGATTGTTCCTCATTGAAAGAATTTTGAGAATGTCAGTGAAGAAAAACAGACATTTACCAAAATTCTGATGAATCTGTACAATATCAGAGGCCTGTGAAACATCAAATTGTCATTTCCACAAACACTATGGTTGATCACATTTTAAAAGCCTCTAATAATTTCACATTCAGAATATTTTAAATTACATAACTGGGTACATAGATCAATCTTCCAGCATAAAGAACTCACCTATTTTAATGCCCTGCAGCACAGCACTTACCCTTGAAAATCTCTTTCCTCAAACCACAAGCTGCTTAAATTCTATCAAAGAGGTTATTATGAAACTTATACACATATGTATATTTCTACATGTATATATACAAAGCAAGAACAGACATTGACATCCTTTCTGACTGTTGTGTTTTGCACAATCCTGCATTTTAAACGTACCAAGGTTTTATGCTTTCATCTCTGTATCCTTTCCATTCGAGTATCCCAGACTTATTGTGTTCCGGGAGTTAAACTGTACAATAGTTAGAAGTTAATTTTCTCTCCTGTTCCCAAAAAACAAACGACAGAAGAAGGAATTTAACCTCATATCCTCATTCTGAAATTAGCTCTATTGTCAAAAGATGACAGCTGTATCCTGATTTCAAGAATTTCATGTTGGAATTAAGCAGCATTTTTGAAACCATTGTGTTACTTCAAACAGATCCATAATGGTCCCTCAGCAAACCATTTTCAGAAGACTTGTGTAAGTAAGATAAAAAGACACCATTTCTGAAGAGATGCTTTTATGGGCTAGGTCAGAGTGCTCTTTCCATGTTGTTCATTCCCAGTCGAATTTCCTAATAGCCTATCTCCTCAGCTAACAGATGCCCAGCCTCATGTCGGAACCAGATCGAGCCACCACTGAGATGATATCCAGCTCCTTTCTTATTGAGCCGTTTCCCTAGCAGATGGTGCAATGCTGCAGGCACACTCCTTCCTGTTAATTACCAGCCTTCGCTACAGATGGAAATGTCAGTCAGCCTCACAGGTCCTGGTTCCTGCCATTGCCTCAGTCCATAGCCCTCTACCTAGGCAAGATGCTGCCAACACACACCATGTGTTTTGTGACTGCTGACTAGGCAGGCAACAAAAAACAACTTAGTTCATGAATATTCATGCAGGAATGTTTAGAGTTCTGTTCATCTGCAGTGCTTATAGATCTGCTTAAAGGAGAGTGCACTTTCCGAGGAGCCCTGTGCCCCTTGTTTTACTATGGTGTGGGCAGATGAATTATCAAAGTGTGTTGCTATAGTAACATATAAAGGGCTATTAATTGCCTGTCGTTTGGAGACTTCTATAGGCACATCAGTTCCTGGCTGCCATTTTTTTCCATACCTTAAGTGCCCTTTAATTATTCTTCTCCTGCAATAACAGACCAATAGTCACCAGGCTGAACTGATTATCTAATAACTGTTGATTTTCATTAAAGCCTGATTACCTCATATGTAACCAATATGAATTCCTTGATCTTTCCTGGTATCTGAATGCAGCAAATCCAGATAAATGAAATTCTGTGTAACCTTTATAAATTCATTAGATACTTCTATTTTAATGGTCATAGAAAGACTACTAGTAATCAAAAATATATTTTCTGGAAGATTTTATATAAAGTTTTAGTTAGAAGATTAGGAAAACATTGCCATGTTTTTCTTCCTTTTTCTTTCTGTCTTTTTTTTTTTTTTCATTTTTCTTTTTTTGTCTGGAGGTAATTCATTCTCTTGTGAGAATCTGTGCAAGTGTAAAGTGTAGATATTAAAATAGCAATATGACTCAGAACGTGCCAATAATATTCTTCAGTTTTTGACTCATGACTGTTCATGAAGTGAGAGTTTAGTTGTTCCAAATCAGAAAAGCAGGCATCTAGTTTATGTTAAGAACACACTTTTCAAGAAAAGGAGAATTGTATTCCATTTCCAGCATGCAGAATGAGCAATATGTACAGGACTAGGGGATGTTTAAACAACAGCATTTTGAATCCACTCTGAGCTGATTCTTGTCAGTCTTCTAATGCTTCAGCAACAGAGTAGAGCACCCAGAAATACCTGAGAAAGACACATGCTGTTTCTTTGAAAGAACTGCAAGCCTGACCAAAAAAAAGTTCTTACAAATCAATCAAGTACACTCTTCAAGCGCTGCTTTTTTTCCTGCACTTTTATCTCCATACAAGGCATTGACAGCAACTACTGAATTTTTCTCTTTCTTGCTTTGCTTATTTTGTTCTAGTAGTTTGGACTGCATTCACTTATAAATTGTTAACTTCTAAGGGATGGTGGTTTTCAAGAATCTAAAATCTTTTCTATATAGAGTACAAAAGCTGTCATGTTTGTTGGCCTATTATATTTGGGGGCTTTTGTCAAGGAAATATATTCTGATTTTACTTTTATCTTCATTACAGTGAATCCCAAAAAACATGTAATGCATTAATAAGGTCTATATCAGTTTCTAGGTCCTACAATATTGTGCAATTTCAACAGTAAATAATGTAATTAAATGTAATTAAATGTAATGCTATAGCCAACTAATTTCTCAAATATGTTTAGCTTTATGTTTTCAAAATGAAACTACAAAATATATGCTATTACCAAATTTCTGTTAGGTGCACGGGGAAAATGAAATTGCAAAAGACCAAGGGGTTCAAAAAGAGTACAAAAAGGCTACAAAAATTTGGTGATTATCTTATGTGCTCATAAACCTGAATCTTGTAAAGTGTGATTGAATCAATATGTAATCTACCCACACACATCGTTTGACTCTCTATGCTGTAAAATAATTATTGCTCTTCAAAACAATCACAGTGTGAGAGGACATGATGTTACAGCAGCCTGAGCTCAAGTCTTATGAGTGGCAACTACATATCTATTAAAGTTTATGCACTCACTCATAATATATGATGATAATATATAGTCTTATATTCTATGAAATTTAATAATATTGTATAATCAGATGCAAAGGACAGCATACAGTTTCATGCCCAGCACTTGGCTGACTTTTGGCTATTCATCAGCTTCCACACAGCCAAACTTATTCCTGGTGGAAAGTGATTTCATTCCAAATTACTGTTCTCAGACTTTTTCATCTTGCAGTCTAGAAGTACTTACTTATTTCTAATTACAGTTAAGTCTTTTTGTTTTCTTAAAAGTACCAGGTGAGACTTGTGACTTGCTGAGATTTAAACAGCTGAAAACTTGAGTTAAGTGGAGCAAATGTTCTCCAACTCTGCAGCAGCCCTGGCTGTAGGTACACTGCAGGGCAACTGCATTTCAGTATGACTGTCTGGGAGCTCTGTCCGGCTCCCCCCATAGTGCCTGCACTCTTTTCACTGGGACCAGGGCACAGGGATTACAGTGGGTATTTTGTTAAAGCCTGCTGCATGGATTATATATTTGCAATGAGTTTAAAAGGTACTGTGCTAAGATCATTTAGGTTAGTCTCAGAGGACTGTGGGGCTATGGCAGCTCTGCTGCTGTTTGTGGGTGGCATCTCAGCAGGCAGGCACAGTAACCTCCTGATCTGGTGCATCCCCATCTTAGTGACAGTAAATGTGCCCAACAAGGAAAAAAAGGTTTTACCAAGGGTGATAAAGCTCTGGTGAGAGCAGACTCCATAGTTACCAAGAAATGCATTGTCCCTGCTGTGAGCACTGGAAGCACTATGACAGTTTAACTGACCAAGTCAGCAAGTTTTACAGCAATCCAAGGTGATTGTTTGGTCAAATTAACACAAAAGAGGTCTAAGGGCCAAATTATTACATTAATTTAAAAGCAATATTGCTCTTATTTTTATTCTTTGAATCAGTGCAATAATCTGATTAAGTGAGCTATTCAGACAAAGTGTCCAGAAACTATTTCATATTATGCCTTGTTCTTTGTTTATTGCAGCAGAACCTGGGGTTTATTTTTCATAGCTTCTTGGGGCCTGCATATTCTGGTGTTCCTTTTATCATTAAATGAAGATGGCAGCTGAGGAGTATGACAAAGTTCCTTTAGGGTAAAAAATACAATTTAAAAAAAAAAATAGATGGACAAAGTTAGACATGTGTGGGTGAGAATAACATCAAAAATCATATTTTTTGAAATTAACAATGACACATTTCAAATGCTATCATTTATTAAAAATAATTTAGGTTGCAACCACTGTTCAGCCACCTGCAACATTGAACTGCATTTTAGCTAAGGGGGAATACAAAGACTCATGTGGAAATACTCGTGGATGTATACATCAATGTCTCTCTCTTAACATGACCAAAAGAACAATGAATCTTGATTATCTCATTTTTGATTATATGAGAGAACACACAAGTGATGTGTTGCAACACATGCCCATTTCTGTCCCATGACTACAACACTTACCCATCTTATATATAGCAAGTTAATCTTATAACATTCTGAAGAAGATACTGCAGAGTTCTCAGACAAGAGAAGAGGAAATAACTAATTACAACTATTCAAACAGACAATTAATTTTACTTCCTTATTGAACCTCACCTACCAACCACACTTTGGATCCTACATTGGTCATATGTCAAATAGCTGGGCTATATCAAACTGTCACAAACATTTTCTTAAATTCTTTAAACTTCTTACAGGCCTCAGTGACTCCACTCTCACACAATCTCTTTGATGGGTTTTGAGTTGCATGGCTTATTTGATTGTGAGTACTCATGTATGTTTGCAAGTCTGTAGACTTCTTTTTTTTTTTGTATATTCAAATGTGTTGTATTTCATCATCTAAAAAAATGGTACGAGAGAAAATACATGCAACAGGAAGTACAGAATTAAAAATGGAAACTATGAATATTCTGTTTGCTGCCAGGATTTTGTCTACAAGTACTTGAATCTTTTCATTAAAGAAGATCAAGAATAATTTTGTGATGAACTTCCGGGGAAATCTAAAGAAAAAATATTAACCCTGTGAACTATTGTTACATAGTAACTTGTTACTCGAGGATGTCTACTCTGTAGGAATTGAATGAGCTTATATTACTCAAGGAAGATCACAGAGGAAACAGCTTCCATTATACAGAGCCAGGTAATAAGTGGAGAATGAGTATACGCACAGAAACAGAGCATCCTCTGTGGACTGAACAAATGAGATCTTGTCAAATGCCTGTGTTCCCCTAGGTTAACATCACCCATCGGCACAGATCCCACACTGACACTTGAGGTTTAAAACACTTTCATAACCAGGGCTCCAAGGCATCAGGGCTTAGGGGCATGGCTTAACCCCCATCCACCTAATCACACACAAGCAGAATCCCATTTCTTCATAACTTGTTATTTTTGGCTGCCTCTGCCACCTTTTCTACTTATCCCATTCTCAGTGTAACTGCTGCCATGGCAACATACAACCTTGCTTGTTCCCAGCTGGAATGGCTAAAATGAAGATTCTTCAGAAGACAGAAAGGACTTGCTCAGTGGGTCATCTGGTGGGAGGCAGCACTCTAAGAAAAAAGTGAAGAGACTTAGCATGTATCCAAGACTGCTTGTGTTGAGATAGTTCACTTTTATTCTGCAGTGTGGTTAGAATCTTTTAAATACTGTAATTACAGGTGAAGCATAGAGTTCATGAGGTCCTTAGCCCTTTATATTTTACTTCTTCAAGAATCATTACAGAGAAGGAAGTCAAGTAAGGTATTTCTTCATACTGAATGGAAAGCACAGCTTCCTTTCTCTCAGTATTATAAATTTATGTAAGCATACATGTTTGGAATAAATAAAAAAAAAAATAAATCCAACCCAACCAACAGCAAAGGAAAGTTGCTTGAACTGTATTGGATTGTTAAAAGAATTAAATGTTAGGAAATGCCAAATATAAAAATATTTATCCCTAATTCTGCTTCTGATGTATCTTTAAAGAATTAGGCAAGGTCAGATTTTCATGGGACCTTTCAATACATTTACAGATAGGATCAAATTAAGGCAGGTTGGAGATCCCCTAGTTCACATAACTTGGACTTTGTAGCCTAAACAATGTTATGAATACTTTTGCATGCATTTTAATAGAGAAAAGGTAGAATTCAACACTGTTACACACCAGAAAATCCTGATCATCCACAGCACCACAGCACAGACTATCAGTGTCTTATGTCTGTCCAAGAGATCAGCCCTCTGCCTCTCAGCAACAGCACTTCTTTCACAGAAAGTTGTCCAAGGAAGAAGTGGTCATCTTGTCACCATATGGTGCTTGCAAGACATGAAGATAAGAAAGTCTGGGTCACTCTGTATCACAAGAGGTATCCAACCATCCCATTCAGTGTTCCAAATACAGTGCTGTCGGCGTCAGTTCTTGTGTTACTTTTTTGGAAATATCTTGCATGAGGTTGTCTGGAGAATTCCACAATTTCAGCAATAGATAACATTTTCCCGGAAAAGCTAAGAAAACAGCAATGCTCAACACTACACAGCTCAGCCAATCTGTGTGAAATTTCATCATGGAAAGGAAACATACTACTCTCCCCTGTAGGGGTTTCATGTGCCAAATTGTAAAGCCTTGAAGTGAAGATATCAGAATATCTCACAGCAAAGGTCACAAGGAACCTTTTATGTGATGTGAACAGTGAGATTTCCTGGCAGCTCGTTTCTTAATGACTAGTGAAAGTTCCAGTCTCCCTTCATCTCAAGTAAGCACACCATATAAACTCTCCCAGAAGCTGGTCAAAATGTACAGTGCATTTTGTGGCAGTAGCTGAAGGTGTGGTTGAGAAAATTACAACTTTTTGATAAAAAAAAACTGCTCTAATTTGGCTAAAAGATTGTTATGCAAATACCTAGAAAAATAACAATGACAATGAGTACATCTCTGGAGGTTTCCAGTAGGGACAAAAGACAAAAGGTCTAATATTAGAATTGCGTAACATGGTCCAAGTCATGATAGGAGTAAAATCAGGCAGCCCTGCAGCCAGTTTTGCATCTCCTTATATTAGTGTCTACCTGGTTCTTACTCATACAAGGGAAATATTAAATATTCCTACTTCTCTATTTCCTGAAAGGCTGTGACTTTATTCTTTGTCCTTGGAGTCCCCTTCTATTTTGTGAACAACACTTGCAATCTCAATTTCTTAAATGGATTTCTATAATTTCTTTTGCTGTTTCAGCACTTTTCCCCAGGGCTCATTTTCCTGTCCATACTACTGTAGAAGTGAGACTGCAATATCTGGTTTTTGTGATTTTATATTTAGCTTTCCAGCTACTAATTACTGTGAAACCATTTTCTTATATATCTTCTTTTAGTATTAAGGTTTTTCTTCTTAGTATGTCTCAGAAAGGAGCTCTTTTCAACACTACATAGGTATTGAGTGAATGAGAGAACAATAAGAAGGCTTTGCTGTTTCCAGCAAAGATTATTGATCTTGTTTTAACCTTTTCACTCAGTTCTGGAGATTATCAGCACAATTTTCTTTAATGCAGTAGTCCACCAGGATATGTTAAGTACTTTGTAAATTATTGCAAATGAACTAAGAAATCAGGATTTACAGGAACTCTTAAAAATACATTTGAAACAAAAATTCAGTGTGGTGAAAGCAGAGGCACAAAAGGCATAATTAGCTTCCTGAAGCAGGACACCAGCAGTTTGCGGTTAGCTTTTCATTCCATCACAGACCTTCAGTGAAACCTTGCGTAAGAGATTAATTTTTCATGCTTCATCTTCTCACTGCAAAATAGGGAAAATATTTCCTTTTTCTAATACTTCATTTCTCTTGTTCATGTTGAATGTACATTTTTTGGGGAACAGGATTGTTGGGTTGTGATTCATACCACTTCAGTCATCTGCAGTGCTCATGTGTACACAAAGGGCAAGGTTCGTCAATAGAGAACTTTGGGAAGTTATTGGCTCAATATTATAGAAACCTCTGTTAGGAATAAGCTGACTCATCTGATAAGCACATATTGACTATATATACTGACCACTTTAGATATTTATTTTCAGTTTGAACTAAGTCACTTCACTATCCCAAACATATCTGTGCAAAATACAGTGGGGTATATGTGTGACTTCACTTAATTCCTACTCTGAAATAGTGTGACTTCTTATAGCTGAATCTACTTCAAGCAATAAGGTTTTCTCAAGAGGATGATTCACAGAAGCATCTTGGCACAAAGATTTTGATCATTCTTCTTGGTGTTTTCTTTCATTGTTTTTTGTTTGTTTGTTTTGTTATTTTGTTTTGGGGTGGTTTTTTTTTCTTTTTAGTCTTTCTAAAACAGCAGGAGAAAATGACTGATTATGGCTGTTAAAGTGCTTTGACTGCTTGTGGTTAATTAGCAGGTGCCATTTCCTTGAAGTAGTGTGAATTATTCTAATGTAGGGGCAAAGCTTCAAAATAATGAAGTTATTCAACTTGTTTACACACAGCAACAGACAAACTAACTTTGCCTAATTATGATTCTACTTTCACAGAGTTCAGTTGAGAGTTCAGTCCTAATGTTTAATGGATTTTTGCTCTGTTTTGGAGACAATGTAGAGAATGAGCAGACAGCACTTTTAAGCTAAAATAAAATAATTCTAAAATAGAGAAAGGTTATAAAAATGAACAAGACAGGAGAGGAAAATAATAATTCTATTAATAAAACTCTACTAATAAAATTGCACTTACAAAATAATCATTTGCCATCTTCTGAACACAATTCTTTTAAATGAATAAATCTTTTTTCTTCTAAATATATTAGCAATTATCTTTTAGAATACTGCATAATATAAAAACATTTATCTGTACCATAGCTATGCATCTCTTTTAGCTGCCCTATCTTCTAAAAATAATAGAATATATGAAAAATATCCTTTGCTTAAATGATAAGAAGGTAGTTCAGAAAATTTGCAATCTCTTTCCTCAAAGTCAGAAACTCTTAAGCTCATTTATTTATCTATCATGTGACAGGTTTTCCTCTTTATTAATAAAAAAAGATTCAATCACAGACTGCTTCTTACTTCTCAGATCCCACTTCTCAGAGCTGTATCTTCTTGAACTGACAATCCCAATCTGACTCCCTTCTTACATTTAGATTTTCATTTCTGCCCTTGCTATTTCATGTGCTCCTTTCTCAATGCATGAAATGATCTCCTGAAATCACCAAAGAGCAACGACTTAGGTCCCTGCATGTTTTGTCCAGCATATTGCTTTATTGTATTAACATTCACTTCAGAGCTGAAAAGGCTTTAATACATGTGTTACAGTAATCTCTTTTAATCTAAAAGGTGTTTTGTTTCAAATGTGCCTCAGGAAACAGGTATGCATTGGAAAATGCAGTCAGATATACACTTCTTTTTCTAGAGCTTGAAGAAGACCTGATATAAGACAAGTTTGATTCTTTTTAGGTTTTTTCCTTTTTAATATATAGGATAGATGTTGCTTAGAGAGTATTCTGTGTTAGTGTGTTTTCCGCTCTGTTCCCTCACTGATTTTAGTAACAGATGGAGAGCTCTCCATGAAGCTTTTACCCTTCCCCTAACGTGTCCATTGAAGATATTGCTCCTGTACTTGTGATCACAAGTTAATGTCCGTTGATTGCTGCTTCCTTAGGGCGCATTAACTCTTCCAAGAAAGCTAAAGCCTCCTATTTCTTCTGTGGGGACTGAGCTCTGTACCATCACACCGGAAAAGATTTCCTATTGTCAGAAGAGGCTTCTGTCCAAACAGAGAAGACATTGAGTGGGTGTGACTTGATGAAGGCAACATAAGAAATTAGCATTAGAGGAAAAGAAAAACCAAAGAGTGGAATTAATCTCAGCTGACTTTAGATGACTACATCTGAACAAGTTCTTGAAGTTCATTTACTGTTAATAGACAGAAATAAACAGAGAATAGGTTATCGTTTAGCTGATTTATATTAGATTTCTTCTCTTAGATTATATGAAACAGACCTGGATATACTTTGGGGATTTTTTTCTTAACAAATGCACCTTTCCTTCCTTATCTACTACTTCTTTTGCCAAGCAAGTTATTCTTTTAAGCTTACAAACAATAAATCCATCAATAATTTTTCAAGCAAGGCACCAAGTGAACTTAGAATAGCCAAACTGATCAAGCCAGTATCTTTCTGAATCTATACAGATCATCCCCTTTTCCATCTCCTGCTTCATTTCTAGCAAGCAGGAATTAGAAAGCATGCTGGCCACAAACGAAAAACTCATTCAGCAGAATTTTTGTAAACATTTTTTAAACAACCAAATCTTTGCCTTCAAAATACCAGCACAATTAGAAAGAGTTTTCTTTATAAGAAACTAAAAAAAGCACATTTGGAAATGGCTTCTTAATAAACTAAACACCAAATTAATTTCACAAGAGGCTCTTTCTGTGTAAAGCTGCCTCTTTCGCTGTGGTGCTGGTGATAAGTATTCTTTTAACATGGAAATTACCACTGTGGAACTGCCAGTATGCGATCTCAGATCACTCTTTTGGCTTTGAAATTCAAACCTAATAGAAATCCTGCCAAGTTATTCAATGCTAGAATCCAAGAAAACTTAGCCCCATGTTAAGCTATTGCTAATCAAGAGCTATCCCTCGACACCTGAATGGGTGGATTCCACAAAGAAAAGAAAGGAGAGGTGCCTTTGCAACTTTGCTCAGTTTTCTGCCCAGCTGCAGCAATTTTGTTCTATAAGCAGTCAAAAAAAAAATAAAGTGAAGAAAGCAGCTGTATGGGATTATAGGCACATTTGCAAGATGCTCCATGTGTGGGTTTTTTCCCCCCTTTAAATGCAGTGTGAGTGCAGTGTGACTAATTATACCAGAGAGGAAAGCAGAAGCTCTCTAGTTAAAGTATTTGGGTAATCATGTTTACTGCCGGGAAAGTACGTCTGCATTAAATAAGTCAAAACACGGTGTGTAAAATGTGGAATGACTTTTTAGGCACTGCAAGAGAAAGGAAGATGTAGAAATAAGTCTCATTTGTCCAACTAGAAACACTACCAAAAAAGATAAACCATCTGCTTCAACTAACTCAGCTCCACTTGAAAAATGTTAATTGTACAAGAGGAGGAGGTTTAAACTTATTTAAAAAAAAAACAACCAACCAAAAAAAAAAAAAAACCAACAAAACCAAACCCCCAAAAAGTGCTAAGTGATGCAATAAAAACGATACTACCCACAACATGGTGAAGAGGTGACAAGGACTGATTCTGCTCTGCCCCTTCCATGTCCCAATTTCTATTTCTTTGATGCTTTAGGTAGGTGCCATCTGCCCCAGTATATCAGGCAGCAAAGGCTTAGTCAGGGACCCAGATTCCTTTAGTTGCTTATTGTCCTTCAAATCCATCTTAAAATTCTCCTTTGCTGTGATGCCTCCCAGAGATTGGCAGTGGTTCAGCAGCCCAGTGTGCTGAGACCACCATCTTCCCTGGTGAGTTAATGTGATTTCTTTGTGCTCTGTCTCTGTCTGATGTCTGAATTCACCTGCTACTTTTCCTCAAACAGTTGACTGGTCACTCTTCAAAAATGTTCTCTGCTAGTTGTGAGTAAGGCAGAAAAAACAAAAGGAGAAAAAATAAATTTGGGGTTTGTTTGGAGCAAAGTTGGAAGCATATATACAGCAGGTGACTGAAGAAACAGTTGGTTGCAGGATTAAATCTGGGTCTGTCAATGGAGTCCTGAACCAAGAATCCTGAAAGAGGCAGAAAAACTACTTCTGGTCTTATTAGTTTTTGTTACATCTTTGAATAGCAGAGAAATTATAAGTGAAAAGATTGGGGCAATATTTAAAAGGGCAAATGAAATGACCTGAATAAGCATAAGCTAGCTGGCCTGAATCTAATTCTGGGCTAAATAATGAAAACATATGTTGATAGAATTCAGCAGGGATTAATTCATAGATATACAATATTTGTGATTGTACATCAACATATTTTTATGGAAGACAATATATGACAATAAAGGGGATTCCATTCTTTTAGAGATATTATAGTTTGGTTGATGCAGAGAATTGCATAAACACAGTATAGTTCCCTAATATATTTAGGATTTCTGATTTAAGTTTCTGATATTAAAAAAAAAAAAGCATATGCTATGTATATTGGGAACCAATACACCAGGAGACAGTGAAATGATTTAGTGTATGAAAGTCATGTCATGAGTAAATTAGAGGATTTGTTTTACCTTGCAAAACAGCTCAAAACTTATGAACCAATACTATCAATTTCTGGGCTTGATACTATCTATAGGATTATAAAGTAACAGTAGGAGGCTTTAAGTAAGTCTGCAGAGGATTCATTTAAGTGTTTAGTCTTTTTCATTTCTCAGAAGGAACGAGCAATGACCTGCCATATTCTGCTATGATAAAACCTCCCCTTGAATACTGTTTGCAGTTTTGGCCACCACAATATAAGAAAAATATGAAGTTATTGGAGAGCATCCAAAGCAGAGCAACAAAGATGTGGAAGGGCCTTGAGGGGAAGCTGTATGAGGAGCCGCTCAGGGCACTTGGTCTGTTCATCCTGGAGAAGAGGAGACTGAGAGGAGACCTCATTGCAGTTACAACTTCCTCATGAGGGCAAGAGGAGGGGCAGGCACTGATCTCTTCTCTGTAGTGACCAGTGACAGGATCTATGGGAATGGCCTGAAGTTGTGTCAGGGGAGGTTTAGGTTAGATACTAGGAAGTGTTCTTCACATAAAGGGTGGGTGGGCACTGGAACTGGCACTCCTCAGGGAAGTGGTTACACCAAGCCTGACAGAGTTCAAGAAGCATTTGGACAATGCTGTCAGGCACATGATGTGATTCTTAGGGCTGTCCTGTGCAGGGCCAGGGGCTGGACTTTGATGATCTTAGTAGGTCCTTTCCAGAATGTTCTGTGGTTCTGTGATAATCCTAATTTCATTATTCTTTAAATTTCAGGTATTTTTAAAATTTGAAAATCCTGTTCTATTTAGGTAGAGAAGAAAGGAAGAACCAGAACCAATAGATGGAACTTCACATCAGACAATTTCTCGTTTGAAATCACATACAAATTTTTAGGGGGAGAAAAAAATAAACTTGCAAATAAAATAACAAATGAGGAATTAAACATATATCAATATCTTGAAATAAAACTACATGGAAATTATGTTGTAATAATTTGTATTTTCTGGGGGAATAAATAGGTGCAATTTTATAGTTTGAGTAGGTCATAGTGCAAGACATAATACAAAATGGAGCTTTATAACACACACACACAAAATTAATTACTTCATAGTCTTTTTGACTAAAAATGAAGGTTTAGATAGCAGAAGATTTATGTTTCCTGCACCCCTAATTTTATTTACAGGCTTGCAAAAATTTCATAGCTTGTCTGACAGCAAGGAGTTGAAAGTCAGGCTTTCTTTGGTAAAAAATGCTTAAACATCTCTCATCAGTAAAGGTTAACACTTCAAAACTGGAAGAAGAAAGATTTCAGAAAAACATTTCATATTATAAGAATAAAAACTCCAAAGAAACAGGGAAGAGACTACTTTCTTGTATTAGTAGAATAGATCTTTTTTGACCATAACCAAGGTCAAGCTTTCAAGGCTATTTTGGCATATTTACACACTGATAAAAAGAAAAAAATTTTTTTTCATTTATTTAGTTCCTGTGCTTCTCACCTCACACAAAGGTACCACACAGATTTTAGTTGAGAACTAGGTATTACAAAAAAAAAAGGTCTTGCTGTAATGGTTTTCAAAGGCTGAAAATCACAACCCTGACAAGCTCTAGAGGGGACAGTAAATAATCTATATGTGATCTTTAGGGGGAAAAAAAATCAGTGACAAATTTTCAGCCCCAGTAATTGTTTTACATCTGGCTATGTTTCCAAGTATATCTTTCTGTTTTAAAAGAAATTCTTTACCCGTAATACTATAAAATTTTTTTTTCTCCTTCCAAAGGAAGCTTATTTTCCAAAAACATACAAGGATGCATGTTAAAATACAATATTAGCATGCTAGATATATGCTAAAATTCACCAGATTGCACACTAATATCTCCTGTGGCTTATTTGGACAATGGTCTCTTGCAAAATGTTAAGAAAAATATTAGCATTTATGTCCAGACCTCAGCAAAAGCTGTTGGGTTCTAGCCCTGCAGCACATTCACAGCGAGAAATGTAAAGTTTCACATATTTTTACTCTGGAATATATTCTCAAAAAACCCGCTTGTTAAACCTTCCTCATATCTTTCTGCTGACCTTACTCTTTGTGGTGTGATTATAAGGAAAAGAGGCCAGTTGAGGATGAGGAGAGGCAATAAAAGTTTCTTTCAAATCCATACTGAAAGATGCCACGATGGGCTTCTGGAGCTATAATGCCCAAACTCCACTACGCCACATTATGACCACATTGTTATAATGGCCTATCAGTACATCAGAAAAAATACACAGCTGGAAAAAAAGCTCTCTGATGACATCTGGCACATGGATATGCATGGAAAGTCAAGGCAAAGAGCAATGCCAAGGTCTTAACAATACTCACTATGTCCGAATGAGAAAGCAGTAACACACATACATAAAAGGATTAGCTTCCTTGCAATCTAGTTCTCAGCTAGGAATACGGTTTTTCTCAGGCATTCAACCAGGAACACAATGCAAAATGACTCCTCCAGCATGGAGACAGAATTTGGAAGTTTCACAGTGCAAAAATATACCCTGTTTCATATTGAAAACACACTGTGCAGAAAAACCATGTAATTCTGTAGTGCAGAGAATTGAAATCTGAGGCCCAACAGGAATTGTGACTTGGTTCCAAGAAAGTGCGGGTGGGAACAGGAAGGCATTACTGAACCGCATATCTGACTAAACAATGCAGTAAGGATAACATTCCTTTGATATCTGCTGTGCTGTTAACATAATTTTCTATTTTTTTATTTTTCCTTTTCACCTCAATCAGATTCTATTACAGGTTCTGTTTAAAACATAGTTTACTGCACCGGCAAAACATAATGAGGAGATTGTTCGGGTAAAAAAAAAAAAAAAAAACCAAAAAAAACCCAAAAACCCCCCCCCCCCAAAAAAAAAACCCCAAACAAGCAAAAAAAAACCACTACAACAAACAAATCCTGGCTGTTTGAACTGAGCACTGGACAAAAATTGACAGGAAGTTTAAGTGGGATTTTTTTTTTAAAACCGATGGTACTTACATGGGGGTGATCAGAAACTGTACTTCATGAAGAATTACTTTCTCATCACACTGCCAATCAAAAATATCTTCTTACTGTAAATTACTTTTTAACAACTTTTTTCAAGATGCATCTGAAGAAAATATATTCAAGTTTCATGTGGAAGAAACCCAAATGAGAGAAGGTACACCTTTGCACTCAGCAAAACTGTACTCAGCAGTTTTAGATTCAGATTTCTCTTCAAACAGTTTCAAAGCAGAAATATGAGCCCATACCTTGCATATACTAAGTCTTGTAATCACCTAATTTACCAGGTCCTTCCTTCTCCCTTGTTTCCAATTTCCTGCTTCTATTTTATCATTTATTTAAACTACCTCCTGTAAGATAGAAAATATGCTATCTTTTAGCACACTTACCTGTGAGACTTACCATGAAGTAAGCGAAGTCGGACCACTGGAGTATTCTTCATGAGATAAGAGCCATGTTAGGAAAAAAAGGGGAGGACTGTATAAATAGCTTTGAATCATAAACAAAGGAATTCACCTTGTATAGTACGCAGACATGTTTCTTGTAGATTACTTTTGCAACACTGGAAGGATTAAAAAGAAAAGAAAGTATGACTAATTTTGTCCAGATAGTTTTATATTTACCTCATACAGGTTTATTTATATATTCATACACCAAAGAGGATTACAGTTGCAACAGTTAATTTCTCATCATATGGAATGGACAGAAATCACTTGATGTACAGCTGTTTGTTAAATATTTTACTGTTCTTGTTTCCTTACCCTTGTTCTTTTAACTTCCTTATTTCAATCCTTGTCCATCTTTTTCTCAGGGCACAAGATATAATATTTCAATATTTTTGCACATAATTGTCTCAAGCAAGGTAAGGTGGCATTCACACCCCCTAATCTCAGGTCCCTGTTACACTCACTAGAGAGAAACAAACATCCCCAAATTAGTTTCATCACATGGTAGGTTAGAGACAAAGATTCACTGGAGGTATCTGTGTTCATCAACTAAAGAAGCTGCCAATAATTACTAACCTACATTTAGGCATCTAGATGCTTAGCGCTCCAAAGTGAGGTGAGTTTAATCTAATTCACAGTGGCCATATTCAAAGGGCTACTTTTAAATGACTTCCCTTGCCTTGCAGGTCTTTGGGGTAGTGACAGTCCAATCACTCTGTTCCAGGCTTCTAACCCTGGTGGCTGCTGTAGCAAACAGCAGGCCCACCCGGTGCATCAGTTCATCTCTGCGTCAGGTCTGCTTTCAACACTGACTGGGTCCCAGCCCTCCTGGAATACAAGTGTGCCACTGTGCAGCTATGGGTGGGAGAGAAGCCCAGGGAGAAGCGGCAAGGAAGGATTCCTCTCTCCCGTGCTTCATCACACACCAGCAGCACGTCTACTTTCATGTATGCTTTCCTACTGCTCTTCAACAAAGCAAGCTGAAAAGAAATCAATATCATTGTGTGACACTATTTTGATTTTTCTGTGAGTCAGCAGCTACTGAAAAACTTTATATCTACTGCAGAGAGCTCTTCTAAGGGAAAAAAAGCGGTGGTAACTGAGAATGCATTGACTTACACTTTGTGTGTCTGTTCTTGTACTGTTCCCGAATCTTCTGAGGAGACAAGATATTGGGTTTGGTGGTCTGACCCAGCACAAGCAGACTGATGTACTTACCATTAATGGCAGCAGATCTGTAGAGGTCTCATGGCAATTGCTGGCAGCAGAGAAATTACAGAGCTCAGGATGCTCTGAACCTTGAAGGCAGTAAGCACTGATGCACACAGAGCTGCTGGCTGCTGTCCACTCTCCTCTGTCTCCCTGCCCTAGTGCCTTATTCCAGTGTTAGTCTACCTCACACAGTCTCAGGTACCATCTCCTGTTCCACTCAAAGGCTGCTTCCACTGCAAGTTTCCCATCCAAGCTCCAGCACCAGCATGCTAATGCAAATACTGAGCTCCCAGGCACAAATCACTCTTTACTCCATCATTCTTACTCTCTCAGTTGTAACTCCAGCACCCAGAGGCCTTGACTGCTTCTTTACCACTTTTACCAGACTTGTCCCCACCAGCAGGAGACCAGCATGTACAAAAACCAAACCAAACCAAAATAGTCCTGTACTCTCTCTACAGCAGTATAGTAAAGCCTGCTGCAGAGGTTTCTTAGGTATGGGGTTGTCAGAATATGTGGGTGACTGGAGCACTGAGTCCTCCTCTGGGCTGAACAGACCAAGAACAGCTAAAAGTCCCAGCTGTCCTTTATCTGCAGTCCAGGATTTCTCTACTGGCAGTCTGTGAACTTAATGTGTATAGTGGGATTTGTATATCACCCTTCTTACTTTTATCCCATCCCCAGTCAGAAAAGCTAATTGTTACAGTGTTTGTTCAAACAAAGTCTAGCATCAGAATTTATCATTGTTTGTTTGTTTGGGAGGTTTATTTGTTGTTTGTTTGTTTGGGGTTTTGATTTGGGTTTTTTGAGGTTTTTGTTGTGGTTGTTCGAGTTTGGGGTTTTTTATATGTAATATATTTACTCTAAGGAAAAAATGAAAACCCAAACCTCAAACCTGTGGTCACATTAGAGTTCCATCACAGTGATATTTTTCAAATATACGTTTCTGTCTAAATTTGAAGAGCTATTGAAAATATAGAAATTGTCACATCTAAAATCATCTCCCTTCTCACCATCTCTCTTTCCCTAATTCTGCCTTCCAACACTACTAGCTCCAGCTTATGTGAATTTGACTGACAAGCCTGAAGCACTAAACTTTTTCATGGCAAAATTATTTATTGTTATTTTAACAAGTTCTGAAAACTAGCTAGATATTTTGATTAGAACTTTTCAAAATGTTTGGTCTTAAGAAGGCCCTTAACATTAGAAATTTCAGCCAAAATAATTGAATTTTTGCAAATCTATAAACAACCCAAGCCATGGTCAGAAAATGATACCTATCAGGCTCTCTTAACAGACAATGTTACCAGGAACCACAATAATTTCATGAGAGAGGATTTGAAGCTGAGGTTTTCCCTAAAAACCTGATGAATAATCAGGTCTGAGAAGAGGAAAGGGAAATCACAATTGTTTCCTTGCTGGAACTGATCCACTCACGATAATTTATGCTTTACCCTTCATTTCATCCAGTGATATCAGCCTTCCATCAGTCCCATCCACCACAGCTTGAAAAATCCTGTTTCAAGTGAATCCCATTCAAATCCAAATGGTGAGGCCAGGTGCTCAACTTAGGAGCAGTAGCTTTAGAATTCCCAACTTCTCCTTTCACAAAGCCCCACAGAAAACAGACCAATTATTATTGTTATTATTATTCAAAAACTAGTTCTGAGAAATACTTTAAATAACAGAGGAAAGCAAAAATGCTAATCCTCTTACATAACACAAATCCCAGATGGCCTTGTGTAGAGGGGAGGAAGATGCCATAATAGCAGTCACCATTATCAACTGAGCTTGGTGACAGATGTTAAAATGATGCAAGTGCTTGAGCTCACTCAGAGAACTTCAGTAAGTCTTTTTGTCATATTTTTCACAGCAATAATCATAAATAAGTAAAAATTCATGTGCAAACACTAATCTTCACTGCAAGTGTACAACTTCTTCTGAATAATACTCAAGTAAAGTTGTTACAGACCCCTCAGTTACAATTCTGCTCCTCAGCTATAGCAAACTGCCACAGTAGCACTAGTGTAGTCTAGCTCTCAATTCCTTACCTCTCCATCAATCTATAAAATATTCAAATAGCAGCACTGATTACTAGTCATACCTGTACTGGTCCTGTTGCCTAATCCATCACGGACTTCTTTTACACCAATGCAGAAACAGCTTTCTTTCTCTGGCTCTACCTTGCATCAAGTTAAAAGGAGGTTCATGTGACATAATGAGTGCACTGGTACCCATTTCCCTGAGCATTTTGTCACAGGGATAACCTTGTAGTTAAGGATGACAGGGCTGCAAAAGAAGGTGGAGGAGGTACTCACCTGCCAGGAGGCACAATCTATTTAATAAAATATCCTGAGATCCTGATTACTTAGCAAACCTGCAGTGCAGGAACAGAAATATTTCTGTGAAATAGTTTTGTTCTCCAGTTTCCCTGGTCTTTGTCCAGAGTGCATGAGGAACTGCGCTTGCTCAGACCTTGTTGGCTCTCAGAATAACATCACCAGAAACCAGGCACCACACAAAACCAAACCGAATGTATTGTATATGATGTTACAAATAAATCTGGAGACAATCTGAGGTCAACAAAAGAAGCCTCCTTATCTACCTCTCTTGGACCCTCTCCCATTCTCATGACTTTGAAACCATTGTTTCCTGTCCTTTTCCCAGGGATTCATGAGAATGACAGAAATTTAACCTGTTGCACTTCCTCACACACAGGTGCTGCTGTAAAACAGCACTTGTTGCAGGTGTCAGTCTGTCCCAGAGCAGCAGAGGAGCTGTTGCCCCACAAGGCAGTGGTATGTGTTTGTTCAGCAGCTGTCCTAGGAAAACTAGGAACTGTTTCACAGCTGTCATGCGACTGCCCCTTAGAAATATCATTCAGTGTGTTACTCCATATCCACTCCATCTCCCCTAATGGAGAAGGAAATGTGGAGGTACTAAACGTGCCCTAGAGACAAAAACATTCCTAATCATCAGTGGAGGCTGAACCCTCTTTTTCCTTGCCCTTTCCTGCAGCAATGAATATCAGGGGGTACCAGCCTTCCCAGTCATGGTATTGATCTGCATCTACACATGTGCAGAGAATAATTTATTAAAATACATCTCTGAGAATCATGACTGAACCAGTGGAGAAAACATCCAAAAAAAGCAGTCTCACTAGTTCAGGAGACTTGGCTTGTAGAAATGAGCTGTTCTTATATTTAAATCAGAGTTGCTCCCATTTCTATTCCTTTGTCTGCCTATTCTAATAATCATGAATCGAATGTTCCTAAGAACCAAGGCAGGAGAAGAATTTAGGAACAGGGTAATAAAATGATTCAGTTAAGGTATGCAGACTACAGCCTTCTCTTGCTGCTCTTCTCTTGTTTCCTACATCTTTCCTGGATTCTGCAAGTAAACACAGGCAGTGTAGTACACTTGGTTGGGAACAGATTCCTTCAAAGGCTCAGCGGGATGATGGCAGTGGGCTCCTTCACCTAATCCCACTGAGGTTCTATTCAGCCACCAGGGTGACTTTAAAAAGCGAGGTCATAATCAGAAAGGAAATGGTAAGGTCCCCCTTTTCTCTGAAAAGCCCAGAAAAGGCTTACATTCAGCTTGATTTTATCTTCTCTTGCAGAGCAATCATTTATTCAAACTACAGTTTAAACATCTCCTCAAAGAGTTAACTTATTATAAATGATCATGAAAGAAAATGCCCATTTATACTGAAATTATAGAGAAGTCTCTTGTCTTTATCAAGTCTCAAGTGTATTTGCACTTAAAAGCTTCCCCCTACCCCCCCTTGCCAACTAGAAACAATGGTGCAGGTGCATTGCCCTTCAGTGAACAATGTATTTATCCTGGGAGGCAGGAAGTTGGTTTCACACCTGTTTCTTCTTTTTATTTGTTCTTGGCCTAGCTAATTTGCTGAATGTCATGATTGGTACAGCTGAGGCTGTCAGAAAGAATTACCACTTTGTAACATGACGGCCTAATTCTGGCAGTTCAGATTTTACAATGATTTGCCTTTTGTTCTTTCTTTCAGTAGCGGTCTGTTTTCTGTACCGCACACAAACTGAATTTGATTGGTAGTAACAGAAAATGTAACAATAAGATAGGCTGCTTTATTAGAGGACTGTCCGTTTGGGATATTATGTCATAAAGGTTCTAAAGACAATGAGGGTTAAGACTCTGATATGGTAAAAAAGGGTCATGTTATGGGCTGAAATAAATACTATTTTGCAGAAATTCATGACCTAGACTTGGAAATTTTTTTTGTCAGAATTCAAGGACCACTGAAAATTGAGACATACTCATTGTCACATGAATATTAAAGAAGTGGCGAGATGTGGTGGATATTTAGTACCCACATATTCATTTAGGTTTTAACTTTATGACCAGCGCTTAATTTTTTAATCTAAATCAAAGTGGACACTTTCAGGAACTGCATTATCCTGTTGACAACCACTTAAATTCTGCAGATCACAGCTAGGAAGTTTTCTCCAGAAGTTAGATCAACATGAGAAAAACAATTTATGCACTTAATGCATAAATTTATGGAATTAATTTTGCTTTGATTTAAACATTTAAGAGAGATACAACTCTCTTAACATTCCATCCCAACAAGGACACCGCTTCCCAGGCTTCTCTGTTTACCTCTGCACTGCAGACCTTTAGAGAACCTCCATTGTGGTGTCCACGTTTCACAGAGCATGGGCCACCTGCAGGCACAGCACCACCACCCCACTGCCTTCCAGAATTCACCACCCTAGACTCATCCACACCACGTGTTCCACCTACACCAATAAGCAGTCTAGAGTCTCAGGATTCAGTCTAATCATGTCGTGGTAGTGAAAAGTGATTAGCTACGTCTTGGGACAATGGGGATGAAGAGAGGGGGAGCAGCACAGAATCATGGCAACATGTAGTCTTTTCCCTTAAGTCACCAGAATGACTGTGAGATACTTGTCAGCTCCTCTATACTACAGAAGCATATTCTAAATGCTACAGGACATCAGTGCCAAAATCACACCATCTTTTGAAAGCTTATATAGGACATATATCATGAGCACTCACATGTGAAACCACATCTTCCCAGGGGCACATAGACAAATAAGCACATAAATAGAGGGTTGCTGATTTCGTGCTGCAAAAGGACACCTCTCCAGCCCTTTGCCAGGAAATGGTGGCAACTTTGGAGCAGCAGCAGGCTATTTTCTGGACCCCTTCTTAAAAGGGTCATTAGCTTCACTAATGCAGCTAAATCAGACATTTATAGAAATGAGGTTTTACAGTTCCAAGTTAGCAAATCTTTTATTGTTTCCTTATCAAAGAGCTTCTGCAAGTCTGTTCTCCATCTGCTTTATCCTTAACAAGATTTATGACAACTCAGGCATCATTGCAATGTTCCATGAGAAGACCATATCCAGCCACTCCAAGACTATCAAAAGAACAGACTTCCCCCGCAGTCTCCATTGAATCTATCTGGGTTTATAATAATCATACAGAGGTGCTCCATCATTGTAGGCCAGTTGCATTCATTGTTTTCACCAGTCATGCTCATATTGCCAATCTGTTTTAAATCTCCGACAGTTTTCTCCTTATGTAACTAACAAGGGTCAACATATCTTAAGTGAAGGAAAATACTCATATCTGCACCTCAAGCCAACCTAACAATCTAAGCTAAGAATTTTTGCCTGCTGCTTATGCATTTTTGACTGTTTCACTCCTCAAGAGCATGCACCAATATTTTCATGTTCTGCCAGACATTTGCCATGGTGCATTTGCTTGTCTTAGGATCTGATCAGTGAGAACAGTTCATTACTTTTGTGGAAAACACCATCAAGATGCTTTCTACGCACTTGACATGAGAAGAATGGAGCCGTTATAAGTTACATATCCTCCAAGAAGACCATACATTCCAGAGGATTCTTGCCCAGAGGACTCCTGCCCAGTCCAGCAGCAAGTTTGTGTATAGTCTATACTGACAGCTTCCTGGACTGCACAGGTTGCCATATACATACACATATATATGGATAAATATAGATAAATGCATGTATATGCATTTATGTATATGTATGTATCTTTACATATGTATATATGTGTGTGCATAGACACACAGACACACACACACACACAGATCTTATAATATACATCTCTGGGTTCATCATGTTTTCTTCACCTGTCCTTCAACATCACGAATTATGAGAGAGTAGCACTAAGATACTGGATTACTCTTTTTCCTGTTCTGTTCAAATCCTTCTTCTTATTTTAGCAAGTTTTCCTGTAGACTTTCCCCTCACCTTTTTTTCCCTCACAAACAATAGATTCCGTTCCCTCTAGTCACATAAATGGACACAATTTCTGGACTGCCCTATCACCTGACACTTAAAATACCTAATATGTATTTGTATTTAGTCTCTCCTGGTTTCTTCACAAACACCACCAAAGAAACAGAACTCAGAGGTCATGTTTCCTGTCCTTGCACTTTCTTGCAGTTTCACAGAACTCAATACATTATACATCAACCAAAGAAACACATACCAACATTCACAATTTGAGAATGCTAATGAAATGAGAAAGAATACTTCCTAATGTCCTGTTACATTTTTCTACTCCTGGCCAGACACTCCCTGCTCACTGAGCTACAGATTTTCTCCTGGTTGAAGGGAGTTAAAAACTGAATCAACACTGTGTGAAAATCTTTTCTGCAGAAGGAAATACTGGTACTTATTTCTGGTGGAGAGTACACTCATTTTTGCTACCTGACACAGCCAAGAGAACTGCTGAGTGTTAATAAATGCAGAATTTTCTTGTCACCATCCAAAGAAAAATTATTTTTAAGTTGTCAAGTAAATAAATTGCTTGCTGTTTGTACAGGTGAAATGTACTGGCACCATACAGGGACTGGTGGGCAGGCAGATCTCAGGTCAGCAGCTTGTACTAGAGATTGCTCAGCTGCACTCACCTCTTACTGAAGGACAAGTTAATGGACAAATCTGTCCTACTGAAAGGGACACAGGAGAGGAGCACTTCAGTCACTGTCTTTAGCTAACCTGCTTTACTGGGGTCCTATCAGCACAGTCACAATTTATTTGGGTCATTTAGAACAGATTAAGTGCACACAGAAGCCCTTTTAAGGCCACAGATGGAGACAGATTACTCAAAGGAAGACAGGCATCTGACAAACAACCTAGTATTAGGTTGCATATCCATAAAAGAAGAGCAAGCAAGAGAATCTCCAAATTATGGGCTGCCTTTTCATGTGCTTGAAGAAATGTCCTAAGAGATAAAAAGGAAAAGAAAGACAAACAAACAAACAAACAAAACAAAGCCAACCTAGGAATCCCAGTCTGACCCTGCTCAAAATAAAGAAATCTCTTATTCCTTCTAACCTTTCTCACAAAAGTAGCCCAGCTGAAGAAAATGCTATAAATTTTGAGTCCCACCTACTGAAATAATTTCCAGACGTTGTTTTACATGTCTGCTTCAGTACCAGACCAGCTGCAGGTGGGTACTTATTGGTGACATTGAGAGTACTGTGTTAATACTTCTGCTCTATCTTCAGCAGATCCAGTCTACGTCCTTGGCTTGGACATACAATAACATCCCTGGTGAACTGACCCCCTAGATGTCCACCACTGCAGAATGCCCACCACCAAAGCAGGGTAGCTGTGGTAAAATTGCAGTCGTGAAAATCTGTCAAAGTCTTGTCCAAAGAGTCATTTACCATCAAAGATCAGTTTTATCACTGGTGTACCTCTCTCCATACCTAGCTGGAGTCCTAGAACAAGACTGGATATTCCTCATGGAATTGTTGTCTGTCACACCTCCCATCCTTGTCTTTCATGATTAGGATGATGTTATCCCAGACTTCCCAAAGACAGACAGGCTTTGACAATGTAAAAATGTTTACCTGCTACCTGATCCAGTGCTGAAGCATAACAACAAGATGCTCCTACACTGCCAGAACCAAAGACACTGGCTGCCGAAGTGCTTACTTCTTTTCAGAAGATTTCTGAAAATTGCAATGATAAAGCCTTGTTAGATGGTGCTAAAAAATGGAGAACCTAGTAGAACTTCAGGACAAAATTTAGTCCATAAAAACCCCCGAAATAAACTGAACCTGAAATCCCACAAATAGTTCCAGTACATTCATATTATATGGAAAAATTGAACATAACTGAATGAAAGAGACCATCCCAGACATTCATAAGATGTTGAGAATCAAAGTGATAAGAAAGATGTTATTTTATGTTCTATATCTCAAATTCTTGTTTGCAAAGAACTGTCATCTGAGCACTCCAGCAGGGGGCTGTATAGCAAAATAACTGCTTGACAGAAAAAGCAGTATTGGTGCTAGAACCTGTTGAGGTCACTTTTGCATGACTTGTTGCCAAGAAAACTATAGAAATCTTCTTTAAAAAATTAATTTTAGAATTAGATTTTAAAGAATATACTGAGGCAGCTGGGGCAGATTATTTTGAAAAAACAAAGTTGAGAATTTCATTGGCTGGATACAAGAGAGGATTCAAATTCTTCTAGAAGAGTCACTAATACTAATCTGAACTGGTGAAAACAAATCCTGTGATCCAGTCACAAGGAAACAATTAACTGATTGCAAATTATTAAAAATTATTAAAGTCCAGGGATTAGTTTAAGATAATTCTTGTATTCCATATGCATTAGTGCCATAAAAAGCAGGAGGAGTAAACAATTGTTTATTTAATGCAAAATCGTGTTTAAAATTGACACAGATACAGTGAATTTAGGGAGAGAGGGGACTATTTTGATCCTGCAGTTTAACTTATATAAAGCAGGACAAAAAAAGTATAAAATTTCTCTTGTGACAGAACTGCTCTTTGACTGTACATATTTTATTTAAAAACATACATAGTATTTAAATGTAAAAATTTTGCTTCATGGCAATAATTATTTTTAATGATATCCCAGTTGTTTCTGAAAGAACTTATAAATTAAGTTCCACAAGGATATAGTAACTTTGAACTGTTAAATAGTAAAAAATATTATACTTTCTAAGGAACTGGATTAAAATCAAGAAGGTTTGCATAAAAAGTTCATGGATTTGAGCTTTTCATGCTTGATCAGAGTTCATTCAGACTACAAGTTTCCATGTAGCTTGGTGCTAACAAGAGCTCAATGGGGCTTATCCATCCACTTTTACTATAAAGCTGTAAGGCCAGCTGCAGCACCATGCAGATTCAGATTCTAAATTTGCAGTTTGTTTTCCACAATTTTCTCTCAAGAAATTATGAAGAGATTGTGTCAATTGCCAAAATGCAGAGCAAAGAAACCCTTCTCTTAACTTGTGACCCTGTGTTATGACCACTAATTATGAAGCACTGACATTTTAGTTTCATGATAACAACTGCAGTTTGCTACCTCTGTTTCTGGAAACCATTCAGTCATACTAAACAACAAGAATGAGAGGGCTCATGCTCTGATTTATCTTCATCTGTACTTTTGCTCCTTTTATATATATGATGAGTCTTAAGAACAGACTGGCCACTACTTTCTGACAAGGAGGGGTGTCTATTCTCATAGCTTTGTTTGACCCCTTTTGTAAACAAAATGCTTCCTTGCATTGTCTTCTGAAGCACCCTAAAAATTCTGATGGGAATCTGTAGGTAAGATACTCTTTAGAAATAATCAGTGTCTGCAAAGGGGAGGATTGAGAAAGTATTTTTGTTTGTTGAAAGATGTTTATCCAGTACGTTATCTCTCTCCAGGAGACTTGAAATGGGAGTAGACTCACCCCAATTGTGCACAGTTTCTGCCTCGTGGGTTAGAGTCTAACTGCTGTAGACTGCATGTACAACTTCTCTTTGATGTCCATGTGTCACGTGTCTCTTACTGATGATTTGCAATCTATTGTGCCTTTGGCAGGATGGAGATGCTCAGCTCTGTGATAGAACCATATATATCAAGGTCAGGTAGAGATTTTTTGAAGGGAAGAAGTGTAAACAGTGGTGTTCATACACAGAAGAATGAAGGATCAGATAAACAGCACATGTTCAGTTGCTCATACAGAGCTGGAGATGACACATTATTTGTTTTGAATTTTCAGAGTCAGGACTCTGACTAAGCCACACCTAAACTTCCTGTTCCTCACACTTACTTCCTTTGTGAAATCTCATTGTAATACCAGAGAGGAGTAAAGTTTTAGGGCTGAAAATACAGCCCTATTTTATTTTATTTTATTTTATTTTATTTTATTTTATTTTATTTTATTCTATTTTATTTTATTTTATTTTATTTTATTTTATTTTATTTTATTTTATTTTATGTTATTTTATGTTATTTTATTTTTATATATTTTATTTTTTATAAAACCAGAATATGTTCTCTCACTCGTTGTCTCTGAATAATTGCTATTTAAAGGCATTCAGCTTACATGTAAAGAACCATTACTTCCAACTATTATGCTACAAGCTCTAGCTGGACTTGGAAGAGCATTGACATTTGTACCCTATCAACAGTAATGAGGGTTTCAAAGCTACAATGAGCTTGGATACAGTCAAGTTTTGATTAAGGTTTTGATTAAGAGATGAGATTTTCCACTGTTTTTCATAGACTTTTGCAGATATAATTGAATGAAACTTAGAGAAGAATTCAGCTAAGCTATTGGACAAGAATCCATCTCTGTCTTTCTTAGGCATATTGCCTTGTCAAGGCCAAGATAGTGGTGATAAAAATAAATTATTCCACACCACCTGAACAGCTGGATCACAATTTTCACTAACCCCATCCAGAAGTTGTTAGTGTGTTATAATTGATACAAAAAATTATTTTGGGAACCTGAAAACTGGATTCATGTTTATGTTCAGGTCTCTTTGCATGATAATGGATTTCCTTACATGCTAAATTTAATTTTCTAATTTTAATTTTCTGAAAAAAGAGAAAAAATAATTTTAATAATAAATCAGATATTAAAAAGTAACATTATGGTTCAACACACACTTTGCACACAATTCTGGTTCTCAGCACATGAAGTCAGAGAGGTAACTCAATCTATCATGCTGAGATAACCATCTAAACAATGCCATGCATTACTGAAAGAGGTAAACAATTCTTGAGAGCAGACAGGTGGTGTAAAACCATAGCAACAGAAGGCCTGGACAACATGGTACAAATGCAAGCAGAACTCTCCGTATGTATTGGTTTGTCCTCTGCCTAATGTAAAATTATATTTTAGCTCCAGAGTATTTCAAATTTAAATGAATTTGCTTGCACTTGCCATTCATTTCTTCATTCTTTGCACCTGTCTCCTCCACCCCTCCTGATTTTGGTCAACATTTGGTGATGAGGTGCTCTTCAATCTCCAACCAGGACCTAAGCTCAAACTGTGGACTATTTCCCTACCAGAAAGTCCTACCCCTGCAGTTTTCTCCCATCTGACCTGCCACCACCACTGTGTAATTCCAGAGTGGGTGGCAGACTGCTCGATTTTTATTCACATGCCCCACAGAACCAACACAGAGTGAGAAGTGCCAGCAAAGACTTTCAGAGAAAAATCTTGTCTTCTTCAGTTCATCTAGTGAATAGATGATCTGGCAGATCTCAGATTGGTGGAATTTTCACCAATTCCATCAAGATTTTAGGCAGTTATGTCAAGAGGACTGGTTTGTTACAATTTTAAATCTTATATGCAAACTACCTTAGTCTGTGTTTACATTAGCATATTGGTGTAGAGCAGTTGTGCATTCTTGAAATAATTATCAGTCATCCCCACTTATTGCACATTGGCTGAGTTCACAGAGAGGTTTTAGTGTTTGCAAACGCCCCTTTGGGGCTCTGCTACAGGTGTACACCAAATGGGCTGTGGCCCTTCAGGGGGATATAGGAATCTCAACCAACATTTGGTCCTATAGTGAGCTTGGAAACACATTTGCTGTAGGGGTCTTTTGTGTAGGACACCACACTAAATCTAGAGTGAAGTAGGATGCCAAAATTATGTACAGTGCAGATATAAAGATCTCATATTAATTGCTTTAATCTATCTGTTCTGATGAGTTAAATTATTTGCTAATATAGTCATATCTTTATGCCAGCTGAACTCAGACTTTTCCGCTTCCACCTATCATTTAACTACTTCTGTTGTTCTTCCATTGCTTCAGTCAAGGGTGTATCTCCCTTGATGTTACTTTTCCTGTAAGAACACTCTTTTATACTTTTCTCACCTATCATTTTTCCATTTTAGTAATTCAATCCATTAGCAATTACCTAGCACATCCTTGACTAGCAACGAAAGTGAATGTAGCTGTCTACAACTGACCCATTGTCAAGGCTCTCTTTATAGCTAATAGAAAGAAATAGGCACTTTTAGGATATGATTCATCTTAACCTACAGTAGATACTTAATGTGGGTCAGATGAATCATGTCTCTAAAGTACCTACTTCTCCTTACTGACTGCAAAAGAAGCTTAGTATGACTAGATGAGATTTAGATCTCCACACTGCAGCCATCTAAGATCAGTTGTTTTCCAGGCTCTCTTCCATCTTTTCCAGCTTGTTTTTCATTTAATAGAGTGGCAGCAAAAGCCTGGCAATCTGGATGAAAGTAGATAAAACAAGAGCACTCAGGTACATATTTTTCTGGTGGAGAGGGGAAGATTTGGACTCCAAAGAATCAGTTTCTGAACATGTTTTCTGTAGTGAGAGAATGGGTGGATTCGTTTCTAAGTGATGTATATGCTGGGTGATATTTGTGTTAGCCTCTTTTGCCTGATTTGGATTAAAGAAAGAACAGCTCATGCTTACTTTGTACTGACCTCAGATGAAGCAACTAGCAGCAGCATTTATATCCCACCTAGATTCAGTGCTGGCACCTTCCTTGATGAGCCAACAATCCAACTGTGTGAATGGAAAGATAGATGAAATCAATTAAAGTAATCAGCAAACACTGGAATAATTAATCACTGAAAATCAGAGTATTCACCTCTTGAGGAAAATGAATTACTTCAGATTTACCCAAAGATGATCCAGGGCACTATTTAGATGCAACTACATATCTGTCTGTCAAATGAGAATTGGGTAGAGTGTGGGGATTTGGTTTCACATGCAGATTGCATTTACAGGGCATGTTGAGTACTTAAGTATTTAATAACAAAGCAATTAGTTATTTACGCAGAGAACAATAAGACTGCTTTCGAAATATCCATCTCATTGCCATTAAAAGCAAATGAAGTGATTATGAACAGTGTAACCACACAATTAACTGATTAAATCCACGCTCTTCTCTATACCAGACCTGCTTTTCAATTCGACTTCTATGATTAAAAAAATAGGCTTGTACATAGTGACGTATACCTAAGCCTTCTGAGCATAAGTGAAATTTTTAATTAAACATGTATGTTTCAAGATAAACAGCTTTCTCAAATATAGGCTAATGAAAGAGTAAGTATTCTGACAGAGGTGTAGAGCTCACAAAAGTGGCTCTGTGGAGAGGGGGAGCTAATAAAATGCCAGACAATGCTGAAGTATTTGAATATTACAAAAATAATTTATTGTAAATATACTCCCTTTTTGCACGTACAGTAGTAATTTTTCTGCCAAACAGAACAACAGTCAACAAACTACAATTTATACAATGTAGAAGGGAGGGAAGTTCCCAAGTTCTTACTGTAAGTTTTCATGTCATGTGTTAAAAGTTATTTTTTTGTTCAAATATATTTTGGTGTGGAATAACTGAGATTAATTTTCCTGAAAAAGGCAACTGATGAGATTTTATGATTGTTGCATAAAGGCAAAGAATTCCATTTTCAGTTTTTAAAGATCACAATATCCTCCTTCTGCCCCAAACATTTTTAAGTATTGTATTTCCCTACAAAATAGATGTTGACACACTGGTGATACAGAACACTGGCTGGATATATAAGGAGTCTCATTTATTTATTTGTTTATTTATTGTTTTCATGTCTTGCTGTATGTTCCAGTATAGTGTCCAATCTAAACAAAGACAGAGAGTTTTAAAGGTGCTAAACCCTATCAAAATACCAAACTTGTCAAGGAATTGAATGAGAACCGCATTCTAAGTCAGCTGTGGAGAAATTAAAGTTTTAGAGGTAACACTTCTTCCATATTGCACTCACTATGACAAAAAGGAGAGCTTTGTGATTGCTTTGCATAAGAGCTTCAAGACTAATTATATGCATTTCACAGAAAAGAATCAACAAATCTAGCAAAGAAAGATGCAGAATATGAGAAAAACCTGCCTCCTGACAATGCAGGATGCTTTTTGCTAGAAGTTTATTTTTCATACATCAGTCACTCCATTTTAAATTTTACAAGCAGCATTACTAGAAATTGCCTGAAACTTATAAGTGGGAAAAAATATTAAAATAGCTAATAGCAAATTGCTTGAGATATCTGATAAAATAATGAAACAGTTCAGACTCCCTCTGTATGGAAAGCAGGCCTCAATTCCCCCAAAAAAATGAAATACATAAGTGGATTTTCAAAACGTGTGTCAGAAAAATTGATAATGGTTGAGGAATGAGAGGTTTAGAAATATTCAGCTGAAGAGCAGTTAGTCTTGTTTTCTGATAAGCTGTCAGAAAACAGCTTTATATTTTGAGCTTGGATGGGCCTAATAGTTTAGTCACCATGTCAAGCATCAGTAAAACTTCATTCTGTCAGCAGTAGACTTACAGTGTGCCACTACATTTTAAAATGAAGAGTTGGCGTGAACTCCGTAAACCATAACCTCAGGCTCTTCCTGGAACTGTGATACACCCACGCCATGCAGCCTTCACTGAATATCGTGTTAACACTCCTCCCCCATGCACGGCTGTTGTACTGTATGTGAACAGCAACAGTCAAATATAAGACTAAGAACCAGCTGCACCCTATTATTCAGTTCACTTTCAGATTTGCATACTTACCAAATATTCCCTCAGTGGGATATTCGTTATTTCTAGTATTTTACTTAGCACCAGTACAAAATTTACCACTAAAATAGGTTTTTGTCAGAAAGGATGTTTGTTCTTTGAAAAGGCATTGGATCGAAGATATATATTTCTTCCCATGAATTTCCACTGAAGCACAGGGGAATTTGGCCTAGAATTTCAGAGACTACAGTTTTAAGGCAGCTCCATCCTGTGCACTGCTTTAAGCTCAGGAATGTCAAGGCTTCTGGGAAACTTTCATACAGGATTAAGAACCTGAATCCTTGAAGCCTCACCTTTCTCACTTTTACCAAAAGAGCATCCTGGAACTTAGGAATCAAAAGCTCATGTTAAATTTTGGAAAAAAATTATGTTGTTTGAAAATCTGTGAAAAGGTAACTCTTTTATCTGTTTGGGGTGGGGTTTTTTTTAATTTTTTAATTATTTTTTTTTAAGTGTAGGTTTGGGACCTCATTCTTTGCTTCAGGAATGAAAATTCTTTACTTACTTCTAGACCAGGAAAGTACATGTTTTCTGACTGGAAGGGCTTAGACTGGAACAAAAGATGTTGCTAAAATCCCTCAGCTCCTCCCTGGGAGCTATGAACTTTGCTAGATTACATAGTTCACTCCACTAAAGCAGTACTATGAGCTACATTACAAAGTATTACAAAGTCAAGTCACTTCCTGTAGCAAAACAACCTCTTTTTTTTTTTTTTTTGTGTATGTGTGTATTGGAATAAGAGGAATCTGCAAATTCCTGGAATTTACCACTTTTGAGGCAGTGACATACTTTTCAGCACTAAGAGCAGTGGTAGTTGGTATTACTTTTACTTTTTCCCTTTCTTTTGGGGGATTGTTAAAAATACTCATACATTGGCAGACTCGGAGGTCTCCTAAGCCATCAGTCTGGACACAACATCAGCTGCTAGAGCTACCATTGCAGCTGGTGGGATTCACAACAGAAATAGTCACCTTCAGCTTACATCTGCTCAAACCCTATGGGACTTAATCTGACCACTGATATAGTGATTTTTTCTTAGACATTAGAAAATAACAACGATAGGGATAAGTGAAATTTAAAGGAAAGCAACAGCAAGAAAACAGTGAAGTCATGAAGCAACTGAAGAAGAAAAAATAAGAAAAAGAGTAGGAGGAAGAGAAAACAGATCCCGGTGAACCAACAAAAGAGCATTGTTATTATGCAAATCAGCTACCTGTGACTCCCTCATTGACAAGTAGTCACATCTATTCCTACAGATTATGCCTTAGTTTTAAAAAATGGTGTTGGACTTGGTTAAGTTAATTGCTCCGGGGGCTGACATGAATGAAGGATATAGGTGGCTTGAGAGAAGTAAAAATAAGGATTTGGTATACTACAGCATATGTATAGAGGAGGGAAAGGGCAAGAGGAGACTCTGCAGCAGTATCTGTAAGAGATCATGCACTTCACCAAGTGCTGCTAATGGGATAGCTACAGTCTCCTTTGACTCCCTGCTAAATCCAAACCTGGCAGAAATACAGTAAAGGCAGTGAGCTCTGTTGCACTGTCATAATCATATCATAATAATATCATCGTAACAATACACCAGTTCTGCAAGAGAGTGCAAAGAAATAGGAAGTGATGGGACAAGTAAAACAGGATTCCTTTGGGTCACAAATACACTAAGGAAGCATTGATCATTCTAAAACACTGTTAGAGGGCTGTAGTTCTGGTTTAATTAGTTTAATCTGAATATGGCTCAAGATTTGTAGAACACTTTAGACACACATGTATATATACAACACAGGTGACACACTGCGGGGAATTACATGGGCTTGGAAGGCCAACTGTCTGCATGCAGAAAGGGAAACAAAAGCCACAAATAACACAAGAGCTCTCCTACCTGGGGGAGTGACAGCTTGCCAAATGCAACCTCCAAAGGGAAGACCCAGGGAAGATGCCCAACCTCTTTGAGCTACAGTGCCTCTAGCCAAGAAGCTGAGACTGGCCTTTACCTGTTTTCAAGGGAATTAATGCTGAATTGGAAGATGTTCTAAGGAGAGAAGACAAAGAGAAATGAAAGCATTGCAATTAAAATTATATCCAAAATAAGACAGAGAACTCAGATTTCAACCTGAAGACAGTATGTGAGAGAGGGGAAACAATCCAAAATATCTAAAGAACAGACACAAGAAGTTTTTGTGACAGGCTACTATCTGGAATTTTTATGGAACTGCTCAAATCAGGTAATTCAAAAGGAAAGACCAGCAAATAAACCAGTAATATTTGAGAAGAAAAAGAGTAGGATTCCATCAGTGGGGCCTCAGGAATGTGTATTGTTTATAATGTAGATAGAAAGAAATAATAATTTTCCATGGAATTATATTGAAAAATGTATAAATGTAGTAACAGATTACCAATAAATATTTTTTAAGTTAATGGCATAGTTATTCCTTGATTTTTTTTTTATTTAAAAGATAATTCATATTTAACCTAAGATATAGCTGATATAGCCCATCTACCTGAGCTTTGCCAAGCCATTTAATCTTCTTTTACACCATGAGTTAGTTAACAGAGTAGGTATAAAATGTACAGTAAAGAAAAAATGGAGCCAACTAGGAGATGGCAGCACTGAGTGTGAAAATATTATTAAAGGTTCTTAAAAACATGATAGAGAACAAATATTAAAAGCTTTTCACAAATAGCAGCACAAAATGTAGGAACCTACAAGTTCAGTTTGGGTGCTGACAACTGAGAGACACCATCAGTATGGAAGAGAACTGGGATACCATGCAACAGAAATGTTATATTGACCCTGAGGACTGAGCTAATAGAAATTCATGAATTGCCTAATTAATACGACATATGGAAGTTCCTGCAATTGCAGGTTCATAACAAAAATAATTACTGTAAGTTAGGAGCTCTTAGGTGTTAATGACAGCAAAGAGGAAGGTCACTGTGATCATTTCAGTATTGATCAATCAGGAATTCATCTGACCTACCTTCAGATGTCTACAGTGTAGACATATTTTCCCTCTCTGCTCCACCCAGGCTCTTTTGCAGTCAGAGACAAACAGGCACTTCCAGACATTATTGATCTGACCTTTTTCAGTCCTTTACTTCAGAATGAGAAGAATCACTTATTTCTCTCTATTGATTATGAAAGAAGTCTAGACAAGTGCATGAGTTTGGGATGTCTACATTGTCAATATGCTTGAAATGAACTAGGTAAGTAAAGCCAATATGAAAAAGACAAATGCAATTTTCTGATACGTTACTCAAGATTTTTCTCTGAAGCAAAGAATAGTTTTTTTCTTTTACAAAGTACTATGAAAAACTTTATCTGGAATACTGTGTAAAAGCTCAGTAATTCACATCCCAGGAAGATACATTAAAGCTTTTCATAAAGAAGGGATAATGGGATGATCTGAGGAAAGGCAAGATTACTATATAAGATGAGACTAAAGAGCTTGTATTGTTTGTTTAGCAAAATACAGCCTAGGATGAAATATGATTGCTCTCTACAAAAAAAAATGGTGATGGCAAAAGCCAGCAAGGGAAATAATGCTCCCAAAACTAAAGTCTGTGGGTGCATATATGTTGGATAGCTGAGTTTGCACGTTTTTTCCTTTATGGTCATTGCCGCCTCATCTGCTTATTCACTTCCAGGACCTGATGAGGAAGAAATCAACCAGTTGCCACCAAAACAGAATGCAGGAACCCTCAAGCATTCCTAGCACATACATGCTACAGTTGAGAGCATGCAACATCTACTCTTTATTTCATGCCATGGAAATGCCTTTCTGTGGGCTGCAACACAGTTCTCACACTTCTAAATATGAAAAAAACAGTAATGTTTTAGGTGTGTGTGAGCACTGTATGGGTAATATGGTGTGGATTGGGTTCATCTGCTCCTCTGCCCTACAGAGGATCAGCCTTGAATATCAGGCAGTCTGTGCTGGTTGGGCTAGGGGACTGGAGATCATTCTGTTACACAGGAATGTAACTATAGCTGATGTTGAAAGTATACCAAGCCCACGTGTATAGCAAGGCCATGAAGAGGATCATGATGGAAATTAGATAATTTCTAATCACCACAGGAACGGAACTAAGAAACAACTTTCCCTTTGCTGCTGCAATAATGAGAAATGAACCAGCTTCAAAAAGAAGCTGATGTGTTTTGTGATGCCTCCCACAGCAAGGGGTGATTTTTAGGCTGGGTCCGAGCTGTCATGTTCTTGTCCATGAAACACCTATACTTTCAGCAGATACTAGTTTTACCTTACTCGTTAGTATTTGCCAAGTGGTGTCTCAGTGGAATGAATCAAGTACAAAATGGAGTCTGATTCACCTTTTCATCATTCTCTTAGAAATGTTGTGTGGCTTTAAGTCCTGTTTTCTTATATACTATGCTCCCACTTGCAAGGAAGCTTTATAAAAACAGGTTGTTTTTTCTTTTTTGGGGGAGGGGGTGATTTATGTGAAGAGCAGTTTGAGAGGTTCAAAGAGTATCAAACGCCAAGAAAACAGCCCTCACCTAATTAAAAGCTCATTTACTCCAAACAGAATTGCTACAGTGGGCTACAGACTGTTTCTGATCTGTTTGAAAAAAACCTTTTCTGATGATGCCAGATGAAATACCATACACAATGTTTTTTCCAAGCACATATACTTGGTTCTCTTTTACATATAATGAAGATAAAAGGTCTGTCTGCATACAGGTTTTCTGAATATCTAACCATATGCACTTGTCTGCATCTATATATACGCAGAGAGAGGTATATAGGGGCTATATTAGTAGTCCATGAAGAAACTAAGTAAGAAATACAGGTTTTTCTCCCTTTTTTTCTTTTACTTCCCTTTATTTTTCTTTTTACCATTTTTTACTTTTCTTTCCTTTTTACCATTTCTTTCTTCTGTGCTTTCTTAGCCATGTTTCCTGCAACCCTGCTGTAGCAAGGTACTTCAGCACGTGCTTAACACTGCAAATCTTTTTAGCATATATAGAGAGCACACATTTAGGCATGACTGCAGGTTCCTAAACACACACAGTGCTTCACATTTTTCAGGACAGGCTAAGGAACACCTTTTCTCTCTTCCCACCATCTACACTGTCCTTCAGAGCATATTTCCATCAAACCCTTGTGATGTGGTTACAGTAACATGGAAGGATGCCCTTCCCTGCTCATGCTGCAGTTTACCAAACACTCAGCTTGACAGTTACAAGAAACATCCAAGGCTTTGGTCTGAAACTCGTGTCAGAGCATCACAGTGCCTTGCATTTGCTATTTGTAATGAATAGCGTCTGGGATTTACCTGCAACTGTCACAGACAAGCTACTTACTAATGAAATCTGAGCTAGTGTCAAAAAAGGAGAGGACTCCCTTAGTTTGTTTATCACCTCATTAGCAAAATTAATTAGCAAAAACACTTCATCATGACAATCACAAATGAATCCCCAGGCTACCTACCTGTAGATTTTGGGATGAAACCTTTTCCGGAAGGACTATTTACTCCAGAATCTGAAGTTAATTCAAGCACTAACCCCTTTCAGGTTTTAATTTGCCGTGTGCTCACAAAGATATAAGGAAGCTCTGAAATGCAAGTGCTTGATGTATTCACTGTCTGCAATACTTTGTAGAGCTTCCTCAGAATTGTGCATTTCAAACACAAGGATAACATCCAGCAGTATAAAATCTTTAGGAACTTATAATTTTTGTAGTCAGAAAAATATTTACAATTCTCTCCTGAATAAATGATAACATGATGCTAAAAGCACAAAAACAGAGAAGAAATTTATAGATTATGGATTCTCTGGGCACCCTTAAAAGCAAAGCATAATTACATTAATAAAATGAAAAGGGAACTTGAAAGTAGAGTCAGGATTCACACAGTAAAATCAAACAAAAATGTGTTAATTAAATGCCAAATCAAACTGGTGCATTTTTTAACAAGATTTAAGGTCTTGCAATGATTTGCTTATTCTGCTTAACAAAAGGAAAGGAGTTTCACAGCATGGGAGCTGAGAAGAGAAACACCCTAAAACCGACATCATCTATTTAACAAACAGAGATAAGAGTTTTTATTCAGCTAATAAATAGGTATTGTTTTCTTTAACTGTTGGTGAATGTGCACCAGAAATAAATAGAAAATATTTCAGTTTTACTGTCTTATTTCCAGCCTCTTGCCATTCTGTTCTGTTCCAAAAATTTTGGCAGCTGCTAAGCAGCCAGCAAATGCAAGTGAGTGACGTTCCAGAGAACGGGATGACCTTGCCACCAGTAAATCCATGTGGACAGGTTGGAAGAAAGCTCATGTCTACAGGGCAAGACAGACAGATGACAGTTTTTTCCCAGGGTAAGACAACTCACTTGGTGGACACAACAGACAATCTGGCTACTGCATCTGTAATCCAGATGGTCATTAGTATTTGAGAATGGCTCACTATTACTGAGCCCAGTCTAGTTCATTTAATGTAGATGACCTTCTTTGCATCCCCTCCAAACCACAGTCACTTTTTGCCTAGAGGACCCCCAGCTTTAAATATGATGAGCATTAAAGAACATTACTGCATGCAGACCCAGGCATTTAATTTGTGCAGTTTATAAAATGTACATCAGGAATAATATGCTGTATTTTGGGGCATACTACAATACTTCATGACATGTTTCCTATGTGCATAATTTTGGTATAGCAAGGGTTTTTTTGTTTTGCTTTGTTTTATTGTGAAACCATTTGAAGTTCAGATTTTCAAAAGATAAAAATGGGCAGAGTTTCTCTGAGATTATCAACTGAAGACCTGAATCTTAAAGCTCTCCTTTAAAAAACATGCAGAGGGAGTTTTCATAGGGCTGTAAAAACAAGTGTGAAAAGACCGGATTCAAAACAGGACCCAGTATTTTCTTGATTTTTAGATCATTAGAATTTCTGTTTTGTTTTGGGCAAATAATAAATTGCTTGAAGATTTGAGAAGGGATTGAAACAAAATTTACCTCAACCTATTTCCCTAATAGTTTTCTTTTTATGCAGGTAAAATAGAAACACAAATTAGAGACTAAAACTCTGAAATATTTTTTCTTTGTTTTCTGGTGATTTTACCATTCATCTAAACACTTCAAGTATTTCAGCAGATTTGAGAGGGTACCCTCAAAACACTTCCTTTATTTCTATAAGCATTTGGGCATGTTTTTCTTCATGCTTGAGAAGGCAGATTTTTTAAAAAGAAAAATAGTTGTATCTGGGTCAGTGTTTACAATTTACAGAACAGATGTACTAGAGAGATGTTGCAGATGTCCAGAAGGTGACATCCACTTGAACAATCAGATCCTAGAAATCTAGATCTTAAAGGATCCTAGAATGGATACCCAAAAATTGAGATCTTTGTGTTTGCCAATTATTTAAAAAGAGATATTCACTAATTGAAAGGAAACATATTTTGTGGTTAAGACTCCTTGGTAGAATATGGGTAATTTGCTTCCAGTTCTTATAGATTTCCAGGATGACTTGGGAGAGGTGTCATAAAAAAAAATATTGAAAGATATTTTCATGACTAAGATTTAAGGTGGATTTACATAGGATTCAAGAGGCCTAAACAACTAAGCTGTATCTCCATGGATGTATTTAGGGTGATCAGAAAGGTTTAAGCATGATTTTAAGAACTGTAAAACTTCAGCCATTTGAATGATATGAAAAGTGAGTAAATGCCATGTCATTTGCATGAGAAGGGTATAAATTCTCACTTGCATCCCTATCTGTGATGACTGCTCCACTGTGGTTCACCAAAAGACACCAGCTACACACAGCTCTTTCAGCTGGTCCTTCCACACCCTTGAAAATTACATGAAGCATCAAATTCAGCCCAAAATCAAGCTAGTGGCAGTCTTCTCCGTTTTAAACAACTGACTTTTATCCAGAAAATTGGCCACACTCTCTTCAACCTACAGACTTACAAATAACTTCTGTCCCTACCCAGAAAACATCTCACCTGATTAAACACTGGTCTTACTCTGTCCTTCCTGTTGAAAGTAGGCCACTATTCAAAGGCATGAAAGATTCATGGCACTGGAGAGAGGAAAAAGATATGTAAAGAGCCTGGATGTATAGCCCACTGCCAGGAAAACCCTGGAAGTTAATTGTCCTAGGTTCTGTTTGCTGCTTCAGGGATGGCAAATATTTTTTCAACTAAGAAGTCTTTGGATGCTTGAACAGTGTAGTATGAAGTCTGAGTGCACCTCCATATCTCAGTTACCCCTCTCTACAAAGCAAGACGACTTCCCTTCCCCTGCCCTTTATCAATCCTGACGTTACATTAACTTTTTCAGAATGGGAATTTTCAGGGCAAGGACAGCTCTTTCTAAAACCCACATGGAAAATGCTCCATGTAATGAGGCCTGCTGTACACCAATAATACCTTTTTCTCAGCTGCAGACTCACGTTTGATGCCCAAGAACAAAATCTCTCTATAAACCTCTCTATATACTATCTGTTCTAGAAAAAAATAAATAGAAAATCCAGACTGTTGTTACCTAGTCTGTTGATAACCCTGTTCCCAGCAAAGCTATGCAGCACAGCAGCACAGCTGCCACCTCCACCCATCAGCTGGGCTCATTGTCAGGCAGGAATGCCCCGGGAGGCACAGCTGATATTTGTGTCCTGCACAGATGGGCACTTCCCTTCCTGCCCTGGGTTTGCTGGAGTCCCTGAGTAGGGGCTGCTGCAGGGTGGAGTTGAACCCTCACATCCCCCAGTCATTCTTGTCCTTCACCATCCCTCTCCAGACCCTTCAGTTGGAAGGGGAGCTCTGCTGTCTTTCTCCAATGGACACTGGCACCAGGGCGACCTTTGCAGCCTTGAACTCCTTTGCAAGGGATGTCAAAACCACTTTCTACATTCATATAAGGTCAGTTCAGAAACCAGTAACAGCAAGATAAGGACGTTCCCCAGCTGTCAGGGTTGCATATAGAAGAAAAAAAAAAAGTCCTCGACCATTATAAAAATGAGTGAACTCCAAAAGCGATGGATTTTTTTACATAGCCTGACTACCTGTCAACGTTTCTGGAGTTTCAAGAGGGGGAGCTAGTTAGCTTAGAGAGTCCAGGCTGTTAGAGAAACTTCCCTTGGCAGCCGTCCACAGCTTTCAGATTTTAAGTGAAGCAGAATGAAAACGGAGTTCACAGCTTCAGACGCATCCCTGAGAAGCACTTTGTATAGCATTTCTGCTCCTGCTTTCCCCATAAACCTGACTGATTATTGAAGATATCACATCGTCACAGCATGAAAGCTGATTATGTCTTGACAAGCGAAAAAACATAAACAGAATTTTTAATCATGAGACACACAAATGAGCTTGTAAAAAGCTTAGGAATGTATAATATACAGATCTAAATAACCAAGGGAATATAACCTTATATACAAAATGACCTGTGACTGAAATTCTTGCATCAAAGATTTTAGCATAGAACAAAATTTCACATAAGAAACGTCAGCAAAGAAAAGTCACTCATATCTATGCAGACAAGAACTTTCCTCTTAGCAAAATGAAATGCATTCATTTGTCCTTAAGAAACATGGAGGAGTCTCAGGCCTTTGCAGAATCTTGTAGCAGTTTGCTCATTACATGGAACAGCAAGTAACTTTTACAGCTCTTGCTGTTTCTGAGTTTTCAGAACAAAGCTCAAATATAGTCCCTTTGTGTGGTTTATCTCTTCATTTGCTACTCTTCTTCCTTGGTTATACACTTCCCACCCATGCACACACCTGTGTGCTCATCTGCCTTTTGAGGTGCTGTCAGTGGCAGAGCCCTGACTGGGGCTCCTCCCTGGGCAAACACTCACACGAGTATGCAGCGTGGGCCAAGGGATGTTGTATCCCCTGTAAGAGCTCACTGTGAAATGTCATTCAAGGTTTTGTACAAGATCACTCTACTACTGCACCTTTTTCTATTTTTTTTTTCTTAGATATGCTCTTTTAATTGAAAACAATTTGGCAAAATTACCAGTTGTTACTTCAATGGCTGGAAGTGTTCAGCAGGCTATAAATGTTATGCTGCATTTGTCCCATCCAACTCTATCAAGCCAAGCAGTTCAAATGGCAAACAACTTCTATAACCCTTTTTTCCCACCAAGCTCCTGCTCTAAACATTTAGACCTGGCAACAGTGGAGATGCAAAAGGACCGTGCTGTGCTCTGAAAGTCACACATGGTGACTCTTGTTCTAAACTCATCTTTATTTCTCATTCTTGCTACAAAGTGATACCATGACAGGTCAGGTCCCACTACATGTAACTGGTGCCAAACACTGACTCCATTCCCCTTTATTCCATTTCTGACTCCAGCTTTTCTAAACAGAGTTTTGTGGCCAAAATCATTTGCTGTGCTGAAGCAGGTAGGAAATCATATTGCTATTGTCAATGTCCCTCCACAATTCTGCAAGGATAATCTCTCACAGTTGATACACTAACTCTTGTTTTTGTAACACCACCTTTCATGAGGAGACAAATGTTCTGCTCCATGGTGAAACTGATGCTATTTATATGTCTCTTGCTAAAAAGGAAATGTTGAAATCAGTGGAATCATTGTCATTGACTTCTTTCAACTCTTGACTTTGAATTGGAAAGCTATTAGGGATTCTAGGAGTATGGGGAAAAACCCAGAAAACTCCATGATCTCATGGTCTGGAAACATAAACTAATTTTTTTTGTGTGTTAGCATTATTTTATGAGGGTTTTTTCCATTCTAAGTTTTGAACCTTACGATGTAGCTTTCTTTCTGCTTTACTTGTCAACTGCTTTACAGATCAGCCTTCCTCACTTAGACATATGTCAAAAGAGAGTTAAGAGCTGATTGTTACCACCAAAAATGATAATATTTTTATATGTTTGCCAACAAATCCCACTCCTGATATAAAGAGGTATAAGCAAAGTAGATCAGTTTAGAACAATCTGGCTAGGGCTGTAGTTATTGCATTCTAAATGCCTTTGTGGCTCTCAACTGAAACCACAGAAGGGGAAAAAGCTGATTCCCAAGTACTAGACACTAGTGAAAGATTCTAATTGGAAAGGTGAGGTAGTATTTTATATTATATCTGTGAGAATAACAGTAAAGCAAGAATAATTTCAATAAAATACATTAGTAACTCAAAATAAATATTATTAATTTAAAAAGTATTCTACCATTTGCACTTTTTTCTTGGAGAAAATGATGTACTCACTCTGGGTACTCCGTGATCAGTGTCTGTTAAGGGGATCATGATTTATTGCAGACTTGGAAGATGCAATACCACTGCTATGATTTTATTCAGTCATGATGCTTAAACTTAAGACTGCTTGGCTCTCCTAGTGGACTGAACACAATCCTGCTTTTCATCTGTTGATACAATGCATTACTTTCCATGGGCACTTGTGTAAGTGCTGGGGAAGAGGCAAGGGTCTGCTTTCATCTGACAGACACTTACCTACCAGACAGCCAAGAGGATTGTATGACAACCTTTTCAAGGGCATTGCAAATGCACAACATAAAGGTAACATGGATAAGTTCTGAGCCCAAAGGGAAATGTGTATCAACTGAACCTTTGCAGATCATCTTCCAAGTAAGATATACTGCTTTTAATCCCTTTTTCATAGCAAATTGCATCACTGCAGTTGCATACCACGGCTCACAGTTAAAAAGCAAACTCTCCCTGAGTTATTTAGGAGTTTAAAATAGACAAGTGATCTGAATCACAATGGTCTAAAACTTTCCTGAACTAGAATTTAATATTTCCCTTATAAACATCAAGTTCCAAATTGAAACCAGTGTGTTAATTCCTTTGTTGTTAAGATTTTCTTACTTTAAAAGAATAAGGTTCTCCATTTCAGCTGAATGGTTTCTTTCAAGATATAAGACAAGGCCCACCAAATCGCATTGTTTAATAATTATTTGATAGTGGTTTCTGCTTTGATGGAGGTACCTGAAATACAAAGCTAGCTGGCAGAGGGGGTAGAGACACAGCTCATCATTAATTGTCACCATGGATGAAGACAAGCTGCCTCTAGGTTCTGCAAAAGGGCATAGTCCCTGTTCAGAACACGAAACCTCAAGGTGAATTAGTTTGGTACTCAGGAGATAAAAATCTTTCAATGCTTTGATATGGGAAAGGCATCTCAGTATCTGCTCCCAAGCCTCTCCTTCCGTGCCTCAAATCCTTGTGCTTGCCAAATGCAATAATCACTTATAGGAAGAGAAAAGAATGATATCCTTTGTTCACAATGTGGTGTTTCAAGGTGATGTCAGCCCTGACTTCAGCAAATAAAATTGAGAAACAAAGCAGAGGAAGCAAACATATGACATAAAAAGGAATAAACTTATTGATGATTCTGTCTCTATCTTGCTATACCAAAGGATTCCTGAATTAACTCTGAAGCTGCATGACAGTAGCATAGAGAAGATTGGGTTGACAGTAAAATAAACCAGAAGGGCATCTTCAAAGACCGGGTTGCTCCCAAGACTGGGTGCCTCAGGAAGACCTGTTTGGAGTCATGAAGAGAAATCTATCATCCTCACTTCAGGGGTGTCTCCTAGGACACACTGCTGCAGTGTTGTTTACCATCCCCTTCTTCATTCATGCAGTACTCACCACACTCAAAGATCAGTTGCCATAACACATAGTCCACTGAAGCTGATTCACTTCAGCAACTCCTAAATACTTATTCCACTTTGTATCTAAAGTTATCTTTTACCACCACATTATAATTTTCTTCTGTGACAAAAATACAAAACTTAGTAGCAGCATTTAAGACTTGTCAACCAAATCTTTACTCCTTTACAGAGAATTTTGTAAGTCTTTCATTTTCTTCCCTCTTATTTAGATTCCATGGCTTTTACAATTATATCAGAATGAGGCCGTCAGCTGAACAGCAGTGGACTTGCTAAATGAATCCTACAAGCTTTATGCGACTTGTTTACTAGGCATGTGAATTCTGGCAAAGAGGCAGCTGTAGAGTTTCAATTAAATTAACAGATTTGCGCAGAGCCCTAATACCTGACCTGAACTGCTTAGTAGTGGAAAAATTGCTGCATTCCTCCTTTAATGCCTTACTTTTCTCAGCTCTTGATATGAGCAGGTAAGAACAACTGCTTTTAAACTCATGGGCTACATTCCTTCTTCACACACCCATCATAAGATTTCCATGGGGCAGTTTAAAAGTCATTCTACAGAGAAGTTTGCTTGACCATAGAAGGGCCATCTATAAAATCAAGTCTAGAAAGTTCAATTGTGTTGGAAATCTCAAATATCAGGGAGTTAGGTATCATATGTTTAAACATCTAAATTCTTCTATTTGCAAGTTTAAGTTTCTGACAGTCACCTTCTGGCCACTGGGAGTTGTGAATGTGTAAGGACATCATGCCACTAAACTGTTTCACCCAATGACCTTATTTGTATGCCAAATGTCTCCATGCAATTCAGGGCTGCTTTCTTTAAACTTTGGGATTTCTGCTACTCTATAGGAGTCGTGATCCACCACACCCTTAATTGCCTCACTGACTTATTTCTGCTATGCTTGCTATTAAAGTGATGGCTGAATACCACCACAATCACCTCTAAACCAAATTCCTAAGTGTCACATGCAGACACCTATTGAACACTTCCAGAGATGGTGACTGCACTACCTCCCTGGGCAACTTATTCCAATATCTGACAACCCATTCAGTGATTTATTTTTTTTCTAATATCTAATCTGAACCTTCCCTGGTGCAACTTAAGGCCATTTCCTCTCATCCTGTCCCTTGAAGGCAGAAGGCATCAGCACCCCACCTGTCTACAACCTCCTTTCAGATAGCTTTAGTCAGTGATAAGGTCCCCTGTCCCCCCTGAGCCTCCTCTTCTCCGGATTAAACAACTCCCGTTCCCTCAGCCATTCCTCCTAAAACATGTTTTCTAGAACCTTTATCAGCTTAATTGCTCTTCTTTAGACACAGTCCAGCACCTCAATAACCTTTTTTGATGTGAGGAGGAAAAGTCAACCCTTCAGATGATACTGCCATGGTTGCTGCAAGACCAATAGTCAGTCCTATAGCACTTTCTGTACATGGAGTATGAAAGGCAGCTGGCTGTCAAAGAAATGCCTCCTGGAGCATGTTTGTAGGTACAGTACCACATTTCCAGCTGCCTGGGTGGCGTTGTGCTAATTGCCAACTAGCTGTAGCACTATGTACACAAAAGATGTCTTGTGACTGTCCATCAGTGATGTCACAACTACGTCAATAGCATTCAGTAAATATACAAAGTTTGACTTTTATCCTTTCCCTTACAATTTCCATTACATAATACCTAAGAAACTCTCCAGGCATTGCATTTCTAAGGTGATTAGTGCATTTCTTTGGAAGCTAATGTCACTTGGCCTCTGGCTCTGTGCCTCACAGCTCCATAACTGGTGAAAGTGTTAACCCTCCAAATGGCACTACTTGTTGTACCTGCTGTCTAATCAAACTGCTACCTACATAAATGCCTTACATGTAAACTGCTTTAAAGTCACTCTAAACTAAGGAAAATATTGCAGAGTGATTAGGAAAAAAAGGATTTTCACCCTCATAAAGGATTTTCACCCTCACCCTTTATCTCCTCATAAAGAACGTTGTTAGCCTCCAAGTCAGAGATAGTTTTGCTGAGAATGCACAATTAAAATCTTAAGTCTTCTCTGGGTGAAAAAATAATACTTATTTTCTTTTTCATAGAGTGGGATTAAATCAACCATGTTTACTATGTCTCCTTATAGACAGTACAAACAGACCAGAATCTGGAGTAGTAATAGTAAAACCTTAGAATAAAATAATGTGTTCACTAACTGAAGTGCTGGATGACTCTCTGTGGTAGCAGAAAACACATATTCCAATTCATTTACTGCCAAAAATATGTACATAAAAACAATGGGACTAGCATGCTGTTTCAGCTCAGTTGTGGGGAAAAGATCTGCAGTTTCCTCACCCTCACAGCTACCTTTCTGCCCTGTGTTACTGCTTCAGCAAGCACTGGGTTTGCTGAGAGTTGTCTCGTCACAGGTGACAGGCTCGCTGGGGCTCCAAGAGGTGCGAGATGAGATACATGTTGGCTGACTTTTGAAGATGCAGAGGTCTCATTGTCACTGGCAGCAGCTCTGAGGTAAAGGAAAACACAATGCATCGTACACCTCAGGTCTTTGAAAAGTGGATTTGAATGTATTATAGTGCAAGAAGGCAGCTGGGGAATTTATTTGCCATGATTTTAGAAAACTGCTGTTCTGCTTTATAAGGGGTTTTTTGTTTGTTTTTGAAGACCAAGTCAGATCAGACTTCAGTTCTCATTGACTAGATCTTCATTATGAACTAACACTGTAATTTCATGTCATAAAAGAAGTATTTTTCTCATTCTGCTCCCAAATCTCTGCTAGCTCCTGAACCTGAAGTTTGACCCTGGAGAACACAAGGACCTTAGATGTGAAGGAAAACAAACGAGCCTTGACCTTGAAAGATTCTTCCATAAGATGTGTTCTGAAACACTGATGCCCTTTTTCAAATTTTTTTATTTTATTTCTTCTGGGTTTGGGGTTTCAGTCTATATTTTCACACTGTCTTTCATAGAAAGGAAGCAAATTTCAATGTTTGAAAAATATCAGTCTTTTAGAACTACAATCAGCCATTTTATGAGATAAAACTAATTTTAACAAAGAAACACCATGGGAAGCCCATGCTGGAGTAATGTTCTGGCAGTGCTTGTGGTCCAGCGGAGAAAGGAGCCAAGGCTGGAGTAGGTTTGCTGGCAGGACTTGTGACCACACTGGAAGCCCACACTGGAGCAGTCTTTCCCACAGGACTGCACCCTGTGGAGAGGCGCCCACTTTGGAGCAGTTCATGAACAACTGCATCCCATGGGAAGGACTCACATTGGATAAGTTCATGGAGGACTCTCTCCTCTGGAAGGGATCTCAGGCTGGAGCAGGAGAAGAGTATGTAGAGTGCTGTCCCTTAAACGAAAGAGCAGCAGAGACGTGGAATGAACTGACAATAGCTCCCGTTCCACAACTCTTTGTGTCTTTTGTGGGAAGGAGGGAGAGAAAACGGGAGTGAAGCTGAGCCCAGGAAGAAGGAGGGGTGGGAAGGTGTTTTAAGATTTGCTTTTATTTCTCTACTCTGATATGATTGGCATTAAATTAAATTAATTTCCCCACGTGGAAAATGACCATGACGGTAACTGGTGAGTGATCCCTTCCTTCCCTTATCTCAACCCACGAGCCTTTCCTTATACTTTCTCTCCCCTGCCCAGATGAGGGCAGTGATAGAGCAGCTTTGGTGGGCACCTGGCGTCCAGTCAGGGTCAACCCACAACAGTTTCTTGGTCAATCATATTCATTTGTATTTTATTTCCTTAATGGACTATTTAAAAATTATATTATGTTCCAAGATAGTTTTAAGATAAACCAATTTAAGATAATGAATCTAATTCTTCCTTTTGTTTAGCCCTGCTTAATGCTCCTCTGCCACAGATAATGCTATTTTGTAGGTGACAGCTATTAACTACAGAGACACAGGGATTTGAAACAAAAAAGAGCCTTCCGATTACTAGCTGGTATTATTCCTTTTCTGCCCTTCCCTCACAGTTTTGCCACACAGATCTCCTATGAAATGTACTTCAGGTGGACAATGCTGCACTGGCAAGTTCGTCACTCTATGTTCTGTTCTGGATTTTTGCAGTTCTGTGCAAGTTGGTATCCCAGCAGTTATAGATGCAGAGGCCATCCTGATATCCTGGCAGGCATGCAGTATTGCCATGTTACAGACAATTGTAGTATTTTGAAGATAGCTAGAATGCACTCAAGACAGTAAATTCCCACCTATTCAAGAGGTTGCTTCCATTCAAGAAAGGATGGAAGGTACAATTGGCCAAAAAATTCTGATTAAACATTTTTTCTTTCTTCTAAACTTTCAACATCTTCTGGAAATAATGACTTCCAATAAAATTCTGGTTGGTCTTCATCGCCCAGACACCTGCATCACCTGTACCTTCTGTGCAAACTTAATCTATTGACAAACCCAAATCTCCCCTGACTCCCAGGTCAAACATCCAGACAAACTGCCTTTAACTCAGATTGTTCAGGGCTTCCCAAGGTTTCCCAGGCCTGCTGCTCACATGAGCTCCAAAGTCCTAAAAGTCAGCCAACAAAGGTGATCTTGGTGTCAATTACCACAATCTCCTACATACTCACTCAGCAGACTCACTCTTCAAGGGTTTCTAAATCTGTCAGTCAGCCAGGAAGATGCAAATGTTTCATTCTTTTCTCTTCTCCTTTTTTCTTTGTCAGCTCTATTACAGACAAAAAGCAAGCAAGATTTGTTCTTGGTGGAAAATCTAATGATCACAACGTGCTGTGTTATGATAAAGAAATTAGTCTTGCTGGCCTAGTTTAGTTCATTTACTTTATAATCTCTTCCAATTTGCTACTTTACTAGAAATTAATATATAATCTGGGTATCCAAGCATCCTTCAGCCTCTGTAATAGTCTTTGCTGATAAACTGAGACATAAGAAGTTGTTTTCTGCCTAACAGCTAAAATAAAGCAACTTCAAGCAGCAGTACACTGGTAAAAGTAATTCTCAGTTCTGGTACAACACATTGCAGGAACTGCCAACACAATTTGCATAGAAATAGAAGGCATTATGTGTCCCTCATAATCCCAGTAATACACACCTCAGTAGCAGATTTCAAGGGAACATCTACGAGGATTTTGTTCCATAATCATCACACTTTTCCATTTACACAGACTGGTTTCCTTGTCAAAAAACAGGCTTGATCAATGTGTGAAATCAGAGTGCATCCTAATTCCTCATGGTTTAGCTAAGGCAGTGTCTGCCCATTTTATTACTGGAGTTATTTTTTTTTTTTTTTCCCACTGACAGAAGTACTATACTGGTTGTAAAGAGCAGAGGACAAATGTTAACTTCATCTGACATGCAACAAACCGAAAAGAGCACAGCAGGGCTGGAGTGGGGATATGTGACATACTTCTGCAATGTCTATGAGAGCAGCTGGCAACTGCATATCAACAAAACATTCTACTGCATTCATTTCAAAATTTTACAGCAGTTTCTGACCTGTACTGAGCTGATCCCATATTTTTTACAGTTTAGCTTTCAGAATTAATTTTCAAAATCAGATACAGGCATGGTAATGCATTGCCTTGAAAGCACTATACATAACTCTTTCAATAATGACTGTAGGTAACTAAAGTGATATCCACAGTGACTCAAAGCAGCTAACAAGGAATCCATTTAGAATACCATCTTCCCAGTTTCACAAGCATCCATGGAGCTATAAAAAATCTGTACTGTAATATGCTTGTCAGGTGACTAATGACCAGAATTAATTTGTTTTCACATCCCAAGATTCCTTTTCTGTTTTATCAACATTTAATTAAAACCATTCAAACCCCTTTGTAGAGTGAAAGTAGCTCCACAAATTCAACTACTATAAAGACTGTGAAAAAAAGTAATAATGAATCTGGTTGTACAGTGATATTTGCCACAGCACTGAGATCTGGTCTTGATCTCAGCTACCAGCTTTAGGCTTATCTCTGAAAACAGCAACACTTTTCAGGATAAACTTGAAACATAGGTGAATTATCTTGTTCAGGGATATTGTTGCTAGCTTCTCTGGCCTTATTTTCTGTTATCAATTTCAAAAGATTTTTTTTAAATTTCTTTGGAGGAAACTATTTCAGTTTAAACAGACGACTGAAAATAATAAACTGATTAGGTAGTGAAGGTCTCTTGGTTCCATTCGATAACCATTCATGCTATGAGGCTTATAGTGTGATGTGAATGTTGCAGCAAAAGGTTGCTGTCCATCTTGTTCTTAGTGGGAGTGTTTAGGAAGGTAAATTTTCTCTCCAGAAAACAGTATGACATAACAGTTCTTGCAATGCTAATGTGCTAGCCCCTGTATTGCCACTCATACTCTAGCAACATGCTCCAATCACAGGGAGGATAACACTGTCTAAGGAATGTAGAGAGAAGCCTTTGTTCCACTGATTTTGTGATACAGTGATCTAAAGAGAAATAATTTTCAAGAGTACCTGAGTCAGAACAATGAAGATCTTCTTCCGGTACGTCAGCTCAAATGGCTAAATTTAAATGACAACCTAATACTTACAGAATATACTAGTTCCAAATGCTGTATTTGCTGGCATGCCATTAACATATAATACCATTTTAGTACAATAGCATTAAAATTACCAACTTGTCAAGTATTCATCCAGTCAGCTATTCACTTTTCAAGTTCTTTTCTGTACTTTTAGTATTATGGGAAATGAGGCAGCTAAGCTTCAAGTCACATAGGCATTTGTAGGGTGTTCCCCAAGGAGGACAAACTAAGTATCATCACCTTCAATTCATAAAGAGGGATTTAAGGCAAATACAGATTAAATCAGTTCTCAAAGATCAAGCAGAATATCTGCAGCACAGATGGGATTTCACCCAAATTTCTTGAGTTCCAAAATATCATTCATCCATTTTATTTTAATGATTTAATGTCTGGATTAAAAGTTCTCTTAAACAAAAGCTTTTGTCTTTCTAATCACATGATAACACATTGGAACTTTCTGCTAACAGCTTTAGGAAAAAGATCTTCTAAATTGGATGTTTGTTTTTTTTTTTTTTTTTAATATAATACAGGAAGTTATATGATTTAATTCAAACAGCTACAGCCAACATTTATCTCATGAGATATTTACATCAGGTTTGTCTTGCACACATTGTTATAGCTCTGTACAAATATGTTTCTCACCAACAATGATGTAAAGTCTTAAAAGTTGCCAAGTTATTGCTTAAAATGTTGCACCAATTCCCAACATTTGTTCCCTGCAGATAGGGAAAAATCTGGTATTACATATCACTGTCTTCTAAATATGAACATCTTGAACAAACAATCACAGGGAAGCACCATGATTGTTGTGATGTTTGTGAAGCTATTATTTCAGCAGAATAGCAGTAGGAGCTCCAAATCCACGGATCAGAGTTATATCAATCCTGTAAAGGTGAATGTAAAGGAAGATTTTTGCAACAGGGCAAAACAGGGATTGGTTTTGGAGTACTCACCTGTCTGTAAGTCACTGAAAGTCAAATAAGGCATCAGTTTTCTAAAAGTGACTCAGAAAAGTTGAGTAATTTATAGTTTCTTGTCAAATTGGCAATTTCATATCTTCTCCAAGATAGAACACAATAATTTTTTTCTGAATTCTAGATCAAACAAAAAAATACTACTTAAGGGTGCAATGGATTTTACATTGCTAAAACAGATCAGTATCATAAAACCTGAAGACAGCAATATGATTTATAATTTTTAGCTATTTAGCTATTTTTTAGCCACCTAATGAAATGACACAAAGAAAAAGCTGGGAAAAAATCTGGCCATTTACACAAAATCTGGGTTTGATTGATCTGAATTTTATTTATAGTGCCTAATTTCTGCTTTTGCTTAAAGAAACAAAACAAACAAGCCATCTTGCACTTCAAAAAATAGAAGGACATTAAAAACAAGAAGTCTTCCTTGTCACAGCCAATTTGATCTCAAAAAAAATAATTGTAACAATTAACATAAAGTGCATTGTCTTCAAATAGAATAGGCACATCAGTTTTCCAAAAGCTAGGCATACACAGAAAATTGTTAACAGCTAGTAATCATATTTTAAACAAGAAAACAATTCTTTTAAAAAAATTCAAATTATCCACTGGAGTTAATGGAAAAACCCTTTTTTAATTTTTCCACAATTTCCCATGGAGCCTTTAATGATCTCTTACTTAAACTATTTTGTGAATTGCTTTCAAACACCACAGAAACGTTTACCTTCAGATTTTACTTAGAGCAAACCTGGCAATTTGAGAACAAAACATATTTTCCCAGCCTAAATTAAAGAATGGGGAGGGCTGAAATAAAAAAATTATATACTTTTCATACATTGTTTCAATGCAGACCTTAAAATTGGACAGACTGCCACCTCTGTGACCTACAGAGAAACCTGTCACAGCTTTCTTGGCAAATGCAGCACTTTGTGCTATGCAGCTATGTGACAATGATGGCACTTCTACAAAGTGGAGCTCTGACTGACATCATCCACTGGACCTCCACTGCTATGTCACATTTATTTTCACTGAAACCTCACACAGGTACTGAGCTTTTTTTCTGGTGAATTTTCTTTGCTTCCTTTGCCCTTTTCAATTAATTTATTATGTTTTTAGGACAGAGCATATAGGGTTTGATTGCTCATATGTTAATAATCACAACCTACCAAATAGTTTGAAGCAAAATTGTATCTGTCACAGTATGATCTGTCACTTTCAGACAGCATTGAAGCAGAAATATTTTCTCTCCCAAATATCATATTTAATATTCCCACAATTTCTTTCCAAACTCATACATTATCCACACCTTGAACATAGGTGCAATGCAATGAGAACATAAAACTGATTAAGGAATGCCTTGAACTGTTCCCTGAAGAGTTCTGCAGAGCTGCTTTCCCATGTAGGCTGTGTCGTTTTACACCTCCCTTTGTGTCCACAGGGCTGGTCGCTATTTGCCGGCCAGGCTCGATGAGGGCAGGTTGGTCCTTGGGTGCCACAGAACAGTGAGCTGCTTCTCCCTCAAAGCCCTCGTATTATCCATGTAATTACTGATTAGGAACAGTATCCTTAAGCCAGGGTAACTCGGGTTTGTTTTCACTCTAGCAGATACTGAATTCAGCCAGTTAGGGCTTCTGGAAATCGGGATAGTTCTGACCTGTAGGCTACAATACAAATACAGGAGCTTAATCATTGACCTGGACATGGAACTATTGCTTTAAGACAACAGCAATATTGTTATTAAAAGAATGAAGGGAAAAAAAAAAAGAAATTAATTATTAAACCATGGAGACATCATGATTTTCCCACAGTGAATTTTGTGACTTCTCTTTATGGGCTTATGCAGAGGAGTGAAAGATTTTAACGGTTTGTGTTCTTAATGTTCCAACATTAAGTACAGGGGCATAGATAAAAGAGAAACACCATTGAAGCTGGCACAGTTCAGAGGTCAGTCTGTGTTTCAGTCAAGCATCAAGGTACTTCTAGAAATAATCCAACATGTATAGAAATAGAAATGTGCCATAAGAATCTTTTGATTAATTAAAATTTCATAGCTAGAAGTTTATCTAGTTACAAATACTTCTTTCTTTTTCTTTTTTTCTTTTCAGAAATGAATTCTGAATAGAAATTTTAGACATCTATCTTAATTAATTTTGTCAATATCCTTGAGTAGAAACTCACTATCATTGGGGTTATTGATCATTGATTTCTTTGTAAGTCCATATGCTGAAAAGCACTTACTACAACACATCAGAAAATACAAAACTACATCACATAGAAAACAACCAGGACTAATGGTAACAACTTTGACATCTTTTTCCAGACTGAGTTTTTATTTCTGCATGAGATAGACTTGCAAGTTCTGACAGGGTTTAACATTCAGATCAATCAGTTTCCTGAGGGTTAGAGCTAACCAGGAAGCAGTTACCAAGGAGAAACTGTGATGCCATTTGTCTGTCTGGATAACATCTGTGGGCCTCTGCAGCAGAAAGAGTTGTGCAGCACATCGCTATCAGAGGGTTGGACTGAGGTATCTCCAGAGCAGCTTCCCAATGATCCTGGCTGGGAAAGAGGCTGGATGTCAAGACAAGATATTCTGTTGTCAGGGTAGCAATAACTCTCAACTGCAGGTCTTATTAAAGAGCATTTCTGAATAGCTGATAACTAAGAATTTTAGTTGTTCTGACAACAAGTCAATGAGTGAAAGTAAAGCTGCACTGACACACCCTTCTATTGTTCTGTTTGGAAACCTTCCACCACATAACAACCCTTTTCAACAAAAGGTGCAAGATTATGAAAATAATATCACTGTCTGAGGATTTGATAACACTAATTTAAACCTCACCTCCAAAAAATCTACTGCAAAAATCCAGGTGAAAATTTCTTTTGTGAGATCTTTAGTTCTGCAAGGATTATCACAATAACGATCCTTCCAGCCTACCCACCCAGAATTCCTGAAAGAACTACCAGTATTTTATGCTGAAAGTGCCTTTTATAGAGATCATTATAACTTACATATTAATGAACTAATTTAATAGAATTACTCTGCACAGTAAGCCATACCACAGTTAACAGTCATATCAAAAGGGCTAACTTCTGTGTCTCTGATTATTTTGCAAAATCCTTAATCTGTGCCTGACAGGTTCACTGTAATTTTGCTTCTCCGGGGAAACCTTTATCTCCTGTATAAGTTCAGACTCCCCATTTTCATTATCTGTACAATGTGTTGACATATGATATAACCAGCAACCACACAGAATGGCAACTCTGAATGGCGGGAGAACGTCTCCCTGTTTATATTACATGAAGGTTGATTTGATGGGCTGCAGCAATTGCCTCTGAGAGCAGGCATAAGAGCAGCCTGACTCTTTCAAGTTGACACTTTGCAAATACCATGCAGGGCTTGCCACGGTTGCATGCTTTGTATCAGTTACGCCGGGAGATACAGTAAATGTCACTCCCCAAAGCTGCACATTACTAAATTAGTCCTAGTGTCAATTGTTATCTGGCAGCGGTCAGTTGCCAAGCCAGCACTGTATTTTCAAGGGCTTGCTGTTTTACACTGAAAAAACACAGACCCAAGAGGACTGAGGAACTACAGACACCGGTGGCTGGAACACATGAGGATTGCCAAGCGGCACTATTTCCTTTTGTGCTGCCTAATAAGGCAACTTGTGTCATTCCCTGGGTGCTTGCTTACAAACAGAGAGCCAAATTTGTCCCTCTGTTGTACACTTCTATAAGCACTGTTGAGTGTAACCAGTGGCAGAGCCTGGTCCAAAAGGGACAACTGCAAAAGCAAATATGGTGTGACACAGCCCAGACAGAAGACATACTTTTCCTGATGAGGAGATTGCTGTAGAGTCCTAAAGCCCCACCTCTGTTGCCTGAAGAACAAAGCATGTTACAACTTAGGGGTTTCTTATTCTTCTGCACTTTGACTGTTGCAGAAAATAAATTTGTCTGGGAGACACGCATAAAAGCTCAGTTTATTTTACATTTCATATATACAATATTGTTTGAAGGAGATCACAGAAAAAGTATCACTGGCCATGTTTGAATTCTTCTTCATAACATTTCCTTTCTGAGCATGCAAAGCAGTCCATAAGACTAGAAAAGAAAAAGAGTACTGCTTCAAATTACTAGTTTTACTAGCAAATATTTCTTAGTTTATGTTTAAAGTAACTGAATTGAAATTAATTCAGAGTTACATCTCATTTATTTGTCTCCATGTTGAGTCTTAATTTCTTCATCACATCTTCATTTTCCTACATTGTAGTTAACTATGACTTCAACTTAACAACAGAAGTTAGGCAGCTGACTTAAAAGACACATTCAGATTTGCCCTCACGTCTTGTCTTCATTGAACATTTTTACAAGAATGTAAAAACAGTCATAGATTCAGACTCCTCTCACTCAGCATGGTGTAAAATACCTCTTGTAGGCTAGCACAGGATAATCTCTTTCCTGTATTAGGTCTCAGTCGTTATATTTACAATTAGGATTAAGCCCTCAAACTGCAAAGTTTGGAGATTTGGAGATTTGTAAAGATATATTCAAACCCTAACTTAAATGCTCAGAATGGAGAGCTGTGTTTTCTGTAAAAGTCCTAGCCTTGGCAAAGAATCTTAGAGAAGACTTAGCAGTCAACTAGGAAATCACAGATGTACAATTTCACCTCTCTGATTTAGACAGAAGATAATGGGTCTTAGAAATTCAAAGCCTCTCTTTAGCCAGTGACCCTGTTCTGATCTCCTCTCCCAGTTTCTCCACTCCCATATACCCTTAGCATCTGTTTCACACAGTAGAGCTGTTGTTAGCATTGTGCACAGATCTTCATGTCCAGATCTGGCTTGTGGGTCTGGACCTCCTATGATTGCAAAATAAACCTCGTCTATAATTCATATCTATTTTCCTGTCATAGCAAAGAAGAGCAAAAGGGTGGACAAGAAACATATTTGCTGGACTGGGAGAGAAAACCATGAGGCTGTGATACTTGACACAGAGTAATGGGGGGCAGCCTCAGAGCAACACAGTCCCGCCTTCCACCTGGATGCTGCAGGCAGCTGACTGTAGAGTCTTGAAATGCTGGTCTTCTGATGGGGGGGGGGGGCTTTATTGTTTGCTTAGTGTCTCACTAGCAAAGACAACAAAGACATAAGAATACTATTTCTCTCTTATCTGGTGTAAATCTGAGTTTACTGATGCCAAAGGAGCTGCTCTGAATATACATCAGTGCAACTAAGTCATTAAAATGAAAGGAAAATACAGGTAGTTAGCTTTTTGTTTTTCCAGAGTGTTATAAAATAGCTCATAAAATATCTGACCCAAACTATATCTTTTGAGACATTTATGAAAAATAGAGAACCTTTTGCAGAATAAAACATCAGAGTGTTACAAATCTTCAGAGACACCCACTGCCTTCTTTCTGGAACTGTTCCTGCTGCTTTATCTCAGTGCTAGGATTTGTGACTGATACTTGCTAGGGTGCCAAATCTACCATGGGGATACCCTTGTCAGGGAGAGGAGATGGAATTAGTGGTATTATGAGAACTTGTGCCAAGGTACAGATGTCCTAAACAAAGGGAGACTTCAAGAAGTAGTATAGGCAGGCAAATGGCTTTGTCTAACTATACTACTACTCACTTTCTCTCCAGACACATTCTCTTATATGTATTTTGAACTAACAATGCTTTGAAACACTACAAAGACTCATATTCTTCTGCAACACTATTTAATTTTAAAAAGGCTGAAGGAATAATTTAATTGTAAGTAGGCTGAAGGACATCTCTTGACACAAGCACCTACTGACTTAACTTCCTGAAGTTGTGTTTTTCTGAGCTCTTATTGTGCGTAAATATGGAAGTGAAAGACTTTGCCCATTGTTGTTGAAGACAAGAGAGTTTTGTAATAAGTATTAGTAGGCAATGGGCCATTTTTCCTTCTTACTAATTCTTACAAGAGAGTCGCATAGGCCTCTTTTTATGGCAAAGAGAGACGATGGAGACAATACTCCCAAGCCCAACTTCTCTACATTTATTAGCAGGTTGCATAGCATATTCTTTTCCTCATATTCTTCCAAGCAATGGAGAGAGTAGATGTTTAGAAGAAAAGAAAAAAAATGGATTCCTTTTTTTGTTTATTTCAAACTATCTGGCTCCTTCAAAAACATCTGGGCCCTTCAAAATCTCAATTTCTCACAGATAGAGGTTTTCAGAAAGTTTCAGCGTATCTGCGTTGAGACTCAGACTGAATTTTCAGCATAGCATTTTTTGAAAATGGATCTCTGCACAAAGAGACAGGAGAGATGAAGAGGTCCCCTGACCATTCTTGGGTGAGATCAGTTCCATTAATTTCATCACAAAAATGTAAAACTCCTTTTAGGACCTCACAAAAATTCAGAGATCTGTAAAGAAGCCTACAATTGCATTTCTGTAAGTTTGGGCTGCACTTATCCTAAGGCTCTAGAAAACTTGCTTCATAATTAATATTTGCTTAATAAGAACTCTTATTAAAGGATTTTAAAAAAAAAGATTTGCAATTAGTAAAATATTTGGATTTCTATCATGCCTGTGAGATGATACTGGTCTAACTGTAATAAGGAAAAAGATTTTCCTTAACACAGGGGTTAAAATACTCATGCCATGTCAAAAAACAGGACTTAATGGTAGAGCTTGGAATATAAACCAGACCTCTCAACAGCCAGCACTTCACTTTAGCCACAAGTTCACCCTCACATGTACTGGGCGGCCAAAATAGCAGTCAACGTTTCTCACTGCTTAATTCAGCAGTCACAGCCTATGGCAGGGAGTAGAGCAGAACTGATTTTGGTGGGCCACATTCCTTCTCTAGCCTTCTAAAGCCATTTACCTCTAGAAACTATTCTTAATTCATCCTGATGCAGCTAACAGAAGAATCAGACACAGTTAAGATAAGGATATTTCAAATAAATTTCTAAAGTCACTATAAACCACCCTTACACCTCATATGGTAGGGATTCAGTGACTTTGAGAGATGAGCAGAGGTTGATATTTCTGGAGTTTTTTTGGCAAAATTTCAGACATATTGGCTTGTTTCTTCAAATGCACAACTTATATCAAACCCAGTTTGGTTTTGCAGTTCTCAGCCTATAGTGATAGGAAGTTTTTCTACTCTTTCTCAGTTTCTCTCCTGACTTCTGATATTATTAAACTAAAAAAATAATATCCCATTTCCCCTTTTAATTATTCTTGTCCTGCCTAGCACTATGAAAGAATAGAACATGCAAACCCTGGCTCAGCATTACAAATCTACATATTATTTAGGAATATGCAACAAATCAACATGCCAAAGTACACACACAGCAGGAACAGGGAGCAAAGCAACTTCTGCATTGCCAAAATACACATAGCAGCATGCCATTTGTGAGTCATTGCCAACATGCATACACAAACATGCAGGAAATTAGCCTTCTTCATTTGCAATGATGCTTTGCTACCAAAATCTTGCACAGACCTGTGGTGGGAATGTGTACTGAAACAGGCATGTTTACCATAAGAAGCCTGCATGCACACTGAGTGTAACAAGTGAGTAACAAGACTACTTCCATGAACACGTAGTTTGGCTTATTTTAATAACCTTGAGGGGTCCAGACACTGATTCAGTGGTCAGTAACAGAAATCCCCAGGGATGATGGAAAATATGCAAATCTTCAATATGAACGTCTCCATACATCAAGAAGATAATAAAATTCACAGATCCCAGTGGTTCTTCCAATTCGGTTTTGGGAGATGCCATGTATTAAATCCTTCTTTCTTCTCCAATACTTCTCTTTTTTTTAATTTATTTTCATGATTGATACAGAGTAAGTGGCAATCTAACCCTTGAGATACTGGCAATCTAATCCAGTATTTGCATGATTTCTCATCTATGCCAGATCAACACAGTCAGCTGTGAATGTTATATAAGCCTATGAGACAAACTCAATAAAATGCTGTCTCAGTTCATGCTATCTAAAAGCTGCCCTAGTTTTAATTATATTGAGTTGTTACTAATGTAGACCTTAAAATATCTTTCGGAAGGTAAGAAGTGTTACTTCTGTGTTTTCTCTGTTAGTCTCAGAAATTCATTCCTCAGCTTTGAACAATGACTGCATCTCTGACTGGACATAATCTGTCTCTCATAAGTATGCATTTGAGAAGATTTGGGTTTCCTCCATATAGTTATACTTAGTTTATGGATTATGTTTTCCCATATTTGGACAAAAATACCACAAAAATGCAAGAACACTTCTAGGAATTTCCTTTCTTCCTGCCTACCTGTCTTCCTGCCTTCTCTCCTTTTTTCATTTGAAAAGTATCTTTTCATCGCCAAAGTTGCAGTACTTTACTCAAAGGATGAAGCTTCATGAGGAAGAAGACAGGAATGACCAGCAGTTTCTCTGGCCTAATTGAGCTTAACTTCTAAACTTTTTCTTTTATGATTCTGTCTTGGTTTAGGAATGGTATTCCCCAATTTAGTGCTCCCACTGAAACACCCCAGGACACTCTGCTCATTCACTTCCCCCCACCTGTCCCTGCACCTGGATGGAGAGCAGAATTGGCACAAAAAGGTAAAGATCACAGGTTGAGATAGAACAATTTATCAGAAACAGCAATAAAGTAAGAAAACAAACAGTAACAACAACAATATTAATAAGAGAGTGTACAAGACAGGTGAATGATTCACACACAATTGTTCACTATGACAAATGTAGAGTCACCTGACTGCAAACTCCAGCAAACCAAAAGTCAGCACCACTGTCCATCTCACTGTACATGGCATGGAGTGGTATGGAATAACCCCGGGGTCCTGGCTATGGCACTGCTGGCTGCTGCAAAAGTTAACAAACAAGATATGGAAATACAAGGGGAAAAGTCCAAAGACAGACACAAGGAACTCTCTTTTTGCCACAATAGAAACAAAGTGCTTTAACCAGTGATATTTGCAAAGGAGAAACAGATCTGAGGAAAAGTGAAAGAATTTGGCTGTCAAAACCTACAAGAAGAAGTTGAGCATTTGCAAATTAGGCTGTTTAAAAAACTGAAAACACAGCAGAAACATACCACTATTTGTAACTTTTTTTTAATAGAAAAGGATTTGTTTCAAATACTGATTTTTTCAATGAGAGGTTCTCAGTAGGGTAAAGTTCACCACAATTGACATCAACTATTTTAGTGTGTACGTCTATATCATAAAAGGCCAACCTTGCAAATGTTCCTCCTTCACAACTGAAATTTTTTTCTGGCATCCAGGGATATAATCACCTCAGACTCTTCCCATTATTCAGGTGTAATCTAATTTTATAAGAAATTCTACAGACAGTACAGGCAGGAGTCTAGCCCAGATGATGATAGCGATCTTTTCTGGACACAGGGGAACGGAGTCCGCAAAGGCAGTGTGAGCCAGACTCTTTGTTCATTTGCTAGTCCATACTCAGTGAAGCACATCTTTGCTGTTGTCTCTCTGTGGGTAGAGCAGATCCCTTACTCCAACTAGTGGGCACCCATACTTTGAGATATCATGCTCAATCCCAAAAGACAACCCAGCCAGAATTTTTAGTTCAGTGGCTTGTCTTATTTTAGGCCAGTCTTCTGAGTTTCTACCTCAACAGGTGGCAGTATCTGTCATATAATTCCCTGTTCCCAGAGGTGAAAAAAAAAAGGGGTAAAAGTAGCAGTGAAGAAGCAGCACAGGCACTGAATAATGCAATGGTATGCAAGAAACTAATCTAATGTACTGGAAGCAATTTAGCAGTAACACAAAACCAACATTCATGAGAATTTTTTTGCAACCCAGAGTTTCATTAAATATAATTTTGGAACATATTCCTTCTAGAAGGTTCAAAACACATGAAAAATATATGAAATTGACTTAAAGAACTGATTTTATATCCAAAAGATACCATATTAAAAGCTTACATATGCTCCATTTTATTGTTTTAACTTGTGAAAAAAGAAGGAATTTGAATCTGTGGAATTATAATTGTTCTAAGAAAAAAGTCTCTTCAGACACTATTTCCCTAATGTATTAAACTTCTTTAGACACTTCAAAGAATTTTAAGTTGTATATCAAGAAATGCCCAAAGATAAATTAAGATTATTCACATTTCACTTTATCTCTGGCCAGAAAAGTCCCCTCAGATCCTCAAGTCATTTACAGTGATTTCTGGCATCAGTTTCTGTTATGCAGAAGATATCGTTCCATTTTAATGTGGAACAGTTTAAAAAGAAGAGCAGCCATGTCTCAACCACTCTTTGTCATTGTAAATTGTCTCATTCCTTTTTGGTTTGTTTGGGGGTTTGTTGGGGAGATTCTGTTGGGTTTTTTTTTTAATTGCTCCTTAAATTTCTGAGATTGAGGACTACTAAGCAATGCTTTTCCAAGAGTCAAAGAAAAACCTTGAATATCAATTAATGTTTTGCAATTTCACAATCTGATTTCATAATACATGCAAGTGAAAAATTGTAGACTAAAATTACACAAGTTCAGGTATTTGAACTTCAAAGGGCAGAGTATTAAAAACTACACCCAGTGTGGTGGGTTAACCTTTGCTAAGAGCTAAACTTCAAATCAGCCACTCACCCACTCCCCACCTCACCCCTCACATCAGGAGCAAGAGAAAAAATAGAAGAGGAAGCACAAGGGTTGAGATAAAGACAGAGAGATTGCTTACTGGTTACTGCTGTGGTAAAACAGATTTGACTTGAGTAAAATTAGTGGTGGACTTGGCAGTGCTGCGTTAATGCCTGGATGAGATGATCTTAGAGGTTTCTCTGACCTAAACGATTCTATGAGTCTGTTTTCCCAGAAGTGGCTGATGGAATCAGCTCTGTCCTCTGGTGGGGCCATTGGAGCCGGTTGGGACCAGCTGGAACCAGCTGTACGTGGCATGTGGCACTCCTGACCTCTCCTCACAGAGACCGCTGCATAGGTATTCAGCCTTTTCAAAATGAAAATGATCTGCCCTTCTGTGATTTAAAAACTCAACAGAGATGATTCAACGCCACTACTTTTGGCTACCCATAGATAGTTGACACCATTTTCCCTCCTTGCTAGTAGATGTGTGTGTGTGTTGTCACAGTATTAAAGATGGTATTATTTGCATTTATTCCTACAGCAGTTGCTTTGACTGTACTATACCAGTAGAATTAGGTCCTAATTCAGCAAAATGTAACTACTCCAGAATGGTAGTTACATATAGGTGTTTAAGCACACTAAAAAAATCCCACTAAAGTCATAAGGTACAGCGCTGTGTTCAGATGTTGGCCTGACATGGGTCACTGGTTAAGAGAAGGTTGTACTACTGGTCTAGTAGCTTTAGTTAATAATTCTATTGCTGATGGAAAATAAAGAGGTCTTTTGTCCAGGTGGCTTATGCATCTAAGTTTTCTTCTTTCAGCAGAGTTTTAGTATGCCTCAAGAGGCAAAATCTTCATTTCATTCGAGTGAAATTCATCTGGCAAATAAGAGTATAATAGCCACACTTTAACTTAGACAATGCAGAGTTAACACCGTATCAAAAACAGACTGCTGCGAAGAGCTATAAATTTATTCTTATCACTGCCATTAAGGCATGCAAACTGGGTCTCAATGTGCTCATCAAGGGGCCATTCTTATAACCTTTGAGCAGGAAAGAAGGTAACAGAGCAGCATTGATTTGTGAAGATCCAAACCACACAATGACGTTTAGCATGGTCATTACTGCAGGCAGACCTGTGGTGCTTGAAATTACTTTCTACTAGACCAACAGTGAAGGGAAACTGTCAGCCATCTAAACTTGCAGGAGATGGATAGCAAATGAGAAAATCAAGGAGAAATAAGATCAGTAATAAGATCAGTAATAGTGTACATTTTCTCTTTGGTGCAAATGGTTACTCCTGTTGACACGCATGGGAGATGCAAGAGTATATATGTGCATGAATTCAGGTGCAAAATGTTTCTGGGCCTAATCACACAGAATTACAGAATTGCTGGGTTTAGAAGGCACCTCTGGAGATCTTTAGAGCAGGTGGCACAGAATAGCATTCATGTTTTGAATATTTCCAGAGAAGGAGACTTCACAGCCTCTTTGGCAGCCTGTTATCAGACTCAGGTAAGTTTTTTCTTATGTTCAGGTGGAACTTCATGTGCATTGCCTTGTATCCATTGCCCTCTGTCCTGATTCAGCATCAGTGAAAAGAGTCTCGCCCATCCTCTTGATACCCACCCTTAAATATTTATTTGTGTTAATAAGATCCCCTTTCAGCTGTCTCTTCTCCAGGCTAGCGAGGCATTCTCAGCTTATCCTTATAAAAGACATGCTCTAATCCCGTCATCATCTTCATAGCCCTTCTCTGGACCATCTTCAATAGTTTCTTGTCTTTCTTGAATGGGGGAGCCCAGAACTGGACACAGCATTCCAGATGTGGCCTCACTAAGGCTGAGTAGAGCAGTAGGATCACCTCCTTCAACTTGCTGGCAATCCTTTTCTTAACACACGCCAGGATACCTTTGGCCTTCTTGGCCACAAGGACCACAAGGACAAGCTGTGCTGGTTCATGGAGATCTTGCTGTCCACCAGAAACCCTCAGCCCTTCTCCACAGACCTGCTTTCCAGCTGATCAGTCCACAGCATGTACTGGGATTGTTCTTCCCCAGGTGCTGGACCCTGCATTTGCCTTTGCTGAACTTCATTAGGTACTTTTCTATTCAAATCCCCAGTCTGTCCAGGCCTTACTGACACTCCCCTCAGTTTTGTATCACCAGCAAATTTACTGAAGTGCACTCACCCCCTTCTAACCTGACGCAGCACTGACACCTGGGGAACACCACTAGCTGCTGGTCTCTAACTATGCTCTGCACCTCTGGTCACAACCTAGTCTTCCTTTTGCTAGCAATGCACTTGAAGAAGCCCATCTTCTTGCCCTTGACTTCCCCTGCTAGATTTAATTATTAAGGGACCTAAGCCTTCTTTGTTGCATCCTCTGACAATGTTCCCATATTCCTCCCAAGTGGCCTGTCCCTTTTCCCATGTTCCATAAACTTCCTTCTTCTGCCTGACTTTTGCCAGAAGCTCCTTTGCCAGAAGATCTCCTGCTCCCTTAGCTTGATTTCTTACCTATAAAATATGCACCTTGCACTCGGAGGAAGGGATGCTTGAATGTTACCAGCTTTCTTGGGTCCCTCTTCCCTCCAAGGTTTTACCCCATGGTACGTTATCAAGCAGTTTCCCAAAGAGGCCAAAGTCTGCTCTCCAGAAATCTGGGGAAGCAGGAGCTTGCTGCATTACCACCTTGCTGCCATAAGGATCTCAAACTCTACCATTTTATAGTCACTGCACCCAAGGTTGCCCTCAAGCTTCACATCACCCACCAGCCCCTCCTTGTTGGTGAGAACAGGGTCCAGCATAGCACGTCTCCTTGTTGGATTCTCTATCACTTGGAGAAGGACATTTTCATCAACAAATTCTAAGAATCTCCTGGATTTCTTATTCCCTGTTGTGCTGTCCCTCCAACAGACATCTTGGTGGTTGAAGTTATCCATGAAGACCAAAGTTTATGAATGTGAGGCTGCTCCTATTTGTCTGTAGAGGGCTGCCACCAATTCATCAGGTGCTTTTAAATTGTGCACAAGCACAAATTTGCCAGAGGAATACAAGAGCAACCACAGGCCTCCTCTACTAGCACAGGTATCTAGGGCACACAGTCCCTGAGATTTCCGCTGCAGCTTGAGTCATTGCTGCATTACCTCTTAATCATGAAACATCCCTTTCACATTGTATTGGTGTGGCAGTCCATGAACTGAGGAGAATCAGGGACAAAAATCAGATTTATCTGATTAAAGGAGTCATATATATTGCAAGCTTTTAAACGTATACCAGTTCTTGTCCTAACGAGAGTATCCAAAATAAACTTGAAAACTTGTACTGCAAAGTATTTCTCAATATTTTGATTATAAAGGGAGCTCAAAGATATTGTCTCTGATGTAGATCCGTATGTTTTGTCAGATTAATATCAGAATTTAAAATGGTCAAATGTGTCTCATATGAGACTAAGGGCTTTTACCACTTCAGATACCAGCTCTAAGTTCTAATCATTTATGTTTTACTTCCATAAAAAATGTTACAGCTACGTACTTAAAAATCACTATAGTTTTTTACTAATTTTGAAATGGCCAAAGAAAATAATTATACAGGAGCAGCCAGAAATTATAAAAATCTCATTTAAAGATGATTACTTGGGAATATTATATGACTAAAATCAGGACTTACTAGTTACTGAACAAGAATTAGCTACTGAATAGGAATGAAATTTGCTAAGCAAGAGCAGTGATATGGAAGGGAAAATAAATATAAAATTAACAATGGCTTAAAGAAAGTTTACAAAGTGGAGAGGAAAATGAAAAAGAAGGATAGATTAATAGCAGTCTTGTAGTACATTTTTTCCAACCATTTCTGTCTATAGTTTCGCATAGATTCCCTATTTAAGCTTCAGTCCCACGGATAGATGTGAGAATAAAAGTTGACTCAACATGAATGCATTTATGTTTACACTTCATTACAGCTTCAGGATCTGAAGAAGTGGGAGTGACCTACTTCTCACTGTTTGTAAATAGTTGAGGTTTGTGAGTGGTAAGACTCAAAAGGAAAATGTGTGTTTACATGGATGGCAAGAGCCAGGACAGCTAACGCAGTTATTGAAATCACAGCAAATTACTTCTTCAGAGTCTTACCTAATCTTTAACATTAATTAGAAGGCCTTAATACAGCACTTACTATATGCTGTCTGTAATTGTCTTGGAGTGTGCTTACAAGCAATTGCCTTCAGAGACAGGAGTTTTGGTCAAATGACTCAATGCCTGATCAGGTATTGTAATTTTAGGGACCTAATAATCTACAGTACTTTTACCCACGTTTTAAAAGGTGCTGAGGCCTTGCAATTACCATTGAAATCAGAAGATTTGATATTTGGAGAGTCCATGCCATATCAAACTAAACCAATGCTAAGAAATAAGATGACACATTCAAAACCCAGAAATGTACTTCATTGTGTAGTCAACAAAAGTCATGTTTAACTGGGGAAGATCTTCAGTGGGTTATCCATATTCCAATACCTTTCAAACCTTCCTTGTGTTTGGGAGAAGAGTTCGCAGTGTATTGCGTCTGCATAACATGTTGCTTAGCACTGTAAATCAATTGCAGAAATTATGTCCTATCCTAATATCCTAACATCCCTTGTATCAGCTGCCCCATTTACAATTTTTCTGTTTTCTCCCAGAGCTGGGAAAACAGTCCTCCCTTGTCGTGTTGTCTCACCACCTCCAAGATGTTCAACTCAGCAGGCAGGTGATGTAGAGGAGAGAATGGAGTGGGAGCCTGAGCATGTGTTAACACTGTGTGTAGCTATAGATCTGACACATTCCCTCTCAGAATTTCTCTACTTACCCACACTGTTCCCTAGAAATGTTAAAATCCACACTGCTTCAACACAGGGAAGTACAAATGAGAAATACAATCATATTCCCAGCTTCACAGCATCAAGTACCATCTAGTAAAAGGATGCTCACTAGGCAGAGTCCTCCTTTGAACTCTCATGCCTATATAGATTTACTTTCTTGTAGTCAGAATTTTTGTCTTCAGGACTGATCAAAACCATATTTTTTATTACTATAAAAGGTAAGAAATGCATTCGGAAACTGGTAACAAAATTTATATCTTGCCATCAAATTTGCATTAGAAATCATTCCTCTTGAAGTGCTGCGACACCACTCAACATATTGGTGTTTTATAGGTGGTTTACCTTTGAGAAATCAGCATCTTCCTGAGATTTTATACATTACTTCCTTTAACATTAACTTTGAGTTCTCTTGACAATGAAAACTAAGAATGGAAAGTCCTTCTGTTTATGCTTCAAAATAATCATATTTACAGATGTGATGTTATACTTTATTGCAAGGCCACATTTTTAGATTTGAAGCTAAAAAAATCTTTCCTAGATGGGATGTTAAGTTTAATATCCCCTTACAGAAGTCAAATTCTTCCCATGTCCTCCCACACATAGTCTTCTTCACACCCACATGGGTATGTGACATGTACCCACACTCACTCAGCTTAGCAGTGCCAACATGCACCCTATTACCTCCTTCAATTTCTACATTTTTAACATTTTTTGCACCTTCACAGAAGGACTTGACTGTTTTTCAAACACCAAAATAGCTTTAAAGTTGTGGGTTAGTGTGCATTCTTGTTAGGATTCAACTGCAGTGCATAGCACTTTCTGCAGACCCAGATACTAAAGAAACTTAATCGAAATAAGTAAAAGAAAAGAATTTTTATTTATGAAGTAGAATTTTGTAAACTTGGTTGGATGTTATGTAATTAAAATGTTTCTAACTCCTGCATGTTTTTTCTTGGCCCTTCTAGCTGTATTGTTGGTACTTCTACTCTGGACAGATTTAACCTGTTCATTTATGTTTCTCTAAATCTTTAAATGCAACCTCAAAGTTCAGAGTGAGTCAGTGTAAGTTTTTCCATAATCCTCTCATTTAGAGTAGATTCCCAGACCTGATGTCTTCCATGACTTTTGACTGATAACTACTTGTACTGTAACATTTAACTCACCAACTGCACGTCCTACCATTTTTGTTTTTCACCAGTAGAGAGAAAGGTGCAAATTCTCGAAGGTGTTTGAGGTTTTATATCTCACTGCATTTAATGAAGCTGGCAGTTCCTATGTATATCACTTCATCTAGCTGAAGTGACCAAGTGCATATTACACTGGCTTCAAGGATACAGAAATGACCTCATTTGAATATACATGTCTGCTGTGCTCCCCGATCTCTGAGGAAATACTGAAGAAAATATAAATATGCCTGCAGTGTCTGATGTCAGCCATGATCTACTCTCCCTGATTTAGATTTCTATATTTCATTTGAATTCACACTGCATTAACCATATGTGAGGAGTGCATTATGTGAGGATTTAGGTGTTGCTTATCTTTCTTTTTTTTTAGCAGTACAGTAATCCAATATTTTATATCACCAGTTTCTCTCCTTCATTGTGCTTGTTCCAAATTCATGTAGATGTGGAAAGCTGAATAATTGTTCAGTGCCTGTATTGACATTTGTGTCTCAGAACACACACAGACTCAATATATTTCTTAAGAAAATGGAGGCAGATATAGGAAACACCAGGGTGTTCCTATAGAGAGAAGAAAACCAGGAGGAATTAGGGCATTTTACAATTCAACGAGTGACATGAAATAATTTCAAAATTCTTTTATCAATTCTTTTTCCCTCCTTCACAGGGAAAATAATTGTTTTATATTAACTACTTTCATTGTATTTCCAGCTAGATTGAGTGCACTTTTGAAGTAAAACAACAGTGTTTTAAGTTCTGAAGCAAAGGTGGTTTTAGTATTATTGGGAAAATAATCCCATGTGGGTCTACTCCAATACTTCTTGTAATTCACCACTATTTAATTTTCACTAAGAAAAAGGAGATGGCAAAAATTATGACTATTTAAACAGTCCCATATCCATGTCCTTCTATGAGGGTTTCTTCTTTGTTTACTTTAAATATTTTTGCATGTCACACAGTATATAAAAAAAAAATCTAAGAGAGAATTATTTTTATGTTGTTTAAACAGAAGGCTTTGAAAGAAATAAAACAGCTTATACTATTTCTTTCAAAAAGAAACGAAATTGTCAGTGTTTGTGCTGATTCTGAACACTTTCAAGTTTTGAAATAATTAAATACAGCATTCCTACTCCTGGTACTGGATTTGTAATGAATTTCAGCTTGATTCTGCTTTTGTTGCTGCTGACCACAGAGGGCTATGTTGACCTCAACCTAATCCCCTTTAGCAAATTCTTCCACTGCAATATTTCTCCCTTTAACTTGGTAAATTCAAGTTCCTGCTCATTACTGTTCAGTTATTCTTTTGGCTATTATATAGAAACTTAGAGAAAACACTCTTTTAATTCTTTTATTCCTCTTTTCAGTCAGATGGCTGCCTCAAAGCAATCTGTTTTGATGAAAAACAGAGTTGCTTTTAAGATGTGAGATTTTCTTTTTTTCCACTCTCATAATTTTTGATGGCACCTGGGGTAGGGAGGCCTGTTGCCTGCAAGAAAGAATGTTATATATGTGGTGCTTGTGAGAGAGGCTGCACACAGGAATGGAATGTGGAAAATTGTCTTGTCTTGCTTTTCCTTTTCCCCTTTACTTTTGCCTATTTGTGTCTACAGCCCTTCCCTTCCCTCAGTTGTCTAGTGGAGTTTGGGGTTTTTTCTTGTTTTTTTTTTTCCTTCTTTATTTCTAAATTTTTAGAGGAACTTTTAGGAGAGCTAGTTCAATTTATGCTAGCAATTATCCCAGAGGGGCAGGGACTAATTGCTCTAATTATTACTTGGGGTCATATGGGGAGATTTAAAGCCTGAGGCTGACTATAAAGGAGCAGGTTGAATTTGAGAGGCAGTTGATAAATTCTGGTGTTGCAATGTTCTTAACTACTAGGAGAGAACCTGATAGAACAGGTGGAGCAAATGGAATATAAATGTGTTTCTGTTTCTATTCACCTGATTTTTCTATAGGAAAATCGGCTAATGAGACATGGTTGCAAGGAGATTCTACTTTGTTTAGAGAATTTAATTTTAAGAGTAATGCTACCTCATGAGAACATCAATACACAGAATGTGTGAAAGGACTAGTTCCTACCATCACTGTGGCAAGGTGATTTGCCTCACTTAAGAAGAATGAATTGTAAGATCAGGATCAAACCCAAAAATGAGTAATAAAAGTAATCTAAATGTCCAAAATAGGGATCAGTAGTTACCAAAGTGACAATTCAGTCATTCAGGTAAGATACTTGCTAGAGTTCAGCAGTCATGTCCAGCACTGAAAATTTTCTTTGGTAAAGTTTCAATACCTTTAGATTCTTAAACCTTTCCAAAATCTTTGTAGAAGAAAAGCCTTTCTAAATGTTGGTACAATATCTAGTACAAATGAAAACCTTTTTGAAGACTCTTGTGGCCATTTTATCATTAATAAAAATACTCATAATCAATAGAGACTTGAGATAAGTCCTTTGAGGAGTCCCCGTTCACCCTTCAAGAGTAAAACTTCGACAAAGTCTCTAACATTTGGAGAAAAAAAAAAGGGGGAAAAAAAAGGGTGGGGGTGCAAGAAAGACCCACAGAAATAAAGCAGGTAAGACCTTGTTTTAGTTATTTCTGTTTGGACACGATTTTTCTTTCTTGTCTGGACAAGGTCTAAAGTTAGGTTTACACCAGTTTTGATTAATAGATTAAAACACATCCTAGTTTTCATGCCAGAGTTTTCCCTTGTATTAAGTGACAGAATGCATCTTGACATGGGAATAAGTTGCATATGTGAAATGGGAAGGAAAATTTATCTTCCAATTTCTAATCCCTACTGTAAATCTTGTAAGCACATGTACTCACCAGGACTTCTCTTTTTATATTAAGAGATAAATATGACTTAGCTGGTACTAGCAGGTACCAGTAAACGTAGCTTAGTTTATAGTCTCCTTATTTATTAATAACTGACTTTAATGGTGGGCAGTGGGCATGAGATTCTAATGGGAAGGCAGATTGCCTGGTCTTGTCAAGGTTTAGGAAATGAGTGAGAACTTAGTCAAAAGTGTAACAGAAAAGCTGTTATGTAGGTTATGTATAATCACCAGGCTCTGTGAGGTGTTGATGTAGATTATCTCAAGCCTTCACCTCACATAAAATGGTGCTCACACATTTAATAAGGAGACTTGATTAAAATGCCATAAGCGCATAGTTCTGTAGGAAAACAGAGGCTAAAGCAGCAGGAGGCATTAGAAGCAGCCAATAGAAGACTATGGGGGTGTTTTCTAAAGGTTAGAAGAAATAATTCCTGAGTAATTCTATCTTCCCTATACTCATGGAGGGGATATTTTGGTATTTTAACATTTCAGCTGAAACAGGCAAAAAACAAAACAAGACAACATCTGTCAGAAATGCAAGTGACACTTTCCTGTCAACAAAACATTCTCTGAATTTTCATGCTTGGAGTCTTGGAGCCTGGTGATGTTTGGAAACAGTCTCACTCAGACTTAGAGTTGTTTGCTTTCAAGGAGTCCTAGAAAAGGAGGCAGAAAGGGACATGACAGAGTCATCTTTTCAATTTTCCTCTCCCTATCCAAAACTGAGAGGTACTGCTGCTACAACAGCCCTGGCGGGGACTTGCAACAGCAGCTGCTACATTGAGGCAGGAGAGTCCCAACAAGAACTTTGCAGCTTTCAGTAAAACCAGCCGAGCCTCACCTGCTATGGTAAGTACAAACAGAACACATGCTTGCTCCAGCCCTGGCCCACAAAGACACCAAGCATTGAGTATCCTGTGCCTCTGGAACAGCCTTTGAGGGAGATTTTACTAGCTGTTCAATTTGTACGCATAACAAGCCCTTCAAAGCAAAAATACTCTTACTGTGACTTGAAAAAAGTAGTCTCTGCCTTCCATAAGTATCTCATAGATCCAGGAAAAGTGGAGGATGGACAGCCAAGCCCATGATTAAATGTTAGACGATCTTTGGTTGTGCAATTTCTTACCACTTTAGAGTTGGATAACGGAAAAGTATATGACCTGCCAAACCTGCTGGAGATGTGCTCTCAGCAACAAAAACTTTTCTCATACGAGTTACAGAGATACTAACAGTAATTTATAAGCACATAATTCCACCCATCAGAAAAATATGTTGTGATTGCCAGCATAGTGTGACCTGCCACACAGAAAATGCTGGTTGCACTTAAGGACAGGGTGCACAGTAGCCTCAAAGTTAGTAAATTTCCAGAGAAAATTAAATTGTGTAAGGTTTAGATGAAGAGCCCATAAACACAAAACAGTACTAATACATTCCAGCTGGTTCGAGAATGCAAGCTGAATGCACACAATAACAGGATAATTTTATTTTGAGATAAGTTTCACTCCAGCCTTTACCACAGATTTATGTGGGTTTGGCATATATGCTCCTAACTGTACTTTTAACTTCAAAAGTGGATAATGATCAATTATAGGATCCCATACTACTGTGAGGAGACAGAGACAAAGGGTTGGGGGCAATGTACTGAGCAGTCCTGGCTTCAGCAGCCAGCATCAGTGGCAGTCACAAGCACTATGCTCTGCCTCTGTGGGCTGAACCTGTGATATAGATGAGACTAGTGAAAAAGTCCACAAGCCCATGGATCTTTATTAACATGGAGCTTATGTAAATTGCACATTAAATAGGTTACAATACTTCCACTTGGCAAGAAGAGAGCCAACCATCTGGACTGATGTGATTAGCAGTGTTCATTCTAATATTCTTTGACTAAAAAGCACATAGTTTTCTGGAAACAGATATACATGAGACAAAAATGGAGGATTTCTTTAAGCTGTATTAATAGTGGAAGTTGTGCTGTGTAATTCCAATTCATTTGGGTAATGAGGTGTACTAATTTTTAGACTCAGTCCAGTTTAGACACACAGCATGCATATGCCCTGTAATAGGAGTGTTTATTAATTATATTTAATTGTCATCATTTTTCCTAATGATAGTTGTGTTCACCCCTGTTCATTTTGTTTCTGAAATGGCGATTAGTGAGAATGGGGAACATGGATGAATAGGCAGCTGAAACTAAGGAACCATGGGTGTCTGCAGGAGAAAAATCAGCCCTCAGCAAGCCAGCCATGAACACAGTCATCTGGGGCCATCATGCTCCAGTGGTTGGGAAAGGAAAGCTTGTCCAAACCCATTGCTGCTCTCCTGGTGGCAAGTAGGCCGGTCATACAGACAAGCTGAGTGCCTTTCATATACGGATGTCTACATCATGAGCACAGGCTTAATTAGAATTTTTCAATTAGCTGATTGAACATTTTTAGAGGGTTAAGTAGTGACAACCTCCACAGCACTTACAGGACTTATAGGCCTTAAAACACCACCAGTAGGTGGAGAACAAGCAACATGAATCATGCACACACGAGGACGTGCACTCCATCTTGGAACATTGCTGTAACATGCAGAGTTGCATTTTGTCACCGGGATACCAGTTGCATAGTCTTTTCCAGTTGCAACTTTGCATGTGGTTGCAAACTGAGCTTCAGGGTTAGCACCAAAAACAGAATCACCATGATGACTGTTCGTGAAGTTGTAGCTAGTATGTTTGAAAGAGCTGCATTAGAGCCGTGATGTAGCCTCCACACGCGCTAATGCCCGTTTTGCATATGTGCACCATGTATGTGCCCAAGGTAGTATTTCCAAGTTCAAGAAGACAGGAAATTATTGGAAGTATTCATATAATATTCTGGCAAGTGCAAGTACCTTGAATTCTGTGTATGTCAGAGGAGAACTGACAAATGCTCCATGCATCTAATAAGTCTCTGTGAATTCACTTGCATTTTCTTTTATATTGTGATATTGTGAGAAATAGTTCCCAATTTCAGGAGATAAAACTGTGGTAAAGGGGAGATGTGAAGACTCTTTGTTGCAGTCCTCTCTTTCTTAGTGCTGGACTTCATAAATTAAATGCAAACATGAATACAATGATGAACAATTTAATTGCACATCAACCTATGGGAGAAAACTGTCTTGAAATCCAGCTAGTTCTGCTGAGGTTTTTTTGAAGTAGCAAACATTTCCCTGTCAAGACAACTGACACAGGTCACATTAAGGCCTCCAATTGTGAGCCCACACGAAGTCTCTACATATTGTTTTCTTTTCTTTTATTCTTTTTTTTTTCAGCCATGTGTTTCTGGGAGATTAAACTCGTTAAAAAGAAGTGCTGTAGACCACTTTCATTTTGTGTAAGCCTGGGTATTGTTTCCTGTTCCTCCTCTTGTGGCAAAACCCAGTATCCATGACCATCCGCGACTGCATATCCTATGTTGCAACTCATTCCCTTTTTGCTTTCTGAGTGTCTCCTATGACACTGGAAAGGGTGCTACGTCATGTGGTGCTGCAGCTTTCCTTTGAAGGGGCCTTCTTCCTGAGAAAAATTCCTGGACCTTCCAGGAATGCATGTATATACAAACTACGTCATATCTGAAGACTAATACCTAGAACATGTCAGATAGAGAGATAAATAATTTTTAGTGAAAAGATGCATTTTACTGCAAAGATTTCAAAAGCGTTTGAAAATAGGTGTGTCCTTCTGACCTGGTGTGACACAGTATCTGTCTCTTGGCATGTTCAGTCAGAGCCACCAGCCAGGACAAAGGACCACTTGTGCCAACATGGCACAATTCTGTCCTCCTCTCTAGATCAACGCTTACACATCTCTTGCCAACCTTGACTAGATACACAGCATTTTTCAACTGTTCCACAAGCACTTTGAGTCAGAAAGATGGTGGGTTGGAGTAGAACAAGCAATTGCATTTTGGCAATTGAAATGTACTCCCATCTTTGTTCCTCAGTCAGCAGCATCCTGTTAACTGTAGTCATGATGACTTGTTTCATATTGCAGTTGGGACGTCTAGTCCCTTTGTTACAGCCTTTTGCTGGAGTCTGAGACCACATGCCTTATCATATGCAATTGGGAAGCTGCCACATATATCACCCAACAAAAGCATGGTGCCCCTGGGAGAGCTCCAGAAACACTGTACACCCATACTACCAAAAGCCTGCAGCACACTCCTAAAAGAGCAGTTCCACATTTCAGGAAGTAACACATTACAGAATGATTCTTCCACTAAGATTTATGCTTAAAATAGAGGAGCCACAAGCCTGTGCATCAGCAGAGTTTTCATCAGCTGATTAAAAATGACAGATGAAGCAGGCTTCTGACCTTTCTGAGGCCGAGGGGGGAAAGGGAAAAAAAAGAGAAATGGCCTCACTTTCACCTCCATATTCAATTGTGTACTTCCTCAAACAAATAAAAAGACACTCTTGCAGCTGAACAAGAGGCCATGCAGTTAGCCACGGGCCCCTGAAGTTGTTCAATCAAGAAGGAACACGATACTTTGTGATTTGTCTGTTCATTGCTCCTGGGGTGGGCCATTGCTCCTAAGTGAAGAATAATAGCTGTCAATTACATTCAGATCACAGTAAGGGCCTTGGCATTCTTAGGCAACCTGTTATTAAATTGTTAACTTTCTGATGTCTACCTTATTACTTAAAACACACATACCAGACTGCCTTTAAATATACACACTGAAACCAGTAATAAATCTTTCCTAACACTAGGAACTTAGAGGAATCAAAAACATAGGATGTTTGCTCAGCCTGTAACTTTTAATTATTTTTTTTTAACTTTGTGAAGAGTTTTGCATGTGCAAGTTGCTTTCAGCAAAGTCATATCATATACTTTACAAAATGATTTTGTCGTGGAAGTCTCCCAAATCAGGACATGACTGTTTCAGAGGATAGGAACTAATATTTGGAAAGAAGGAATTGTTCTGATTTATTAAAAACATTTAAAAACAAAAAGGTAAGGGATTGAAAACACGAAACAAATACGTTTTGTATATACATTTTTAAATTTTTTGGTCTACAGTAGTATTTAAAGAGTTAGATAGACATTGATGCACTTGTGACAGCACTTGTAACACAGCTCATCATTACCAGATTTGCCTTCATTTCTTAGCATAATTTAGTCACAATCCTGTTATTTAAGCTTTGTTGAATATGTTAGTTGATATCAGATTTTTTTTTTACAAGCTATACTCTAGTTCAAGTAGAAATTAACTCAGGGATATCCTATATCAAAAGTTATGAAGTAAATTAGACTATTACAGTAATTTCTTCAGAGTTTGCAATATTAAAATCTCTGAAAATATGTATTTTTCTTACATTTAGAGAAGCAGTACTTAATTAGAATTATATATTACTGGTTAATTGGAGATCAATGTTACTCCAAAGTGAAATATTAATCTATCTTCAGCCTTCCTGTTTTTATACTTGAAAAATTACTAAATATTTAAAAATAGACATTGCAGTCTTTGTCAGGTCATCTTCTTCCTTACTTGCATGCAGAAGAGCAATCTACGTACATTGTTGCAGATTTTAGTGTGGATTCAAAGGTGTTTTGCAAAAGACTGATGATATAGGTTTGCATTCTGAAATTTTGCATGAAATGAAAATAAGAATAAAAAAGTACTGTTACTTAGACTGAAAATGCTCACTTCTAAAGGTTTCATAATCTCTTGAGAACTCTATAGCCTAAATCCACCTATGTGAAAACTTTTGAGTTCATCAGTTTGCTCTTAGGCAGGAGCAGCTTCTCTGGTGGAAAGTACCCACTAAATTCTCTGATCACCCTGGAGGAGAGGTAAACCCTCAGAAAGAGAAAAACTGCTCACAGAAAATTTTAACAACAGAAGGCAGAAACTTTGATTCAAACTTTGAAGTCCTAGGGAACTGGCATAGAATGAAGCAGGAAAGCAACATGTTCACGCTGGCTCATGAATTAGCTTTTACTAATTCCCAAATCAATGTGGTTTTTAGTCGCAATGTGCTTTTCAGAGCAGGGATTTGAACAAAACTCCCTTACCTCATGGTTCATTTTCCTTCCCTTCTGTTCTCCACCAAAGGACTTTATAAGCTCCCTGATCATCCCAAAGGGGAGTGAAAAATACAGAAATATGTCTGTAGAGTTTTACTAGAACAGAACAACAGCTCTACATTCAATTTTAGGCAGATGGCAACCTGGAATTTTTCATCTACGTGAAGGCTTCAATCTGATACAGCTGGATGAGGAGCGTAGTTACTTGGACACTTTCTGGAGGCAATGAAAAAGTCACCTGCAGAATAGAATACTTGCAAGTGCCTATACCTCTTCCACACTTGCACTGATTGAACACAGGGAGGAGAGCATGCAATTAGGTTTGTACTTTCATTAAGGGATCTGTTTTTCCCCCTCTCAGGACAGTTCAGCCCTCATTCTACGTTGTCATTCTCTCTGGAGAACCAATGTCATCTACTATTTACCTAGTGGGAAAGTAAGCACTTGGCTAGCCAAGTAAACACAATACATTTACTCTTTGCCAGCCAATGTCAAGATCTATTAAAAAATACAATAATTCAGGTAAATATTTTCAGATGGTTTTTATGTGTGCTGGTTTATTCTATTAAGTAGAGTTTAATCAGGCTGACTGTTTCATTTTTAAATGCAATAAATTAATCTTGAAAAGTCACAAAGTACACGTAATTGTTGCCAGGTCTGCAACTGACAAATAGAAATGGGAATTTTTCTTCTGTGGAACATTTATCTACCTGTGATGGATGCAAATTACAAAAATTGTTCTTTAATGGAATGCAAATGGCATCATTTTAAAAATTCAAAATACAGTATAACAATATTACTTTACTGAGATGTTTAAGTTCAGTTTATTGAACTGAACCATCATGTTATATTTTGGCTCCATCTAAGAATTTGTATTACCTGGACTAGTTACTGTAGCATCCAGTATTCTTCATGTTCTATTTTCTGACATGAATCTCCAGATATTCCAAGATATCTGAAACCAAACTTTGAGGGGGAAACTTGGCAGATCAATTAACATAAACAAAAGTAAAACCTTGCCAGAATTAAATGTTGCAGTTCCAATTCATATTGCTTAATCCCAAAATGTTTTGTTAGTTTTCCCTGATAAGAATCCCAAAATCTTTGCAAAGTCCCAATCTCCACAAAAGACTTTCTGTCTGTCCTGTATGTAAATTTGAGGATAGGAAGAGATTCAAGGAGAAAGTGAAGTGACCAGGACAGCATTTTGCTACCTTTAAATCACCTTGTTAGCAAAAGAAACAGACTTTGAGTGCTTTGCTTTAAAACTCATTGTGCAGGGATTCACCCAGGGTTGCCTTCTTGTTTTTTCCCAGTGATCAGAGTTTTGGAGTGTTAGAGGTTTTAAGGTACTCTCACCAAAGCCTGTTGTTCACAGGGGTCTCAAGTATTGACTGATGATTTTACTGTCCAGGAAGGACAGAGGTCAGAGTCACAGTTGGAGGCTTAGCCTCTGACAATGCTTTTGTGACGGTGTGGGAATGGGCTGACTAGAGAAAAGAGTACATTGTGTTTGTGCCTATTCTTAACAAAAACAAAAACAACAAAGAAAAAGTTGTCTTGTAAGGCTGTTTCAGATGTTCGTAAAATAAGACATGAATTGATTGTTTTGAAAAAAAATGTGCGTGATCAGAAGAAACTTGAATTCATGAAGACGCTTCTGGTACAGAAATATTCTCCACAGTGTAACTTTGCTCCTCCTCATAGCTGTGACAACCCAAAGTAGATCACCTTGCTCCTATCTTTCTTTAGGGAGACAAAAGAACAGAGCACATACCTAGGCTGTGAAGGCCCTCGTGTTAAATGTTTTTTCTTCTTTTAGCAAGAAACATTCCAATTTCACTAAGCAGCCTCATAAACACTGTTAGTGTTTAAAACAAAAGTTTTCCACTCTGAAAGAAGTATCTCCTACTGTCTTCCCATCAGAGAGAGAGCCCATCTCTTCCTGCTAGGACACCTTTCCTTGCCTGATCTTCAGTGTCAGAACAGAGAGGAATAAAGAATTTCTCATAACAGGACACAGGTGATTCCTTCTTGCTTAGACCAGTTCACATCTGCACCATCATGTGAAATCACATACATTCACAATCTGATCTGAGTTGCATCTCGGCAGCAATGAAATGGCCTTTCCCTCTCCTCTTCTGCTCATATCAAGCACCAAAAAGAGCTGAACACACATTCTGTGTCCTGGACACCTCTTCACAGTGTTTGATTGTTATTGTTGTACTTTGCAGCTCAAGTATCTCATGCATTATCACCCTGAAAGGATGTTTAAGTTCTGAATGTTTAAGGCCCAAAATCCAGAGGATTTGTTTTGTTCCCTATTCAACTGCACTCTTCTTATATGACATTGGACAAACCATGGACCCTTTCTTTACTCTGGTTTGCAGTCTAGGAAAGAAGATATTTGTACTTGCTCCTCTCAGAGAATTTAAGGATTGTGAGGGACTCATGCATTACAGCAACAGAGTGCACATCAACTCCTAACTCATGCATTTAGGGAGATAGATGCTCCCCCATTTTATCTAGGTTGACCGGAGAATCTGGCCCTCCATTAACACAATCAGAACAGGCTAAGTAGAGCTGGGTGGTGCATGAGGTTCTTCAGTGGTTCTGAAAATCACAGAGCGCTACTCCATATATGCCCATTCCAGACAAACTTCAGGAAGCTATTTTGATGCAAGTCAATGAAATTTATCTAATCCATAAAACTTTGCATTCATGATTGTTTCTATTAGTAAACTACAGATATTAGACAAAGTCAATCTGAAAGAAGCAGTGTTTTTTCCATCAGAATTCTCTGTTTAATATACACTCAAACCCAGGGAGAAAAAAGCAATCCTTATATTGCCTATCAGGTACAGAACCAGGAAAATTTGAATGCAAACAAGAACATTTGTTATCAGTTAACGACTGTAACTATTTGCTGTTCATCACTCTTCTGCCTCTCATGGAAGTTTCAGGCATATGATGAGAGAGTCAAAACGGCTCCAGAAACTTTAGCGATCTGTCACATACTGTAAGTGTGAACAGTCGAAATGATCAATGTTTGAACATGCCATGTGATGGTAATTGACACAACAAGGAAAGCTTATACCCATATTGAATAATTGAGAATAATCAATATATTGGCAGGACTCATTCACTGCTGCTCCACAAACAAGAAAAAAGCCATATTCCTTGAATCATTTATTTGCCATGACTAGTTCTGTCATATCAAACTGCAATACTGCAATAGCACTTTATAAATGAACATTGATTTCCATCAAGCATTTAGTAAAAGTTTACAGAACAGTTAGGCTGCTGACATGTGTTGCTTCAGAAACAAAGCCAAATGCCTATTTTCAGACTGCAGTCACAAATCCCATCTTCTAGCTGGAACAATGGAAGTAGGTATAGAAGCAACCTGCCAAAGAGCAGCATTTTTTAAGGCAATACAGGAGACTGGTGTAACTAGGCAGCCTGTATGGCTATCTCTAAAGCTGGATTTTCTTAATTTATTACAAGTTCAGAGGAGATGAATAGCATATTTCACTAAATTGCATGTTAAAATATATAGTTGGCCATACATAATACAGCTATTTGGCAGAATATATTCATTATAAAACACAAGCCTGTGTATGGTTTCCTTACTTTGAGGTGTTCTGGTTTTCCTCCTTGCTGACCATTTTGACATTTCTCTGTGCTTTCTTCAGATTAAACATCACATGTAATCTCACAAGCAGTGTTTGGTAAACTATCTTTTATGTATGTTTTTCATGGATAGATCACTAATTAAACAAGTTGTTGTAAAGGTAGCTCCTTTCCCCTCTTCCTTTGCACTGATGTATTCAGCACAATTCATTTCTTAATCACTGTTGTCATTTATCTTTGCGTTTTACCTTGTCACCTACTTAATTCCACTAGAGGCATTTCTAACATCTCTGTCTAATAATCTCCACTAACAATGCAGAACACTATTAGCATAATAAGCATTTCCCATCTGCACAAATGACAATCCTTCTCATCAGTCTGAAAACTAACTACTGTACAAAAAAATAGCCAGGAATCATTAGAATTAAACTGAGAACACATTCCCCCTGCTACGTCCCTTTCTGCTCCTGGTGGTAACAACTTCAGCTGTCCTTGTAATAGTAAAGTCTGCAAGTGCTGTCCTTGTAATAATAAAGTCTGTAAGTCCAGGATTGAGCACAAGAACCCAGCGATCTGTACTGTTCAATGTTCGTATGACCTGTTACGCTGCTTTGAGGTAGGACAAACTGTCAAGGATGCCCAACCTCACTTTAAGGGTGTAGCACAAACCATGGGCTCAGCTCAGTGGGCAGTGTAAAAAGCCACACTGTTCCATGGGTGAACACAGTTTCACTGTTTGGACCATTGTTGTGGTTTAGGTACGGTAGCCCCCCCAATTCACTGCCCATACCGAGGGCCACTCCCCCTTTCCCCTCGAGCAGGAGGCACAAAAGGCAAAGATCACATTTTTATATAAGAACAATTTGCTGGAAATAGAAATAAGAAAATGAACAGTAACAGCAGTAATTTTTAGTGAATGATATTAATTAGTTAATAATATTAATAACAAAAGGTATAAAAAAGGAAATTATTCACATAAACATCCCCAATAACAAACAATACCAGACAGCTCCCTCCATCACGTTTTCTCATCTGGAAGAAACCGTTTCCCCTCAGAAGAGAGAAAATCCCTCCCCCCATGCCCAGCAATGATGTGAGGTGGTATAGAATAACCTCCAGCTCCTAGCCATGCCCCCACCTGGCTACTACAAAAAAATTAACCCTGTCCTGGCTGGAACCAGAATGATATATACCTCTATGCTCCATGTTTGAGTCTGACTCAGACCTTAAGGAGTTGAAGGGAGACTGCCAGGGAACATACTTGGAGATTTTGGACCTAGCCTCCCTTCTGCATGGATACATGCAAAGATGCTCAATGTTTGAATACAGTGAGGTGGCACATTTCTATGCTCATTATCTTTGGAAGCATTTCCATCAAAAGCAGAGGCATAGGTGTTGGCAGACCCTTGTATTTGTGTCCTACAAGCCAAATTAATTCCTTCCTCACCGCATCGGACTTGGGTGACACCCATCAGTCAGCACTGGTCACAACTCATCGCATATTTTCCTGGACCTTTAATTTGGCAAAGTCCTTGATCTTTCTGGAAATTTCAGGAAAGAGGTACATTGTTTAAAATAGGCTTTACCTATGCTGGTAGACTAGTTCTGGATAATGTAGACAAGCCCTGACCTGTTCAACTGTTCTATTTTTTGCCTGCTCTCTGGCAAAGACCAGGCACAGCTGATGTCTCGGCAAGTCTGTTGGCAGTCAGGGTGAGGCTACCCTCCTATGGGGCAGACACTTCAGCCATAGGGCTACCACACCAGTGAATGACAAAACCAGAGAGGCCCTGGCCTTGTCTATTTGCTGGTATTGGTGTAGCTATTGACGTGCAGGGTCCTGAGCACATCTGAATTTGTGTCTGAGTTGTGTTCCTGGGGCTCTGGGTGCCCAAGGTGCAGTTAAGAGAGTAAAACTTGGCTCTGCCAGCCCTTTGTCCTGCTTTCCCCCAGAACCTGTCATTCAGCTCAGGAGACATTGCAATTCATCTAATAAAGAGACTAAGTAATATTTGCAGATTATTAAGGCACTAGAAATCATTATTGTTGATAGAGGTTTGTGTCATACGCCACATATTTTCAGACCAAAGGAACAAATTTTAACTAAAGAGACTTCAAATAGTAGGTGGAAACATGTGAATTTAAATCAGGAATTGGATAATGCTAAGCAGCTTTCATCTACTTTAATTAGAGATAATGGTTTTCTTAATAATAAAATAGAATTTGTGGAAATCAATTTAAGAGTGTGATTTTTTTAACACTCAAAGTAATTTTATTTTATGTATTCAGAACATTTCCAGGCTATAAAACCTAAATGCAAATTTCTTCATTACTATGTCATACTGTATCTCATACTGAGATGACCCACATCTCAGGTTGGAAATACCTGATTAATCTTATTCTTAACAAGAGAAACCCAAACCCACTAACTGACAAGGTTCAATCAATTATTTATTAGTGTCAGAAATTGTCATCAGATTTAAATATAAAGACAAAACCTGCAATTCTTCCACATCCATTTATCTTCAACATATAATGAAAAATATTGTTTCTTTAAAATATAAAGACTACTGGACATGTTGTTGAAATTGTATTTAAAACCCCATGTCCTTATCAGTTTTCTTAAAGTATTTCTTTATTTAAATATACCTGAATGCTAAGATACCAAAGAAAATATTTTGGTTTCTACAGGAACAGTATGTAGAAATAGGTCTAACTTTTATACGCATTGTCTTTATAGTGTGTCTGCTGTGTTTGTGCTCATGTTCACAAACACAAGGAGAATATATCTGTTCATTTTATATATGAAACTTGCAAGAATACTTACTGTGATAAAGAAATATAGTGTGTCTGTGTTTATGCATGTTTGTGTTGAATTCAGACACTGCTTTCTTTTTCACCTGTTTTGCTTTTCATGTGCTGAGTTATTTGGGTGCTGGGTCAAAGCCCTGCTTGATTGGCTGCAAGAAAGACAACTGCTTGGGCAATGAAGTCAACAAGATATTTTCAAAAACTTTAAAGCATTTATAAAAAAATTAGTGTTCCCCTCATAGAAATATATGACAAAATTATAAAAAAAATTTAAGACTCAATGGTATAATTCTTCTAAATATATTCTTGTTATATAGCTACTGATACTAAACACTGTTTCCACTTTTTTACCTCATTAATTTTCTTACATGCCTGTATCTGTATCTTACACCTATACACAATATTTGCATATATGTACGCATGTATAACTTTAGGCCATCTATTACCACATCTCATGGTATGGATTTAACTTGTCATGAGGTTTTACTTTGGAAAATCACCAATCCAAAGACTCTGAATAACTGGATACAGACAACAAATAGGTGCCTAAGGACTTCCAGAAATGATCTATAAACAAATTTTCTGGATAAATACATAATTTAGCATGTTGAATAGTGCTGTGTATTGCAACATTATCTTCTCTAAAGGTTGCTAATATTTGTTTACATATCAGGGATTTTTTTTTTAGTTACATGTGCCTGAAAGGGGAGAATATTTTTATGGTTTTGCACAGTAGACCTCCACCCCCTCATTTACAATCACTGAGATGGAATGTGGAGATACTGACTTCAGTAATATTTGGATCAGGCCTCAGAGTGTAATTGGGCAAGCTGAAATCTATGCTAAAATAAAGTTCCTTTAGGCAAATGATGCACTTCAGGGGACACGACCTAAATATGGCTTGTAGGGCTTTTAGGAAGGCAGAAGTTTGGATAAGAGAGCTTCTAAGACACATGCCTTTCTTATTCTGAACAATGTGAACATGTAATTTTTCCTACACATCTCCTCCTCTTCTACTGCCTGTCAGATAAAAAAAGGCTCACAGATGGTTTTGTGGGGGAGATAAAAGACCCTCTTTTAACCTCTACCCCACCCCCCAAATAACTGCATATCCAATGTGAATTTATCAGAAGCCTTATGTGAGTTTCAAAACTTTTGCCAAGTCCACATTTTCTGTTTTACCAAAAATCTAATTTCAGATTTCATTCTTTTAATTAACAGATCACAGATACTACTTTAATTAATTATGCTCTAAAAAATTAAATCAGCTAGATGTGGGTGCTTGCTTTTTTGCTGAGCTCAGTTGGAATTACACTATCAGCACAAATGTTCACTGATGGAGGGACCTGTCCATTCTTATGACGAATTGGATCAGTCTTAGAGCATTGTATTGGGTTGAGCTGACCATATCTCTTCTAGGATTACATCAAGGCAAGAAAGCTTCCCTAATAAATTCCACAGCTAAGTGCCTTGAAACTGATTTCAAGCTTCCCCATAGCTACATTTCCCATCTAGTGTGTGTAAATTTTCCTGCAAGCAAACAGAACAGATGTCAAGTTCAAAATTCTGAAGGTGTTTGCCCAAATTTAGTCAACATACAATGTTACAGTGTTGCACTGTATACAGTGCAGAGAACTCATCCTTCCATCAGGATTTTCATCCTTGCATTTTTCTTGGTTTACCCCAGAACCCTTCTCCATGGATACCCCCTTGTCGTGGGGGAGAAGCTTGTGTGCCCTTATGAGGTTGCGAGCTGTGCTGGCGGTGGTACATGCCTCCGGTAGGGTCTCCCATGCTA
>JAWWMO010000121.1:99404793-99431602 GCA_035047845.1 Dendrocincla fuliginosa
CAGCAGTTCAGCTATCTGGGAAGCATCATTTCCTCAGATGGTAAGATTGACAAAGAGATAGACAACCAGTTAGCAAAGGCATACAAAGCTTTTGGAATACTCCGTAAAAGAGTCTGGCGCAATAAACCCCTGAAGAAAAGTACAAAGACTAGTGTTTACAGAGCCATTGTACTGTCTACTCTTCTATATGGGTCTGAATCATGGGTCATCTACCACCGCCACCTGCGACTCCTTGAACGCTTCCATCAGCGCTGCCTCCGTACAATCCTAAACATTCACTGGTCTGACTATGTGACTAATGTGTCTGTCCTTGAACAGGCAGAGATCACCAGTATTGAGGCCATGCTGCTGAAAACACAGCTGTGCTGGGCAGGGCACGTCTCCAGGATGGGGGATCACCACCTCCCTAAGATTGTGCTCTATGGGGAACTCGCCACCAGCTGCCACAAGAGAGGAGCCCTGAAGAGGAAATACAAGGACTCCCTGAAACAATACCTCAGCCTTGGCCATATTGACCACCATCAATAGTCCACTCTGGCCTCCAATGGGAAGAAATGGAGATACACCATCCATAATGCTGCTGCTTCCTTTGAGAACACAGGCAGAATCAGTCTGGAGATAAAAAGACAATGCAGGAAGAACCATGCCTCGCCAGTACCACCTATGGAGACTTTCCACTGTGCCTTTTGCAATCGGACATGCCTGTCTCACATTGGCCTTTTTAGCCATCAGTGCGCTTGCAGCAAGCGTGGGTAGAGGCCTTCCCAAATCTTCATTCATAAAGCCTAGCCACAGTGACCCCAGAACCAGGACGACGTGTTTAATGTAATACATAGTTAGTCAGAAGCACATTTTTTCATGACCTAATGAAAACTTTCACATTTAGTCTTGTTCTGTGCTCACCTATCTCACTCTCAACTGTGTGTCTTATCGTAAGGCTCAAAAATCAGAGGCAAAGACTATCCCAAACTAAGAAAGGATGTCAACAATTGAAATAATTCCTGTCCTACAGCAAATTAATAGAGAAGCATGCAAGCATTTCAATTCATACAGAAGTTCTGCAGCTGAGAGTAAAAGAACCATAGTATAACAAAAGCAGTTTAGGTAGAGAGGGATCTCTTGAGGTCATGTAGTCCAAACTATGGCTCACAGACAAAACTAGCCAGGGCCTTGTCTAGTCCAGTTTTGAATCTCCAAGACAGCAATATGACAGCCTTCCCATGGAACAGAGCTTTCTAGCACCATATGGCTATTAGCAGAACTACAGGGAAAGAATCTAGGACACTGGCAATATCCTTGATCTCACCTTCGTCTTTTCACGTGGTCCATCACAGTCTTTTATGTCATGTGATATTTGAACCTGAAGGTTACCAGTTCTATGTCTGAGTGCACCAAAAAGGTGTTTTATGAAGTCATTTGAACTATACATGGAATGACTGCACTTATGGCAACAGGACCTGATGACTCAGATGGTCTCCTGCCGGTCTCTGTTCCAAGATAAATTTGCCAATATTACCTGCACAAGTAAATTGCTAGTTGCATGAATGACAGCTTGTTTTTCATAGTCTACAACAGCATGTTTTTGCATGTGAAACTACCTGCTTGTAACAGCATAGGCATGTTTTACATACATATTTTATGAGAGTTGCCTTTGAAAGATGGTGTTTGGAAAATCTATACAGTCCTCCTGGAAATCCATATAAATTACTTCTGTTCCAAGGGTAAATATATGCAAAAGAAATAAAGAGGTCCTACCCTTCCTACAAAGTTTCACACAAGCCAATCTAAAACATGCATTATGTGTATCTGATTATTAGAGAAACAACACAAAAAAGAAAGGAATGGTACACACCACCTGTCAGCCTACTCTCTATGTAGGCATTCAAGGGACAGGCCTTCACCAGCAATTAAGGACTGAGAGGATTAGGCTGCACCTAATTTGCAGATTTGTTTCCATCCACAGTTACATTCTTTACTATAAATTATTTAGATTGCAAAGGAATTGAGAAACAGTGTAAAAGAGGAATTTGCAAAAAATCAGGGAAGATAACTTAAACGGAATTTACAGAATAAGCACAGTATTTACCTACACCTAGTCTTCTTAACCTACTCCCAAGGCCTCCATTTCAACATGACTTTGCAGGCACAGCTGACAGTTTGGTTTTAGCATGGGCCATGTAGACAGCAAATGGGAATGTATGGGAGATACTACCAGGTGATGGAGGAACTCAGTAGGAAGGGGAGATAAGTTAAAGAAAACATATTCTTATGTTCCTCTGCCCCACACTGAAATAATTTATAGTTACTGAATTTTGCATAAAATGTTATGCCAGGTTTTCTAAGAAATCTTTCAGAATCTACCTGCCAAGTGAACAACGGAAATATGGCATGACCAAGAATGTCCATAAAGACTACTGCATTGCAGCCATTCAACTGCCTGACAAGGGTCATAGACCTGCAGCAATACACAAAAAAAGTAAATTCCTTCAGGAACAAGTAGGTGGCCAGGAACAGGTCACCCAGGTCTTCCACTCCCCAGTTCCGCACCTGCAAGATAATAATATCTCCATGAGAACTGTAAAGCAGGCCCTGCTATTTGTCACCTCTCTCAGAAGAGAAACAGAAAATGAAGTTCCAGCATAAGATTTCAATGAACCATTGCTTTGATGTCCAAAGAAATTCCATAGCATGTCTCAGCTGCAGGAAAGTGCTTTCTACAATCTCAGATGCAGGAAAAGAAGGAAAAAGGAGGTGCTCTGTTCACACATGAAACAACCTGCATTTGCACAAGCAGACAAATTGAGAGTCATCCCACTGACTCTGTGAGATAGTGTAGATGACTGAGTTTTCCAGAAACTCCCAACCCGTTTTCCATTATGTGGGATTCAATATTATTATGCTGACCAAACTGCTCATGTGCATCCTACTAATGGTTGTACTCCAAAAGCCTTGACTTTACCTCCTTCATGACCCAATCCAAAGTAAATTAAATAAATCTCTTTAGACAGGAGTGCTAACAGCACTGAAGGTACCTAGAAGTGAAGCTGACTCTCCACCCTCCGTAACACTTCTGTGGCAACACCGTGTTAAACTTAGCATGCTTTGCCATTTCTATAATTTCCAGAAACTAAGGACAGTTTCATTTCTAATTCAAACTCTGTTCATTATATACCTCCTCAGAAGCAAGGAGATCAAACTTCAGTTCATATTCAGCATAGGAAACTTTTCATACTGCACAGCTTCTTTCACTGCAGTTTTAACCTCAGATAAATGTGTGAGTACAAAGCAACAGGGAAATCCTACACTAATATTTTGATTTTGAAGATCTATAAGGGAAACTGGGGAGGAAAAAAAAAAACCTGTGTAAATTGGAAGGAAGGAAAGTGCTGCTTACTAGGAAAATAACTCAGCAGAATCAATCCTACAATGTTGCAACAGTTTTCCTAACTGTATGAAAGTCCAGAAAGATATTTAGCTTTCTCATCTTGTTACTACAGGTTGGGCTAGTCTTTTGATTCATAATTTGCAAAATTTCTGTTCCATGATATTTTCTGATTCCTAATACTATTAATGGATGAATTAAGAAGACATCTAGAGACATAAAGTTAATCAGTAATGAGTGCTGAAATATTTTTCTTCAATTGTTTGAAAAATTAACAAGAAGCCTCTAAAACAAGCTGTCTTGATTTCTATTTTTAAAAAGAAAAAGAAGGGATGTAAAAAGATATCATTTAGTCCATGCTCTTTCCTTAAGGATATTTGGTAGATTGTTACTCTAAGAACAGAAATGTCAGTATACTTTTCAGAAATCTTTAGTTTCTAACAGAGAGTTACAGTATCTTTTATTGATATATCTGCTCTCTTAAACTATCATCTGCAAATTAAAATATCCAGGATTTAGTCTGTAACAGCATTATATTTTCTGAAGTAATTGTGTAATGTGAATTGTCTTATTCTGGACCCCGGTAGAATGGAGACTTGACACCCTTGTGCAATCCAGTGAAGAACAATGAACTGATGAAGAGACTGGACTTTCTGCCTGAGTCTGTTTAGCCTTGAGAAGAAAAGAGTCAAGGAAATCTTATCAATATGTGTAAGTGTCTAATGAGTGGGGAGTAAAGAAGAAAGAGACAAAGAATTCTGATTTATGCACAGTGAAAGATAAAGAGGGAATCAACACAGACAGAAAGGTGAGAAATTCCATTTAAACTTTAAAAAAAAAAAATCTGTGTCTACAGTGATGCTCTGTAAACACTGGAACAGTTTGATTAGTGAGGCTGTGGAGTCTACATCATCAGGAATGCTCCAAACTCAGCTGAGCACAGCCCTGAACAACCTGCCCCAGTTGACCTTGCACTGAGCAATGGCATTATATTCAACAGACTTTAGAAATCTCTTCCAAATTCCTGTGATTCTGTGAAAATCTGGAGTCCCTGGATAGAAAGGCCCAAAAATATTTCTTTCCCGTTAATTCTTTATATCAATTAGCTGATGAGACAGAAATTCGACTGCTGTGAAAATCACAAAACAGTTGAAGTGGACCTCTGGAGATCATCTGGTCCTCCTCACCTGCTCAAGCAGGGTCACTTAGTCTGGACAGCCAGCACTATGTCCAAAAAACTTTTGAATATCAATAAGGAGGGAGACTCTACAACTTCTCTAGCCAACCTGCAACAGTGCTCAGTCACTCTCATAGTGATAAAGTGTTTACTGATGTGCAGATGACACCTTCTGTGTTTTAGTTTGTGCCCACTGCCTCTGGTCCTGTCACTGGACACAACTGAAAAGAGCCTGGCTCCATCCTCTTTTCACCTTCGTTCAAGTATTCCCACAGAGTGATGAGATTCATCAAGCCTTCTCTTTTCTAGGCTGAAGCAGTTCCAGCTCTCTTAGCTTTTCCCTGTAGGAGAGCTGAACCTGTCTCTTCTTCATCTTTGTCACTCTTAATCAGACTCTCTCCAGTATTTCTACATTTCCTCCCCAGTAGAGCAGAGCGCAGATCCTAGAGAAGTACTCCAAGTGTGGCCTCAGCATCACTGAATAAAGGGGAAGGATCACTCACCTCCCTCAACCTGCTAACACTCCTCCTAACATGGGACACCAATGCTGGCATGAAACTGCAAAAAGCTTGCTCAATTCTATCTCATGTTCAACTTGGTGTCCACCAGGACACCCAGGTCCTTTTCTGCTATGCTGCATTCAAGACAGTTGACCTTTAGCACATAGTGGTACATGGGGGTTCCCCTCCCCAGATGCAGTATTTCATACTTCTCATTGAATTTTATGAACTTCCTGTTAGCCAGGTGACATTTTCAGCTAGAGATTATACTATGCATGATTGTGATTCCTTATCATTAATATTTACATTTAGATATAAATGTTTTATGTTTGAGAAATATAAACTCTTCTATAGAAAAAGTATATGTAAACAGTCAAATGGAGGAGAGAGATTCAATTTTTCTTTTTCAGACATAGCCAAATACAGTTAGGAAACATTTACTGAATCTAAAATGCATCAGCTCCTTAATTTTATTCCAGATGTCACTAAATGAACTTACATTAATACAAAGCAGAAATTGTAAATAAATATTAAAAGCCACATCAGATAAGAATTCATATTCAGCCTCCAATCCAACCATGGACAAGTTATCCTCAAAAGCACTTGTCCAGAATTTATGATGTCTGACTTTTGGTATTCCTCTCCTATGTAGATTATCTACTTGTATTAGATAAGCATTTTTAGCTCTTCTTTCTTTGTCCCCTTTCAAATTGCTTATTTTCAGGAACCTTGCAGGAACACAACATTCTTAAAACCTCTGTTTCTCAGCCAAATATGATTTAAAAGTAGCTATAAAGTTCAAATGTTAATGCATGATACAAGGTCGAAACACATTAATAAGCAGAGGGTAATGAACTGAAGGTGGTCTGAATGCCATCTCCTTAAATGCACACTCCAGAGCAATGGTGTGTATAAAATTTTCCCAGAACATACTACAAAGGTAAAAACCACTCCTGCTTACTAATTCAAGCTGACACTACAAAAACTAGTTCTCTCTGTAATCTGCAGCAGCAATGATATAAGACAAGCAATACTAAACATGCTTTAGCTGTAAGTAGTTGTGTTTCATGGCACTATAGCTAACTTGAGGAAATTCACCACATTGATTTAATCATGTTAATAAAGAATTTGGGCAATGATGACATAAATAGAAGCCTTGTTCCGGGCTAAGGTTTACTTAGAATGATTGAAGATAGAGCTCTTCCTGATTACTGACTTTTAGGGAAAGCAAAAATATCTGTGGCTATGACTAATATTCATTCCCTTCTGCTCAGTGAGAATACAGATGATCTGACCTACAAGGCAAGAAAGATATGCATGTTTATCCAGACTTCTGACTGTAAAGGTATTATATGAAAGATGTCTCATATTTAAACAATCACACGCTGCAGAACTTCCAACTTATGGTATTTGTTAGTAGCAATTAATACCGGGATCATCTGCTTCCTGACAGTCTCTGGCAGTTTGTTAGGACTTTTTGGTATTAACATATATTTTAAAGGTTGAAAAGTCATGTGATTGGTGCACATTTGACAGATGTGTGGTTATATGTTTAAAAAGGAGAGAAAAATCTTAGCAAAATGAGAACCTACAAAACAAGCATAACAAGAACAAAGAAAATATCATGTTTTACTGTGTTCTCTATTTTTTTTCATCTTCATTCATTCCTACCTGGTTTTGATTTACCTGGTTCATGGTTTGCCATGAGGAGATCATATCACTAGTTGTGTGCTTACAAAGACTGAAAAAAGATAAAGATTTTGACTCCAGAAAGACATATCACAGGTAATTATTCAGATGGAACTATTATGTAGTTATAAAGATATGTCTCAAATATAACCAGCCAGCAAAAAATAGATTTCTTATTTAATTAAAAAGCATTTCTATGCTTAAATGTCTTACTCACTTTGTGTATGTTACTTGATTATTCTACTTATATTGCATTTTTATCTGTTTCTTTAAACCTGGACAACAATTGTGGGCTACTGGTGATAATGAATTAAAAAAGAATATATATGTATATATATGTATGTATCGTGAAAGGAAAACAGATTTTTTTCTCCAAGTTTATATGCCTTCTTCTGATATGGCTTTCATAGTGAAAAAGTCAGACCAAGTACAAAGAAGCAAGAGAACAAACTGGCCTAAGATTTCTCTTCGTGTGTGTGATTGAGGGAACTTGCAAGGCAGGTAAGACTCCACTTTTACAGCAATGGGATTTGCAAGTTGCAAGGCTGTTTAATAGAGAAAGCTAAAAGCACCCCTGTAAGGATTTAAATGGTAGTCTCATTTGTTCTACAGAAATACACCTTTCTTACTTCTGTGATTTTGATCACCTGCTGTTCTCCAATTAAACTATGAACAAGTAAAAAGGAATACAATGTATTTGCATGTGAACTGCAGCATAGTAGCATTTTTTTAAGAAAAGTTCAATTTGGGAAGAACAATGTGTGTCTGCAGTGTGCAGCAAAGACTCCTTTATTCTTCTGAATTGAGAAAACAAGATGCTGGGAGCTTTATTTTCTTAATGAAAGAATTCAAGGATGATTTGCCACTGACCCAGGACTCTGAGTGGTATAGCAAGTGGAAGGTAGAGAAATACAGCACATATTAGGAGTAGCTTAAAGAACTGTTGACGAAAAGGTCTAGTTTAGAAGTTAGAAAATACAAGTTATATTCTTGGCTTTATTGTCTATTTAGTGTGGAAAGAGAAATGGTATTTAGTGTCTGTGCCTCAGCTCTATCTGTTAAAAAGGGGTTTCTTTGTTTTGTGAACTACTTTCATCTAAATGTGCCAGAAGGTCATAGTTATTGATATATTTAAGTGGTTTATAGAGAAGTTTCACTGTTCATAATACACACCTGCTTTGTTTCACAAGTTTAACATTTTACATCCTCAGAACTCAGAGAGGTAGAAAGAGTGGCATGGAAATAATATCTTTGTTGTCACATGAGGGGGGACTAAGCTGCAAGGAAGTGAGGTGCCTGCCAGCAGCCATCTCACATAGCAGCTGAGCAGTCAAAAACGGCAGCTGGATCTCCTGGTATACAATAAGGATCCCAATACATTAGATCATATCTCTGTCATGTAAGAATAACATAGCTCTAACACAAGTTAATACACAAAGAAGGATTCCATCTCATATTGGTCCTGTTTTCTTTTGGATAACATGATTATCTGGGCTTTTAGTACTGCAGTTCACAAAAAAAAATAAAAAATCCCTTCAAAAAGCAGGGATATTTGCAAAAGAAGTTTATAGCAGCACAGGAAATAAGTACATCACTCAAGGTTTCCAAAAACTGTGAGGTAGAAGGAAGTTGTCAGGTCACTGTGTGGCCTGAGGTGGGGAAAGAAATGCAGGGAAAGAGGGAAAAAAAAAAGAGGTGGGAAGGAAGAGAGGAGGGGAAAGAGCGGGAGAAACAAGGGATAAAAAGAGATGGCTGCAAAACTGCTGCCCAGGTTCCAGCAGTGTTTCTTTTGTAAAGAAACACTTAAACATTAAGGAGAAAAATGTAACTTTTTAAGTAATCTATTGATTTACATCCTCACTCACTAAAGTCAGTGAGCATTTTGCCATTGATTTCAAAAGAGTTGTACCAGGTACAAGTACTTTTGGAGAGTGCAGTAATAACATTGTGTTTCTAATCACACAGAAACACTGTGTTGTGAAGTAATAGGTTCAGTTACATCTGGATAAAAATTCTCCAGTAATCTATGGTCCATTAACAAATTACAGATTTTTCATAAGTCAAATAATTCAATTATAGAATCATAGAATAGTTTGGGTTGGAAGGGACCTTAGAGATCATCTACTTCCAAACCCCCTGCCATGGGCAGGGACACGTTCCACTGGACCAGGTTACTCAGAGCTCCATCCAGCCTAGCGTTGAGCACTTCTAGGGGTGGGGAATTTACACCTTCTTTGGGCAACCCATTCCAGTGCCTCACCACCCTCACAGTAAAGAATTTTTTCCTAATACCTAATCTAAACCTACCTTCTTTACAGTTTGAAGCCATTCCCACTTGTACTATCACCACATGCCCTTGTAAAACCTCATCTTTCCTGTAAATTCCCTTCAGGTACTGTAAGGCTGCAATTAGGCCACCTTGAAGCCTTCTCTTTTCCAGGCTGAACAATCACAGTTCTCTTAGCCTTTCCTCATAGGAGAGGTCATCTATTCCTCTGATCAATTTGGTGGCCTCCTCTGGACTCACTCCAAGAGGCTGATGTCCTTTCAGTGTGGGTGACCCCAGAGCTGGATGCAGCACTCCAGATGGAGTATCATGAGAACAGGGTGGAGGGGCAGAATCCCCTCCCTGGGCCTTCCAGCCATGCTGCTTTTGATGCAGCCCAGAACATGTTTCGCTTTCTGGGCTGTGAGTGCACGTTGCCAGGCCATGTCCAGCCTCCCACCCACCAGCAAATCCAAGTCTTCCTCAGCAGGACTGCTTTCAATATGTTCATCCCTCAGCCTGTATTGATATCATGGGCATCCAACCCAGGAGCAGAACCTTGCACTTAGGTTCATGTGTTAAACCACATGGACTTCTCATGCGTCCACGTCTTGAATTTGTCCTGGTTCCTCTGGGTGGCATCCCATCCTTCAGGTGTCTCTGCACCACTCAACTTGGTGTTATCTGCAAATTTGCTGAGGGTGCACTCAATCCCTCTGTCTATGTCATTAACAAGATACTAAATAACAGTGGTTATTCAATGGTACTTCAGTGATATAAGCTAAAATATGATTCTGGAAGCAAAACTGGCATTTTTTTATTGGAAAATTCAAATTTTACTTCCAAATTGCTTTCTAAAAGTGATTTGGTCAACATATTCAGCATTTTATTTTCAGAGAATTTCCAGAGTCTCATTGTCTTTTCTTCATTTTCAGAAGACAGAAAAGTATTATAGAGCCAAAGAATTTTGTAGCCTTACATAAGAAAGACACATTTTCATCAGTCCAGACCACACCATCTTTTGCTTGTCCTGACATAGCACCTATGCAGGATTCTCTCCTGGTTCTTATTTACTACCTTTATAATATTGTTGGCTTCCCAGAGCAGCCAAGATAGTGACATTTTACAGTGAAATACAGTTTAACCCACATTCCAGAGATGAAAAACTGACATCCACCATAAATATCCTTCAAGTTATCCCTACCTGAATCTGCATTTCTGGTTTTGTTCTGTTGAAAAGTGCATGATATTCGCAGTACTTAGTGGAAAACTGCATTTATTTTGTTCAGGTAAAGTTAGCTGTATTTCTGGATCCTAAACTAGCTCAATATTTTTGCATGCATTATTAAATTTGGAACAGTTCACTTCTCAGTTAGATAATAGGATCATACTGCATACAAACATAAAATAAAATGGGTTTAGTTTGCTACATTTTCAGGCACAGACATGTTTCTTCTTTTTCAAGGTTAAAATTAATTGTTTGGGGAAAACAGTTATGTATTTCTGCAAATACAAAAAAAAATAATAGTTCATAGAATGCACCTAAAGGAAAAATTCAGGACTGTGACTGTTGCTACTCTGTAAATATACAGAGTATATAGATGACAGAGTAAGTAGTGATTGAAAATACTTCCAGGAATTATGGATATCATATTCAAAGATTTAAGTAAATTAAGTTAATAAATAAGTAGCACATGGTACAGTAAATATTAACCTCAGTGGTGCCTGCATACTGGTGCATAAACAAGCCCTCTGTAAAAATACATCTTAACAGAAAATTTAGCTATTCCACCTTTGAGAGGCCTTCATCAGACAAGTCATTCCATAAAAATTGTAAACTTGTTACTTGCAAGCATAACTTAGAGCAATAACTGGAATCACATATATGTTTTTTATCTTTGCAGAAGGCCTATAGACGTCTTCTCTCTGTGGGAAAATCTGGTAGCTCAGCTGCATGGCCAAGCTATAAAGTTTTCCAGAAGAAACTGCAAACTTCCTGCCTGAGAGGGTATGCCTCATATATAAGATCTTTCTGTTGCCTTTGCAGAGTCCAGTTACTACAGTCCTCATCCTTCAGTGTGTCTTAAAATAAGAGCTTTTTTTTTCTTTTGGTCTTTGTCATTGCCATCATTCTCCATGCCATTTACCTAGTTCCTGCAGTGCCAAAAGAGATCTCCTAGTACCAGGCTAAGGGCCATTTTGGGCAGGAAGTATTTTCATCTCTCCTCTGCATTGTTCTCATTTCTGATCCACAGTCTCAGAGATGTGTTGTTTCAAGCCCTCTCAGCCTGAGCTGTGGGTTTAAATTTCTAGAGGCTAAATCACCCTTAGACCTGTGCTCTCCCACCTGCTCCTGGGCCTGTGGCAAAAATAGGGCAGTACCACACCACATTGTGAGTGAAGCGTTTTCTATAACACAGTGGAACGTTGTCACAAACTCTTCCTTGTCTATGTTCTTTTGATAGTTCTGCTAACTTCAAATAAGCTTTCCCTGCCAGAGAAACAGTTTTGTTTTTCAAAAGCAAAGGGAGAGGATACAGTTCCACTTGCACGACTGCTTGGACAGCATGCATTTCAGTCTTCTTTAAAAATAAATAATTAAATAGATAAGTAGCATAATGGCTCATCTGTTAAAATAGCTCTTTGGCTAGCAGAGATTTTGGAAAGTTTGTGCATAGATGTCCGGGGGGGCGGGGAGGAGGAAATCAAACAGCACCTGTTTTCTCTTTATCCTTCAGAGATCCACCCACTCTCTGTAAGCTGCTTCCTTCCATGCACACAAGCTTTTACAAACACACGTGAACCATGTTCTGTGTAACACCTGCACGTTACCAAGACTTCTTTTTTTATTTTTTTTTTTTTAACTTGATCTTTAAAATTTGGCAGCAGGGGGGTGGGAAGCAGCTTGATTTTCATTCAATTTTCTAGGTATCTTTTGGACTACAAGTAAAAATTCTCATTGCAGATTTGATGAAGGAAGGGTGATTTTAGCTCTCAGTCTGTTCATGCTGCCTGTGTTTTTTCTAGCCATGACATTGTTATTGCACGCTGCAAAAAATAATACCAAACACAAAGATACGTTAATGTAAGAAGATACAAATGGCCATTTCAGTTCAGTCTGCAGGTTCAATAGGTGTAATAATTTGTCACCAGCAGCAGTCAACAGACCCAGAGAAAGAACTGAAGAGGGTAAATGCAGGCTTATGTCTTCTTGGCTTAATTTTACACCTTGCAGTAGCAAGGCATTCAAACACTTATAATAGGAGTTGGTGCCTATGTGTTTAACTGTTCCAATGAGCATTTCCCCCATGAACTTGTCTAATTATTATTTGAACCCAGGCACTTCATATTGACTTCCATTTATTATATATTTCAAAGGTGTCAGGTGTAACAGAATCAGTGTAAATTTTTAGGAAGTTTAGGAACTTCTCAGTTGACAAATTTTAGGCATATGAACACTGAAAGAAGACAACTTGGATAATTCAGTTCCCTGCTCCGAATCACATGCCTACATTGTGGCTTAACTCCTGTTTCTGTACAATTCCTTACCCACAGCACTGTTTTGTAGGCAGTCATAAAGAAAAGGGTCTCCCAAATTCCAGTCAAGCTCCCTCCACGCAACCCCCTGACTTTATCACACCCACTTCTCTATCTTCTGATGTCATGCTGGATCAAATACATATGAAATATCATGAACTAAGTTTGGATCATGTTTTTTTACCACCACATATATATATTGCTTATGCTACTGAATGAAATACAATGCTAAGAAATCAAGGCAGCAGAAACAGTATGCATACACATAGGCATGTGTCTGCATATCCTGTGAAGAGGAGTAATAGATGGGCTCAGTGCTTGTATGTGCCAGACCAGAAAAATTAACTACAGGTCACCTAAGCAATATATACATACTGACTGTCATGATTAGTCAGAAAAATTAGTTTTCCTCTAAGCATCACAAACAAGCAAACATATTGGATTTTCCTGATTTTCTTTTCCTTTAAAGCCAAAACATTCAAAACCTGAAATATTTAGACTATAAAGTAAGGTCTCAAGTCAGTACTGACACTTAAAAAATCTTTGCCTCCTTTATATCTCAAAACAAGCTTTATTTGTATTTGTGGATCTCATTTTTAATTTTTTTAATCATTTTAATGACTTTCTCTTTACTAATGAGACAGAACGTTGTCAGACTTTTCAGAAAATTATGGAACAGAAGAGCACTCTCAGGCAGCCACTTGCATTTATTTGGGTGGGGAGGGGCATAGGGGGACCAAAATTCAGATTCAAAGAACATATTACAGAGAAGATAAAACCATCTTAGAATTTTATTTAAAAATTGGTATTACATATTTTTAGGGCATCTAATTATTTTACAACTTTTGGCCTTATGCACAGTGGCCCCAACAGTACTATTGGCTGTTGTTGTGGCATAATATAATACTCTTAAGAAAGATAATGGACACATGATAATTACCAACACAATTATACTCACAGCAAGGCCAGTGTTCTCCCCCTCCTTTGATAAGCAGCTCCTCATCCTCCTTTCAAACAGTACAACTCTGTACTGTAGGCTTCTAGATGAAGGGCCACACATAAAGGACTCATCAGGAAGCTTGCCAAAGTATTGTAATGGGAGGTAAAAGCTTAATTGCCTCACAGGTGAATGCCTCCAGTATGGATCTAAGCTGCAATGTCTTTAAAAGAACTCAATCAGTTGTTTTAATGCCATTATGTTTCAAATTTTAAGAGCAGACGTTTAAGGAAAAGAATTCCCCAGTTCAGATCTATCTAGCAGCTCTTTATGTTTGAATGACTGACACCTGTTAACTTAATTAGATAATTAGTTTACTTTGAATTATTAAGGGAAAGATCTGAAATGATAAAAGCTGTAGCAGAGCTGGAGGGCTTTGTTATTTTTCTCTTTCTTTGCTGGTTTTGCTGAAAAGATAAAGAGCGAATACACAGAAACATATGGTTCTAACCTTCTTGAAGATAGGCCTATGGGGGATTTTTCCAGGTTTGTGAAGTCAGCTCCAGAGTGATGTTATCCATTTTCAAACATTTTCTTTCCCTGTTTAGCATTTTGAATTTTCACAGGCTTCTTACTCTCCCTGGTTTTGATAAGAATCAGTCATTGATTTGTTGAAGTATTTTAAGAAAAGAACATTCCACTGGTATTTTCACTTTGGCCAAAACTGGGACAATACTGCCGTTCTCATAAGGAGAAGACCTATTCTCATGAGATTTCTGAGCTGATTTTCATAACAAAGTGAGTGAGAAACGTTTTTGTGTTGCCTGAACCAAACCTTTTGAGATTCATCCCCTAGTAGAAGCATTTTGCTTTTAACGATTTCCCACTGATAAGTATAGTGAAGACAGTCTCTGTGCATTAAGAGCAGCTTGCAATACAATAGGTTTTGAGAGGCAGTAGCTTCCCAAGCTTTGAAGCACCTGGCATAATGGCTGTGCTGATGGATGACCTGATGCCTTACATAGACAGAGTATAGCCTATCAGCATTATACTGATGGATTCTTTCCAGTACCTAAAGGAGAAGATTTTGAAAGGAAGACCTATTTCAACTTCAAGGGAAAAACAATACGGCTGCAGAGCTATGGGAGAGTGATGCATTGCAATTCTATAGCTTCTACTTCTAGGTACAGCTGTCAGAGTTTGAATGTTTCCTCTTCTCAAGTAAACATTTTCAAAGGTTAATGAGATGGAAGGCAAGAAGACATGGGCTGGCAATGTGAACTTGCAGCCCAGAAAGCCAAACACATCCTGGGCTGCATCAAGAGCACATGGCCAGAAGATCCAGAGAGGGGATTCTACCCCTCTGCTCTCCTGTGACCTCACATGGAGTATTGAATCCAGCTCTGGTGTCCCCAGCACAGGAAGGACATTGAACTGTTGGAGTGAGTCCAGAGGAGGCCACCAAGTTGATCAGAGGGATGGAGCACCTCTCCTATAAGGAAAGGCTAAAAGATTGGGATTGTTCAGCCTGGAAAAGAGAAGGCTTACAGTACCTGAATGGAGCCTACAAGAAAGATAGAGAAAAACATTTTACAAGGGCATGTAGTGACAGTACAAGTGGGAATGGCTTCAAACTGAAAGAAAGTAGATTTAGATTAGATATTTGGAAGAATTATTTTACTGTGAGGGTGGTGAGGCACTGGAACAGCTTGCCCAGAGAGGCTGTGGATGCCCTATCCCTGAGACTGTTCAAGGCCAGGTTGGATGGAGCTCTGAGCAACGTGGTCTAGTGGAAGGTGCCCATTGCAGGGGGGCTGGAAATTGAAGATTTTCGAAATCTCCTTCCAACTCAAGCCATTCTAATGCTTCTAAAACTGGTATTATACTAGGTAGTCCTAGAAGCAAGATTTTACTGAGCAGAGTAATAGCAGGTAGGTAAGTTGCTCTGTTGCAACTTATCAACATATGTAGGATGGGGCCAACATCTGTTATAGGGGATACATAAAATCACTTTCACTTTGCAGAACTAATAACAGAAACCACAGAATTCCTTATGAAACATGATCAGCAGCAGCATAGCTTAAGAGTATTGATGTTATTTCAGTTATGTTTCTCAGTAAGCTACATCTATGATGTAAATTGGAAAAACTTCAGATAACATTTCTGAGGACCCTGATGCAAATTCATGTTGGGCACATTGAGAAAAAACCCTTGCAAGTGGAGGATGTGATATCCACTAGCTGCAATCTAGATGGCCAGGGCACTTTTCTACACCAGCAGATTCAGACAAGCTCATTCTGACTACAGCCCAGCTGATTTGATGATTTTAATTTGGTAATTGCATAAAACAATCTTAGCACTGCCTTATGTGCAGGTGGTAAGCATTGTTAAAGGCAGGTTATACTAGTTTGGACATTAACTACACCTAGAAATCACGCAAGGTTGAAAGTAACACCAGAGTGTGTCCGTCTACCTTTATCAATATAAATGCATAAACCTCTCAGTATCACTTTCTCTGCTGACTTTTTAAAATTAACTGAACAGCAAAGTGCCATTATTTCTCTAACTGTCAAAAGGGAAAGAATTGTATTTTTCCATCTCACATACATGCTAAGAACCTTGTCAGTGCTCATTCCATGTGAGGCGAAATTAAAAAAGTGCAACGTGTTTTTCCTTCTCAGAAAGAGACAGGGCTGAAATTGCTCCATATCAGCTTTTACACAAAGCTTAAAAGATCATGAAAATTCTGATTCTGTAAGTACTAGTGAGGGGGAGAAGGTACAGACAAGACAAGCTCTTTTGGAAGGGAGGAAAGTAGGTATGGGAGATCCCTAGCCACAGGAGTTTTCAGAGGATCATGCAGTAGGTAGATAATTACATTCCTGGGAACCACCTCACTCTTTCTGCTTTCTTAAGTAATTCACTGTTCTAATTAGAACCAACCACAGAGCACTGATAACAAAGGAGAGCCCATATAATGTATGACAGTTATTTAACTTGACTTGGAATCAGGCAGGCAGCATTACCTTTCTGGCTTTAGGTGACTGAAACAAGAAAAACATGATTAGAGATAGCTATGTAAGAAAAAGTCTTTGTGTGGCAAGGGAAAGGATGCTGCACTGCTCGTCACAGACCCAGGTGACACCAAGCATATCAATGCCTTAAAAATTCATTGTCAGTTATATACACATCCCTCTAATTTGCACTTCAGAGACTTATCGAGGACAAAAGAAGTTGTGAGCATGATGCATTGTGTAAAGTACTATATTTTCGTGTGGCAAGTCTGAAAGGGAAGAATGTTTTTTTCTGCTTTGGCTCAAAATAGTGACAGGGTACTTAACCTAGGAAATTAAAAAAAAAAAAAGGAAAAAAGGAGAAAAAAAACCAAACCCAAACAAACAAACAACAAAAAAAAAATCAAGAAGAGAGATCTACCTCAGTAAAGAACAATATAAACAATAGAGAGAGCTATAAAGTGCACTTCATTTCTCCATTTGTAAAGCTTTTGGTTCTATATGGATTCATTGGATCATATACAGGTAGCTTTCAGTGCAGTGTTTTCCTACTGCACAGATTACTGGATTGAAGTCCCAGTAGCCTGCATACCCCTCTGTCCTTTTACATGAGATAGACTCTGTTACTGTTTAAGTGAAGGGAGGAAGTGGCAAGTAAAGAAGCACATGGAGTGTTAAAGCATGGTGTACTAACAATGGTACAGGCTTGCTTTCATTTGTGCCAGATGCATAATGGCCGGAGAACTGAAAATGCACCCAGAGGTTGACATGACAGAAGGACAACATGAACTGGACATACCAGCTATAACCTTGGGGGCAAGAGGTAGAATAACACACAGACATTATGCTGGCTCTAGAATTTCTCACAAGGGACCCTCCATTAGATAGTAAACTCAGACTTCAAACTCAGATTGCATCGCCAGTGTTAGATACTGCACTGCAGCTGGTGAGGAGCCTGAAACCTTTGTTGAGGGAGAAAGAAGCTGTGGAAAAGTGGAAAAGACGAACCACATAAAATGGCATGCTTTTTCCACAGTAAGTTTGAGGTCTGTATCAATAAATTGCACTATCACATTTCATATAGAAATATGAGAGCAAGACACACAGTCTTCTTCAAGAGGCAAATGTTTATCAGTCATGGCTAACTACAGCATGTGAATTAGAATGAGACTGTCTTGCACGCTCACAGTGAATAAACTTTACTGAAAAGGAGAATTTTGACAGTGAGTTACCACTCAGAATGGGTAAACAAATCAGAATCTAGCTTTTAATCTCCTAAACCTGTAGTGTTCTCTAGTCAATGAATAGATGTTTCTACATTGGTTTCCTGCCCCATGTGTTCTCTGCAAAAATTTCTCCCAACTATTTTCTTTTTCTTTTATTTGTTAGTTTCTAAAACTGCAGCTGTTAAACCAGTTCATCAGAAGTAGCACGAAACAATGGAAAAAAACTTCACAGCCCAGGGAGCTTGGTGACAAATGGTGCTTTGGTGAAAGACTTCCTCTTTTTCACAGCCTTCATGGCCAGAAAGACTTTTGACCTCTGAAGCACTCTCAAAAGGAACATTTATCCAGTGAATGAATGCTGGGGAAAGTTGCTCTGAGTCACTCAGCAAGTAATCCATCACCTAGGACCATTTCTCTCACACTTGCCTGGAATTCATTGCTAGAGGTCCAGGAGGACTTTTCAGTAGAAACTTTATGCCACCATTGATCAGAATTAATTATTCAATTAATGAACATTTGAATATTAGGGGATGTTTTCATTTTACTCTCACTCAAGTATTGAATTTCTTTCCCTTTAAGCTTTACTTAAGGAAATTAATGGATAGTTCTGAAAAGCAGCTCAGTACTGGTCAAACCAAGAACTGTAGGGACTCTATACTTGCATTCAAACATCAAACCAAGTGGTGACATTTCCAACACCATAGGCTTCAATTCTATGTTTAATATTTGCCACATTCTGCTTTTGAGTTATTTTCTGCCTGTTCTTGTTGGGTATATTGATACTGGCCCTGCAAAATAAATGTTTGCCAAGGATTGTTTTCTGATCCAGAGGCCAAAGGGCACACACAGATGTCAGCTGCATCACACCATGCTTAGTCAAGACATTGTTACTGTGTGTTGTACATTCCTCAGTTTAAAGGTCTGAAACAAAACAAGGACCACGTTATAGTACATCACAGTGAGACAGTTTCATGGCACAAAACAAAGGAGTTATTACATGCTGAGACATGTTTCAAGAAGACGCAGATTTTGAATACACGTGTGCGCGCGCACACACACACACACACACACACACATATAACCTGTACAGACATTGAGGGAGAGATGTATAGAATAGAGAGAGAAAAAACCTGTCCTATTCATACTGCCTTTGGCAGTCAACAGTACATGTTATCCACCCGCCTGTGCCCAGACAATGTCTAGGGGATCACTAAACTGCTGCTCTGCCTGCAAACATGACAGGAAACAACCCGTACGGACAAGCAGTAGTTCAGTGCAAAAGTTTATGCCGTGCTCATGTTTCATTTAGCAGCGGAGATATAGTCTGTCTCTCACATGATGCATATTGTATGTGGTATGGTGTTTTCGATCTTCATGCTTCCAATCCTAGTAGTGCAGTTTGTGTTATTTCCATAAACATTCCAGGTATGTTGTCCACATAGTGTCCATGCTATTTGAACAGCCATGAGCCTCTTAGCTCTGGAGGTATAACCTGTGAGGCATACCTTGACAGACTTGAAATGTTATTTAAAGAACTGTGACATGTTGATCAATACTAACCCAGCAGCTTGGGATCCCCCTCTCTTAATTTGCATATACACACAAGAGAAGAATAAATATTAGGTTTTGGCTATTGGAATAGTCCTGCCTTTTAACTTTGCATCTTACTGAATTCCAAGAAATAGCTCAAGCTGAATATTTGGTTAGTAGGTGTATACACATAGACCAAAACAGAAACACATGTACAGAAATAGAAATAACAGATTACATTGCTAATGCCTGTGATATCAGTTTTAGAAACAAAGCTAGTGTATGTTTTACTGATACCAAAGGTTACATTTTCTTTATCCAGCTATTATGGCTTAAACTATTCCCTTGGAAAGTTAATTTTCAGGGTTTTTTTAGCCAAGTGAATATCAAGCACCATTGGAGGAACATATTACCTGACACTAATAGGGTTTTAAAAAGAAGCAGACAGTGTTACTAATAGCCCTATTCTGGTCCCATAGATAAGGAACCTTTTTAATGCTTTGCTTTGTAGTAAGTGAAATTTCTCATCCTTATTTAAGATAAAATGTCAGTGGTTACTGAAAGCACATGTGAGCTTTTGGTTTAACAATTTATTAATGGAGTGGGGTGCACTACACACTTTCCAGTATTCAATTTATTTTTACTAAATTTTAGCCAACAGCTATGATACCTGTTGTGTTTCTTCCTGACTTAATACTATGTACCAAATATGTTAATTCACTGCATAGCTGGAAACAGTTACTGAAATGCTACAGACCTTTTTTTTTTTTCCCCTCCATCAGTCTCTACTTAAGCTAATTAAAGACACAGTGCTCAGATCTGGAAAGCTGAACCTAACTTCATGAGTACATTTGGTGTACCACATTGAGATATGATATTGTGTGATATATCTGCCATATCAGCTTTTGCTCAAAATAGCAGAAAAGAAAGAACATGTAACACATTAGAGATCTGAGAGATCCAACAACATCTTCCTCTATGGTTAAATACCATTTTTTGACGTTATCCTGTCCCCCAGACTTTCCCTAATGTATCAATGAATTCTACTCAATTACCTTGTAAATCAAGAATAGCCTTAATAGGATTCATGTTGACATGCAGAACTCCATCCAAGTGGCATTGATTAATAAACAACCTAAGACAGTATTGAATAAATCCCAGTTTCTCTAATAGTTTAATTGGCAAAGCATGTAAGATTATTCCCCGGAAGACTCTTCAAATTCCCTACAAGAGATGGTCCATTCCTGGGCTTCAAAGATGTTGTATTCCTAAACTTTTTCCAACATAATCATGCTAGACAGCACCTGAACAGCATTCAGCTAGTTGGACTAGCACTGCTGGAAAAGCTGTAGTAAGCCTTCTAAAGAAAACATCCAAAAAACCTGGAGAGCCAGGAACAGATAGCTGAAAAGTCTTCAAGTTAGTCAAAGATTACACCTACTTGTCCAGTAGGAAGCTGTATCAGATATTCCTGATTGAATAAATCAAAGACTCATCCATAGAAGAGTTCTTTCCAACATCCCTATCTTGGAAAGGAGGGAATAGATCCAATGCCTTTTTGATTGTAATTAAAACTATTTTTTTGCTGTTGAAAAGGGAAAAAAATTCTTACAGAGGATTCAGATGGAATTCTTAGAAAATCCCATGGTCGTGTCGCCCTGGGAACCTGCAGTACTGAATCTATGACTGTGGTCATCAAATAACATTCCAATAGATCATCCTTACAATAGTTCTTGCTTTAACTCTTCAAAACTTCTTGTAACATTTTTTGCTCTTTGGGTGCAGATGATTGAATGTAAATTGTGAACGATCCTTGAACATTAACAGATGAAAATATATTCATTCACAGAAGAATGAAGAAATATTAAGATTATTTTTGGAAGTAAAGTGCTGAAAAGTCACAGTTTCAGTTTAAACACTGAAAGTAATTTAGTTTCAATCACTGACACTACTTTTTGCTTCTTGCTTAGACACTTTAGAAAAAAAAACAAACCAAAACAAAACAAAAACCAAACCAAACAAAAAAAAAACAGCCTGAAATTCAACAAGATTTTTAAGTACTGCAATTTTTATTATGATGCATGTCACTGTTGTAACACATATTTATTCCTTTATCTGCTATAAAATGGGAATATCTCTTCTCCAAACTAATCAGTATATGAAAAGTGTTCACTTAAGAAATACATTCTTAGTATGTCCAAATCTGTACTTAGGTAGGGGTGATAAGGCAACAAGATTCAATGTAATTTTGCATGGAAATACATTATTTTGCTATAATTACAGGTACATTCTATTCTCTACTTGCACAAGAAGCTCCTGCTTATAAATGCTATGTATATTATAATGGCTCAGAAATAACAAAATGTGAGAAAACTGACATGGGAATCAAAATAATAGAAACAGGGTTTTAAAAAAATGCAGTATTTTAATGGTTAGAATTTCCCAGAATTAATCTGAGTGTGAGTTTATATTTTATTTCAGATCCAGCTATTCCTAAATATCAATCCATATTGCTGACACTATGATTCTTTTGGCCTGCCAGCAGATTACATCCTCACCATGGTTTCACCACTGGCAAGAAGCCTAGGAGAGAAGTTTGCAGATGGAAAGGGATGGAGAAATTCCCAAATAATCTGTTCCATTCTGGTCAGGTTCTTATACCATGCCCACCACTATTGCATCAGGGACCTTGCTGAGCTGATACAATGTGGCCCTGCTTGCAAAGCACAAGCTTTCAGGTCTGAAAAATGATGGATGAACATTAGGTTTTGGTTCAGTTACAGGTCTGGGAAAAATTAAGAGCAGTTCTCATTTTATCAGAATGAATTCACCCATCCCTAATATAGAGCTGGCGAGGTATTTTTTGCAGCTTTAGAATACTGTTGCATAAGCATAGTGACTAAATGATAAATGTCTCTAATGGGGATGGAGTAATGGGCTTGAACTACTCCACACAACTCTGCTGGAACTGCTGTTCATCACTCACAGTACTGCTAACTTTGGCTTTGTAGTTTACTAGTAAGACAGCCATTCTTCTCCCATCCCATCCCGCCTCCATGCCATGCTTGCTGAAATGCTGTTAAAGGGAGTGTGGTCATTAAAAAAGGGATCACATGGGCTGGTATATATGTATATATTAGAGTGCTACATTACAATTTTTGCCAGCAACCTGAACTACTCATGTCGACCTAACCATGTCATTGTCCACGGTTTATTGACAATCTACACTTAAATTACTTGTCAAAAACAAGCCTTGATTATTGACGATGTAAATATATTTCTTCATTATTAAGCGAATTAGCTTGGATTTTAACATCTATTCATAATGACTGCAGAGGGCAACTTGCAGCAGAAAAAGGATTGTAAGCTTTCCACTTACCAATTAATTCTATTACCAAATGCTAAGAAAAAAAATAAGAGCCTGCCAGCTGTGGCTTTATTGTGTTTTCCCAGAACTAATAATGGGAAAGCTGTGAAAGTTTTTCTTTTATCACTTGTTTGGTTTTTTAATTTTGTGTGTTAGCCAACAACAATAACAACAAAACCCACAGTCTTTTGTTTCCTACAGATACTTTTTTTTTTTTTTTCCAGAAGTTGATCCAAACAGAACAGTAGTTAGGAACCTCAATTTTAATCTGAAATTTCCTTCCTGCTAAGGATTTCTGAGATACCCTGAACAGCTATTTCCCTGATATATAGATGAAAAGATAACATGAACTCATTTGGACAAATGACAGTGCAGTCCAGAATAAACACATTCAGCCATCTAGAGCTGGTCTGTTCCTACCTTTGCGTCAAGCATTACACAGTGAGTCCCACTGTACTCCTGCTCCTTGCTGAGTTGACCACAGACAAGCTTAAGTGAAGGAAAAGCTTCTGTTTGCTTCTTCAGTGCCCTCTTATAGTCTTTTTTTTATGATTTTCCAGCTGTGTGCTGAAAGCAGCATGTCAATGCCAGCAATTTGTTCCTCATTGAGAAGGCAGTATTAAAACCTCTTATTTGAAAACCTTCAGACATTTATCAAACTTCATAAAACTTTAATAGTTTTACCCTACTTAGGTCACCATTAAATGGACTCAAATTCTGGGCTCTCAGGCAGTCCTCATATTTTAGTATCTTATGACTGAACAAAGAATTTTAACCAAGTTGAGTTTCATCATTTGATGCATAGGATTAACTTTAATTCTGTCTCCTAATCTGTGGATTTTATTTCACCAAAGCCTTGAATTTAATTTATCTGGGTTCCTGGTTCATCAAAGTGGAAAGGACTACTTGCTTCTCTAGGTAAGGTCACAGACAAAGAAATAATGAAAATACTTTTTCAGCTTCTTTCACAACTAATGAAATTTCCTCACTGAAAGCATAATTAGACTGTGAAATAAACAGAGGTGGGATGCCAGCTAGCCCAATTCAAACAAGGATTTATAGAATTACAATGTCCGGCATTAAGAAAAAATAAATGTAACAACTAGAAAACTTTATGCTTTACAGTTTGAAATGACTTTATGCTAAGGGATTAGAATGAAACCTCCTCACTGAAATTATTAGCATTTCATGGGATTTCTAATATATTCTTCTGAATCATCTGGTATTGGCCACTCTCAGCACAAGGATAATAAAACAGACATTTTTTTATCCAGTAAATGGAAATCTGACCAAGTATAGCAACTCAATGGAAGGAAGATTTATGACAGATGCAGTAGATCTTACAGTAATACAGTGATGGGGTGGAGTGGCAGGTGGTAACTCATAGCCCACATTACTTTAATTTATTTTATTACATATAATTTCTGAGTTTTATAGTAAAATATACATGCTTATTTCTTAAAAAAAGGTTTTATTATTAAAAGCTGTTGAGGTTTTAAAGCAATTTTTGATCAATATAGAAGAATATTGAGATGTGCCTTTTTCGTTAGTATCCCCTGATACTTGAGAGACCCTTGAGGATTATGTATTAATTACTTGCTTTTGAACTGGAAACAATAATTGTGTTCCTGGTATCCCCTGAGCAGTCACAGATTTCACAGGTTTGTGTATACTGGAAACCACATTCAAAGTCTGATATTAATATTACAAAATATACTAGTTTTATACCACAGGGATCTCCCTAGAGAAAATAGTCACAAAATCAGCTTGAGTCTGTCTTCTCCAAGTGTAAACTTTTAATGGACACACTGTACATTAAAATGTACATACTGTAGAAATGTATTTTTAGGTCAGAATATAGTATTTTTTTACAGCTTTAGTCATCAAAAGGAATCATCTTTGTGGAATAATGTCTAATTATTTTAGACCACCTGTACTACTCTGGCGTGGCCAGGTTTTGGTAGTCTGGGGGACTTCAGGTGTGGCTTCTGTGACAACCTACCAGAAGCTCCTCCTATGTCTGACAGAACCAATGGCGACCAGGTCCAGGTTGGATCCACCACTGGCCAAGGCCAAGCCAATTAAAGCTGGTAGGAGCACCTCTGTGATAACATATTCAATAAGGAAAAAAAGTTCTTGTGCAGATGTAATTTCACTCAGAGAAGAGAGGAGTGAGGACATGTGAGAGCAATAGCCCTGCAGACACCAAGATCAGTGAAGAAGGAGGGGGAAGAGATTCTCCAGTGCTGCAGTTGAGGTTTCCCTGCAGCCAGCCCATGGTGCAGTCCACGGTGAAGCAGCTGGGACTCTGCAGCCCATGGAGGTCAACAGTGGTGCAGAGTTCCATGGAGGAGACCCATGGTGGAGCAGGTGGATGCCCAAAAGAAGGCTGTGACCCCATGGGAAGCCCAAAATAGAGCAGGTAGGACTTGTGACTCTGTGCAGGACCCACACTGCAGCAGCCTGTGTCTATAGGACTGCACCCAATGGGAAGGAACCCACATTGGAGTAGTCCATGAAGAACTGTAGCCTGTGGGAAGGACTCATGCTGGAGAAGTTTGTGGAGAACTGTCTCCCATAGGAGGGACTCCACACTGGAGCAGGGGAAGGATTCCTCTCCCTGAGCAGCAGAAGAAACAATGATGATGAAGTGACTGTCACCCGATTCCCCATCTCCCTGCACTTAGGGGGGACAGGTGGTAGAGCCCAGGAAGGAGGATGGGATAGGGGGAAGGTGTTTTTAAGGTTTGTTTTACTTCTCATTATCCTGCTCTGATTTTGATTGGTAATAAATTCAGTTAATTTCCCCAAGTCCAGTCTGTTTTGCCTATGTTAATAAACAAGAAATGATCACTGCCTGTCCTTATCCTGACCTATGAGCCTTTTGTAATATTTTCCCTTTCCTCTGCCTAGTTGGAGAGGGGAGTGATAGAGTGGCCTTAGTGGATACCTAGGATCCAGCCACAGTCAAAACACCAGACCATGTAAGAATCACCTTGGTTCCATGATAATACAATTTCTTCATCTGCTCACTTGAAACTTCGTTGCATAATTTGCAGATAAAGTGTCTCTGGCCTGGTCTGATGAAATAAGCTGCAGGATTCGTGAGGCTTTATGTTCATTTGGAGTCATGCTGGTTTCCAACAGGGATTTTTTTTTTTTTTTGGTAATTGTTTTCCAAAACAGATCTGTCTCAGAAATGGGACAAGGTTTTGAAAAAAACCAAATTTTTGTAAATCAAGGCAATAACACAAAAACACTTCCCATACACCCAACTGATGATATTTTTATAAAGCTCTAATTTCACAATATGTGGTATAGAAAATACCGCAGCATTACTGCTGCAGGGACAGGTTCACATTATTTGCACTCTGTCATAGCATGCACAACCAAGGAGCTGGAGCAGAACTGGGCAGCTCACTTACCCCCAAGGCTGGAGGCAGGCCCACAGCTGGGACAGGCTGTATAGCCAAATAACCCGCCCACCAGAAAGGCATCTGGTCACAAGTGATCTATCAGGGAAGTTTCCACCTGTTGTTGAGGCAGTTCTGTGAGTAACACAAAACAGTCTGTGTCCAAACCTTCAGTAAGAGTTAAGCTAGAATTAAGCTCTTACTTAGCCCCAAAGAGAATTCCTGTCAAATATATAAAAGTTCTCACTTCAGTCAAGCTCTAATGTTTTCTTCACGTGCTCAGAGCAGATATAATGTATTAGAAGTATAATTTGAATTATAAGCAAAACTATTATTCCTGTATATAGCTCATGGTAAATTGTTACTAAAAGATTTTGATTATTCAGTTGGTTGGGTATTTATAAAACATGTTCTAGCATCTAACTGGAAAGAAGCTTGCAGTTTTTTCTGTAACAGAGCTCATCTTTGCAGCTTTTTCTGTAGCAGAGCTCATCTTTCCTGGCCAGACAGGAGGAAATGGAGGGGTATTTGTAATGAAAACCTTCAACAGCTATCATTCTTCAAAAAGACTTTTACAAAGCTTTGCAGAGAAAGTTGAGATGATGAATATTCTAGGCTAGAGTAATCAGTGGGAAATAAAAAACAATAAGACAAAAACACAATAAAAGGAAAAATTAAAAAAAAAAAGAAAAATAAAAAAAGAAAAAAGAAAAAAAAAGAAAAAAGAAAAAAAAGAAAAAAGAAAAAGAAAAAAAAAAAAGAAATCCTCCC
>JAWWMO010000121.1:99432091-99678250 GCA_035047845.1 Dendrocincla fuliginosa
AAAGAAAAGAAAAAAGAAAAGAAAAAAGAAAAAGAAAAAAGAAAAGAAATACTCCCAACAGATTTACTGTACCCCAAGACAAACAATGCAGTAATTTGATAATAAAAATGTTAAAGAAAGGGAATGCATTAAAATTGCTATCAAATAGGAGAAAAATATAATATGCTCTCAAAATGCCTTTCAAGTTCTATATTTTCTATTCATTTCCCCAAAGGTTAAGAGTGCCTAATGTTTCCTAATGTTTCTGGCCAAACACCTGTCAAATTCCTATTTTAGATATATTTTAAGTAGGAACAAGTTCCAACAACCTACTAATTAACTGAGCATATTCCTTTCCCAGTTCCTCTGTGGTGTCTTCTTCTGCAAAGATAACCCACCAAACAGGATTGCTGTACAGCCATGAAATTCCTTAAAGCAAGACAACGAAGATAATATGGTTGAAAACTCAAAAAATAATATATTCAAATTTATTCCCATATTCTTAATTAATCATTAAAATTTTGTTGGAATTTAATATCTTGGGAAAAATTCTCTTAAACAGCACATTTTCATATGTCTGATAGCACAGTTGCTGTCTATCTATATCTGCAGTTTGAGCATGAATTGTTTGAATGAAAGCAGAAATGGATCTCCTTGTCTTGTAATGTGGACTGTCTCATTCTTCCCAGATTCTCTGCCAATATTATAGTAGGATAGTATAGAGATAGTATAGTAGGATTTCCATGTGCTTTACTCTCAAAGTACTTGTCTGCAACTTGGCAGAATATGTGCTTTCTATAAGCTTGATCCCAATGACCATGGAAATTGTAGTTAGGGAACTATTCTAGTCCAGCAATCGAATCACCTTCATCTTATTTCTTGTCAGTATTATATGAAAGATTTGCTGCAAAGAGAGGTAAAAGAGAACTACAAAGAAAGTGGCCTCATTAACTCCTAAAAAACCAACTTATCCCATCTTTAACCCAAAAGGGAGCAGAAGCTGCAGAAGCAGGAAAAAATGCATTGATTTTACTTTAGATAAAATTGGTTTTCCCCTCCCAGCCAGACTCTTACCAGGAAAAAAAAAAAAAAAAAAAGAAAAAAAGAAAAAAGATGGTATTTCTTTTGCAAACACTTAGGATTAAGCTTAGAATAGTATTTCTGTGTATTTATAAACCAGTTCTGTCACATCATCCCTGTAGCATCTCTGGAGCATGCTCAACTGCATTATATTGGCACATCCTCAAAATAAATGTTTCAGTGCCATCATACCTCACAGCAGTTTTTCAAAAGATAATATCACTCCTGAAAGTTGATGAACAATGAAATAAAATATTGCTGAATCCTATCACCTTTTGTTATCATCTGGAAACTTTGTCATAGTGTTACAGATAAAGTGAATGCACAAAAGACCACACTAGAAGTTCACTAATATTGGAATATATGAATATAAATATTCCTTTATTGAAGATACAAGTAATTTTTAAACTGAATTACAAAAGTCATCTGTCATAAACCTAGGATTACTCTACGTTGTTTTTACATTAGGTTTGATTTTTATCAGCTACTTCACTCCTAGTTATTCACCCAGTTTCACTGTAAATTGTTAAAAGAGCCCACAAAAGCTTCCGAAGCCTTTCTCCTGTTAGGTCATCTTTGTAACAATAAAGGAACCAGAGCCTTATGTAGGTATACTGATATTTTTTACTAATTGCTGGCTTTAGCATTTAAGCAATTGTACATAGTAATGAGATCCTACATCAAAAAATAATTTCCTCTTCTGACAGTCACCAAGGTACTGATATGACTGAGAAATTTCTTCCTCATTGATTTTGCTTTTGGTTCTTTAATGGGCAGGTCTTCCATTTGAAGGTCTGGCATCTGCCAGAGCAACAAAGGGAAGAAAGTTATGACTTACCATGTGCAAAGGCTGATGAGAAAAGAATTAAAGTATTTGTTAATACCCTACTCCTAAATTCTAAACCAAGCATGTCATGGGCCAGCACTGGGTACTAGGCACTGGACACTGGGCCCAACCCAGATGGAGAACTGACCCAGTTTAAAGTGGCCAAACTTATGCAGTGCTTTTTGATTGAGATAAGGATGCATTATCATACAGTAGTTAATCTACACTTAATTTATTTTAGCCTGAGGGAAAATCTACAGGATGGCCACCCATATTTAAATAAAGATAGTACTTTTCCTCCAGCTTTCAGTGCAGCAAATGTTAAGATTTTACTAATACACTGAGAAATGTATTTGCTTTATATTCCATAAAGTGATCTCTATCTCTGCTAGAGTGAAAGTAATTTAAAAGCTACTGCTTTATAAAATAGTTTTACAGACTTATTAAAGTAATTAAGTATCTCTATAAGAGAGATAGAATTGCTCTTACACTAAAGTCTGAAGCACTTTATAGCTGTATTCCTTAACCAGAATAGTGCTTTAAATCAATTATATCCTGTTATAATGAATTTTTTGCTAAAATATTCAATTTGTGGCATTTCTGTAAAGGCAATTACCCGTAGCATTTTAACACAGAATCCATACATTCTGCATACTCTACATGTGAATGTGTGAAACATATCACACCTTTACGAAGCATTTTAAAATCATTTAATTTCTTCCGTAAATCATTTAATTTCTGCTATAAATCATTTAAATGGATCTTAGTCTCAGTAATTACTGTTGATTGGTTCAGTGTGCTGTTTTACTTAATAGATTGTGTTTTTCTAATTGGCCAAGATTTTAATAACAAATTACAAAAGGATATGGGGGAGGATGGGGTAGTACAACAAGCAATTTTAATATATGTGGTGTCCTGAACTCAGTTAATTAATCCAAACAGTAGCATTTGAAATGGCATCTGGTTGATGCAGTGGAAAGAGCTTTTATAATCCTAAAATGCTCTTTAACTAATCTGCTCAGGCTTCTTAAATATGTATTTTTAATTACTTTATTATTTGAAAAAAACCCACAGTTGGTTAAAGAAGCCTGTGGTGACTGGTATCTTTGGGATATACTCTCATTACAATTTTTTTTAATTTAATTTGGAATTCTTGCTCCTTAAAGAATTTTCAGAAATACTGTGATGCAACTTTCTGTCTTGAGGTGAAAAGCATGTTTGTGGCTACAGCATTCTTAGAGCAGATCAAAGAACTCATTGTGACACTGAGAGTTGGCCTGGTCAGGGATAGTAGTCTGCTTTAATTATGCCAATTCTATTACTTTTTCAGGTAGTCTTTTCTCAAATAATAATTTCCTCCATAATAATTACTCTTTCATGAAAGTAAAGAATCAACTGATACGTGCAGAAAATAAACCGATCAAGATTGTGATCCTGGAAATTGGTATATTTTAACTATTCTGATTTAGCTGTTCCAGGTGGACACTCATATGGAATAAGTCTTCTACTTTGCGGAAAATAGATTCATCGCAGCATTAAAGATGAGACTTCCAGAATACGGGAAGCTGACTAAGCTAATAATATTTCCACATCCTGAACTAAGACCACTCTGCAAGAAGGGGATAACAATTGCATTAATTTTGGATCATTTTATAAATTGAGCCCCTGCATACAGGAGCACTGAGAACAGGTCTTCGACCTCCATAGAAAGATAACTGATGGAAAAAAGCAGAGGTTTATATCCCCTGCAAGTTCCATTTGCATCTCTTTTAGATATGGTCAAATTTGGTTACTGTGGCAAGAAGCTCACAACAACATGTTTTTGAAGCTTTCTCCCAGATACCAAATGCCACTGCCTGATGGAGCAGGCTTTCTTATTTGTCCTAGAGATTGTATTTTCCTTAGAAATTAGGATGGTGGGAAGACCATGACTTCTAAGTATTGAACAGGAGTACATGAAGTAGCATCCTTTGTGGCTCTAACACTTATGTTCTCATTCTAAGGTATCTTAAGCAGATGTAAAGCAGTGCCTCTAATTTAAACAAACTCAAGAAAGCTTTAAGTTACAAGTCTCAAGTCCTGCTGGCTGTGTAGATGGGGTGGGACAAGTCTCAGCTCGTTTTGGCAAAGGCATCCAAAACCAGGCCGTATTCAGGATGCAAGTAGCAGCCTCAGCATAAGTATGTCCTGTAGCTGTACAGTTTGGCAGGAAAAGTTCTTTATATACTTTATTTTCTAAATCCCTGGCTTATTTTTAAAGAGGAGATACAATGAATAAGAACAGTGTTCAAACTGCAGAAAATTAACTGAAAATAAAATTTAAAAGGTGAAATTGAAATATGAACCTCACAGTCCTCTTCCCTGTTCCCACTTTAAAAGGAATGTATAAGGCTATTTCTGTTTCAAATTAATTTATTTGAAAAATTACTAAGACTCCACAGAATATTTCAGAAAAAATTATATAATTTCAGCAAAAATAATGCCCATTTTCAGCAGGGAGAAGTGCTGGCCAGAAATCAAGGCATCAGTCCTTGTGTTACAGCTTTAGCCTTGTTTTCTGCTTGCTATTTCTGCCCAAGTACAGACTTCAGATAAATCACTTAGAATTTCTGATTTGTAAGATGCTGAGTGGAACTTCAAAAAGTATCTAGGGAAATATGAATAGCGAGGTACTTAAACACTGTAAAACACTAAAATATGGTCCCTATATTCCCATTGTCTTCAATTATATTTCAGAAGAGTACCGTAAGGGTAGTTGAAATCACAATAGTCACATGTTCATTCTTTACCCCAGTGAGTATCACCCACCACCATAAATGTCAGGTAGCAGTGGGTACCATAAACACTGTATCTGGTGTAGGATCATGTTCCCAGACAGTCCTCTTCATATCTTGTGGGATTACAGGGTGATGCTTGAACGAGAGAAGAAAGAACTGCCTCTTCAAATGCATCGCTGCCATCCCTACCTCTGCACAGGCAAAGAAGAGCCTCCCTGAGCAGCCCTGGGTGGAGTTCTGTCCTTCCAGTCCATGTCATGGTGTTTATTTTTAGGTACTAACACTTACCAGGGAGTTTCAGAGTAAGATTGTCTCACTCCACCCACAATTCTCCCAGGGCCTGCTTATTTGTAAGGTTCTCAGAAAAGGCTGTGATCTCATATAACAGGGCTATCCAGATCAGGGACTTCAGTCAGAATGGAAGCCTTGGCTCAGGATTTCCTGTTATTTCTTATTTTACGGTTAACTGCTTAGTGTTACTTAACAAAGTTTGTGTGTTGTTAGACTCTTGGTCCTATTTTGTTGCTTTCTACTATATTGTAGTTCATAGTAATAATTACAGACTAATGTTGTAATGTTATAATTATAGACTTCTTAATTTTAATTTATTTTCAGGGCAACAGCTCTGATGAGGTTCTCATTTTTTAAAAACAGGTACAAATTATAATGAAAATAACATGTAATTTAGAGGAATCTGTGCAAAAAGATCAATAAAATATCAAGCTAATGGCCCAGATAACAAGGCAACCAGGTATTGAATAAACTCTGCAAACTGGAAAAAAAATCAATTTCTTCCCACCAAAGGTTTCAACATTTGGACAAAGGTGGATCTGTGCATTATGTGCAAACAGGCAGCTCACAAAATTTAAACAGTGGACAACACCAGTCAGGATCAGGCCCACAATCCCTTTTTCTCATTGTTCCAGGATCCCTTTCTTTGAGGAATTGCAACTCAGTGATGACAGTGGAATAGCAAGAAACAAGCAAAAGTGCTATCCTGAACAAAAATAGGTAACATGGGAAATCCCCCAAAAGCTTAACAGCTCCTGCAAGTATATTGCACCCTCCATTCAGAAAAGATGAATGAGTGCTTGGGTTTCTGTACTTTGTTAAAAGTGTTTTCTCAGGTCCTGAAACCCGAGTTACATTTGCAGTAGCTGCCTGAAGCTGTATCTTTCCATTAATTGTACAGGGAGCCAAAATTTACCAGTTCTGAATCATGGGCCAAATCACTCATACTCCTGAACACAGCTGGACTGTATAGGACAAAAGTCGCTGCATTCGCCAGCCATAGATACAACTCCACCAGCCTTTGGGGATTGTGTTAGCACAAGACAGAAGTACTGACTAAGTTTAAATTTGAGTTGCGTCTGTGGAAGGCTGTACCAAACCAACCTTATGAGACATACATGTGAGTATGTACTACACAGTATTCACTCAATTCTATAGGTTAGCTTGGGTTTATCTCTAATATCTTAAAAGGCTGGAACCTCAAAGAGGGCTTTCACCTTTTACATTTTATTAATGCTAATTGTTTTATTATTCTCTGTAGGTTGTTGTTCCATTGCCATCACCACTAGAGAATCTCACATTAAGATTGTAAGTAATGGGACTAGCGTCTTCTGTATTTGATGGGCTTATGTTCTTTCTGTAGAATGGTTTCTGCAGACAGGTAATTCAAAGTACATTACGTCAGTACCCTTCTCTCCACTCCCATCTTCCAGATTCTGTTTCTTCATGCTCATAAAAAAATGAATGTGTCTTCCAATATTCTGTGGGTGTTGACATTCAATACACACTATATCATTTGATTAAAAAAGCATCAACTAAAATAAACAATGTAAACAACAATGTAAATGGTTCCATTTAATTGAAATTCAACCTATCAATCTGAAAAAGTATTTTCATAGTAGAAATACTTTGTGTGAAACTAACCATTGCAAGACATGAAAGATTACATTGTATGATGATTTTGCATTAAATCATAAGACTTCAAGTGCTCTGTAGACTTAACAAATTAATAATATTATATACAAATATCAGTCTTACCACAAAAATGCAAACAAATCTAGGGTGCCAGAGGCAGTTGTCTCCCAACACATGATAACAGTACACAAAGGTTTAGGGAAGAAATTAAAAACAGCATTGAACTGAAACAGCCAAGGGAATTTAGGTAGGCAGAGCGCAATTACCCAAGCTGGAATTTGGCCAAGACACTGGGGCTAACACTTTTTCCCTTTTGAAAAGTGCCAGGAGATCTTTAATGAGAACAAGTACCCAGGGATCTCTAATGAGAACAAGGTCAGGACCTTCATTTGATATCTCAGCTGAAACACAGCAATCTCAGCAGCACCATACTACCTAACACAAGGCTGGGGCATAAGTTCAGATCTGAGTCAGAAGAGTGACACCAACAGCATCACTACCACCTTCTTCTTTTGTACCTTAGTCTCCATGGTTTTCTCCCACTCAACAGCTTAGTAAAGTGCTCTTTGTCAGGTAGAGCAGAACACAGGAAAATTGCTATTTCTTTTCAAATGTATTTGGCTCAGCTGTATTGTTCCCATTCAGTACTTTCTGCTGGGTAAATCTGTCAATGGGTACTGGCTGACTATGAATGGTGAGTAACCAAGGACAGTAAAGTGGAGTCTACTCTTGACATGAGAGAACATAATTATGACTAGAAACACAAAAGCAGAAAGTATATGATTCTAGTAATTTTAATCACTTGCATTTGTTAGTAAAAGACCTTAAAATAGTTTTGCAATTACAGTTTTAATCAGAAGAATCTTTTTTATTTAGTGTAACATTTTAACATCTGTTTTGTCAGTCCAAATACTATCTTCTGACCTCTCCAATTCTCTGGTTTATAAAAGTGAAAATTTGGGTATTATTGGTGCCCTTTCCATGGTTCAGTTATGACTTATTATAGTCTGTTTGCATATTGTGATGTAATAATTTCCAAAACAGCCACAAAACCCCAAAGGAAATGAAAAGGTGAACGTAATTTTCAAATGCTACTGAACTAAAACCCCACATGTTAATAAACAGTCCAGTTTTCAGAGGCCCTGAGCATACTCAGATTCTGTTTATTTTAGTTTATTCCCACTAATGGCACATGATCACATGCTAAAAATGTGCTTGGCAGGATTAGGCCTCAAGCCGAAACAAACTAATTTAAAGACACTTCAACAGTAGTCACAAGGGCAGCATATATAATCACTGGCAGTTGCACTCTTATTTGTCTTCCATTTATTCCTACTAGGTCAACAATGAGCACAGCTGGTCCCAGATGGTCCATGGCTTGCACAGCCAGAGAACCCTGTCCTGGTTTGATTGATCAAGATACAAAAGAATCCAGTGTTATAGGTGGCAAAGTGTGCTCTTACACTCCAAATAAAAAAGCACCATAAAAAAGGCTTAATTGAACTTATGAAAATATCCTTTTTTATATTCTTTTCTGTTCAGCAGCTACAACACTGTGAGTTGATCCTCAAAATAGCATCAAAGAGTATCCCTGATGCTTCCGCACCAAGTGTAAAAACAGCTTTCCCCAGCAGGACAAGCCACACTGTCCATACCCTCTGTGGAGCCCACAATTTAATCAATATGTTGATGGACTTAATGCACTAATATGATAGGTTACTTCAGCTTTGATATCTCTCCATGCCCAGTGGATCTTAAAAATCCTGTGTCTGTACTATTTAAATCGCACATTATCTTCCTTCAGACTAGCTTATTTGACTGCAGGACTTTCTCTTGAAAAAAAACTGCAAGGCAATGACAAGTCAGGAAATGCAAGTCAGACACAGCTTTCTTGGCATAACAGGATGATTCTGAGTAATGCTCATAAGGAATACAAAATAATTTGTGCAGTTTGTATAGTACTCTTGCTGAACACTTGATTTGACTTAGGAACCTGAGAGAATAGTTTGTCTCGAAGGTCTCATTTGCTATGATATTTGCAATTGTTGTCTTTTCTCTGACATCTTGATAACAACGACTTACCTCATCCCACCTGGAAATGAGGAATTACAAATTATTTTGAAAATTCAGCATTTCAAATGTTTCAAAATGAAAGGGTTTAAGTGGAATTCACAAGACACAGAAAGCACTTAATTTGACAAGGAACCAGCACTTGACATGGGGACAACTGGACATGGGAGAGACCGCACAGCCCCACTGCCACCTTCTTTTCACCTGGCTACAAAAGATGCCAGCTGCATCATATGGAGGGCTGAAATGTGATAGAGTCCAGATTCCCTCATCCACCCTCTCCGCATGTACATTTGCCCCAGCATGAGCAAGGTCCTTTGTCCAAAGTCCAGGGAGCAGTTCACTGAACTCAGACAACTGCCTTGAAATCTGTGTGATTTCATTTGTCTTACCTGAATTCTGAGGCAATAAATTTTGTTATTTGCTCTTTTCATCCACAGTATACACATGTATGTGCTCATCTCCAGTTTAACTGGATTATGTAAATGAAAGTCTAAGTATCTAGAGGTTTCAAAATCTTTATGTTCATATTATTCAATGCTGCACTGGGTACTCACAGACACAATGTATATTATATTCAACTCATAAAAGCATGAAGCTTTTGTCCAGAAGAGCACCCAAATTTAACTGAGAAAGAACCTGTCAGTAACTGAACAAGTACTTGCATACCTGAACTATTACAGCTGACTTCATTAACAGTGTCAGACATTTTCATTTGCAAGACAACTTCTCTCAGACAGGCATTTATACTCCCAGCTTGCCCTTGAGTAGGTTTAGATAGATGGATAATAGATTACATATATAAGTGTATATTTGTACTTTCCAAACACCTGTGAAAGCTAAACTTGAAAATGTGAAGTGTCCTAGTTTGAATAAGCAATGAAAAGCCCATGGGAGTCAAGAGTAATTAGGAAGCAAAAATATCCACTAAAGTAAGGCAATGAAGAAATGTAAAAAGAGATATTCATATATATATATATATATGCAAAAAGATGAAGAAAAAGCACAGTGTTACCTGCATGAGACCTGCCCTTTCCCTGTTGCAGCAGCTACAGGTAACTGCCCAGCCAAGAATGTTCAGAGCACAGAAAGGTCCTTTGTCATGCCAGACCTATGTCCCACTCGGAAGGACAACACTTCAATTGCCTATTCCCCCAGCAGGGTGATGGGGATGAATCCTGCCTTACATCTCATCAACCTGCTATGCTCAAGTGTTTGCCATGATTCCTTGAATTCTGCGTAACGTCTTTCTCACGTAGATTTTGGATATGTCTGAGACAACTTTGTTTCCAAGACTAGAGGCAGTAACCCGGCATGGCAAACATGCCAGAAGACACCAAAGATATTTCAAATATCCATCAATCACTTTGTCAGTACTAAAAAATCCCTAACTTCAGTCTCACTTGCCTCTTCTGGACACTAACCAGAAAAGCAACAAGGAACTGTTGATCTATGACAAACCAGGACTCTGTACAGACAGCAGCACATGGTGTGTCCAGCCCTGGCCTTGGTTCAGAGAAGGGATTAACCCAAGTTCATGTTCACCATACAATCCCCTTCACGCCATAGCAAAGTCTTTTATAACTTTTGTACAAGCCGGCTGACCAGAGATAAGAACAAAATGTGCATGTTTTTACCTGCCCTTCTTTGCAAGAGTTCAGTGATCAACAAACCCCAGTAGAGCTGAGTCTGTTTCAGATAACCCCTGACAAATTGGCATGAGCATCTGAAGTTTCCTATTAATTTATTCCTATAACTTCTTGGATCTGCAAAATTAGGTTTGAAGTCCTGTAAGAATAATGTACAACAGCCTATTACTAAGAATAGATGAAAATATTTCAGAGACTTCCAAAAGATTTAGTTGTGGTAATTTACAAAGGGTTAAAGGAAAAGTGGGTTTGTATTTTATGAGCATTGTCTCATCCATTCTTTGTTAAGACATTGACTAAGACTCAATATGATAGAAAAGAAACTGAAGAAGTCTTTCCTTGGCAGTGGGTCGAGAACAGCTGTGAAAATAAATGATGACTAGAGAGAGAGAGAAAATATATGAGGTACCAGTATGCCTTACTGTACTTTTAAATTTATGCTGCAGATGGTGGAGTGTTTTCAAATCTCAGCACTCTAAAATAACTAACCTGGCAGGTGCACACCTGGTGGACTTCTAAGGGGAGAGATCCAGCCATTATTATCATAGACAATCCAGTAGTTAAAGCTGAAGAACTGCATGGTCATGCAGTTTTAGGTGTTTCTTTATTTTTTCTTAGTTGCATGCCAAAACTACACCTCAAACCACAGGCAGAGAATAATGTCTGTATAAGAATTCACACACACATATACACATACTTGTCCATTTTCATGCACATTTCATGTGAGTATCTGGAATTAATGAGAGAGTAGAAGAGTCCAATAATTTTTAAATTTTTAAAAAAACTTTTAATTCACTAGTTTTGGTGTATCATTATCAGAAGTACTGATAACAGGAAGGAGGCTCTACCTCCAGTTACAAAAAAGAAATTAAAAATATCCCTCAACTGATGATTCTTTTCAACATCTGCCTCTTTTCTTTCCTTTCATAGAAAGCATGCATGAATAATCAGACCATAGTGCTGCTGTTAATTGAAAAAATCATTACTAAACTTCCAGGTGCTGTTTACTATATAACCATTGTAATTTTCTATCCGAAAATCAGCATCTCACCAACATCATTGTCTGCCCTGGGGCATGGGGATTGTGCAGCTTTTACATTGTCAAAGGCAGTTGCAGCCCCATTTGCTAGCAATGAAAGAAATGGATCCACACCTGCAGCGTTTGAGGCAATAATTCCTAATATTAGCCAGACCTCATGAGGAGAGGGCTTTTTTGCCAATCCTTTATGATGCAACACTTAACAATCCATTTGAAATCATTTAAATATTCTTTTATTTTGTTACTCCTGCTCCATGTTTATTCTTCCCTTCATTTCTCCCTCCTCCTGAAGCAGACCTACAAATAAAAGACAGACATATACCATACCTATGCAGATAAAGAAACAGAAGAATTAAAACCCACCTCTTATTTCAGAGCATGAATTATTAGACCTACTCAAGAAAAGGGTGGAGAGATAGTCTACAATACCCTATGACTAAATACAGATGAAATCCAAATTTCTCTTGGCAATAACACCTGGTTTCTACCCAAAGAAAGTTATTTCAAAGTCAGAATTAAACCTCTGGGCCAGAACATATTGTATCTCCTAAGCCAAACTACAGATAGCAAGATCTCAGCTGGTTCAAATCAGAATATTTTCCTTGACTTCAAGAGGGCTGCACCTGCTTGTGCCTACCTAGGCTCTGCCCGTCTGCACTCTCAGCTATGACATAACAGTCTTCCACAAGTCTCTGGCCCTCTCAAAATTACTTTTGACTTGACAGATTTATCTGTGCCTCTGAAATGCCTCATAAATTGTCATCTTCAGTTTCCCAAAGAGACTCTGCTCAGAACAATTCATTTAAAGACAATTCAGAACAACGCAACCATAATTTAGTTTTTGAGAAACTTCACACAATGCTGACTGCCAATTCAGAATTTGCTAGAGATTTAATAGAGTGAATTTCCTCTTCAGTATCATATACATAGCACTACTAGCCTAAAATTAATACTAAAACAACAGTCACAGTTATTTTTTACATAGCATATTCCTGGTGGGCTCAGCTCTGAGTAGCTCTTCTTAAACTAAAATTTACAACTTGAAGCATAGACAAAAGGAGCAGAGCCACCTGTATACACTTAATTAGATACAGCATAAAAATAACATGTGATTTAGTTACCTCTGTGAGCTGGCTTAGAAGCCAGTGAAACTGCTGGGAAGGAGTAAAGGTCACAGTACTGTAGCCCAAGGAAGACAGTGGAAGCCCTGACTTTTTTCACCCAAAAGCTTTTGGGGTCTCTGAGAAGTGGTGAATACAGCCAACGTGAAAAGAGAGAATGAAAAAAGAAAACCAGAAGAGTTTTCAGCAATAGCAAGAGGGGAGAAGGCCAATATGAAAAGGATGTATTGTTAGGGCTTGTTTCAGCATAGTGTTCTTTAAAAACAGCACTGTTCAGCAAAGCATTTAAGCATTTATTTAATGGCTAATGCTTGATTAAGATCAAGTTGCTGGAACATAAATCGTGCCAGACTTAAAGGTTGACACACTATGAAGTGCTTTATTGAACTAGGGCCCAAACAATACTGACTCAATTAGGAAGCAATTTTAAAAACTAAAATATATCAGTGTCTGTAACAGATTGTACTGTCTTCCATAGTGAAGGAGTTTCTGCATTTTCATCAAAGGAACAATGAATTGTATGGTAACATTTTCATCATGAATAGACATTTTCTATGTTTGGTCTTGCCTTTCAAGTATTCAACCACATAAATTTTCTTCTGATTACAAGGAGAATTGATCATATAAATATGTTCTTTGAAGGCACATTTTAATTTCTTAGAAAGAGTTTTTCCTAATGTGCTATCTAAAGGATATGACTGAAGTCCACAAGAGCTAATGTTGGGGAGTAGTCATTCACATCACTGAGGACAGTGTTTCTGCACCTCTCAGAGCTGACCTATTTCTCCTTAAAGAATTTTACTTGTGATCTGAAGCCTTCACAGGACACTTCAAAAATTCTAAAAAAAAAAAAAAAAAAAAAAAAGAATTCAGATTTGATTTAGTATTTTTAAACAGATTTACATTCGTGAATCATCTTAAGGCAAACATCAAGTATTGGTAATTATTTGCTTCTACTTTTACCTTTTATTCAATAGTAAAATGCCTTGAAGTGTAGGTTGAACCCACTTGGGAAGCCTAGAGACCCATGTGCATCTGTGAAGGCTTTAATCTGACTTCTCAAACTGTTAGTTTGATTCCAAGCACTTTGAAGTAAATGGAAAAAACTTTCACAGACATCAATAGGTTTGGTTCAGACCCATTGGGTCTTCAGAGAACCCTCTTTGGAACAGACTGGCTATTGTGCCCTTCACCTGTAATACTGATTGTCTTTTGTATCACTAGAAATTTATTTAAAATCTCCTCCATAAATATTCTAGTATTTACAATGAGTAATATAAAGTATCATTTCCCTCTTTGGCTTCCACATAGCGTTGTTTCAGATACTCAACTGGAAGTTTTTAGCAGGTTTGATTTTCATAACTCTATGAAGTTTGTTCCAAGATTTCCAGGTGTGTCTGATCACTGTGTTATTTGTCTTTAAATCTTTCAGGGTGAATTTTTGGTAGGTGCCAACCTTGCATGTGTCTTTTAATTGATGCTCTGCTTTCACCCATGGCAATTGTACTTCATCAGCCTGCCAGACTCTGAAAGCTTGAGCCAAATTAAAAGCCCACTGCTAGAGCTTTACATTTGGTAATTTTAAACCTCCATATTTAAGGTTGGCAAAATGTTTTGTACTTCCCATCTTCAGCCTATGCTTCAGAGAAAGAAAATTGATATGGCCTTACTCACTTGCATAAAAGCAATCTTGGAAATGCACAACTAATTTGTGGCACTGAGATAATTTGAAATGTGAACTTGAATAGATCCTGGAATATGAGATCTTTTATATTTTGAATTAGCTTTACAAGTCTTATGACTTTAGAAGTTTCCTTCTGAAAGTATTTTCCTATCTTCCATGCATTAAAAGGAGCTGAAGGGGTCATATAGTATGCTTGAAAGATTTTTTATTTCAGACCACTTTATGTGGTAGCTTGATACCTGGATGAAATCAAATACTACTTTCAGATAGCCCAAATATATGCAAGTACTTGGCCAGATCTGCACCACCCAGCAAAGCTAGCTGCCTTCATGAGATAGTCTTTTGTTTTAGACCTCTTTTGCTGTATCACATTCTGTAGATTTCTGTATAATTGTGACATTACCATATCTAAAGACAGCAATTAATTTACCTTAACATGTATGGAAAAATATCTTGACCCAAGCCAACACTAACTTGATTTGATTCTTTTGGGACAAAAATCTCAGGGAAAATGCATAAATCTCTTTGTCTTCTACCTTTCATCATTCTGGTATCACTTCTACTCTTAGAAAAGGTCTATTAGTCTGTGTAGGTGGTATATAAGGATATAAATATTACTAATAATAATAAATTTATGACACTTCTTTATCTCATGTAATTTAAGCATCCCACATATAGCTGTCAGGGCCTTGAACACATCATTAGCAGTGCCCCATCCCAGCCTCTCTGAGACATCACCCCACCCTGCTCAGGACCTGGGGCCATCAGTCCCTGTCCCAGTGATGGTGCAGCAGTGCTGGTGTCCAGCCCTCTTTCTGCATTCATCTGCTAGTCCTGGCTGGAGCCTGTGCCTGTGCTCTGGCCCTGATTCATCCCTTGCTGTGTTGGGGTGTGTCAATGGACCCTGTTACCAGCATCTTGGGATTGTGCCTTGTGGGTGAGGGCACAGCCAGTGCTGGGTCACCCTCAGGTCTAGTTCCACAACTCCAGCCCATGCTACTCCCTGACATAATTGTACAATATACAATGGAGATTTAATTTATGCATTTTCTGAACAGATCCTAAAAGTAGGAAAGCATACCGAATTTACCAAGCCACTCCACCAGGGATTACACGATTGTATGGAGATGAGTTTTGTGGGAAATTAGGCACTGATTTCTACAGTGATTTTTTTTTTAAGTTATATTTTCCATATGACATACCCTGCAGAATGAATATGCTTGCAAATGGTTTCATGTCATAAGAATTTTTATTATTTTTTTTTCTGCACCTTATGAAAACAGCATTGACCTGATTTAGCCAACCTGATGAGACCTGAAGAACACAGTTAGGAATGTGGCAGCATTAGAATCCCCTATAGCAATTTAATAAAGCTCCAAAAAGCTGTTCTTAAGGCAACTGAACTAGTTTTCCAAAGGAACCAGGTTTTGCAAGAGGAAAGTGATGTCCCTCTGTACCATAGTCATCACCATAACTGGAATTCACTCCAGAAAACAGGTGGTAAGTCACTTTGTGGCTCTGCTTTGTCATGATCCCTCCATGTTCTGATAGCCTTCTCAGGGCACTGCTTATGTGAACTTTCATAAAAAGCACAGAGAAAGAAGATAGGTGACAACTTTCACTGCCTCTTCTGAGACATGAACCTGAGGCTGTCAAATGAGGTATGAGGAGAGCGATTCAGGAAAAACAGCAGTCAGCAGTGTGTGTCTGACCTGTGCAACACCTTGTGGCATGAGTGTGTTCTGCTGTAGGCTGTACATTGCAGCTGTGTATTGTTAGAGGTAACCAAGTGCAGTGGCTTTGGCACTGTGTGGATCCCTCTCCCAGGATTGCTCCTGTCCCCAGTGCTGCAGTCCTACTCTCCAGGTCCAGCCAGTGGCAAGGCAGCTGGGTACATATTTGCAGCAGGCATGCAAGTGCATGGACATACGGCTGGCCCCGTTAATCAGCACAGAGACCAGGGCCTTTAACAACACCCACACAAGAGCACACTCCACTCAACAGAGTCCTGTTCCTCCCCTCCAGCTATCTGCATTGAAATCTACAGGTGAAGTGTGTAAGATCCAGTTTGGGTATTCTATCTGTCGTTAGAAAGTCACTGGCATGGGCACCTGTGATCACCTTAGGTCAACAACATTCCAGTTGCTGGCACTGAGACCTCTCCTACCCACTAGCCAGTCCAACTCCAAGTTATGTTTTAAACGATCCCAAAGTTCCCTTCATCCTACAACCCATAAGTCGTCTACATTTATTTAGGCAAAGACACTCTTTAGCTTGCATGACATTGCAGGGAGCCTCTTTTACTGAGTTCACTCAGCATTTTCTCATGGTTTTCACACCAGTGTCAATGGTCTCACCATTCTCTTTGGATGGTCTCAGGAACAGCCAAAGTTTACATACATTCAAAGGTGGAATGGCCAGGCTAAGGAAGAATAAATTGATTGGAGATTAGCATATATATCCAGGTCAGGAAGCCCCCAAGCTCTAAGTGTTTGAAGGCTAGGAGACTACTAAAAAGAAGTATCATATATACTTCTTTCATTCTTAAACTGTTTCCCTGACAGCTGCTTTTTGTTGCTGTCCTAAACGAGGGATGGGGGAGATGAATCTTCACTCCTCTCCAGGACTACTGTTCTTGAAAGGCAATGCAGATCTGTCCCCTTCTAACACAAAGGAAAGACTTGGCTGAGATTGTAAAAAGCATTCATCTCTGTCATGTCTTTCTCTACTTCGGTCCTGTTTCATGAGAAAATATCTCAAATGTCCACCCCAAATGCAATTACAGAATGGCAGGAAAGAGAATGGTCTCATTTATCACATAAAGATACTGGCAGAAGCATGGAGGAGCAATGAGTCAAAGGGCAGGTAAGAAGCATAAACTGATTTGGGGAACATTTCCCACACTGCAGATTGAAGACCAACCATTATGAGCTGTCATTTCTATGAGCGAAAATTGGTCCTCTACCACATTATTTGCCATATATTTTGCAAAGCTTATTTTACCTTTCTTTTACCTTAGGATAGATCAAGACAACACATGAACTAAGGTAGAGCAAAAAAAGGAAGGTGAGTTATTCTGCAGGCTCTAGATCTTTTGTCACAATCTGCTTCTTCATTTAACATCTCCACTGTGCCTTTCTCCATAAAGCATTATGTTTTTGCTCTGAATTAAAGCTGAACTATTTGCTGCTTAATGTGAGAGGGGTTTTTACAGATTATTTAAGGCACAATTTCTGTTTATAGTCCCAGGGTACATTCTAATCACCTTTGTTTACCTCATATTCCTTTCCTAATTAACTGACAACCTATTAGCATACATTTTTTTTATCCCAGGAGTATTAATTATACATAATTTATATCATAAGCATTTATTCCTTATCAGTCAGCTGAATAAAACATTTACCTGTTTATAGCTACTTGAGGTTAACACTTTTATACAAAAAACTCACCTGAGACTTCCAATCAAATTATCAGATTTTTAATTTTCTGTTACATAATGATATTGTATTAGTCATTGTAGTATTTTATTCCACTCTAGGCTAAACAATCATTTAGTGAAGCAGAGTGTTGGCAACATTAATTAACCAGTGATACATGCTCAGTTGAACAATAAGCTGCAAATAATAAAAATGCAAGATGAGATAATGTATAGACCTTCTGTGTTAATTGTATGCTGGAGAGCATACTAAACCCTGCCCTCATGTGTACACGTGTAGCTCAGTGAGAGCCGTGCATCCAAGGGCATGCTCTGGCTGACACGGCAGGACTGAACATTGTCACTCTCGGACTGCAAAATTCATCGTGCAGATTTTATCTTTGCTCACTAACACTCAGTCATTTCTGAATATAAACTACAGAGCAACCAGGTGGAAAACGGGGCTATTCTATCACCTCAGGAAAATAAGTTGATAAACATAACATTGCAAGCAGCTTTGCATAAATGTAAAAAAAAACCAACCAACCAAACAAACAAACAAACAAAAAAAACAAAGACCACAAAAAAAACATAAGAAAGCAAGAAGAAGTAAGCTTAGGTCATTGTGTTCTTATGGGACTGGGGTCAATTAGTTTATCCCAATCCACACCATGTTTCGGTTGTCCTGTTTGTCTCCTTTTTCTTTTTTCCTCCAACCCTTCATCCTTCCATTTTCTTCTGCGGATTTGGGGGGTTTTAAATCCTTTTGGGTCTTTCTGAACTACTTTCACATTATTCACCTTCCATTGTTATATTCATATAGTATCCTTTTTCACATTTGATTATATTTTCCATTCCTTTCCCACTCCTGTGGCAATGTGACTTTTCACCCTCAGTCTCCAATGTTTCTCACTGCATCTTCTGGTTCTTTCTCCCCTTCTCTTTGTTTCTTGCCTTCTTTCATATCACTGTCCCTGTGCCCCCCTCTCCCTCACCATAGTTCTCTATTTACTTAGGTCTTACTTCATTTACTATTCATTAGTTCCCTGTTCTTTGTACAACCATTGTGTCTTAGAGCTCTGGCCATGGAACAGGCTCCATTGTACCAGGTACTATAGAAACACAAAGCAAATCATGTGCCTCTGACCCAAGCAGTCAGATACAAGAGAAGAAACTAGAGGAGATGATTGCTAGATCAAAAGAAAACCTTCTCCTTTCACCCCTGCATATAGATCATTCAATTTACTTTAGAAGGAAGAGAATAAGGACAGTGTTGTTAAACAAAAGTAGTCAGGGGTGGAAGCACATGAGTATTTTGGAGGGAAAAAAGTAAGAGAACAACACAGAAGAAAAGCTGAAAAATGTGGGCCAGAAATTTTCATGGTTGGTGATTTTTAAGGGCAAGAAGCACATAGGAGGACAATGAAAAGGCCATACAACATGGATGACACACAGTTCAAATGACAAATACAGCAACATGGACGGTTCTGACTTAGAGTCTGGATTCATCTGACCAACTTAAACATCTAAAATCTGAGTTACTTTATTGTTTTTTCTATAGTCAACCAGCAAAAGGAGTTTCTGGGCTGCAATTCATCCCTAGAATAAATGTCTAAAATAGCCAATGTTGACTACATCTTAAAAATGTGTCCACCTTTCCTTTTTGACTGAAAATGAGCCTGACTGCTTCAAATATTGACTCTTTGGAAACAAAGCCAGGCAAAAGGGACTCTGCAGACGTGACCATCTTTAATAATAAACTGGCCTGAGTCCTAATTTTATCCTTTGTGCTTCTGTGAGCCCAGTAGCTGAAAGCAAATGTGTCACTAGGCCACGCAAGTACTGGAGGCCTGGGGGAGCTCTCTGACCATGCACATACTCAGGTGTAACAGCAACTCAGGGCTCTGCCGTGGTCTCCTCCGCCTCTGTCAGGAAGGATGGTGACTTTGTGTTCCTAGAAGCCAGTCCAGGTCAAGGCCTATTTATCTTTTTTATCTTCTTTCAAACCTCCTTGCTTTCTTTTGCAACATTCATTTGCTAATTGGGGTCCTCTACCCTGCTGTGGTTGGCCTCTTGATTGGGAATACTATTTTTAATTTGCTTGAGAATTCACACAGTTCTCCAAACATAACCTCTATAAAACTCTAAGTTTGCCAGGAGCAGAGCTAACCTGATATTACGAGACACTGTCTGCCTTTTGTTAACAGGATCTAACACCATTAGTGCATGATATTACTCTGTGATTCCCTTAGCTGTTAGAAGATGAAGACCATGGAACGTCCTTCTCCTGACTACTCCTAAGACACTTTATGCTTCTTAACACTAGTTTGCTTCTTCTATCAGTTTTCTAAAGTTAAAATCAAGTACATAGGCTATCTCCTGGCCACTAGTGACTGGTGGTGGGAAATTTAAACAATGTTTGAAGAGAGTTTCTTTACTTACACAGATTTGTTGAAAACCGATCTCTAGAACACCAACGATCTTTGGGACTGACTGAAGTGCTCTTTGTGGAAGGTGTTTGGGTTGTTGTAACAGTAGTAGTCACAGAAGAAAATCTTTTCAACCCCCACTTCCTTGTAGAAGAGAAAGTAATTATGCTTGGTGTAGATGCTGTCCATGATCCCTCCTTTTAGGATGGTTTTTCCTGTTTCCCTTTATGTTTTCCCCCTTTTTAACACTTGAAAAGGAGCCTCAAATTTTACAGGGGTTCAAATATTTGTCTGAATCAAATTTTCCCACCTGTATTCAGCAATGAGACACCAAGACAGCAGTTGAAGGAGAGGGAAATGTGCCCTAACAAAGGGATGCAGGCAGCATTGTAATCTGCTTTGCTACTTGCTGTATGTTGCAGTGTAGTGCTGAAACAGGCTGATGAGGCCACCAGAAGATGAATACATCTCTCACCTCTCTCAACCTGTTAGAACAACCTCCTGGATACAGATACTGGCTCCACAAACTCCTATCCCTCTTTCTCTATCAGACAATGGGTTCCTTTCTGTTCCTGTGGCTGCCAAGCTGGGCTCTGTGTACCATCAGCAGTCCATTAGTTGTGATAATGATCAGCAAAAGTCTGGAGAAGCATAATAATCAGTCATTATGTCGCCTTTGTGTTCAGAAAAACTGTAGACCAATAGGACACATGGCACTCCACAGGAATGCCCAAGGGTTGGCAAAAATGTTTCCTGGTTCACCAATAATCTTGAGGGTTGAACAGCAGCTTTGTGGTCCAAAACAGTGAAAAGTTCTGTTTCAAGATGTACAACTGTTTTAAATTGCACCAGACACCACGTGAAATCCCAAATAATGACTTAGCAGTTTTGCTGCCTGCATCTTTTTAGAACCCTCTCTGTTTAGTTGCTTGGTGACAATAAGGCTTCTGAGGCTTTTCACTCCTCTTAGTCCTTCTGATCCAGCTGGTGTTTGGTTTCTCCCGATGTAGCAACAATGTCTTTGAAGGAGCCACTTGGCCCTGCCCGAGCAAACCTACTGAACCACTGAGGCTGTAGAGTTGCCACTGACAACACAATGCTGCTTCTCAGTACCTTTGGTCCAGCCAAAAAAGTCACCAGTGTCGTTCATTCCAGGGAGACTTCACAATACAACAGCTATAAAAATATATTCTACTAGTGAACCTAGTACATTTAATGCATATAATTATTTCAAGACCATCAATAGGCAATATTGGCGGTTTATGCCTATATGCTTAATATTGTGCAGTCAATCTTAAGAAAGCCTCTGAACCAAGCTCTTACAAGTCTGACAGGACTCAGGAAGTCTCAGGAGTAGTGAAAGAAAACAATGTTGAAACGTACAGAGCTAAACAACATCCCCCTTTCTAGAGGAAGGTACAAGGTCAACTTTTCCAATTTCAGCTATTTAAACTTCAGCATATTACTCTACAGAGAGGTATTTACATGACTTCATTTTTACTGAGATGCATCACATCAAGTAGTCAAAATTAAAAATAAAAATAATCCTGGCTTAGGTCCTGAGGAGTGAAAAAGCCTTGAAGAGTTTTATGTGGGACATTTACTGTTCAGACCCACCAGCTGTCAGTGCTGCCTGAGTTCTCTGCCCCAAAGTGAGCACCGAGCCTGGTTGAAAACAGAGATGAGTTATGTGGGTGTCTCAGTTTAAAAGAAAACCAAGATGTCCCTCTGGACTAGGAAGGGGGCCTCTTCCCAAAACCACCACAACCTTTGAAATTAAGAAACTTTAATCAGAAAATGTATAGGAAAGGATAACAGCTCTTCACTATAAATATTTATATATAAAACCAAAACCAGAACAGAACAGCAACACCATAACCAAAAACTTTCAAACATATCAAGTCCTATATTTACAGACAGCGGGATGCAATGCCACACCTTGGGAAGGCAGCAGCCACGAAAGTCACTCCCATGCAACGAAGAGGCAAAGGCGGGGACCAGGGAGCGGCACTGGCTACGAAACTCACGTGGCAATGGTGGCCAGAGGGATGGGATGAGACCTTTCCTGTGGGCACTGCAAAGACCCTCTCCTTGTCCTTTGTCCAAAAAAGCATTGTGGGGTTGGGGGGAAAGGGGGCAACAACTCCTCTGCAGATGGTGTCAGCCCCCTCAAGGAGTCTGTAGAGAATCCAGATAGCGGTGACTGTTCTCTCTAAAGAACAGCACAAGGCCTGCAGAGTTGGGGAGGCAAGCCAGAAAAGGGACCCCCTCCCAGTGTTTCCACCAGCCCAGCAAACAGCAGCCAGAACCCCCCCAGACCGAGGAGAGAAGTGTGGCCAGCACCAGGAAAAACCTCCCTCTTTCCCCACCTTTCCCGATCCTCTCCCCAGCCATGAGGCTGGAACGCAAAACAATGAGCCATCCCTTTGCTTAGGCTTTAGCTGGCTCTGGGAGCAGGTAGTGGGGGGTTGGTCTGGGCTTCAACAAGTCGTCTCATCCTGTGTTAGTAAGGGAGAGGAAAAAATTCCCTGAAAGATTTTGAAACTGTAACAGTGGGGTCCCCTCTATACTCTTTGGTGTCCAAAGTCTCCCTCAAAGAAACATCAGCTTCCACAGGCCACTGTACCTGAGTTCTCCAACTCAGATAAATAGTAACACATCAAGAAACTGTCCTTTTGGAAAAATACCCAGTTTTCAGGATCTTTAAGACATTGAATATCTCTTAAAAGTCAAAGAGAGCCTAAGGTTGGGGCAGGTATCTCTTGATAACCAACTCTGTACCTCTTGATATCCACTGTTAGTGACTGTCCTTCCTCATACGCACCTCTTAAAAAAAAACCAAAATAACACAAAACTTACACTTTCAAGCTTTGGAGCCCAGAAATGGAGGAACCCCAAACTCTTGAAAATTTTTATCACTACAACCAGTTCCTCATTAGCTTACAGTATTTCTACTGGTCTCTGCCCATCTGAGCTTAGATATGATGTTGTGTCTTTTGCTATAAGAGCCAAAAATTCAAATTATTTCAGAAAAAAACACAAAGAGCATATAAGCATGTGGACTTCACAGTGTTGCATTAATGGCTGGACATGATGATCTTACAGGTCTTTTCCAACCTAAATGATTCTATGACTCTATAAGGATCTCCTGAAAGAAGAAAATCCGCACCTTAAATAGTAGGGGTTGGCTTACTCCTTGAGTAAGCAATGCCACTGGCCCAATACAAAGTATATCAGAAACCTCCATTGGAGCAAATTAACTTGACCCCATTCAATAAACACAGACATAAGATGTAGGAATGATTTCTTCTTCTATGACTGTTTCCTAACATTCTGTGAAGTGAACCAAATATTTATGATCCAGAATCAAAGTCTAATTTCAAAAAAAATCCTGCAAATTAAACAATCGTTCAGAATTACAGCACAATATTAATTAACTCAAGCTATATTTAGTGCTGTGATGTGCCATTATATGGAGTATTGAGATACCTTACGATATTCTGGATGCTTTGATTGTATTTTATGACTGAAGTAACTTCACTGTTTTTCATATTAAAATCAGCTTCACTTAAGATGTCTGAAGGAGGCATTAATTCCTTTTGCCTTAAGTAAATTGCCAAATCAGTATTTAAGGGACAAAGTCTACAGGGAAACCTGTCTTACATGACCAAGAAATAAAAACAGTAGTCGTCACAGGAAATGATTGGTTAATAAGGGGCTGCCCACAAAACATATGCAGCAATTTGAGTTGTCTTCAAAAGTCAAGAGAAAACTGTGCAATTCATAAATTTAGTATGAATAATGAAATATTTGTCATTTCTTTTGTAAAATAACTCCTGAAGTGCCACTGCTTAAGTGGAAATCTCATTTGATATAAAACCAGCAGCTTTCCAGCCCTCACATTTGTGACAAATAGGTTGAATCATGCCACAGAAAAATCAGAAAATAATCTTTTAAAATTAAAAATCTTACAGGTTTTAAGTTTCATGATTACTTAGAGATTGATGTTGATAATATTACATAGTGCCAGCCTCTGATAATGTCATTTACCTGGAAAATACTGTGGAAGTGTGTTACAAAAATGTAGCAGAATGCACAGTCTCACTGTCTCATTATAAATGATTTGTTGGGCATGTTTATTAAAGAAGGATCACAGAGTCAATAGGCAAAATACAGAGGAAAGTGATTCCAATCTGTAGCCCATGGGCTTTTCAGTAGAAAGCTCTCATTATGTTATATAGGCTACAGAGAAGATGAAGTCATTTAAATACTTTGCCTCCATCCTTCATTTTATTCTTCGGCTGTTGAGTGGACAATGAAATCTGTGTATTTCAGTAGCAGCTGAAGATTTAAGAAACTTACTGCACACTTAAAACATCCAGTTCTGGCAAACTGTTTTCAATGAAAAATAGTAGCAGGAAATGTGGAAGCGTCCTTTACATCTGCCTTAGGACCTAGAGATCCTGATCACCCACCTTTTATTATTAATTTCTTTTATCCTTTTTGCCACTCTTTCTTCCCTCTCCGGCTTTTGTCCTCTTCTTCACTTATCTTCGCTTTCCATTCTCACCTTTTCAAAGCGAGCAATTCTTAAGTTTTTTGGTGAATTATTTTAAAATCCCCCACCCCAGCAGCAGGAGTTTCTGCTAGCTGCCTCCAGGAGCTGGCAGCACAGCAATCTAGATGAAACAATTGCTTTCACATATGCCCCTTTGGATTCTTTCATGCGGGACGGGAATCCCAATAGCCACTCTGGAAACTCTGTGGACCTTTCCAATTCCCTGTGCAGAGACTTCTAAGCCCAGTCCATCAGAAATTCTTGTTAGCAGCTGCTGGACCACAAATGTTTGGCTGCTCTACAGACCACATATGGTAGCTGATGCTTTGATAATGAGTGAGAGATCTCATGTCCACATCAGCTGTACAAAACTTCATTATAATTCACCTTGCCCTTTTCCCAGAAATAGGTCAGCTACATGGAAGTTGGAAGATAAAATAATATACCTGGAAAAAGGATGATGGATGAGCAATTATTCATTGCATATATTACTAGAAACAAAGGGGAAAATTCATTTTCAAACCAATGTCTTTTTGTAATATTGCCTCCTCCGTTGAATAATGATAGGCAAAGGTGTATCTTTCTACCACTGGGTTTTTTTTTTGTGCAACATTCTCTGGTAATACATATTTTTGTGTTGTTCAATCAGCAAATGTATTTTGCCATTTCTTGAAAAGTCAGTCAATTAACACTGGGAATTTCTGCCTCTCCTGATTTCTATTCCAGAATCACTCAAATTGAGAGAGCTGAGTACTTTCCTTTGTATGAATGTATAGGAAGCTAAACTGGGATATTATGAAAAACAGTTCACAAAGCCAGTAGAAAGCTATATATAAAATGATATTCTCATTTCAGATGAAGCCTGAGACAAAAAGGATATAGGTAAACACAGCTGCAACATTTCTAGGCGTATAATCAAAGGCACAAAAAAATATTGGAAAACTATGTTAATTATTGTAATTAAAATGTGAACAGTATTGATAGAAAAATATCTTTAAAGCATATAAAATCAAAACAAATCTTTTAACATATGGGACTTTATTCTAGAGGAAAGATATGCCAGAACAAAAGTACCACTTACCTACTTGCTGCTTACTGCAGTAGAAGTTGAGACTTAAGAGAGAATCAAGAAATAGAAGGACAGTTCCTCAGTTCTGGTTCACTGAATCCCCTACTTCATGAAGAAATGGGAAACTAGCATCAAAACAATAACAGAGGACTTTTTATAAAACATTCTGTTCTAAGACATTTGCCTCTCCATCTGCAGCTCCAATGTCATTCCCTCCTCATATCGTGTTTCTGTATAATTTTCTTTCCTTCCTTCCTTATAAGTCTCTTAATTTTGATCTTTTCCTTATTCCCTGGAGATATTTTGTCTTTTTGTCACTGTGAATGTCACAGCAAGTGACATGCTCAGCTTTCATCTGGACTTGCTTCCACTGGGCTTAAGCACAAGGGTGAAATGGAACTGATCAGTGGAAGACCCTGTAGCGCCCTATGCAGTCGGTGGAGACTGGCAAGCTCTCACCAGGCGGATTCACATTCCAAAAGATGCCACGACTTCTGCAGTCAGCCTGAGATAACCGGGTATCCATCAGCTCTTTGTCATTCCATGGAAGGCAATTGAGCCCCTACAGCAGAAGTTTCCACTGCCTTTTTTTTTTTTTTTTTTTCAAATAGATGTCACCAATAGTTTGCTCTCCAGAGCTCTTCTATAGGATCCCAACAACAATCTTCTATTCAACAGTCATAACAAAGGAGGAGGAGGAATAGTTTTGAAACCTAATATATCAGGTGGCATATACCCATTAGGGTAGTCTAAGGACTAAAATGACTACATATTCTAGTGTCTACACCTTGCCGTGGCTGTAGGAATAAAACCAGCTCCAGGCCTGCTAAATCCCCTTTCAAAGTGGGAAATGCAGTGGCCCTGATGTCAGCACTATCAGTGGCTTGAAAATACAGCTGGATGCCATGCTGCAGATCATGTGCTGCTCTTCAGTGCAGCCCTGGTCCTTCTCCTCATGCTCAGAGGGGAGTCTCTGTGCCTCTGACAGAGCACTCTCCACTCTGCACAGGCTGTGCAGCATCAGTAATCCCGAGTGCAGTGTGAGGAGTGGAGTGAATTATCTGCTCTAAAAAGTCAATGAAGTCCTAAAGCAGGATGGCAAAAGACACTGATAGCTGCACAAATCAAAATAGTTACCCAGTTATTGTCTGGAGAGATGGGCTTTTTCTGGTTTTCCATTCAAAAACTATTTTTCTCAATTTATCTTTTGGAGAGAGAGCTGACATCTTCCTTCCATAGAGAAACACTTAATTTTAAGATAATTTGCACATAATACTGTGCTTTTGCATAGCTTCAAACAAAATGATTTCCCATTAAGATAAAGCAAGGATGTGCAGACTGCAGCCACTGAACAGAGCGTTCTGGCAGAGCAGAGCAGCAGTATAATGACATTAAGGGTTAGATTTTTAAAACATTCAAAAATAAATTAAATTACAAAATAAAATAAAATTTAAAAAAAGCACAATCCAAAATTGTCTGAGCAGTACAGAGTCACTTGGAGGTCCTTCACAAATGCAAAATGATTGGCTTCACCCATAGGCCCTAACTGCTCCAGCTGGTCATTACCTGACCACTAAAGCCCTTTGGATAAGCCAGTAATGTTTAAATAATCCACATCCAGACACTGTCTTACACCTTCCTTAGTGGACTGCAGTGCAAATGCCTGGTACAATTAATTAACACTGGGACCAAAACCAGAGTCTCCAGCTTCCAAAACAAATGCTCAGTCGTGTAGCCAAAATCACAGCTCCAATGGCATAAGCCAATTTACTCCCTGTTTTATTAAACTTCCACAGTGTTTAGAATCACTAAGTCACAGTAGGTCTGGCACTTCATGTGATGAACCTTGGTGAGCATTTCTTTATTCACCCAAACCAAATGTAAGCCTCTATTGCTAATTCTGCTGTCTGAGGCGTTTCTGTTTTACTGCAAATCATATGTAATGATGTGAAATTTGGCAACATACATAACATACATGCCTGAGCCCAATTAAGACATGAATCTCCCTGCATATGTGCAAGTGTCTGCTTTCCTTGTAAAAGTCTGAACACTAATTTTTAGTCTGTGTGTTTCTCATGGCACTGCCTGTGATCACTCTTAATATTCAGGCCTCCAGCTACAGATTCACTCTCATTTACTTGCAGTCATCTGAAAGTTAAGTTTGAACCATGAGTGGTTTTCCTGGATTTCCTATATATTCAGCAGACTGATGCTGACACCTCTAGAAGGCAATTTGTCCTGTCAAAAACTTAATTGTAGAAGAGGGTCATTTGCCCTGAGGTGGTTCCTCTCTCTCTGCTCAACATTGACATAGTCTAAGCATTAGCTTACAAATAAACAGACTTTTCAGATAGCATGAATCACCTGAGAGACATCCCACCCTTGTATGCTATTTGCTTTCAAATAATATCTGTTTTGAAATTTCATATTAATTTTCCTTCTATAAATAGGGATGGATTGAAGAAACTATGAAAAGTACATTTCAAAATGCAATTTCACAGAATCATAGAATATGCTGAGTTGGAAGGGAACCACAAAGACCACTGAGTCCAACTCCTCGCCCTGCACAGGACTATCCCTACCAGTCACACCATGTGCCTGAGAGCATTGTCCAAACACTTCTTGAACTCTGGCAGGCTTGGTGCTGTGACCACTTCCCTGGGGAGCTGCTCTAGTGCCCAACCACCCTCTGGGTAAACAACCTTTTTCTCATATCCAACCTAAACCTCCCCTGACACAACCTCAGGCCATTACCTTGGGTCCTGTCACTACTGTGAAGAGATCAGTGCCTGCCCCTCCTCTTCCTCTCACAAGGAAAGTGTAAATGCAACAAGGTCTCCCCTCAGTCTCCTCTTCTGCAGGCTGAACAGACCAAGTGCCCTCAGCTGCTCTTCATATGGCTTAATATCTTTCTTATATTGTGGTACCCCAAACTCCCACAATATTCAAGGTGAGACCATTCCAGTTCAGAGTAGAATGGGACAATCCCCTCCTTTGACCAGTTAATGATGCTTTGCCTGATGCCCCCCCCCAGACACAGTTGACCCTCCTGGCTGCCAGGGCACTGCTGACTCATATTCAACTTGCCATCGACCAGGACTCCCAGGTCCCTTTCCATGGCATTGCATTCTGACATCTCATCTCATACTACGGATGTTTTGTCTGTACAAACATCCGTAGTAGCCCCATCCCAGGTGCAGAATCTGGCACGTTCCCTTGTTGAACTTCCTATGGTTGGTGATTGTCCAGTCCTCTACTTTGCTGAGGTCTTTCTGCAGGGGTCTGTCTGCCATGGAGGGAGTCAACAGCTCCTCCCAGTTTTGTGTCATCTGCAAACTTGCTTTGTATCCCTTTGAGTCCTTCATCCAAGTCAATTATGAAGATGTTGAAATGCTCAGGGCCTAAGATGGAGCCCTGTGGAACTCCACTAGTGACAGGTCACCAGTCAGATGTCACCCCACTCACTATTGCCCTCTGTGCTTGACCCATAAGCTAATTGCTCACCCAGCACATGATGTGTTTATCCAGCTGTGGGATGGACATTTTGTCTAGAAGTACCCTGTGAGAGACAGTATTGAAAGCTTTACTGAAATCCGGAAAGATGACATCAAGTGGCTTCCTTTGATCAGCTAAGTGGGTTACCTTGCCATAAAAGGAAATAAGGTTTGATAAGCTAGACTTCTGTCTCATGAGGCCATGCTGGCTGTGACCGATGACTGCATCTTGTCTTTCAGGTGTTTTTCAATACTTCCCAGAATAATCTTCTCCATAACTTTACCAGGTACTGAAATGAGACTGACAGGCCTGTAGTTTCTGGGGTCCTCCTTCTTGTTCTTCTTGAAAATCAGGACAATGTTCACCAGCTTCCAGTCAGCTGAAACCTCTGTGGATTCACAAAACTGCTCAAAAATCATTGAAAGAGGTTTTACAATGAAATCAGTTAACTCTTTGAGGATTCTGGGATGAATCCCATCAGGCCCCATAGACTTGTGGGAATCCAGCTAGAGCAGCAGATGCCACACAATTTCAGGGTCAACTGAGAGTTCATCGTTCTCACAGTCATGGTCCTCCAGTTTGGGGCACTGAGACCCTCTTAGTCCATCATGTGTGTTGAAGACAGATGTTATAGTTTCAAAATCTTTCATGGAATCTTTTTCTTTCCCTTACCAACACGGAGGTTTTGGAGCTAAAGTCCTGCCTCCCACTACCTGCTCCTAGAGCCAGCTAACAAAGGATTGCTGATAGCTCTGCATTCCAACTTGATGGCTGGGGAGGACTGGGTGAGGTGGGGCAGGGGCGGGGAAAGAGGCTTTTTCTGCATTTTTTGACACACTTCTGTCTCCGACTGCAGGTGTGGGAGTGAGACACCATTTGCTGGCCTGGTGGATGCCCTTGGAGGGAGCTCCCTTGGCTCAGCTCCCCAACTCCACGTGCCCAGACTTGTACTTCGGAGGGAGCACAGCTGGATTTGCTACAGACTCCCTGAGGGCTGATGCCATTTGCAGGAGTTGCTAACCCCCCACCTCCCCCAGTGTTTTCAGACAAAGTACAGAGGAAGAGTGTTCACACTGCCCACGGGAAAGGTTTCAGCCCGTCCCCTGTGACCACCATTCTCCCAAGTGAGTATTTGTTTTTTCGGAACCAACACCTCTCCCTGGCCCTGCCTTTACCTCGTTAGAGCAGCGCAGTGACCTTGGCGGCCCCTGCCTCCCACAGTGCGGCATCGCCTCCCTCTGTCTGTAACTACAACTGCGTCAGAGGGGGAGAGGTAGGACTTGATCTGTTTGAAAGTTTTGATTATAGTGTTGCTATTTGTTCTGTTCTGCTTTTGGTTATATATATATACATATATGTATATATTTGAAGTAAAGAACTGTAATCCTCTCCTATACATTTTCTGGTTAAAGTCTCTTAATTTCAAAGGTTGTGGTGGTTTTTGGGAAGAGGCCCCCTTCCCACTCCAGATAGACATGTTAGTTTTCTTTTAAACTGAGACAATAGAGGCAAAGATAGTGTTAAACACCTCTGCCTTATCTCTGTCCCTGTTTGTGAGATGACCATCCTCATCCTGTAAGGGGCTGATAATATTTCTATACTGCCTATTGCCATTAATGTATTTGAAGAAACTCTTTCTATTGTCCTCCACATTTCTGGCCAGCTTCAACTCCCCCTGAGCTTTTGCCACATGAATTTTCTCCCTACAGCAGCAAGCAGCATCTGAATTCTTCCCATGTCATTTGGCCTTGCTTCCACTGGGCATACACCTTCCTTTTCTGCCATGTTTCCAAGAGTAGATCCCTGTTCAGCCAAGCCAGCCTTCTGCCCTGCCTGTTTGACTTCTGACATTTGGGAATTGCCTGCTCCTGTGCCCTTAGGAAGTGATGTTTTACAAGTGACCAGCACTGAGAGACCCCAGCACCTGCAAAAACATTTGCGCAGGGGACATACTTACTAACTCCCCAAGCAGCCTGAAGTCTGCTCTCCTCACATCCAGAGCTGATGGTTTGTTGGCACTTTTCTTCCTGTCAACAGAGATTTTAAGCTTGATCACTTCTTGGTCACTGTGGCCAAGACCTCACTCACAAGATTCATCCTGTTGACAAGCAGTAGATCACGGAGGGCATTTTTCCGAGTTGGCTCCCTTAGGACCTGTCCCATAAAGTTGTCATCCAGATTTTTTTAAGAATCTTCTGGGCTGGGTTGTACCAGCTGTGGAATGCTCCCAGTTAATTTCTGGCAAGTTGAAGTCCCCCATAAGGACAAGGGCAGTTGACTTGGAAGTGTTCCTTAGTTCCTCACAGAACAATTTGTCAGCATCATCATTCTAGCCAGGAGGTCTGTAGTAGACTCCCATGATGACATCAGCATTATTTGTTTGCCCCTTGATTCTTACCCAGAAGCTCTCAACTATGCCATTTCCAGCTGTGAGCTCCATACGTTCTAACCCGTGTACTACATACATTCAATTCTGTTCAAACACTGCGTACAGTTTAAGAACAGCCACAGGTAAATTCTGGAGAACAGCAAAAGTTTACCTTTCTTTAAGTTTTCTGTTGATGTTCTTTACAGAAATAACTTTTATCAAAATAATTCTTGGACTCCATGAAGCAAGAGGTAAGACCTGCTTGTTTGCCTCTTTTACTGTAGTCATTCCCTCAATGGGGGGAAAACGTAAATATTCTATTGAGACTTTTGTTCTCTATTCTTCTACCTTCTTGCAAGATGCAATAGTAAAGAACATTTTTTAAGGAACTTACATGTGTAAGTTCCTTAAAACTTTTAGAGTCTTACAAGTGTAAATTGATCAAATTTGGAGCTTTGAAACAGGCTCCCCAGGGAAGTGATATCCCTGCAAGTGTTCAAAAACTGAGTAGATGTGGCATTTTGTGATATAGTTTAGTGGGCATGGTGGTATTTGGTCAAAGGTTGGAATTGATGATCTTGGAGGTCTTTTCCAACCTTAATGATTGTATGATTCTATGAGAAGAGTGTGTGTAGTTAGGCGAGAACACAACATTATGGCTGAAATTAATTAGATTTCAACACCAACGTAGTCACCTTAAGCTTCTTTTGTATACCTTTAGTAGGGAGAAATGGGCACTTTTATAATGTGATGATCTGATGTCCTTTAGACTGAGATGCAACCTGGGCCTTTGTAAGTGGCCAGTTTCTCTCTCTTGATAACAAAGAAGCTTATGGTGGCTAAAGCAGTTACAGAGGTCTTAAATACAGACATATTTCATGCAATGAGCTAGCAGTCATGGGGAAATACATACTTCATATTTAATCACTTCCTAAATAGATTAAGGCAAATGAAAAGCATAGTAGCTCCACAAATGATTTTGTTACACGAATACTGTGACTTAAGTTGCTACTGTTCCTAACTGGCCATTCATCTCACCAGACATGACTGTCTACTCTAGGGTGCACTGAATGGTGCTTTGCTCTTCTTTGATTAAATTGTTATTTACGCATTGACCAAATCCAGCCTGTTATCTGGGATTGCTTAATATCCTTTCCTATCAGTTTATCTATATCAAGAACATTGCAAGATGCAGTTTTCTGTTTATAACACACAGATTAACACAAAAGTGATTTTTTTCCACCAAGAATGAGCCAGATCTCTGAATGTTTTAAATAATTAAAAAATCATTTTACCCTCCTAATGCACTAGCCCTCTAAATAATCCTTTCTAGACTTGCAAAGTAAAAATATGACTCTTACTTCCCACATACTTAGAATTTTACAGGTTATTGAAATAGCATAAGCTGGAAATAATTGCGGTCAGCTGGCACAGTGCAATAATTTCATTTTAGTTCATTTCTAGCCTGTACTTGTTTATAAAGCATCTTGTTGTTTTAACATCTGTCGCTTTTGAGATATAATTATCACCTCAGATCTTCTATTTAGTTTCAAAATATTCTTGAGCAACAGAGGTTATTGTTTGTCCTCCTTTTCATTCATAGATGTAGGTGATTGATAGTAAACCAAATTCTTTTTCACTATCCATCTTCACCTAAGCCAGATCCTCTGGTTGCCCCATTCTGAAACAAAAGCAAGATCTGAGTCTTTCTTTCTGCTGTAAAAATTGCCAGATGCATTGTCCTGACTTATTCATAAGACTTGGCTTTGTCATTTAAGTAGTCCTACCATGCCATCTCTGACAGCATTTACGTGCGTTATCGAATGTTTCTTCTTAATGTTAATGCTCCCAGGAAAAGGATATTATAATGTTCCTCATAGAAGACATTTTGCTAATGGAAGTTGCCTGTTCATCTACACTGGCAAACTTGTTTTATGATAATAAGATCACCTCTCACTGGAAATGTTTCAAAGACTTCACCTATAATATATATTTAATGCAAATTCATTCATCATTAAATTAAATTTGATGGTATTCCTGAAAGTTTGTGTTGGATATCTGCAGAAAGCAAGGGAGATAGAAGAAAGAAGGGAGTGATTTGTATGGATTTCTAGCTAGCACCTGTCCTTGAGCCCTAAAAACATCTACCAGTGTCCAGATTTCTTGAGAACGTGAGACATTCTTGGAGCGAGCAGGGGAGAATTAGCTCATCATGCCTCGTTCCCTTTTCCATCTATGCTGTGTCTTCTAATTGTTTCTTTAATGACCTCCGTGTTTTTGCCTTAACTATCTTGCCTAGTAAGCCGTTCCACACATTTATGATTCGCTGCTTGAAAAAAATGCTTCCTGACATCTGTTCTGAATTTGTTTTTCTTTAATTTTCATTTATGCCCTCTCGTTCTATCATCTGGGTTGGGCTGAAAATAGGAACCCATGTTGACATTTTCTGAACCATTTAAATTTTATGTTCTTTAATTAAAAACTCCTTCTCAACTAGACAGAAGTCTAACCTGATGGTAAAGAATATAGTACTGTATTTAAAATAAAATAATGCTTTTACAAACATAAAAATTCATTGATGTGTATATATAATATTCCATAGTTCAACTCATCAATGTCTACTAAAGAGAAAATTCCAACATTTGATAAGGTTCACTTACAAACACAAAGACAGCATAGAATGCACTAAAAAGGGATAGGACCCAAGTCTTTTTCTTTTTTTTTCCTGGTTTTGTCTATGACATCCTTTATTTTATGGATGTGTTCTTCTTTACATGTCCTATCTTATGAGCATCATTGGAACTACAGTTTTTTCATTAGTCACATTAAATAACAAATTTTCAAAAACTGCTAAACATTTTACCTTTTCAAAATTTGATTTTTTTAAAGGTATCTCAATTTGGACTCCCACAGATTGCAGTATTCTCACTGTCACTCTTAAAAGATGGAAATAACTGAGAACTACCAGTAGCTTTAATCACAAGGGCTTTGTTGGCACTAGTGTGCCTTTCCAATCTCAAGACGTTGACACTGTATGCTTCTGTAATTGGTTGATGCTGTAAATTTATTTAAAATCATGTTTTTCAGTATGTGTTTACTTCCTTCTGTTAATTTCTCATCTCCTTCTTCACTCACTACTTTTTCTCCTCTGCATTTGCAAAACAATGGCTAAAGCATCAAGATGACCATAATACTCTAAAGTTTCAGTCACCACAGCCAAAACCAGTAGTAACACTAAAAGTGATTTTAATTTCAAACATTTTATGTAATCAATGAACAAATTTCTTTTTAGTCTTTCCACTTGGTATGCTCAGGCAAATCTTTCATGCCATAGGTTTTGAGGAGTATTGCCTATTCTACCCTGGTATGCAGCCTCTTTTGGAGGGACCAAAACAGTAATCCCAACCATAGTTGTGAAAAAATGTGGATGATTATAATCCTTCCCCTGGGACTGAGTGGAATTTTGATACCTCTGAATGCCATTAATATACACTACTAGATAGATGTTATAGCAAAAATCTTATTAGTTTAAAGCATGGCAGTTCTTTTTAATACACTGAATACAGAAAGAAGAAAAAAAGATGAAGATTTTAAAGCTTCAAAAAAAATTGAATAAGAAATTTCACCATGTTGAGTAATTTTAAATGCAGTTTAGATCCCATGACAATTTTAGATCCTATGCATTTAAGTAATATTTTTAGATATTTCTGAAATATCTGATATTTGATTTGTGAGAGAGGAATCAAGTCCTGTCACTTCCCTAAGACTATATGAATTATGGAAAAGGACCCCTTGCTCTTTCTATGTAGCCCAAAGGCAAAGTACAAAGCATGTGCCATTTGCCTTAATCTGAGGGCTGTAGAGGAGAAAGAGGGCAAGCACAAACTCTTCCCAACTAATTTAAATGATAACTTTTTTCTGCTTCACTTCAGCACCTTTCTGCTTAGGTCTTAGCATCCTTCTGCTAAATTCTTATTGCCGTTATTTTACCTTACCAATACTCTTTGATATTTTCTGCTGATGTTCTGTACATGTGTTCAGATGAGGTCATATATTATTATCCAAGCAGATAATAGGACCCAGGAGCTTCAGTATACCATCTTTGAGTGCCATATATCCTTGGAACTTTGTGGTTTGTGCTGCTTTTGGGGCCAAGGGCCTCGACAGAGCCTATATCAGTAGAACTCACAGCAGTTTCAGAAACTTCACAGAAACAAAGGAACGCAGAATCAGTTTAACAGAATGAGAAGTGATAGCCATCTCGACAATTTTCCAGGGTAATTTGGCTTGATGCTTATGCCTAAAATTCATTTTGTTAGAGTGACTGATCTTCAGTAGAATTGTGTAATGAATGGACAGCTAGGTTAATGTCAATGTGCTGTTAGAAGCAGAAGCCAAAAAATTCTCTTTAATATCATCTCATTAGGAAGCCCCCATGTAAGCATCTTTCCCGGAATACTGTGAGAATCTGTGCGCCAGAGCTGGTGGGAGGGATCCTCCACCAGCTGCCAAACATGACATTTCTGGACAGGCTGTTGAACCCTCAGCAGGTGACATCTGTGAAGCAGCCTTTCATCTTCCTGTCTCTCAATGGCTGGGTACCTGCATGGGGCAGGGATCCCAGAGAGGCTCTATGAATGCAGCCTGTCTGTTTCTCCCAGCTGGGCTTCCACAGTCACAAGCTGAGGATCCCTGAATCTGAGTTTCCAGTGTCAACATCTGCTCTCAGAGCCTCTTTTGTCCATTTCTCTCTTTATGTGCTGACAGCTAAAGCCTGGTCCAGCCAATATAAACTGTCTGCAATCACCAGAACACAATCTACTGACTGTTTACAGCTTACAAGCAATAGGTATATTTTTTCACTTCTGTAGTGTATGTAACTGAGTAGGAAAGTGATTATTAAGCAGCAAAAAGGACTGAGCAGTTTAGAAATTTTTCAATTGCTGTAAAAAAGGGAAAGCTTCAAAACAAGATTGGAATGACAATTTATTTGCAGATTATAGTAGCATCAGAAGCACCTAAAATGTTAAAGCATTGATACACAACTTGTGGTTTCTTGAATAGACTCTGCTGTTAAATGAGCTATCTTCTGAGATGAGAAAAATACCACAAAGTGGAAAAAATAGAAAAGTTGGGGTTTTTCCTTTTCACAAAGCCCCCCAAAAGGCAAACATTCTTTTCACAAAATTCCAAGTGTTTCTAAATGTAATTTATTCACAACAATTAATGTTATTGCAATGAATACCAAATTAATTGCTAATCATTGGTCACCCTATTTTAAAGTGTTACCTATCCATCTGTCTATTTTAGTAAAGGTACTTTTCACACCATATGTCTCGCTTGGCTCTTCGAGTGCCACTAGGAAAGGCACAGTCACCCATCAGAAGGACATTGATATCCATAATAACCAGAAAATTGCTATGTCTTGGTTAGATACTCTGGTTTGCTTTTCTTTATGAAGGAGGCATGGTTTTACCTCAGTGCTGGATAAATGTATGTTGGAAGATTATTTCTTTGGCCAAAGGATAAGGATGTAGTGATAGGACATGGTGGAATGTCCTGGACCAGGGTATGGCCTTAAGTTGAAAGAGAGTAAGTTTAGATATTAGGAAAAATCCTGTATTATATGGGTGGTGAGGGAGGGCAACAGGTTGCCCAGAGAATTTGTGGAATCTTCATCCATGGTGTTCAAGAATAGGCTGGATGAGACTCTGAGTAACCTGGTCTAGTGTCAGGTTCCCTGCCCATGGCAGAGAGGTTGGAACTGGATGTTCTTTAAGGTTCCTTCAAACACAAACCATTCCATGGTTCTAGGGATAGAAATCATAAGGTCTGGATACTTCTCGTACTTCTGTCACAAGCAAGCTGGCCTGCATGATGTTGAACCTTTGAGAATAGAAAGAGAACCTAAGTAAATGTTTAGGAGTTGAAAAGTCATTCAATTTCAAACTGAATTTGGAACTTAAATCATCTTTAAATAAATCAACCACTACCTTTGGGGTTTTCTTGTTTGGAGTTTGTAAAATTAATATCCAAGCAAGCCTTTAACTGTGATAACTGATTTATAGATATTCATAATGTGCATTGGAGCATTACACTGAAGGAGCTCAATAACTGTGAGGTATTACCATCTTCATGTTCATCCTTCTGACAATGGTGAAACAATAAAATTACATTTTCTGCTGCCATTTATTTTCAGTTGACCAGTGCCAAAGTTTACTAAGACATATATAATAGTTGATATGGACCTGGCACCGCTTGATAGGGAGCATTGCCCTATGCAGCAAATATGAGCTGTGCATGGCTGAACACCTGGCCTGGCCTGGCCTGGCTCTTCAGCAAGGGCACTACACCTACACTTTGGCACCTACAGCCTGTCTTAACAGCCACTGAAAGCAACAAGACTTGATTTGCAACCTGAGGGGAGATAGAAGCCTGAAAGTTACACCTTAGAAGGACAGCTGTGAGCAGGCTAGGTGCCGAGAGGTATCTTTTCTGCAGTAAAATAGCGAGTTTCTACCTCAATATAGTTTAAAAATCAAGACTAAACATCTGGATGATGTATGTAATATGCCAGCATGTGACCAGGCTCGTAATCATAACAAATAATTTAGTTTTATGTGATAGAAGAACTGAGTCTTTCTCTGTGGGTACAATGCATGAGTGAATGTTGGACAGTCTGTTGTGAATACTACAGCATATAAATACAAATAATAACAGAATAGCTAAACACTCAGCTGCTTAGTTGTAACTCCAGACAATTATAATTATGAAGTAACCTCCCAATTAAAATTTAAATGCAATGTCAATGCTATTAGATCCTGAGAATATTTTCAAAGCACTATAAATGAAGAGCCAGAATAGATCTGATTTTCATCACTCTAAAAAGTAATTATTGCTCACAGTCAAGTAAGACCTAATAACTCAGGAGACACAACCACTCTCTAGGTCATAATGCTGCAGCTGTTTGAAAAAAAAAAACCAACAAAAAACCCAAAACAACAAAGCACAAAGAAGAGCAGTGGATGTCCCCAACTCCAATACTATGGAGAACACAGGCATTAAAGGATAGAGGTCTAATGCTGTCTTCTTTAACAGTTAGATCATGTAGGTAGCTAAGAAAAGTGTCATAAACCTTTCTAAATTATATTGGGAAGTTAGTTATTCAAAATTAATGTCATTCTCCAAAAATGTACACACTTCAGTCCTCTCCTGTGTCTCTACTTTTATGCAACAATATTTATTCAATCTCACATATCTGTTAAATTTCCAGTTCACAAAATCAATATCCTGATTCAGCGTCTCTCAATAAAGAGATTCACTGGAGAACACTGACAGTGTTTTGCGTGGTGTTTACCATCATGAAGGCAGGGGAACCACCTGTTTATGCCTGAAACTGCTTTTCAAAACCTGCCATCTTAAGATTACATCATCTCCCAATTCTTAGAGACTCTTGGAATCAAAATAACTTTTTGCAGATCTATTTTCATTATGCCAGGTATGCCATTACTTTGTCATTTCAGGGTGCAGAAAAATCAATGCAGCACTTTAAAAAAAAGCCCAAACAACAAAACAAACCAAAACCAAACAAACACACAAAAAACCTCAAACAAACAAAAAACCAAGTACATAACCAAGCTGGAAAGGGGAAAAAACAAGTGAAGAACAAAATTATGAGGTGTAAAGTGCTGGTTCATGGAGAACATCCTCTGGCCAAGGACAGGAATATAAATTAAGACACATGAACCTTGAACAAAACTTCTCTATGTATTTGATTCATTAGCCAAATGCATACATCCATTTTAAAAAAAATTGGGTTTAGTTTTTATTTTGAAGTTATTGTAAAGGAATTCATTTCCATGATAGTCTTTGTGGAAATAATGATACTTTCCATATGATTCTAATTTACTGTCAGAAAAATGTCAAGAAAGGAAGGGCAGAATCTTTCAATGTTTATTTCTGCTGTTTGAAAATGCTCTGAAAAAGGCACTGCAACACTAGTGGGGGCTCTTTGATGGAACTTTTTATGAAGTTAATGTTGCAGAGAGATGGTCGGAAGCCCCCAACAAGTGGACTGTGGTGTGTCGAATGGTCAAACGATTCCATCTGTAGTTAAATCTGCTACTGGAATCATTTATCAACCTCCCAGTTGTTTAATTTGGGATCCTGCTGCTCCCACACTCTATCTGGATTTTGTCATTTACTAGAGCTATACCCTTGCTAGGTCTGGAAAGAAACACAAAACCACACAAATGTTTCAGCTGCTTCAGGTTCTCATTCAGAAATCAGAAATACTGGAAACCCCAATATTCTTATAACTTTCCTCACATAATCTATTTTTCAGATAAGTGAGCAGGTTTTGAGTGAGGGATGCTTTGAAAACTGTACTTACAGTGTTAATTAAACTGCACTAGCTTCCATCTCAGCCAGTATTTGTTTTTTTTTTTTTTTTTACTAGAGAGACTCAAAGTTGAACTGCAAATGGGAGCCATCCTCCCTTGAACTTGTAAAAATCTAAATCTTCATTTTATAGCTTCATCCTTCTTCTCCAAACAGCTCAATCTAACAGCCCACATCAGTATATTTAACACTTTGTCCTTCTCTTCTTCACCTTCATCTGCATCATTTTTTCAGTTTCAGTGCTGGCCTCTGATACTCTCAAAATAAGGGAACCTTAGAGTTTCTGCTCATTCTGATCATTTCCTCTTCTTGCCTGTCCACTTACCATAAGACTGCAACTGACATGCAAAACTTGTTGGCCTGAAAAACTGATGAATGTTTCTTATGGATAAAGGAGTCTGGAGCCCCAGAGAGCAGTCTAGGATGCCCTCCCCATTGTAATAGTCACCCTCCTTTAGGATATTGCAAACCTTAAGCACCTTCACTGGAATTTTGTCTTTATAATGTCCTAATAGTGCACTGCAGCCAAGCTGCATAATCCCTTCCAAGTGGAGAAATGGTTTCATTACTATTTGTATTTCATTCTTTTTCAACCAGGAAGGGAGCATTGTACAGAACTCTCAATTGGGAGGAGGGTCAGCACCCATCAGAGGGATCTAGAGGTACAAGGATCCAAATCCTGCTAGTAGTCATGTTAGCCAAGAACTCTAGTTAAATATTACTGTTACTAGAATCAATACTTCTTCCAGTGGTGTTGCATTGGCAATTTTTTAGCAGATCTGCAGAGATCAGCAAGAAAAGAAGAATGAGTCTATGAGCACTTAATAAAAATGAACATCAGCCCAAAACCAGTACATGACAAAGAGGGAAACATAATGAAAGAGGAAGTAAAGTAGAAAAACGCATAAAATACAAACCCATGTACATGACTTCTGGGTGGTAGCCATACCAAGTATGTTGATATAACAGCTTTTTGTAACAGAGAATTACATTTTTCGTTCCAGTGATGGCAGTGTAGTTAGGATATTCCTTTGCATGACATGATCTGAATGCGCGTATCTTACTTGGAAGCATCTACAATAGGACCAGTTTCATACTATTTCTTTTATTGTGAAACTGGTAGAAGCAAGCATTAATTGGAAGAACAGTAATGTGCCCACATGTCAACTATATTTGACAAACTTACCCTGTTCAAGCTATTATAAAGGGAAAGAGAATAAGAACAGAGAGTGAAAAGAAAGGAGGAAGGCAGCAGAGGGAAAAAATATAGTAAAATGACAATAAAATTCCTTGCTATGGAGAAGTCACCCCTGCTACCACCCAAGAATCCACCCAGATGCTTGATCACTTCCCCCCTCCGCCAACAGCCGGATGTGGGAGTAAATAGAAGGAGACTGAGAGATTGCATAGATCAAGGTAAAGGCAGGAAAATCACTTGCTAAGTACTGCTATGGGCAAAACAAACTCAACTTGAGGTATTTAATTTATTGCCAAATTGCATAACTATTTAATTACTGATTAGGGCATTGCCATATAAAATGAGACAAACATTAAACTCTTAGGGGAAAATCATCTTTCCTTTCACTTTCCCACAAAAGGAGGACTCCAGTTCTCCCCACTTCTTTTCTCCCACTTTACTCATTCACTTCAGCCTCCTTTCCATGCTCATTATTGACACAGGTTATGCTCAGTCACTGTGATGAGACAACAAGCAGCACCAGAGGTGTGAGTAGGTACAGAGTAGTTTTTCTCTTTGTTTATTGCCCTTTGCCTATGCTCCACTATGGGCTTTCCTCATACCACAGTCCCCTCAGTTGTGTATCTGCTCCCCCTCCTCTGACTTTGTTGTTCCCTCTGTTGTTTCTCATTCTTCTATTCCACCTGCCTCTGCCTCTGGTGTTTTCTGCCCTTTCTTAGATACGTGTACAAAAAAGAAGCCACTGGCACAGCTGATGGCATCATCCATGCCTTGCAGTAGGTTTTGGAGCTACTACTTGTATCTGAGAAAAGACAGTCCTCTGTCTCTTCTTCAAGAGACCACCCCTACAGTCCTCCCTGCTGCCAAAACTTTGCCATTCATGTATTTTTCAAAATATATATAAGAAGAAAATGAACTCTTGTAAATTGACCATGAGAAAGTTAGAGCTATTTTCTCACTGATACTTTTGATGGGAGTATTAATCAGTGTCACAAGTCAGAGAAGACCCAAAGCACTCTATAATTTATCTATGAGTGGAAGGACACAGAGAAAGTTCAGGACCTTCCAAATTTCAGACGTCTCCCAAATCAGAGTCTCTTTCCTTTAAGGTGCAAAAATTGCCATAGGTGAATATGAGACAGGATGGCAACATGGCCTATTTGCAGTTCATAGAATGGTAAAATATCCTGAGCTGGAAGAGATCCACAAGGATCATCTAAGTTCAACTACTGGCGCTGCAGTAGTTCAACTACTGGACCATCTCCAAGAATCACGTCGTGTGCCTGAGAGCACTGTGCGAACACTTCTTGAACTCTGTCAGGCTGGGTGCTGTGACCATGTCCCTGGGGAATCTGCAGCAGTGCCCAACCACCATTTAGGTGAAGCACCTTTTCCTATTATCTAACCTAAAACTCCTTTGACATATTCATGCTGTTCCTTCAGGTCATATCACTGGTCACCACAAAGAAGAAATCAGTGCCCGCCCCCCATTTCCCCTTGGGAAGCTACAGAGGAAGCTGTAGGCTGCAACGAGGTTTTCCCTCAATTTCCTCTTCTCCAGGATGAGCAAGCCAAGTGGCTTCAGGTGCTCATCATACAGCTTTCTCTCAAGGCCTTTCACCACCTTTATTGCTCTCCTTTGGACATGCTCTCAGAGCTGAATGTCTCTCATATTGTGGTGCCCCAAACTGCACACAATATTCAAGGTGAGGCCACCCCAGTGCAGAGCAGAGCAGGACAATCATCATCCTCGACCGGCTGGCGATGAGGATGATGCTTTGCCTGATGCCCCCCAGGACACGGTTGGCCCACCTGGCTGCCAGGGCACTGCTGACCCGTATTCAACTTGCCCTCAACCAGGACCCCCAAGTCCCTTTCCATGGCACTGCTTTCCATCATCTCATTCCCCAGTCTGTACGTACATACAGGGTGCAGAATCTGGCACTTACTCAGATCTGGCCACGTGTGGAAAAGAACTACCTGCCTTACAGAGCCTGATGTTTCAGTCTCATAAGCCCAGTGAAGTTACACATGAAATTAAACTGACTTAAATCATCAGTGCTAGAAAAATATATTTACTTCAGCTCCCACATCCTGTTATTTTCCCAAATGAACTTCCATGAAGTATCCTCACCGTTAGAAATGTTTCCTGGGTTCACCTTTTTCCTCCCTATCTCTAGTGCACTGTCTTTCAACCTCTAGTTCATGTATTTGATGTGTGTACTGTTGGAACTGATTTGACTCCCTATGAGTCCAGCAGGTCTGCCAATCTCAATCTACTTCAGAGAAGGCTAAAAATTTGCTTCCTTAATTTTCAACCATAAGAATGGCTAGAAAGTCAGTTACCAATGAAAACTGAAGTAATTTGAATTTTCTAACATTATACTACCCATATTTAGTTAATACATAGCCTAATACTATGAGCCTGGCTTATGGTGCAATATCATCCTTAGCTCAAACTCTGCTTAAGTAAAGGAGTGAAAATGCAGATCCATTCCCAGCTCCTCTTCAAAATTAAAGCATTAACACTGTTGCAAACAGCTTATTGCTGCTTTGTAGCTGTGGAAACAGCAATATAGTATAAAAGCTAGATAGCCCGTATATTAGGTGCCCCAAGACAGAACCAATAAGTGGTATAAATGCATTCTATATGGCCTTTTGTAATTAGTAATGAAATGCCTGAAATAAATCCAAAGCCTTGCAAGAAGTCAGCTTTCCCTAGAAAACCTGTTTTCAAATGGTATCATACTTCAGCATTCTTCAACTTTGTGAGTTCACAGCATCTGCTGCTTAAATATAACAGCACATATGGCAGCATCATTTTAGAAAGCAATGTAAAAAAAGACTGAAGAAACTATTATGAGGACTGCTGTCATGCTCTTGGGGCACAATTGCAATCTTGTGTTCCCATACGGCACCGCTGGAGAAAGAATGTGAAGTTTTAGTAGGGTAGAAAGGGTCAAATACTGTATAATAAACTGACTCAAATGTTCCCTTTTTGTACTTACATTTTATTAGTTCCAAATTAAATACACAATATAATTTAGGTCCTGACTTTTTTTCTTGGGACTAAAGGAGGTGCATGAAATTTAGCCTGAGCGTAAGTACTGTTTTGAAGCCTAAATCAGCATTCATGCAAATCCCAACAAATGTTGACATTCTGTCTCTGGCAATCCAAGTGTATAATTAATTTGCAGATCATCATACACCACTTCTGTGAACTGGTATCAACATTTAACTATTCTGCCACTGGGTAAACATGTGGCTTTTATCAATGATTTTTTTTTTTCTGTATGACTGTATTATAGTAAGAGAGAAGTTGTGTCTCTCAGGGGCTAGCACATTCAGCTGGAGTACAACTGATGTTTCATTATTGAGGGAGTTTTATAACATGAAAACAATGAGAGTACAATTATTCCACTAGGGCACAGCCTCAACCCAAAAGGAGAAGGATGTCCAAGGCATTTATGAAGATATAATTCTTTCATGAATTCCTAGAAATATTCTTGCCATTTAATGACAATAAAGAATGGTGTCATCCCCTTTTCAGGAGATGTCTATCTTTGGTAGGATGTGACAGAAGCTAATTCATTTCTCTCTTGTAAATATGAATATCTACGGTCACTACACAGGGATAATGCTTCCCTTCTGTCACTAACCACACACAGTAATTTTCAGGGGTTGGGGAGGTAGTTTTGAAAGAGAGCTAGAAGTAGAGGTTCAAGGTCCTAAATGAGCTGTGCACTGGGAGTCTTTACTGGGACCAAGCAGAAAGAATCTGTCTGTTCTCTTATGGGGTTCTCTTATATGAGGTTCATGGAATCCCGTATGATTTGCGCTGTGATGGCTGATATCACCTGTGTTCTCCCACAGTAAATGAATGCATAAGAAACGTAACAAGTGGCAAGCAAACTGCAAAAGGAAAGTCACTAGGAAATTCATATAGTCATGTACCCTCTCTTACGTTACTCATTTCTTGGATGTAAATTCAATAGTTGCCAGTGGAACTTCTTGTCAAAAGGTATTAGTGTGCTGAGCAAGATTTTCAAAAAGAAAAATGAGGTTTAGTGGCAACTATTTCTCATTGTTTCTACTTTTTCTCTTATAAGCAACTTAAAACTACATTTTTTCACTCCTTATTAGATTATTTTTAGGTTATTCTCAGGTAATTTTATAAAATAAAAGAAATCCCAGAGCAGCAGAACAGCATTTCATGTAATTACTGGTATATTCTTCTTCAAACAACACTTATATTTCCTTGTCTTTCTGTGACAGAATTGCATTAGAAAACTTTATCTCCCTGCAGCTGTCTAAAGGAGCCCAAATTTTTATCACTACAAATCCCATGCTATAAGTATGTTCTCTAAGAACTATTTCTCATTTACTCATCATTCTCAGGTTGAAGTGATCTATGTCAAACTGGCATTTTCAACTTCATCTGTAACATGCAGGCTCATTTAGAAACCAAGGGTTTATCCCATAGTCTAAGTTCAAGAAGCATTGGGACAATGCTTTCAGACACACTCTGTGATTCTTGGACTGTCCTGCTCAGAACCAGGAGTTGGATTCGATGATCCTGAGAGGTCCCTTCCAACTTAGCATATTCTATGATTCTATAGTGAGACCTTGAAGTAAGCTGGTAGTCATCATTAGCTTGTAAACTAAAATCATTCCACAATCCACTCTGGAGATTCAGATTGCAATGCAATTGGTCCAAAATTTGGCCTGTTATGCAGGAGGCATACAGATTACCATTTTGTTTAAAAGAGGTATGTAATGATATCCTTCTTAAGGCGTTATACTTACATGAGACACTCTACATCTCAAAGGTTGAAAGTTATCAGGAAAATATTATGATACCAAAAAGATTTGTTTGCATACCATCAACCCTGCAGCTCTTGATGACATATGGATAGAGAAGGATGTATTCAGTGTCTGTGCCCCGCTTTGCTATATAAATCAGTACCTACTTGAGTACTTCTCAAGAGAACAGAGCCTAGGACCACATTTTGATAGGAAAAAAAAGCACTGGAAAACTGAAAATGTTTTATCAATTTTTCAGAAGAGAAGTTTAGAACAGTTATTAGCACAGTAATTAACATTTTTCATTTAATAATGGTCAGAGGAAATCCTATAATGTCTTAAAAGACCTCAGTATATTTTTAAGAAATATCAAGAGCTAAGATTTTAGACTGCTTTTCTCTTTTTTACTACTTCACACCTCCTTCCTTTGATATATGAAGTTTGTTTTTTATGAATACAAAAACAGGAATTTCATGCTGTGACCCAGATTTCTATCCCTTCACATACGTTCCCCTGTGCATCAAGTTTAAAAGCTAAAAAGACCCAGAGTTTTGCATGAAATTTGCAGCTTTGATTTTTTCTTTTCAACTTTCAGATTTTTTGAAAATGAGTCATTTTGTAGCAAAGGAAAAAGTTACATTTTACAAGGCCTCTATAGAAAATGTTAAGATAAATTCTGTGTTATAGACAAGGAAAACCAGCTATCTACATACCTAATACAATATAGAAAGCTTTATTTTTGTGTCAAGCCCCTTACTTTCTCTAGGCTTTATTATGATTAAGTTAAAAAGCCCACTACACTTTGGTCGTGCTGTTCCAGAATAGAGACTTTGAGACTGGCTTCAATGAAATAAGAAGATTTAAGGTAACTTCAAGCTGCGATAGCAGATGAGGCAATAATTTAGGACAAAAGAACAATATTTATGGAGAAAGTGGCTGTACAGAATGCCTTTTTTTAACTGTCCTACACCTATGATTTTCCACTAGCAATTTTCTTTCTTCTAGGCTCCTGTTTTGATTTCTTTTCTTCTGCTTAATGAATGGCTGTACTTGTCATCTCTCTTCTGAAACATATTTCAGAGGATGCTAACCCACCTTGGTGGTAATCAGTTTTTCGTGGCAGTTAAACAACTTTCCCTCTAGAGGATGAGCTCTGTAAAGATTCTCAACAGATTTTTCATAAATGGGTACACGAAATAGCGATCTTAACCCCATACATGAAGCTCCATGTGGTGTTTTCCTAAAAGGCACCAAATGCCTAAACATCATATCAAATTTTATTTGAGGGGTCTCACAGTAGCAGTCTTATGTCTCTTTCTGTGTTTACTTTTAGCTCAGAATGGGGACAGTGATGACTGAATTAAAAAAAATCTCAGGCATTCCTTCAAGAACTAGAGGCTGTACCTTCAACCAAGAAACAAAACAAATGAGATTTTGTTTTGATCAAATCATAGCAATACATCCTCTCCTTATTTTTAAGCATGGGGATTCTTCCATGTTTAAAAAAAAAAAAAAAATTACCTTCTCTCAACACTTCTCTTTGTTTTTCTTTTAGAAAACAAACATCTTGGTAGCTTTCTTTACAAAGCACATTTTTGGAAAATAAAAGGCTAGATTCTCATGATATGTCAGTTCTCCTAATTTTATTTTGACTTTTTGAATTTACAGAAAAGAAAGCAATGTTTGAATCTGGGTCAAATGAGTCACATTGCCTCCAAGACAACTACTAAGGTTGCTCTGCAGTTTATGAAGAACATTAAAATTAGTATAGAAACTGTCGCAATCTATAACTTTACTGATGACCAGATTTTACATCTCTACAGAAATCAGATTCTCACACAGTCATATAGTTCTAGTTTTAAGCTTAAGCTCTGTTTACCACAAGTCTCCAGTGTCAGTAGCATTGCTTTTTGTACTACACTCAATATTAAGCTATTGAGCACATTTTAAGAATTTAAACAAATAAATTTGCTTCTAAACTACCTAGACTTTTTTTTTTCTTTTTTGCTTAGACAAAAGAATAAGTATAAAATAATTGTTTCTCAAACTGAAAACCATACTTTGCCAGAGTCCTGAATGTTGCAGGGCCATTAGTGCAAGAATGCCATAGCAGCATTCTGCTAGGAAAGAAATTTGCATCCTGCTTGTTTGGGTAATAGTTCTTCCATTAGAGGCAATATTAGAATTTCAGCTTTTGATCTCTCCTTGTGGACCCCTTAAAATCCAAGCTGTGAAACAGCAGCTGATGCTTTACATACTAACACAACAGCCAGCAATATATGAAACCTGGAAATGGCATGCAAGGGAAATTAATGATAAGCTGTTAAGGGATGTACAGTAACTCACGTTTGCATTACACAACATACAGCAAATTAAAGCTGCCTTTCCTTTGTTGCACTGGTGATAGGGCAAACAAACCTCAAGCAGCAATGAAGAATGGCAGTATTTGAGATCACTTTTAATTGACAGAAAGCCCAGAAAAGGTGGGATGTTTTTATCAGTAGCGCAGAACAAGCTCAGAAAGTTACACTGATCAGGAGACAAAAGATGAGCTCTGTGTCACCATCACTAGCCCGAATAATAGCATATGGTACAGCAGATCCATAATGGCAAAAGCCAGAGCTAGATCCTGAAACACTTACTTGTCAAATTAGCAAATGCTAAAAGCACAACAGTAGCATTATTGTCTATATTCCTTTTGTGTGTGTGTGATTTTTTTTACATTTTTTATATTATTACAAATAAGAAGCTATAAATTAATTCTTTATTTCATAGCAACTATTCTGCATGTATTTTGTCTCAATAAAAATAAATCCATGTCATTAAAGAACTGGGACATTGTAAGTACAACACAAAAAGCGTAAATTTGGTATATTTAATACAGGAAATATATCATGGGTTACACAGCGTTTGAGCTAAGTGTGGTAATTCAGGTTTTCTTTGATAATAAACATCTAGTGACTTCTATTTGATATTTTATTCTTAGGTGCTTTCAGGCTAAATACAAATTAAGGAAATTTTCTATGGATTCTTTATAAAATATGAGAACATTTACATGGGTTTCACAGTATCACAGAATGTGCCAAGAAGGGACCCACAAGGATCATTGAGTCCAACTCCTAGCCCTGTTCCCATTCCCAAGAGTCACACCATGTGTCCAAGAGTATCATCCAAACCTTTCTTGAACTCCATCAGGCTTGGGGCTGTGATCACTTCCCTGGGGAGCCTGTTCCAACACCCAGCCATCCTCTGGGTGAAGAAGCTTTTTCTAATACCCAACCTAAACATCTCCTGACACAACTTCAGGCCATTGCTTTCGATTCTGTCACTGGTCACCACAGAGGAGAAATCAAGTATGCTCAAGTATACTGTCAATTTCTATTGCATGATCATACCTTTAATTAATTAAATATCAGGCACATAATTAACAAAAATATTTTAAAAAATCAGATGCTTCTTCAACCAAAAGCAATAGAATTTGTAGCCCTTTAAAATAAGTTAGTGTTTCCTGGTGAGGTCTTTAAAAGTCTTCCACACAGACTTTTCTTACCTTGCTAATACTTCAACTCATGAATTGTTAGACACAGGTGAATGTTGTCTCACAGCAATCACAGCCTCAGTGAGGGAGTGATATGAATCAAGGAGACTCAGAACTCAAACAGAAGGGGATGTTATTAGTGTTCTTCTTATTACTGTTATTATTACTACTTTCACAACTGCTCTGTGAAAAGCAATGACAAGCTAAAACTCTTTATAAAGGTTGTGCTGCAGCAGACATGAGACAGAAAATGCTGTAATTTTTTTCTGAACAATGGCACAGCATGACCATGAATGAAGAGTGTTTTAAGTCTGCCAAATGGTGTTTATAAAACGTTACTATGCCACACCAGGACTTCTGTAAATCATTTGGAAGTCTAAATTTAGAGTAGGAGGAAGAGGATGGTTTAAGAGACTGAAATGTCAATGGCTCAAATAATCAGCCATTTGCAAAAGCAGTGAGGGCTTTGTTGACTATGTGCAAGCAAACAGGCCAGGTGCAGAGTGGGTGAGCACCAGAGGATGACCACAACAAATCAACTTTGGTTTAGCAAGAAGCTGGGGTTTGAGCCAGATAAGGGAAGAGGGCAATAAGAAGCAGATCCTCAGATAGTGCTTTTTATCATGCCAATGTTCTCCCTTACACAACTGGCTCAGGTATGAAAACTCCCCTCTGGGAGAGGTATCAGGACATTTACATGTAGCCTGAAGGTATTTATCCCTTCAGGTGTGGCATAACTGGCTCAACTACACTGATGAGAGGCAGCTGTCATATTTTAGAAGGTGCCATAAACCCTCAAAGATCCCCCACAGCACCCCAAACTTACTCCTGAGACCTTCCACCAAGGGACTGCATGTGATGCACAGTGTTACATCAGTGTGAAACGCTCCTGCCAGGGGAAGTGTGTCTATGTTCCCACATAAACCTGAGCATATATTAACCCACTGAACTCTGTGTTTCATGGGCTTCGCCCCCACCTCCAATGGATCAAGACTGCAACCATCACTTGACCAATGGACACCTAAATTTCAACAGTCAAGTCTCATTGCTGGATCCATGGGTAGTAATATTCTTTTATAATTTCTTTCTTTCTCTCTCTCTCCTCCTAACTCTTTCTTCTTGAAATATATTGTAAGTCAGACTAAAAAATTTCATTCAATGCCTTAGTAAGTGCCTTGCTAGGATCCTTAGCAAGGATAAGTTAAAGTTTGCTAAGTTTAAGTTTACTAAGTCAGTCTGTGAAGTGCCTAAATTTGTCTGGATGTTGTTTTAAAATTTTCCAAGTAACTTCTTCTATCTTAATATTCTAAAGTTTGCAAGTAAAAGTTTGCTATTGAACCTCCTAAGAATTTTGTTGGTTTTTATGTTCACCATCAAGAGTGAATCAACCAACCTTCCCATCATCCCGCTGAGCGAACCAGGGCATAACAGATGGGGCACAGTCTTGGACACAGGTACATAAGCAAAAATTCTTCTCCTGTCTGTCTGAACGCCTACCTCATCACTCCATGTTGCTGGACAACACTGTTAGTGGTAACACCTCACCATCCAGCCACATAAGCCGCACATTTAGGTTTGTAGCACCATGTAAAGAGTGAAATCTAGCAGTCAGTCCATAGCCAGCAGAGCATTAGGAAAGGAGCCTGGCTGAGCATGTGCTGTCTCCGGCACACATCCCCCAATTCCTCCATTTTGTCTCTTACCGGATGTTGGATACTAAGAGCATCCACATACCTCCTCCTGGTGGAGTTCCTGGCAGAGATACCCAAGGCAGCTGTAGCTAAGCCAACTCTCACACCAGAAACAGTTGGTGGGGTACCCTACTTAAAGCTGATCACCCTGTTTAAGAAGCAGGGCTTATTAACTCAGGTTGCCACACTAATAAAATTACATTTCTTCGAGGTCCAAGAATGTGTCTTCTCACTTGACCATCTATCTCCTGTCCCATTTGTCCACAGACACACAGGTTAAGGTCATTTACTGTCAATATTTTATTCTCTCTGCAGCAGAAATTAATGCACCCACAAAATTTTACTGACTAAAACAGTGTATCTCAATAGCTGAAACAGAAGGAAGGAGGAAGGCAGGGGCTGAGAATATGAAGTTTGACTTCTACGCCAAAATTGGTAAATAAATACCTGCATCTTCCTGTTGATCTGTTCCTTCATATGTAATTTCCCCTGTCCTTTTCATTACCTCTGTCATAATTGTGCTGGAACTCTGTCCTGAGAACCTTTGGCTATCATTTATTTTATATTGCATTTATAGTCTACCTATCATAGGATATTTTCATAACTTGAATTTCATAGAAAGATTGAATATATATTTAAACTGTGTCTAAAGCTGTATGTTTAATGTACAAGCATTAATTCAATAAATCTGTCAGAATGCACACGACTCTGCTGCTGCATCAAAAAAATAAAGCTATCCTACTCTAAATGATATTCAAACAGACTAAATGATCCTTTTCCTGTTTCAGAGCAGGAATTCAGACCTTATTTGTTCAGGATGTCAAATTGCTGGCAAAGAGGACTCAGCTGGGCACGGTCTAAATCCTGTACTTAAATTGAATGTGATACCTTTTGAGTGAAAACATTCTGCCAATTTTTAAGGCATACAGAACTCGGATTAAGAGACACTAATGGTGCTTTACTTGAAGGTGTCACTAGTCACAGAAGAAAAGCAAAACCAGACAAATTATTTTAAAGCACTATAGATTGGTCCAAGACATTAGGATATTAGAACTGGTTTGTACTTGAGAATCTCAGAGTATGACCACTGTGCAGTATCTAGACATTTATCATGTAGTATAAATGGCTCAAAGCCATACCTTTATCTCCTCTCCATGCAGTTTAATCTTGCTCGATGCAGACTTCTCCAGGATCAGTACTAAACTCCCTTCTCTTGCTAACTCCCCATTTAGACATTAACATAAGCAAAAATTATCCAAACACCCTATACATGAGCACATACACATCCACACATATTGTTGCACCAAGAACATTTACAGTTATATCCTGAATTGCTCAAAAACATGTCAGCAAAGACTTTTTTTTAAGCAAAACATAGAAAAAAAAGCTTAACTTTAGACTTCTATGCTGCCAGTAGTCTGCATAAGAACTAATCCTCTTAAAATCCATTAACCTGAGGTTCCTACATAACCAATGGAAATAAGAAGGCATTTTTATGGTGCAGTTTATCCAATCTGCTCTAGATGTCTGTTTGAGGGGGAGATGAATTGCACTCCAGAAGCAGTATCGATTAATTTCCATTGCTTACTAAGGAACTAGCACACAACTGGATGATGGATAAGGTGAATCCCACTTTAAATTTCTTGGGGTTTAGGTATTCATAACTGACAAAATGAGTCCCAGTTTTAATATCTTGGTCCTACATGCAAATCTTTATGTTCTCCATATGATGGATGTAAGAAAGGGGAACTCAATATTTTTTTCTCACCTACATCTTTTCTTACTTACTTCTCCTTGCTCCTACCTGCATCTCCAACAATGCCTACTACTATACAAACTGTCCTAAGACTGGATTCTTATCTTTAATAATACCAGAGGGGATAAAGTTCATATGCTTCTATCCCCAGCTCCCTCCCTGTTTCAAGGGCTTCCTCCATTCTCTTTCAAAGGGCTTTTAGTCCCATACCTCACCTCGATGAACTCTGCTTCCAAATCCTTGACAATGGGCAGTTTTCGAAAGTATTTCTTTTTCCCTTGTGAACATTAAACTATCTCAGCTACAACAACTTCTGCAACTTCTCTTAATGTAGCATGAAGTAAATTTAAGTAAAGAGAGCCACAGCCATGTCTATGCATCACTTCAGATGCTGAATAGGCCCTGTGCTGGCTCTGAGGAGTGAAGTTCACCCTCTGGGAGGAATTTCTCCCAAATCAGAAGAGAACAGAAGGAAACTCTGTTCTTGCTCTCCACAGAACTATATTCCCCTTATAAACAAACTTTGCATGTGAGACGCTCTGTAATGCCAAGGCTTCCAATTTTATCACAAGCCCAAACACAGTGGATTTCCCCCACACACCCCCGTTAAATCCCAGCTCCTGGAGTCATGTGAATACCCAAGGAATTTCAGTTGTCTTATAAAAAGATTGCATTTCTGGCCCACACAGAGGCAGAGGAAACCCTGAAAATGTGACCCCATTGCACCCTAAACACTCAAAACCAGAAGGCAAATAAAAAGAAGCCAAGTACATTCAGTTGCATGATTTTCAGGCCAATCTCATGATTATTTCAAGCCCGATTCAAGATTTTTGGATGGTTTGGGTTGGCAGCGCCGAAGACTTCATTATAGTTTCAAAGACTATAAAAAGAAAAAAGTTTCCAAGCTGTGTAATTATCAAAATGATGGAGAGTCTGAAATACAGCAGGAATGACAGGCACACTTGGGCCAGCATTTTCAAATGGGGCCTGATAGAGCACGCTTCAGCTATTTCACTGCCACATCCAGACACAGTGGACCTGATTAGCCTAAATATAGCTCTCACTGGAAATCAATTGGCTTAGGCAGGAGTTCAGCGACATAGGTCTTGCTCTTGACAGCTGCCAGGGGTGAATTTCACCCTGAGAAAGTCAAACAAGAGGAGGGAAGGATTTGCTGACCTTATTCAAACTGTGTCTTGAGAAAGCAATTTGTACAATACAGGACAGAGATTTATTCAAAAACGTGGAAGTGATTTATGGATTCTATTGAAGGTTTCTGGTATTAATGCATTGAAATAAGTGTTACTTTTATATTTTGGCTGTAAGAAGGGATATATTATGATATTGCATCTTTAAACAGGCTAGGATTTAAACTACCTTCCTAAATTCCATTGTCCTTTTATACTCCTTTTCTGTTTTCCTGCATTTCCTTGATTTTTCTTTTTGGTAGTCTTTTGGTAAAAAGGCAGGATTCAGAGAGTATGGAAGTTCATGCTCCCTATATTCTTATTTGGCAAAATCACTCTGTCGTTCCTTATGTTGAGCAGTTTATTGTTCCCCAAGCAGTCCCACTGACATTCACAGGCATCTCCTAATGCCAGTATGGTCATAATATAGAAGAAGAAAAGGAGGGTGAAACAAGCAAAGAGAGCCAGGAGGTAATTTAAGGGATGTAACTAAAGCTTATACTCTTTCCGTGGGTTTTTCTATGCTGACTTACTCCTTCTTTCATTTAAGTAAGTGGGAAAATTCCTATTCATTTCAGCATAGACAATTTTTCCTTCAGCCTAGAACAATAATTATAATATTACATTGCTATATTGAAGAGTTCTATCTATAATAGAATTCATTTGCCTTTAAATTTAATTCTTTAGGAAAAATTCTGCACTAATGACCAAATTTGCCATGGTGTTCATGCAGACTCTAAACTTTAGTCACACAAGCAGGTCCACTGATACACTTTAAGGAAAGTCACCAACAAATCACCCTAGTCATCAGCAAACTGGAACCTTTTTTGTTTATTCAAAATAAAGATATGTGCAGAAACTATTCTCTCTGCACCATGAGCTTTGCTGCAGCACAACACCAGAAAACACATTTCACAGCAAAATCATTTTTGGTGGCAACACCCAGTGATTAGTTTGCCTTATCACCAGTGAGGGAAAAAAAATGGAAATATGCGGGAGTTCATGACTTTCCAGGGCCAGAGATTTAACATCAGTTACCTAATACCATGTACAGAGGAGAGTCTCTTCACTTATTTATTTATTTGAGGGGAAGGAGGAGGGGATGAGGGGCTCCTTCAGAAAACCTGCAGGCAGGAGGCCCCACATGGTGGGACGAGAGGGGTTGATTTCACTTACAGGCATCCTGGTAGCTATTCTACCTTCTTGAAGCATTTTCCTGACAGTCTTCAAAAGCAAAGACCCAATTTGCATTTTTAATACTGAAATGTAATACGCTGTTACCGGGAGACACCCCTGAGTGTTATTACTTATCACTGGGCCATTATAAACAATCATGAAAGATTACAGTTGATCTGCCTGGCCAGATGCATTCTTGAAAACCCAGAAAGAGGGTGAAATGAGAACCAACATATGTAAAAGATTCACAATGCTATATTTCAAATAAGAAACATGTCGGGAGTGGAAAAAAAAAACAGCCAAAGAGCACAGTGGTTAAAGAAAAACTGAAAGAAAAACACATAATTGCTTTTAGTCTGTCATTTCCCCCCATAGAGTAGTAAATAAGCGCTTTGATACATAAAAGCCGTTATCAAACAGTAACAAATTAGTTCTTCACCATCTGTGATCCACGCGAGGGGGGTGACAGTTATAGGCAAGATTTTAAAATATGAAATCAACTATTTATGAACTGGTTTCAGAGTCTTGCTGTCTACTTTGCCTCTTAAAACGTGGCCACAATAAAGAGATGGGTTTTCGAAGCTAACAAAAACCAGCAGTTGTGGTTCCAGTCTTTAAACGATGCTAATTGCTGGCTGACATTTGTAAACAAGATGTTTTCTTTCCTACCGCTGCCTACTAACTCACCATCACTTTCAAGAACAGTATCTCACTTGAAAATAAAAACTAAAAAATCATGACTCTGACCTTACCTAATCTTATTACTTTGAGCTTCTTTATGTTACACATGATTGGCCCATTATTTCATGCTGGACCCACTGCTTCAGAAATATTGCAACTTAGATCTAAGTTCTTTCTTGCTTTTCTCCTTGCTCTCTTTCTTGCTTTCTCTCAGGTAGGCACAGTTTCTCACTTTCTTGCTTTCTGCCTGGCTTCTTTTCTCTCTTTTTTCCTCTTCCCCCTTTCTCTTTTTACTTGTTATTTTTATATTTTTTTCTTCCTTTTTTTTTTTTCCCTGCAAAAGTACTTTCTTTTGGAACTCTGTAGGAGAACAGATATTCCAGCTTCTAACTTTAACAAGGAAAGTGCCGAATTTTTCATGATGTGCAAATTACTATATATTAACTGACAAGTAACCTTAACTTAATTTAGGGGAAGAAAAAAACAACTCAAACCCACTCATTCTTTACTGATGCATCTAGGATTTCTCTTTTATTTCATTCCCATGTGCAGAAGGGGTGGTTTTTCTGGAGTGAAAGCAATTAAATCTCAGAAAGATGGTGGTAATTTGTTTCTGCTTGGGAAGTCAGAGCTTTAGAAAAATGAGTTTGAATTGATCTAGGGGTTTTTCCATCTCTTCAGTGAAAGAAACAAAACAGAATTAAAAGCCTGAAATGTAAGGAGACTCCATTACTCAGAAACTGCTGAGAATGGCTATTATTATTTTTTTGAAAACAATTTTTTTTCCCACAGTTTGGGGCAATATGAAAAGAAAAAAATTGCGTTAACATGCTGTGGATTGTTTTATTTCATGGGACAATCCAATGCCTTTGCAATGTGTCATTTTTACTTTCAGTGAAATACAATGGACATTTCAGCAGGAATACAAAAGTGAAAAAGGATTGACCTTATTCCCACAATCCCACGTCCATTGACTACAGCGTCAAGAGCTCCTTCATTTAGATTAAGAGGCTTTGACTGGCAACAGTATATTTCTCTGCTGTCATCATTTTCTTCCAAGACAATAAAATATGTTCATGTGGTAAATCAAAAAGACTATACAAAGAGACAAATGTAGATGCATCTGCTTAGATCCTTGAACAGAGGAAGAAGTACACATGGGCTTGGGTGCCCAAGGGTACCTGATAATTGAATTATGTGAATTATATGAAATAAGCTGACTTTCTCACTAAGATTTCAGCATCTGTAGGAGCATCTATCTTGCCAAATGTAAGCATCTATAATGTACAATATGCATAAGAGATGCTTGTCTAAACCCAGTAGAAGCAGATTTATCACATGATAACACATCGATATCACTGAATCTGTGACTGAGACACACAGATAAACAGCAAGTTAGTGGAGAAAGAAATATACTTCCAAAATTACTTACCTCAAATAAAAAATATGTACTGGACACAGTAGACAAATTGTCCTGTGTTCTTCTTTCATTAGAAGGAAAGTCTGAGGTAAGTTCTCAAATGCAAATGTTGATGTCCAGCATTCAGTGAAATGAATCCTCTCTCTGTGGTCTTAAAGTGGTGTCAGGCAGAGTCCAACTGACCTCAGTCTCTAGCAGTAGTGGCCAAAGATTTTCACCTCCAGCATTTTTAAAAGTAAAAATGGAGGAATTCCTTTCATTAAATGCACAATCACTTTGCTGAGTTAAGAAAAATATTCAGTCCACATTGCTATGATCAAAGGCTTGGTAGCACTAGTAGCACAGTAACATCAGTATTAAAACATAACCCTTTCAAGTCCATTGCGATAACTTACATGATTTTAGATAGCAAAATTTTGCCATTATGACATAACTTACCTAAGGGATCAATATATTTCTGAGATGATAACGTTTTGCCACCAAGGTGTAATTTAAATTCACTGCATACCTTGTTAGGATTGTCATGACTCAGAAATGAAAGGGCTGGGTAGGCTGCAATCTCAGCTGGAAGCAATTTGTACTGGTAATTTCAGTGCTCCTGGTGTTTAGAATGATGTTTCTAAAAAGGATATAGCATGCTTTATACTTGACTCATTTAAAAAAAAAAAAAAATCACATTTTTAACTTTTTCTCCACTTTGAAGAGCTATCTAAGATTTCTTCAGTATTCAAGTACATCTCACTGATTTCTCCAGTACCATTCATTCTCTATTTCTGCAATACATGACTCTGATTTTACTGAGGCAGTAATGGTTTTTGCTGGCTTCCAGCTGTTCTTGTTTGGTCTCAGGTGGCCTGGATACCAGCCTGGACAGCAGTTTTCTACGTCTGTCATAACATTTCTGTTTCTCTTGCCTTTCAGCTGGATTTGGAAAGTTGGTATTTGCTCAAGTTTAAGTCTTGTGAAAAGAACAGGCAATTAACATCTGTTCAGGAGTAGGCAATCTTAGTTCATTTTTATATTTAGCGATATAAAGGAAAATTTTTCATCTCTGCTTTCAGTTTCCTTGAATATATAACTGAATAATACCATTCAATAGGATAAAGCCAGCAAAAAGCTTAAACAAGTGCCTCATTTCAGCATGAGAATAGCTGCAGTAGCTTCAACGCTCTCAGTTATTTTCCTGCTTTAAAAACCTTTTGTATTTTAAAAAAGCTGGTATCTGTGGCTTTCAGTGCAGAGCAGTTTTCATTGTTTCATTTTGCTAATAACTAAAGCTTCTTTAGAAAAAGGTAGAGCAGTATTTAGGTCCTTTGCTCAGTACTACTGGTCTTGGTGTCTCAATGGTTTTGAAAGGATTTGAGTAATAAAACCAGACCAGAGTTACTCCATTGGGTAATGTAGCCCATTTCCGTGCAGGTTGTAATTTCATATAAATGATTACCATTTTAAGTTTTGTGCTATATTGAAATTGTACACGGAATTTTTTATGTTTCTAAATTAAAGAAACCCTTTTCAAATATGTTGCCTGCCACTACTTTTTTTGAGTGGTTTTGATTTGTGTTTGTTTGTTTGACAGAAAGAAATGTACATCGTTATGTCATAACTTTTTAACAAGAACGACACGAGGAAACCAAAATCTTCATAAGTACTTTGTCCTTAACAAATTGTAACTTAAGCCTCTTCAGGTATTGAAAGCATTCATCTTTAATTCTTCTTTGTTAGCATGGGATCCTTTGAAGAAAACAGAATTATCAAACATTTTATTAATATGGATTTCCTTGGAAAGGTCTTAAACCATGATCTGTTTCTTCCAGCAGATACTGTATAGTGCATGTATATGAAAGGCTCTAGAAGCTACTTCACCTACACAGACTGGTCTATACGGAGGGACAGAAGCGAAAATCACTTTTCAGGAGCACAAATGGATACTTCATCAAGCATTTTAAGATTTAATCAGGGTGCCAAGCTGAAGCAGGATCATCACTGATGAGAACATATTGAAACTCCTTAATTAATCTGTTTTCTGAACCACACGCAGATTGTTATCTGTGAATACGTGATCTGATACAATAACTAAATATATCTCCAGAGAAGCAAGCGGCATCCTAAAAGTTTTGAAATAAGCAATCATGATAAGTAATAAATAATCACAATATGCTTATGTCAGTGCTAGTAATGGATTACCAAATTACTGCTGATATAGACCAGCCTGGATTCAGTTTTCATCATTGCAAGAGGAGACAGTGGAACTGGTTTAATCTGGTGTCCACAAAGATTCATGGCTACTTTTTTGTAGAGCTGGTGAACACGTCAATCTGCAGTTTTTACTGGTGCACGGTATTAGGCTTTTGCCCAAATGCAGGACTTAACAGTTGCTTCTGTTGAACTTCATGATGTTCCTGCTCTTCCAGACTGCTGAGGTCCATCTGCATGGCAGTCTTCAGTTATCAGCCTCACTCCCCTAGCCTGGTGTTTCCTCAGATTCTCTTTGTATGAGGACTACCAGCCCTGCTATCAAGCACAAAGTGACATTAGTCTTTAAGCTCCCTCAACACACTCATATCCATCCTGTGAGGTCCTGTGGGCTTGTATTTGTGTATGATCAGTTCACCTAAGTAGTCCCTAAGGTGATGCTCTTTGAAGTTTCAATGTGTTTCTCCTCTCCACAAATTTTGTTACTTGGCATGAAGACTCAAGAGACCTGAGGAAAGACCTTTTCTGTGAAGGCTCTGAGCACTTTATTCTTCTCCCTCCCTTCATGAGCTTGCCTACACTGTTCATTAGCAGCTCTCCATCTGCCCTGGTGTTTCCTTCACTGATATGAAGTCCTGTAGAAGCCAAGAATATTGATCTTTGCGTCCTTCACCAGTTTCCACTTAGCCAGGGTTCTGACTTTCCTAACTCTGTCCCGAAGTGCTTGGATTCCTCCTTGGTTTCCCTTCCCTACTTTCACTTTCCATCTCTTCATGTCTGTTTTTGAATTCAGTTTAAGTTCTCCGTTCAGTCAAGCTGGTCTATTTTACATCTGGGTGGATTGTTCTTGTGTTTTGAGGAAATTATATATAGGTCATCAGGCTTTTAATGGTTCCTTTGCCCTTCAAGGCATCCTCACATAGGATACCACTCATCTTCAGGGATCAGTTATTTCATTTTATAACTTAATCTCTTCAATATGTGAGGTTCAGCAGTACAGTAGCCAAGATTTCTTGAGCTAGTTAACTTACAGCCTGTTCTGAGATATCTGGCATGATTTCAGGGTAAATAAATGAGCTGCTTAGACATTGCAATGGGGAATTGTTTTTTTCCTTAGTCTTCTCCATCATCTAGAGTAACTTCGCAGTGTCTCAGAGTTGCTTTCAAATTCTGACAATTTTGAAGCCCTGCTATGTGAATTTTATATTTAACAGAAGTTAATATATTTTACATCAAAAAAGCAGAGAATTCTTTTCTATACTGCTAACAGAATCTGCATGTGTTTATCAATTTTTTTGCCATTCAGCATTTCATGTGGCAATTGCAGATTTTCTATTTCAGCATTAGAAGTTGAATTCCATGTGAAGATAAAGGCAAAACTTCATCTGCCTTATGATCTGTTTGGACACATGAGTTTTATTCCCTCCATACATACAGATAGAAATTAACCACTTACAAACATCAGGGTCTTCTTTCCAGCCTTTAAAGGTCTTCCCAGCTAGGTAAGTGCTGTCCTCTGTCTTGAAAAACTCTTCCAAAGTTCAGACCCAGTGACATGATGAATTCTGGATTCAGGCCATGATACACAATCACTGATTACTCCCTTCATCCTTCAGATATCCTTTTTCTGTCAAGGGAGCTATCTTGGTTCAAAAAAATAGTATTTTTGTATGTGTTTGCAAAAACACCAGTTTAGCCCAGATATGCCTTATTTCACCTACTCCCTGGAATAAAAATTCTAACTATTTAAAATCAAAAACCACAGTCAGAGTTAGACTGATTTGATTTGAGTGGGACCTGGAGCTGCATAAAAATTGCTAAGCCAGGCAGGTCATTTTCAGATAAGTATTTAAGAAGTTGTTTATGTTTATTGTACTGTACTTTTTGCAATGCTTACTATTCTTTGCTTAAGAAATGATGCAAATGCCATAAGGAAGACAAATACCATAGTGTGATAAACAGCCAATGTTTATGATCATTTCCTTTCTTTGAAAAAGTTATTTGTTTCTTTCTTAGAAAAAAAAATGCAGCAATGATCCAAAACAGTGTAATCTTGTTATACCACAAATGTTGAGTGCTAGGGCCCAATCTATTCATAGACGCTTGTGCATACATATGACAAGTCTTATTCCAGTATTCTCATAAATATACTTCTTAAATGGTTTCAGTATGGAGTTTGTAATTTCTGTAAGTCAAGATAAAGTGTGCTATGCACAATATGCAATCCAGCATCCCGTTACATGCTACTAATACAGAATTGTCCCATAAATAGATCTCTTCATTGGCTGTAAGCAGGTAAATTCTAAAGCTTTGACATTTGGGTTCGGTTCAGAAGAGCATCAGTCAGCTTGGATGTTTACCTGAATGCTCTTGTGTTTGAAAATTTAACTGGAAATCTTGAAAGAATCTAAATACTTCCTGCACTAAATCAAGCCTGAATTTCTTGAGCACTGTCTTTGTTGTGGTATCTGGGTACTTAGTTTTCCAGTCTCAGACCAAAATCCGAAGTGCAGAAGCTTGCAAAAACTAGAAGAATGAAAAAAAGGTTAACAAAGCATTGCAAAACACTCAAAAACGTATGACTGTTTGGAGGTCTGAGGTACGTAGTTTAGGGTAGTTGCCATTTATCTCTAAAATAAATATTCAGTATTCTGTCTCAGAGACTTATACTCTGTTCAGTGTATTATACAATATATTTTAAAATAAATACAATTAAAAGTTTTATATAGTTGTAAGCTATGTGTAGAGATCTATTATGTCTGCATTATATTTCTTTATGTTATGTTTTAAACCTTGAAATCATCTGAGTCAACAAAAGGTTAGTTCACGAATAACATTCACTGTTACTCTTAGAAAGAAGGAAGACAGAAGAAACATGGTGGGAAAATAATCTCTAGAAAGGTTTTTAGCAGCTCAGAATTGAATTTGCTGTACAATGGCAAGATGCTATAGATTTTGAAGTCTTCCTTGTCTGTATTCAGCGGACAACTAGTCTGAGTGCCTAGTTCTACCAGACTATCCAAGCAGCACTTGTCATGGATGTGAAGAAAGTGTTAACCAAATAGCTGAAGAAAAGAGCAAGTGTAAGACTTACTGAAGCACTGTCGTTAGTTCATAAGGAGTTTAGAAGGAAGTTTATCCAGAAACACACATATGAAGAATTCCATGGCTCTAGATAAAAAATTTCCCTGGTCTCCCAATAGCATACATATACCCATATATATATAAGCACATGTTTAAGACATTAGTGTTTCTAATGTTGGGGGCAGGGGGGAGGGAACAAATCAAAATTTTTAAAGTGAAAAGTTGTATTTATGAAGAGCTTTTACTGAAGAATATGAGAAAGTAATAAAATGCAATTAAAATATGTATAACCAACATAGCAAGCTCAGCATTTGTGTCCTCTGATGTTTCGTAAAGATTAAGACTGCTTTTTCTACAGAGTCATGTTGTCATTTACCAATGCCTTATCATTGGGAAAACAGTATTTTTGACGTATTAATGGATTAAAGAGTTTCTCTTAAAACTACTGGCTTAGTTAAAGGAAATATTCATAATATCTATATTATAATGAAAGAAACTACGAGAAATTATAACTCATTTATGCCTATATTACCAAATGACCCTGGGTAAAAGTCTGTTATTAAAAGCTGGGTAGTATCAAGTTTTAGAGCTTCCCAATTCTCATTTAAAAAACCAAAAACCTGTTTATATGTCTAATATTTTTCAGCTACTAGTAAATTCAGTATTTAGGTCCTTGCAAAGACTCAATGACTTTTTGCCACATCAAGGCCCTGTTGGACCAAATTCAACTATTTTTAAAAAATACTTTACTTATTATTTTGCCTTTCAAATCAGGGATCAAAATGCTCCTTTCTTCATCTCTGCTGTCTGTAATGTAGGGTAGCATAGGCCCAAAGCTATCCATTGCTTCTGAGCAAATCCCCTCTCTTGACCCTAACTGGCCTAGCATTATGGAGGCTTATTGGGAGCCAAAAATCCCTGGAGAACATGTCTGGGCATTAAGAAGAATAGTGATTAACATCTCAGAACTAGATTTTGGAAGCAGAGGAAGAAATGTTGTCCTATCGGTAGCATGGGAGAATGAAGAATAGGAAGAGAAAGGAGGTAGTGTTTTTCCCAGGAAATACTCTTTTCCTGCAAAGTTGCTGACCCGTCAAGGCCATGTTTGTGCCTCCCAGTCTATTGCTCAGTCGAGAACACATGAATAGAGAGGAAGCAGTGCATTGACAATACCATGATGGCCCTGCTGTCCTGGGTGCATTCACAGTCTCTATTTGTGCATTAACAGCAGTTCAGACCCCATTGCTATGAACTAGGATGACCAACAGTTCTCCCACAAACATGGATATGGCTCCCCATGCTCTGTGGTCAGAAACCCCTTCCCTGTTTTTCAGCCACACTCCAGTTCTAGTGATAAGAGGAAACAGGCACAAACTGAAACACAGGACATGGCGTCTGAACACAAAGAAGCACCTTTTTATTGTGAGAGTGACTGAGCACTGGAACAGGTTGTCCAGAGATGTGTGGAATGTCCATTCCTGGAGATATTCAAAAGCTGTATGAACATGGTCCTGGGAAACATGGTGTAGGACCAGGTAACCAGATGACTGACAGAAGATTCTTCCAACCTCAACCATTCTGTGATTCTATGGTTCTGTGATTCTGTGTGACATGATCCTTCCTTGGAGCTGCTTCAAATACAGAGTGATAATACATGCTTGACATACACCAGACCCAAGAGTTAGGAAGTCCTGTGAAGTCATTTCCATGCAGACCATTATCCTCCAAGTTTTTTCTCTGAAACAGCTGAAGCACATTTCTATCAGTAACAAAACTCTATTGACTCAGACTTTACCCTCTACTTTCTTTGAAGCAAGATCAGATTTTAGGGTATTTGGTGTTGTGAGACTGAAACAACTAAGGTGGCATTCTTTAGCATAGACTAAAGCTTAAAGTTAATATTGCATTTTACCTAAGGATCATTGCACTTCAGATTTGATATATCTGTCTCACCTTAAAAGGATTAAGAGCAGTTTTGAAAGAAAAAACTTCATTTTGCTCCAACAGGCCAAATTTCTGTCATCAAGAGTTTTTACATATACAAAAGAGAGAAACTGCATAATACTGATTCTCATTTGCTGCTGCAAGAATACTTTCAAAACCAGGAAATTTCCTCTGTATTCAACATGTCCACCTCTTTCTCTTCTATATTTGAATGGCCTTCTGTGAGGTATTACATCCCCCTCTTTTCAAAGATAAAACAAAATATTTCATCTCTTGTTCATTTTGAGTTCCCCTCCTTCCTGCAAATCTGCTGGTTTTTAGAAGTGCCCCAGAAAATTTGAAGTGTGTATGCTATCTTTTTCTGTAAGATTCTAAGAGGCATGAATAGCTAATTCATTTCTGGACAAAGTCTAGAAACGATGAAGGGCTCATTGTTTTCAATCAGTAAAAAATGAATAGATATGATAGAATTTCAAATGTAAAATTCCATTAAGAGTTCAAGTATCAACATTGCTGCAACATATGATCCATATTACTGGCTTGTGTTTTACATCTATTGCAAGGGGTAGATTTTTTTTTTTAATTGTTGCAATTTTGTACAAACATAGCAAAATCTGTGGATTATGTAAATTGGGATGTTTTGCATTTAGTTACTCAGGAAAGTCAAAATTGAACTAGGTAATTATGTCCAGATTTTTTTTCTTTATTTTCATGATCGTTCTTCTTGCAGCATATTTACTACCTTTTTCAACCCAGAGCCTTGAGTGAACATATGTTAGACAGTAATTCATTTCTACAGTGAATATATCTTTGTAATAATTGACATACTATTTCAACAAAGAATTTCTACCACAAGTATTTTTCTTCCATCAGAATATATACAGTTAAAGGAGTCCAATATGAGCAAAGAAATGCAACATAAATATCTCTCTTCTATTTTCAGAGAAACTCAAAATGAAGGTTCATTTTAGCCTTCAGGTTACAAGAGTACATTTTCAATCCCTACAGCAGTGTTGACATGCATGTATGTGTTAAAAGAAGGCCTCCATCATTTTTCAAATTATCGTTGAATTTAATGATTTTTTTATATATATATATGTTTTGGCAGAAACACTTATCATTTTTTAATTCATAATAAACTAATATTTTTCTCATCTGAATTAAATTACAATAGGTGGACTATTTAGAGGTCAGGGACTCTGGACCAAGACCCTTTACCAGAGTAAAGGCTACCATTGGAAAGGAAATACTAAGGGAAAACTGTACACAGTAAGGTGTTGTGTTGGTAAAAAAATAATGAATTTCAAATGTTTTTTTCCTGGAAAGTGAGACTTTTCAGTCTATATGATGATGAAAAAATATCCTGTTTTTCACAGAACTATCAGTTGGTTTGCAGGCTAGAGCTAATCCAGCAGCATGTGCATCATACTGTACATACCTAAATCTTGGCAGCAGAAATCTTTGTGATAGGATTTATTGTTCTTGGGCAATACATCCCACGATGCTCTTTGACACTGGAGTTTATTTAATAGGATCAGTCCCAGACTCTTTCTTCCAGACTCTCCTATTTCATTGCTCACAGTGGGTTCTTAGAAGTTCATTTTCTTATATGTGACTTCTTCATAAATATGAGACAGAAAGGTCTTATTTTATTTGCCATCTGTTTATACTCCTTCAGCTTTCCTTTTCTACATTAACTTCCACATCTGGTTCTACACTTTCTGTAGCAGGCCAAAATTATGGCCACATCCACTATCTTCATGACCCCCTCTCCATTTCATGAATTTATCCACAGTAAAAATTGCCAGAGTTACAGTGTAATTTGAAGTCTTTTGGGAAGTCCGTTCCTTTTGGGTGCTTTGACTTCAAGTTTCTTTTCATTTTTGCCAGACTGAGTTAAAACCCAGAATGTATTATTACTTCTAGGAATTACCATACTAATATTGTCCCTGTATTCCACTTAGAGTGTGGGGTGGGTGCCAAGTGCCATGTGCTGTCCACTGTGGTAGTAGGTTTAAATACAGAGGGATTTACTCAGAGAAATGTGATTAAGATCTCTGACTCATTTCATGTAACTTCTGAGAATAAACAATTCATACATGGATCTGATTTTCCACCCTTGTTAACTGAGCCAGATATGCAATGGTGGCCTAGAAATGAGCGTGCCCACTATGCTGTGACCATCAAGTTAAAAAGTCACTGTTTCCCTCTCCCATCATTCATTATAATTAATTTGGATTCTTTTGACTTTGATCAAACAAGGCCATTAAATGTTTTGCAATCTGACTGCTCATGGCTATTCTTTCCAAAGCTTTCAGTTTTGTCAGATTTTTGTTTCAATCCTCTTTTCCTGAGAGCTAAACAATGACAGCTCCCTCCCACTGACCTCTGCCCTTGTGTGCCTCACCCCAACACTGCTCAGATGTAATGCTCATGTGAAAAAATACACAGAGGTTTGAAGCTGAGGTTGGGACATCAGGACAAAGTCTTTAATGGAATTACTTGACTGAAGGTGGTCAGCTGCATCAGCAGAACCCCTGAGACTGAGTATATTCTCCGTCCGCTGACTTTGTATCTCCTGAATGCTTTTTAAGAGCACTTGAGAGCTGCAGACATATTGCCTGAGCTCCCTCTTCAAAGACAAATCACAGAGATTCCCATCTTTGAGTAGCTATACCACCATCAAGGGGTCATTCCTGATGAAATGTTACTTACTGTTTTCTGGTTTAGGCTTTTAATTTTAGTAACTTCATGCCACCTCTACTTCTGTAGAATAATTTTAACTCAATTTTTTTATAGCCAGCCTTTTCCTGGGAAGCAGCAAGGCAATCAAGGCAACTTTTCATTGCTACTAAAAATATACAGTCTATACTTTCTAGAAGTTCCTCAGTGTTTAGTTCCTTAGTGGTTTCTAAAGTTCTCAGTTTTCTTTTTAATTCCAAAACAGGTTGCCAGACTTTGGGGCATTAATTGCACCCCAGGTGCCAATCTTTTTTTTTTTTTAAAAAAAAACTGCCCACAGATGTTGCTATGAGTACTTCAGAATGAGAGTTCCATGAGGACTTCAGAAATGTTGGCCCTTTTTCAGAATCAAACACAAAAAATCTGACCATGAGATCTTTTGAAAAATTTACCTTCACACATTGCAAAGTATATTTTCACCTCCCTGAGAAGATTTTGAGACATGCTGCATATATATATATATATATGATCTTCTAACGCCTCCATTCAATGTGTGTTCGAAAAATACAGCATGTTTCTTACTTTTCTGAGTTTCTCTGTCATAGGACAAGGGGGAGGAAAAATAAAGAGTCAAAAGTTAGCTCTTTCAAAAGAAAAGAACATGTAATGTTATTTGTGATATTGTGGAAAGAGTAAGAAGGAAAGTTCTCCTGCATTCACTCAAAGGTAGAAGAGCTGGTTTTGATCCTGAGAGCTTCTAATACTTAGAATCATAGAATAATTCCTCTGCTAGAAGAGGAATGAATTCTATGATTCTATGATAAAATCTTTTAGACTGGAAAAGACTCTTGGGGTTACAACATTAATCTAACACTCCTATGTTGACCACAAACGATGTACCCAAAGCCACATCCACAGGATTTTAAACGCTTCCCAGGATGGTGATTCCACCTTTTCAGCAAAGAAATTTTCCTCATGGCCAATCTAAGCCTCCTGTGGTGGAATTTCAGGCCATTTCCTCTCATTCTGTCATTTTTTACTACTTAGGAGAAGAGACTGATCCCCAGCTCCTTTTCAGGGAGTTGTAGAGGGCAGTAAGATGCCTCTGAGCCCCCTCTTCTCCAGGATAACAGCCCCAGCTCCTCCTCACAAGACTTGTGCCCTAGTACTTTCACCAGCTTCATTGCCACTAGCAAAAACAATAGACAGAAAAAGACGATGGGAAAGAGTAGATTGATCGCTCTACATCCACAGAGCCCTCATAGCCAACCACTGTTAATCATGTTACCTGTGATGCTATTAACACCATCTGCAGTGACCAGATGAATACAGATGACTGAGTTAAAAGATCAATTTCAAATGTATCCCTCTTTGTTTTCGGTTGGCAGCCAATTATTTCTACCCTAATCTGGCAGTGTTTTCAGCAATAATAAAACTATCTTAGGAAATGAGCATTTCTCAGTATTTCACAATGATTTGAGATCTTTATCACAATTATGTTTTGTGAACTGAATCATATTCCTTCAGCTAGCTCTACATGATATCCTGTCAATTATAGTAATATATGTATCAATTTTTAAAAAAATACTTTTTAATTATTCTCCTTTTACCTTCTGTAATTTTTTGAGTGCCTTCTTAACACAACCAAGTGGAAATATCATGGAAATTCATGGAAATATTTTGATGATATGATGTATGATAAAAGCATGCTCAAGTAATTTCTGGGTATTATAATTTTGCAAACTAATCTCTTGTATCATAAAGGGAGCAATTTTCACCCTTTTTATGCAGGAAAATATTAAATCCAAGAGCGGTGATACAAGATCTGAATTAAATTTTCTCCTTTCTAGTGCATCCAGCTAGCTTTGTTTTGTCAGTGTCTCCAAACCAATGTGTTTAAAAGGAAAATTCAAACTTAATATACCAGTCTTTTGTAGGCCTGATAATTTTTGGCCCTCAGCCTTGAAAACATTTTTTTCCCGGGAAAAAAAGATATGCTTTCAAAAGTGATACTTTTAAAGTGATGTTGAGGCACCTCAAAAATACTTGGCATTAACTAAACTCTGTTCCAATTAAAGTCAAAAGATGTATTAACACCGCCTCCAACATGTGCCTCACTTTTCAAAATTTTATTCAGAGTTTATGAGATTAAAAAGTATCTTTGAAAAAAAAGAAAAATAAATATTGCCTGGCCCACCAACTGATCTGCCGACTGAGTCAAGTAGGTTTATTTCTGACTTTTGCCACATCACCAATACCAAAATACTTTGCAAGCACTTTTTCAACTCATTAACTTTATGAAGCTCCATTACACTGAAGAAGATTGTACAGCTCTTAGTGATGATGACAGAGTTAGCCCAGCAACTAAAGTGAAGTTTCCCATTATGCTGACCATGTGAAAAACAGTAGAATATATAGCACACCCCTCCCGTTTAACAAAACTGTGTTTGTTCCCATTCAAGCAGATTAGCTCCAAGTATACACAAAAGAGATAATGTTTACTGGTAAGAGTGCGATTGTAAAAACTTGTCTCTTATTTCTCTCTGTGAACAGCATTCCTCTTAATATTAGGAGGACCTGCTTGGACATCACTGAATGAAACAGAGACATCATCTTGTACTTATAAATATTTGTTGGTAGTTTTCAGAGCAACAGTACTATACTATAACTCACTGTTAGGAGTGTGTTATAAGGGCCAGACTATGCCAATCCACATAAGATTTAGTGTGTTACCTTCATCTCACCAGCAGTCTGAGTGTTTAGCTCAATCTCTACATACTCACTGTGACAAAGCCCTGAAGGTGTGTTGTGCAACTTGTCTACCAGACTCCAGAATTGGACATCATATTAATATGTGAACATCTTTGTATGAGGTTTGTGTGGCAAGGTCTCGATAGCTGGCTCTTGTAGCAGAGGGCTACAGGGCTGGCTTTCGTGAGAAGCTGCCCGAAGCTTCCCCCATGTCCAACAGGAACTTCAGGGAAAAAAAATAAGGAAGAATTTCTTTATGGAAAAGTTTGCTAAGCATTGAAATGGGATGCCCAGGGGGGTGGTGGAGTCGTCATCGCTGGATGTCTTCAAGAAACAACCGGATGTGGCATTTGGTGCTGTGGTCAAATTCACAAGGTGGTTATTGGTCAGAGATTGGACTCGATGACCTCAGGTGTCTTTTCCAAACTTAACGATTCTGTGAATGGAGCCAATACCAGCCAGCTCCAAGACTGACCTGCCACTGGCCAAGGCTGAGCCCATCAGCAACGGTGGTGCCACCTCCTCAGGGATAATGTAACTAACCTGAGACAGAGGACAGAGGAGTGAAGATATGTGAGAGAAACACCTCTGTAGACCCCAAAGTCAGTACAGAAGGAGGGGGAGGACGTGTTCCAGGTGCTGGAGCAGAGATTACCCTGCAACCTGTGGTGCAGACCATGGTGAGCAGGCTGTCTTTCTGCAGCCCACAGAAGTCCATGGTGGAGCAGAGATCCACCTGCAGCCCATGGAACCTCGCATGCCAGAACAGGGGTTGCCCAAAGGAGGCTGCAGCCCAATGGGAAGGCCCTGCTGGAGCGGTCTGCTCCTGGCAAACCCTGTGTTTCTTTGCAGTGAGAAGGCTACGCTGGAGTAGATTTGCTGGCAGGACTTGTGATCCCATAGGGGACGCACAGTGGAGTTGCCTGTTCCCAAACAACTGCACCCTATGGAAGGGACCCATACTGGAGCAGTTCATGTAGAACTGCAGCCTGTGGGAAGGACTCATGTTGGAGAAATTTGTGGAGGACTGTCTTCCATGGGAGGGACCCCACGCTGAGCAGAAGAGTGAGGAGTCCTCTCACGGAGAAGGAAGGAGCAGTCATCATACATCATACAGTGTGATGAAGTGACTGCAGCACCCATTCCCCATCCTTCTGCACCACTGAGATGGAGGAGATACTGAAAATTGTGAGTGAAATTAGGCCTGGGAAAGAAAGGACGGGAGGGGAGCATCCACCATTAGAACATTTGTCTTCAAAAGCAAGAAGTCCTACTTCTTGGGAAGTGGCTGGACACAGAAGTAGAGAGTAAATCTTTTGTTTTCCTTCACTTCTATTCATAGCCTTTGTTTTTGGTTTATTAAGCTGCCTTTATCTTGACCCACAAGTTTTGTTTATTTTCTTGCCTCCGCTCCCATCCTCCTGAGGAGGGAAGCAATAGAGCACCTTGGTGGACACCTGGCATCGAACGACAGTCAACCCACCAAAACATGCTAATATTTTTATGAGATAGTTCCTACTCTTTGGGACTGGTCCATTTTGCTATGACTGATAAAAAATTCCCATCATACACTTTTAAAGAAGCATTAATGAAGTATTGCATAATTCTTCTTATCCGCAAACACACAAAATCTGCCTCACACATTACAGAAATTTAAGTACCTCAGTGGTATTAAGAGACAAAATTCTTGTCATAGCAACCTCTTTTGACTACATATTGTGCCATGATACAATTTCTAAGCTTATTTTATTCCCTTTCTTTGAGGTAAACAGCAGCATTCAGAAAACATTAGAACACTTTCTAGTTTTGAAGTCCAAGGGATTCAAGCACACACTTTCAAGTAGGAGAAAAGGAGAAAAAAAAATCAAACTAGTTTTTAAAAGCTTTAGAGCATACTTCCTCATGTACCAAGAGATTATTCTGTCCCTTGCATATTTGATGCAGCCTCCTGCCATATCAGGCAAAGGTACTGCTCTTGCTGAATCCTGTGGCGCTTAAGTGTAGCTTCAATACACTGATAATGCTGGATGTTATAGGTTCCAGGGATTTTCTTCCCCCTACTCTCCCGTTGTGTGTGCCAGAGGTCCCCTGTTTCCTGTCTCCAGCTGATAGTACCGGGATGGTGGAGGGTCAGGGAGAAGGGGAGGGGGCTGGACCCTTGGCAGCTAGGGGGAGTGGGGGGTGGGGGCTGGCAGCGTCTGACAACTGAAACAGATGATGCCGCACACCACCTATGTAAACAGAAATCGGCGCTGGGGCTGATGTAGCACAGAGATATGACCCTGCCCATAGAGCCGCTGAGTCTAGACTCCAGATGTGTTCTCACTGTTACCAGGCCAATTCAGATCCAACTGGTAAATATTTCTACCAGATGACAGTGGGCTCGGTTACAGAAATGAGGACAAAGGACAAAAATAGGCAGAAAATTAGTACTGGGCATTATTGCTGCTTAGAAAAATATTCTGCATAGTTTTGGAGATGTTAAGGGGCAATTATTTAAATAGATCATACACATTCTTTTATTTTCTTACCATGTTCAGCTGAAAAATTTCCAAGGCAAACTGAAGGCTATTTAGGCAAATTAGTCACTTAAAATGAACTGAACCAGAGGTCTGTAAAGGATAAAATAAAATTTATACTAGGACTTTACCACATGGACATAAAGAAATGAGGAAAAACCTTAGTGTTGATAACCTCAGGCTGGTAAATACAGTTTATTGGGAAGTGAGTGTTATGTGATTTATTTACAGAAATGAGTGATTATAGAACAAGGATACTCTACAGAAACAAAATTCAGGACAGAAACCCCTGTCTGCTGGTGTTTCATCACCCCATATGTAAGATTATGACTCCTGGTCCATGTGGTGTTCAGAATGTCATAAACTGTGTTAATTAAGAAACTACCAAGCACCACTAATGAAATCAAGGCTCTGACAAGTTTTATGATGTCACTGGTTTGCATCTGCCTCAGACAACTAGAGTGAAACAACAGCTCTGCAGTGATCTAGATTTGTTACTCTTTGTCTTCATATATGATATTGTGCCACATAACCACGGGCAAAAGATTTGTCTTTGTAGAGAGTTGCAGTCTTAGGGTATGCTAAGAGACTGTAAGCACAGGAGAATATTATCTATATCCTTTATGAGTATTGTCTATATCCTTTATGAAGACATTTGCAATTTGCACTATTATAGCATCCTCTTTTTGAGTCCCATGTTTGCAAGATGACTACCAATAAGCAATTACAACAGGAGACATGAACAGAACATACGTAGCTTTAAATGGTCTCTTTCACTAGTTGACAAAAGTAGGAGTTCTACTGTTCATACTTTGGATGAGCCTTCCTGATATTAATTTGGCTGGCTGATGAGTGGGACAAAAATCACAGTACATCAATGCAGTTAAGTATGGGGTTTCATATATAAAAGGAAATTAATAAACCAAAGCATTTTTCAAATTTTCTTTCACAAGTCTCTATGAATGTTATTATACTGTTTTGTAAACCATTTATGGTTTAAAGATGTTTCTGAGCATGTCTAATACTGAACACATTGGTGAGAAATGTGTAATCTCAGCCTTTCAACAGAGTATTTTGGGGCTGTTTTCTTTCCTCACCCCAATAATTTATAGCCAAATATTTTTATGACACACACATGCAGGTATCCAAAAAGCATCCAGATGATCAGAGACTGGAGCCATCCTATCTCTAAAAGCAAAGTTAGAAATGGCTTATATATTAAAATGATCACATTAAACAAGGAGTAGCTTGGCTCCTCGCTTTGGACTCATAAACCAGCAGCAGGAGCTTTGAACTGAAGGGGAAAGGCTACCCTAATCTAAATGTTCTTGAGAAAATCTTTTAAATAGTTAACCTTCTAGTTTTGTTATAGTTGCAACTTTTTCTGTGCACACCTGTGAAGCGATTACTTTGTGTTCATGAGACAGAGTGGATTTACTTACTAATTGGCTCTCCTTGCACTGTGTTCCTTTGCTTTTTCTCTTCCCTCTCATCTTCCCTTTGTGTTTGAGGAGCTCAAGCCAAATGTTAAATATTCCTGAGGAGAAGTTTGCAAGCATTGATACAAAATGGTTTGGCTGAATACTCAGAGAATATCGGTATATACTCTCTGGTGAGCAGTAGTGTACTGTGAAATTGCTGCATTTAATTGGGTTACAGCTGCTGATCATTTTGTGCAGCTATACTGGGGATTTTATAACAGATTCTCTCACTTAACATAGTTTCTTTTCTCAGACCTCTTCCCCTGTATACTGAGGAAAAGAAGGTACAAGTCTGACAATATGTGAACCCAGACAGGCAAGAGACCAAAGCTCTGTCTTTGTACAAAACTACCGTACTTCATCCTTCCAGAGGGAGCACACTTTAGCATTTATTCACCACAACGATTGACACCAAGCTTCACAATACCAAAATCAACCATTAAAACCTGAGATAAATTAGATACGTAAGGCCTGAGGACACAGACAACATAACACAAAGTTTTGATTTGGCAGAGAATAAAGAAGAGCACTGAGCAGATTCTACAAGAGGGAATACAAAAACGAACCAAAAAAAAAAAAAAAAACACAGCACATTTTGGTTTCCTTCACCAGAGGATGCCTTCTCTTCCATCACTGTCCTCAGCAAGAATGACATCTAAGAACTGGCCCCATTCTCCATTCCTTTCTCTTGTGAGAAGAGTTTTTCAAACAGTGGATAGCTCTTTGATCTGCTGGCTTCCTGTAGTTATTCACATCATGATTATTCTGCAGCTCCACCTCACTGACCAGGTCAACGAACATACTTTAAGAAATATCACAGTACTGCCTACAGAATATTAAACTGTATTAAGTTTTCATCTCCCACAACCTACATCTCAGAAACTCTGCTGACTTTCCAGCCTTCCTCCCTGTGAATGAATCATCTATTTTTGGCTGACTGGGAGTAGGTGAGGACCAGGATCCAGGAGTATCCAACTTTAGAGTGGAATGTCACATCACATGTTTTCTTTATTAAGGGAAATGCTTGCTTTAAGATTAGTTATCCCAAAGTTGTACACAAACCTTTTTTTCTCTAGAATAAAAAGCGTGGAAATTAAAGGATGAGAGAAATAGAGATAGAAATCTGTGAGCTAATATAAAGCTGAGAGGAACAAATGGGAAACAACTGACATTTTTAGTACCATTAATACCTTGCCAAAATATTGAAATTGCCATAAAGGTTACAAATATGGTTACATCAGAAAGTGGTTATAATGCAGGCAGATATCCACAAACAACATTATTTTTAAGAAAATTATAACCTAGTATCTGAAGGAAGCACATTTTGTTACAAGCTACTATTGATAACCATAATGAAATAGATTTTTGAGAAACTGTCTGAAACAGACTCATCAATTTCTTCAGTTCTGCACAAAAAATATGTTTGCCCATACAAATGCATTTGTACAGAGATTACACATACTAAGTAAAGATACTATATAAACAGCATAAAAGAACCATTGCTTACTATGATCTCGTCCATCCATTCCTTTTCACTTCCCTTTCCCTTTCTGTTTCTCCTTTCTCTGTTTCTTTCTTGTTACCTTTATATTTACACTTTTATTTCCCTTTCCCTATCATATCCATTTGGAAACAGTCTCATAGGTCTTTATTCACCGAATAAAGACTAGATATTAGAATATTAGACTTCTGAATATCTTTATACGTTCAATTTTGTGCTCATGTACAACATTTAGCCCAATGCTCGTAGCATGTGTGTTTCTTAATTTTTATCTAAATATTCTCTTTCAGTCTTTGGTCACTGATTGCCATAGGACATTAGAATGTAATTCAGAAAGTAATAGTACATTTGAATCTGGGGAAGAGAAGAACGTATGCATATATGTTGTCATCCAAACAAACAAAAACCAGAAAAAAAGAGTAATGATTGGTCATTTGTTTTAACTTAATTGGTTTTTCTTTCGCAAATAAGAGCTGTTACAGTGGTACTGCATAAAAAGATCCATGTATATTTTTTGAAGGGTTAAAGCATCTTTTGATTCTTTTTAAACAGTTGCATTTTTTATGGATTAAAAAAGTTTGAGAGCCACTGCTCCAGAAAATCCCCTCCTGACTGATGGGTACAATAGAAGGTAATTAATGGCTATATTCATTAGATAGTTAGTATGCAAAGGATAATGCTTAAATCAGGAAGCCAGTTAATTTGAAAGAAAGACAAAAAGAAAAAGTCCTCAGAGAATGGAGAATTTCCAGAGGCAAAACAAAGAAGCCAATGCACCAGCAGGAATATTTAGAATGGGGCCACACAGGAAGTTTCTGAGCAGAAGACAGGAAGAGATGGGAATTCAGTCATTTCTAATGGGAGTAAGGAGGGAATTTGAGTTCACTGAATAACCAGCCAAATTCAAGACAAGTTGTCCTGCTTCAGAGAAAAATCTCTTTGATTCTGGAGAAAACTCATGTAGGGAAAGGATCCTGATCTACTAAAAGCCTTCAAGAATACTTATGCACAAACCTGAAGAATGATCCAGACAGTGAAACTCTTGGCCTATAGCAGGGAAATGAGGATGGGGATTGCATTTTTTCCTTCCATTTTGTGAGATTTTTCAAATAAAGCGTTATATTTTGCCCTTTTTTCAATTAAATACAACAATGTTTAGAAAACAGAACACAGGTCTTTGTGGGTAGCTCTGCACTTACAAATTAGGCAATGCTTCCCAAGGGCTGGCAATGAGTGACTTACACTGTTAAATTGCTGAAATGATCCCAGTGCATTACTACTCCCCTCCCAGAGTATAGTGTAGGAGCAAGCATGGGCCAAGGAATACTCCAGTAGGCAGCTGGGATGGGGCCATCCTGTTTGGAAGGTAGGAGAATTGAACAGTGTGAGCGCCAATCGTTTCATTTCTGTTTACCTCAGTGCCAGTGAACCACACGATAAATTTGCTAGCACAGATATAGACTCTGTATATGCATGTACTGTGTTTGTCATGGAGTCTTAAAAAGACAAACTATCTATGGCAATATCAGTCCATTTAATAGAATTACAAAACTACATAAGAATTGCAAGAGGTATGATATTTTGTTTCAGGACGAAAACATCAGTATCACAACAAGGAATAAATCCCTGACTGTTGGAATTCTCACTTAAATCAGTTTTACAGAATCACATATATATAGATGTGATGTATATGGATAGATGAGGTCAGAAGGCATCTTTGGAGACTGACTAGTCTCAACCCCGTGCTGAAAGCAGAATCAAGGAGAGCAGGCTGTCTGAGACCTTATCTAGTCAATTTTGAATAACTCCAAGGATAAAGACTCTGCAACTTCTTTGGTCACCTGTTTCACTGCTTAAAAACCATTATAGTAAAGGAGTTTTTCTAATGTTGAAATTGAATTTCGATTATTTCAGTTTGTGCCTACTACTTATCTTTTAACTGATACCACTGAGATACTCTGATACTCTGGCTCCAGGCTCATCAGTTCCAGCTCTCTTAGCATCTCTTCATATACCAGATGCTCCAACTACTTCATCCTGTCCATGCCCTTTACTGGACTCACTCCAGTATGTCCATATCTTCTTTTGACTGGGGATTGCAGCAATGGACTCAGCCCTTCAGATGTGTCTCATCAGGGCTGAGAATAGGGGAAGGATCACCTTCCCCAGCTTTCTGGGAAAACATCAAGAGGAAAAAAGAATATTTCAGAAGAATTATCTAGTGATTTCTAGATCCTTCCACAGAATGATATCAAACCAGAACAAAAAAAAATCAACTCAGTTAACAATGTGCTTCTAAATGAACTCTATGGTCTCGCAATTTTTTTTAAGTGTGAATTTTTCTGGGTTTGCACCTGAGACACCTCATTAGTTATGTTACATTCCCATTAAAAGAAAAGAATATATAGAGATAAAATTATAAATAATAAGGAATACATTTATAGTAATGATAAAATTATGCTCGTAAAGGAGAAGGATGGAAATTGACCGAGTAGTCCCAAAGGAGAATTCATGAAATTTGAAACCACGTTCCCACTCTTCTGTCACAATAGTCTATACAAATCATGGAAACAAATTATTATTTACTACTACACTGCCTTTAACTGTATTGAGATATGTTAAGATTGATTAGGACTGACATATTTAAAACTTGACTTAGATTGAATTAAGCGGTGCATAGGCATGTTTTTGGTTCATCTTTTCATTTACTGTTGACAAAGAGATTGCAGGATGTTCAGTATTTTTAAAGCATAAGTATTTTTAAGCAAGTACATAGATTGCCTCTAGCAATGTTCAGAGTCATTTAGAAATAATCTGAAGGCTGAAAATTTGGTGCATTGACAACATCCACTTCCTCTCAGCTTTTAATTTGGCACATGCCATTATAATATCAGATTAACACATTACCACTGGCACATGGTAACTGGGAGATGATTGCTTCTGGATGCCATGTTTGTAAGGCTCTGTCTTTACTGTGGGGATCACATGGTCTGCCCCGCAGCCTTCATAACCTCATAGACCAGATTATAGTATCTGCTTAGAGGTCACCACAACAGTTTTCCATCAGATTTCATCTTTCCTAGTGTGGATAGCAGGGGAATATGATATACCAGTCTTACTTGGTAGGAAATCACAATGCAGAGGGAACATGACTCCAGCCCTGGGAGCTGGGAAGTACAAATATAATTCAATCTGTACAACACAAGCAATACCAGACCATTAAACGCTTGTGTCTGTTTGTCTAAATATTCTTATTTGGCAATGCTGCAATACCCAGGGTTTCACTGGCAGAGATATAACTCCTTCCTGAACTTACCACTAGTATTTTTCCATCACAAGCAGACTTCCTGAAGCAAGGACAGGGAAGAAGATAAGATGTCTAGGATGCAAACACCATAGAGGTGTGTCTCATGCTCCCACGACAGCAGAGTAGGGCACTCAAAGTAAGGCAGTGCTTCAGACACTTCGCTACATCTCCAGCAATAAATGAAACAGGGCCAAAGACATCATGCATCATTTTAAGTGCTGGCACATCCCTGGAATGAGCTTGATCCATGCCTAGCTGGCAACTCCTTTAGGAAATCCCCAGCCATGGTTTAGTGCCAGGCATCATTGTCAGGAGAGAGTCCAGCTGAAGCTACAGAGCAGCAACATGAACACCAGCCCTGGTCCTGCTTTGTGCCATAAGAAAGAAGCAGAAAGTGTAGCAATATCCAGTGTTGTTCCACAATTTCAGATATTTACATAAAGGAAAGTTTATGTAAAGTGGTCCCTCCCAGAAGCTAAGCTAAGCTAAGATCTTATCTGTTGAGAAGATAAAAAAAATATGGGAAAGGATTGTAAGATATTTGCTATTCAGTTTTTTTTTTTTCTAATTTTTTCCTTAGTCCTCTGTTTCTCTGTGGTCTTGTGCAGGATTTAGCCCAAGTGGGATATGGTCCTAACTTGGGGATGTTGGAAGCTCCAGTAAAAGTCATGCATGTAGGTCAAGCCAAACTCTTTATTCCGTTCTCTCGTTCAATTGCGGTGTATTTCAGGTGGCCAAGAGTTTGCAACTTTGAAGTCTTTTTCATTCTGAAGGCCAAACTAAAAGCACCATAGTAGATTATTGTTGTTGATTTTTCCTAAGCAACTCTCCCTACTTTTCATGCAAATTAATACAAAGACTGAGCAGCCTGGTCTAGTGGAAAGTATCCTTACCCATGGCAGAAGAGTTGGAATTAGGTGACCTTTAAGGTCCCTTCCAACCCAGACCATTCTATGATTCTATGGAAAAAGAAGCTTTATTGTGTGTTAGTTTTTAACTGACGTCTCCTAGGGTAAAATAAGAACTCTTTACAGTTCTCACCTCTAAAATCTTGCATAGTATAACAGCTATAGTCTTTAGTAATTCAGTTTTAAGTCATACTGATAGATTTGCCTCTAACAAGGGACCATTTTTTCACAGGACTGTTCTAAAAAATAGCTGAAATTCTTCCAGGTAATGTCTGTCTTTCTCTCACTTCTCCATTAACATTGCTTTTGTTTGGCTCAAAAGTATTCGTGACATCTGTCCTCAGGATCAACTTCATTATGTAGCAACTAAAACTCCATATTAGCACTCGTCTTTGTAAAAAGAAAAACATAGTTAATCTGCATGAGTGTCATGGAGTTTTGCTTAAAGATGCAATGACATGGAAATTGCAAGCCCAGCCATTTAGGAGCTGGCCAGCCTGGACAGGCTTGACATTCAATCTGGCTGTAATCTGCGAATGTATGTCTTTCACAATGGTCCTTCTTGCCTTTGATAATCATTTCCACATTGTGATGAAGAAACTTTGACAGAAACTGGACACTGCTGTTCTAGGCCTGCCTGCAAACATCCAGGCTCCTAAACAGCTACACAGACGCAGAAGAGATAATAAAATACTAGACTAGCGTAAGTATTCATTCCAAAGGTATGTATTCAAAAGCGTGACAATTTGTCAAGCTGAGGAGTGGTCTCCAGCTGGCATTTTTCTACAGTAGTGCTACATCCAGTGTAGAGCCTGTCTTCTGTATGCAATTTGAAAATGCTTTAAAGAGATTCCAGAGACATGAGGATGGCTCTAGCTCTATATTTTGTCACTTCATTATATTATGGTACTGCAATAGTATTTGGAGGATTCATTCACATACATAGATACTGTAAAAAGCACAGATCATTTCCTGCCCCACAAGTTTACACTTAGCAGTGAACAACTGATATGAGGTACTTAACATTCAAAATCACGGTTAGAAGAAGTGGAACTTCCTATTTGGGGTGGTGGAACAAGGAAATCCACCATATGTTCAGGAGTGTTTTGAAAAGAATGGACTAATTTTCAGTCAAAAATGATTAAAAGCCCTAAAATATCACAACAGTTTTATACAGATGGGTTTCTTCAGTCACATGAAAATTTTGGTGATAAAACTTCTGTTTCAGACTAATATAAAATTGAATCTGCACAAAAATTCTCTGTATAAAAAGGTGAATTTCCCTGTTGGTCTTTTTCCATTAAACCATCTATAATAGAGATCAGACAAACAACATGTAGTCTGATAAAGAGAAACACTTTATTCTCTTTTACTGAAAATAACACTGAAGCATTAAAGCATTATCTTCCACATGATGCACATTCATTGGAATCAGTTTATACAGATTCATCTATTAAAAACATATGTAAAACCATGTCACATCCAGCATGCTGTTGCATACAAACCACCAACAGACTTAACATCTGCTTTTGCAACCTGCATTTTGGTCTAGTTGGGTGCATGTGCATCATTAGCAAAACTACAATATCAGTTTCCTGATCTATGTACTATGAAACACTCCAGAAGAGCTTTTGCTTTGAAACTTACAATCGCAAAAACTATCATTGCCAGAAGCCCATAACAAAAAACTCTGTTCCTCTATGGCTTTACAGACTGAACATTTCCTGTTACATTCAAGAAACACTGAATCCAGTAGGGTGTGGTACACAACTAGGCACACTGTTCTGTTAAAATAATTGTCTAATGTCCATCAAATAAAGAATAAAACCAAAATCATTTATTGAAACCTAATGAAACCAGTGGTTCTTATATTAATAGATAGATTTGAAGAAAAAAAAAACCCTCATAAACTGACTTTCTGGGGTTTTTTTTCTTTGTTGATTTGGTGGGTTTGGGATTTGGTTTGAGTGTATTTTTTGTTTGTTTTGATGTTGCTGTTTGGTTGGTTTAGGTTTTTCTTTTGGCAATCCTTCTTTTCCAATCTGTTGTAGAGAATGGAAGCATTGATTACCGTGTAATAGTATCTGCTAACAATAGGAGCTCTTGAAAAACATAAGGAATCTCTAAATCCTTAACGACTGTTTCAGGGCTTTTTTTTAATACTTTCCTGTTTTTATTTCTTGTAACTGAGACTTGGAACAGAACTTATTTGGAGTGGAGAACAAACTAAATCTACGTAGGACCTCCTATTTTTCTGTGCAGATGACTAGTAAAATCCATGTGTATTACTTTTTCCTCTGTTAGTACAGTTTTCATAGTCATGCATCCACAGTACATCAACTCAAAGTTCTACATAGGCATCAAGAAAAAATAGAGTTGCACCACTCAGGGAACCTGTATAACACACATACACACACACAGACACACAGACACAGACACACACACACATTTTTCCCATTACAAAAACTCAAAAATAATTGAATGAGATATAAATTTTGAAGTCAGAGGGATTAAAGAAAGGCAGAATATCAAAGGCATCTAAAAGACAAAAAGTTAGCATCACGGTCTTTAGCCTTGTCTCCAAAAAGGTCAGTGAGTAAGACATCAGTTTCCCCAAGATGTCAAAGTGGAGGGCATGCAGATGGTTAAGATCTATTTCTCTTTTTACTGACTAAGGGGGATTCTTGGGATATTACGAAGGAGACACTGCCAATGTTTTAAGTACGCAGATTAGGTGCATTGGTCCTATTAGATGCTATTTCCTCCTTATCACCATTTCATTCACCCTTGCATTTTCAGCGGTAATTTTAATGGCATTTCATTACAATTCACAGGAGCCTTTATTTGTTTTCCCTAACTTTTCACTGTAATCACCTACAATAATCATATTGTTGTAATAATATTAAAAGAAAGAGAACCACGATGTAATGCCAGTGCAAACTAAGAAACAGTATTTTATTGCCCCCTCAAAGGATCTGATGTCTCCTAGTTGTTCTAAGGCATGGTTTCAATGGAGTGGGAAGATTCAAAATGGAAGATAAATGGATAAAGGTGGATTATGGAAGGAAAAGGAAATAATTAAAAATAACTAAAAAGAGAAATATGTAAGTCACTCTCTTTACAAACTGATAAGGAAAAAACCCAGAAGGACAGGTAAAGAATTGCAAAAAGGATCTTTTTTTTTTTTCTTTTATCCAGACAAATTTTTAATTCTCTGTGTACAACTATATGAGTGTCTACAGGATATAATATAGGTCTAAATATTCTTATTCTCTTTGTTAAATATGCACTACTCCAAGGAAAGATGTGAACTTTTAGAACCCTTTAAAACAAATACCATAATACTTCTACTAACCTTTTTCTCTTCAGCATCTTCACGTGGGGAACACTTTAAAAATTATTCTCTGGGTAGATGATGTCCCTGCAAGGCACCTCTAGACCTCTCCACAAAGTGAAGATGAGATTCTTCAGCAGTCTCTCCACAGACTACATCTTCCAAAGGTACCCCTGGACCAGAGGAGGGAGAAATAGTATTTGACTGAACACTACCCAAAGAGGGGAGGCTAAAGGTCGAAACAGAAAGATGGAAGTATTTTTCTTGGGGACACACCCATTTTTTTCTTTGAGGAAATCATTTTCATATTAGTATGATTTGTAATGCCAACTAAGACAAATCATTTTGAAAAGTCTCAAGCCCCAACATATATTATATTTTAACATTAGCTGTGACAGTCACTCTATGACTAGCTTTTAATCCCAGGTGCACTTCTGTCTGTAGCAATTCAGCTTGCATTAAATAATACCCACCACAATCTACGGATTTTTAAATTTTCACTTTAGATGTGATTTATAAGGATTGGATGCTACATATCATGGTTCATAAATACAATATAAAAAAGGCAGTTATTAGAACTAATTAAAAATTCACACATCTGGGACTATGGAAAAACACTTCAAGATAACTATTTATCTACAAAAATTGATATCAGACACAGTGAGAGTACAAGAAAGACAGATGGATGCTATGTTTCTGGGAACATATACGCTGTTAACGGGTAAAATTATTTTGCTCATATCTCCATTTATAGTTGGGAAAAAACAGCCCCCAGGTTCCAATATAGCATGACACAAAATGTGACTTGTGCAAATGTAACATGTTGGCGCAATTGAGAAGACCTCACATATGTTGAACGGACTACAACATGGCATCAGCCACTCAGGGCGTTTGGTTAATGCATTTAATTTAGCACAGTAATTGCTGTATGAGATCAAACAAATTGCCAAGTTATTGCTTATTCTGTGCTTAAGACTAGTTATTTTCCTTTCTTTTGACGTGTCCTTATTTTATTTTAAGGAAGATTTCTGTGACTCTAGTGAGAAAAAGATAGCTCTGTGCTACATTCAGATACAGGAAAGTGTTCATTTCTGACTGTATGGTTTCTTAGACTGATGAAAATTACTGCATTGTGGTTTGAGTAATCCAGTGGCTTTCCCATCTAATTTGTTTCTGACTTAACTTGCTTATTTGTTAGAATGAAATCAGCAGATACATTTTCCTACCACATTAGTCAAGCTAAAAGAAATGCTCTGAAGTAACAACAATTTGTTTCATTAATATTTATCCCATGAAAACATTTGTCTGGCATATTTATGAACAGCTGAAAGTACTGAGTAGTTCTGCAAGTGCTTCATAAGAAGGATGAATATGTCAAGTCACCTATTTGAGTTCTTTGGCTGCTTTGTATATTATCACTATGAAAGTAAGCCATGATATATTATGGGTTGAACCAGTATGCTAAAATATAAAGTTCCTACTCTAGAGTAGACAACCATTGAAAAATAACACTAATACCTGAATTGAAATAAGAGAAAATAATGGGATAAAAAGAATTAGCATAGGAAACTAATCCTATGCATACTTAATGAGTTTCATATATCTGTGATGTGTGCATAGGAACTATCTGCTTACTTCTCTTTGCCATCAAAGTAGAAAGATGTATGTGAACTTCAGGATGAGATAAATCCGTGATTCCTGTCTGACTCTACTTTTGAGTGAGTTGGGACTAGATCAGATGTAGCTTCTATAGGAGAAACACTAACATTTAAGTAGGTGTATCCCACTCAAGCTGCCAAACTATTCCTGTTTTCTGTAGGTTTCTCAGAAGAGGAAGGTGGTTTCTTTTTACAGAGAAGTTTCAGAGGAGCACAAGGAAATTGTACTGTCAACAGTGATGGGTTTTTTTTTCCTCCATGTACAAAGAAGTCCTTAAGAGAAAACACCAAAAAGAAAAAAAATTCAAACAAGGATATTACAAAGACTGACAACAAGTGCTAAGGCCAGAAATCAACATCTCTCCAGCAAATATGACTTGAACATGGAGAATCTGGAATGAGCTTTAAAGATTAAGAGAGTGTTTCAAAGGAAAAAGGGAAACCACTGAAATGATATAATTTCCTTTGCACAGTCAAATTCAAATCAAAAATCTACGTACCTTTACTGCAGAAGAGAGAGAACAGAAAAAGGGCAAAACTGTACCTCTGAAGTAAAGATAGTATAATTGAGAATAAAGATTTTGAAATTAATTAGGAATGAAGATGTAATGAAAAGTATCTGTCAAAGGTATTCACAGTGAGGAACAATGAGAGAGAACACACCTTACATATCTTACAGATGTTCCGGGAAAGACCTAGCCATACCTCGGATGGCAGAACATGGAGAAAGGTCCAAGTGAAAAACAACACTGAATTATATCAGAGAAAATCAGGATGATGTCGCAGTGGTGAAGATAAAAAAATAAATTGTGGATAGTTACGGAGTTAGACCTCATTTTTTATTAAGTCTGACCTTTAAAAGGAGGTAGTATTATAGTTGACTATTTTCCTTTGGTAGAACAGGAGAGAAATCTGAAGGAGAGCTCTGTCTCTGAGTCATCTGCAAAGAAACACTAGTTGAATTTGCATGTGTTATTCAGAGATAGATTTTTCATGTGTTATTCAGAGATACAATGTAGAAGGAAAGGAGAATGAGAGAAAAAGAGAGTCTTATTAAGCGAAAATCAGTGACAAGAAATTATAAAAGACTCAAGGAATTATTAGAAATGGGAAAACACCAACAGATTTTGACACAAGCCAGTGGACGATGGGATTTTAAGAAGGGTATAACTGATTATGTCACCAATACATGACAAGGTTTATAGCACAGGGTACTGACTATGAGATTTGGTTAAGAAGAGGTAATTGAGTTATTTCAGCTACATGAAATTGGTCCATGTGCGCTTGGGTAACAAAAAATGGAGTGACAGGACCCATCATACACAGGATTAAAGTACAAAGTGGCACACTAACCGGATGTGCCAGGAAACGGGGACAAGAGTGAATTGTTTTGATTAGGAGATATTAGCACAAGATTTGCAAGAAGAATAATAGAGAAGCCATTACTACCTTTGTTTCTTCAAGAGAAGTGAGAAAGTTCTGTCTCCCTACTCCCTTCTGGTCACAAGCTACAAATTTTCTTTAGTAATAATCCCCATTTTGTTATCCATGATACTTTATTACACTAACAACATCCCAGTACTTCACTGTGGGATTTTCAGCCTCTTCCTCCCAGAGGAAGTACAGTGCAGTAGAATGCTTCAGCCCAGATTGCCAGTTAGCACTCACTGATAGTTAAATATGTCCCTCTTTGAGGAGTTATATGAATATACCCTGTCCCTGTCCCCTTCAAGCCAGCAGCATCTTCCCGGTCAGCAAAATTCTGGCTCTCTAGCCACAGATGGTCTCTCTGGTAGCATAGCTACTGACTCTGATTTTTATTGATCAGCAGCAAACAAACCTCGCTGTGCACACAAGCTCAACAGCTGCTATTTCTTGAGCAGTTCATAATTCATGCTTTCTAACTTACTTTACCTATAGCATGCTAACAGATCTGCACTTAGTTTTTGTGGAAAGCAAAAGAGAGGGCAACAATACTGATGGCACTGGAAACCATGACAGGCATGATGGAATGAGTGGAAAGGTGTCAGAGTCATGCTGAGGTAAGACCAGGAGAGAGTCAAAGCCGGTGAATTCTGAAATAGTCTCTTGTACATGATGAGAAGCCAAAAAGGAAACAACATGTGAAGACTGAGTCATGTGAACGGCCCTTTGGCAAGCTAGAGAGTTGTGCTAAAGCTGAGGCTTGAATGAAGAGCTGAAAGAAGCAACACACATTTAAGGCATTAGGTGGGTCATGAGTATGAAAGTTACTGTCAGCAATGGTGAAGAGTAAAAGACTATGAAAGAAGGAAGAACAAGCTGTCAAAATTAAGCTGACATGTCGATGGGCAGAACAAGGTAGAGAGTTAAAGATACCAACATGTTACAGGAGTGGAAACTAGAGCCAAACACAGATAAGGGGGGGAACTTCGTGGTATAACCATTAATAATGCACATCCTTCTGCACTATGTTTGAACTTTGGTGTTTAAATCCTACCAGTACTAAAACATAGTACTTTATATGATGGCACTTTATGCTATTTTCAAGATCTCAGTTCTCACTCCAGGATATCTCGACTTAGCAGTTTATTGTATTCTGACCTTCCACCATACACCAGCATGACTGCAAAACCACTCCCTCTTTTTTGATAGACTCTTTGTGCGTCAAACTTCTCTTTTTCTTTTTCTTTTCTTTTTTTTTTTTTTTAATTTTCAATAAAGATAACAGGTTTATTAAGTTTTTCTGTTCCTGTATTTGTTTCCATGTTACCTCTCTAATGTAATTCTCTGCCCAGTGTTAACCTTCAGTACCCTTAATAGTGTCTATTCTATCAAATTAAGTCTGTCCTAATTCAAGAGTGGCTGAAAATTATTAACCATTCTGATGGCTTCTCAGTGCCCTTTTTGAAACAAACTGTGATCCTGGTCCAGCTCCTGGTGGATGGTCCACATCTCCCAAGCACTGTTACAGCTGGCACTAATTGGCACCCTCGTTCTCAGTCTTACTAGGCAGGTTAAGCACCAGATTGTGCAATGAATTATTTTCTCACTCCTGGGTGTGATATACCTATGACAAAGTTGAAGCAGAATACAGAGGCAGAGAATAAAAGCCTGAGTAATTGCTGCTTTTGCTGTGCCGTCTCCGTGATTCAGGTTGCCAGGGCTGTTCAGAATTCACAGTCTTGGAGGTAAATGTAAAACAAAGTCACTTACGAGATGTCCTTGAATGACTATTTCTAGACCATTTTTATAATTCTGCAGTGACAGATAACAATCTGAATACTAACACAACAACAGGTTGGCAGAAACATTTTATTACCTTAATTGTGGTTGAGAAGTAATTCTGCAAAAAAGAAAGGGAACTTGTCATCCCACGCTTCAGTGGGATTCTCAGACATATTCAGTTAGAAGCCGAGTGCTATGAATGTCAGATGGTGGGTCCCCCAGGCTCCCTGGCAACCTGCATGCAACTAAGAAAGAGGCAACAGCTTGCTTCAAGTATCCTTCCTAGAGATGACATAGTTAGATAAACCCAACAGGGAGTATAGCACGTGGAGGGAGCAGTCTGGTAAGAGGAAACCATTCCCTGTGGGACTGGCTCCATATTGCCACATGAAATGTTCAAAACACTGCTAGCCAGGAAAGTTGAATTTATTGCTTAATGAGCAGAGGACCCGGAAAAGATCATTGACAACTGCAGTGTAAACACAGCCACTTAATAGGGTGTTACTGAATGCCAAAAGGAAATTAAAAAAATCTGTCCTACAAGCAGCACTTTCTACCATATAGAATATGATTGGAATAAATACAGAACACAGAAAGCAGTTGTAAAGAAACAGATGAGATATTAAAAATGGTGGAAAGAAGAGAAGAACTTTAATCCAGAGGGCATTTTCTTAAACTGCCTTGAGTATGAGTCATGTAAAAGAAAAGATGAAGGCAGGCAAGTTAGCATAACAGCAGCAGAGTGACAGAAGTAACACAAAATGACACTGTGACATTATTAAGAAGCTCAGCAACACACTCAACCTCCATCACAATGTCATCAGGACAGATGGCAACAATTGGCAAAGACAAGGCACAGCATGTCTGGAAAGCAATAAGAGCCTATAGAAGAAAAAAAATAATATGAGCAGCTATGGAAAACACAAGAGAATACTACCGATTTTTCTAGAGGTAAAACAACAATTTACCGTCCACTCTATGCATATTTGTCACAACTGCCTGATGGGTATGACCTCATTTCCCACTTTGTCAAAGATTTGCAAATAATCAGGACTTTCACACAACTCATTATTATCATTTATCATTCTTTTTAGTACCTGTGAGACCTACAATGGAGGACTGCATCATGTTAGGCACTTACCTAAATCTGAAGTAAAAAATGGTCTCTGCAAAATGAGCTTAAAATCAAAATGTAGCATGAAACAAAACACCTGGTTGCAGATGAAAGGTGGTATAATGAAAGAGGCTAGTCTTCTAGGAATGTCAGCAAAGATCATAGAGACATGGCAAAAAGTAGAAAAGAAGCCTATGGAGAGTATGGGTCCATAAAAATGAACTTTTAAAATCAATTAACAAAAAGACAGGACAGCCACAGCACAGATGAATGACATGCATGTGAGAAATAATAAACCTCAGATAGGAAGTAGAAACTCTAGGAAAAAATTGTCAAATATACTATTACACTGGTGGTATCTAATAGCACAATATCTGAGACAGGAAAAGCACTAAGTAAACAAATTGTTGAGTAACAAACAAACACCAAAGTTCAGCCAGAGCTGGTGTATGCCAAGCTGGACACATGAATCTTATCCTTCCTGCACCAGGGATATCTATTGTGAAGTCCCCTCAGTATCACCAGACAGTATCACCAAAAATCATGCCTTCATATGTTGAAGTCCCACTGGAGGAGGAAGTTAAACTCCTCTGCCTAATCTAGCTCCTGGAAAAAAACCTCATAAAAATCTTCACCCAATAGGGCAGTGGGTACAATAGAGTTGAAGAAGAAAATAATTTTCTAGCCAGTAATTTGAATTACATGGCAAGACATGGCAAGACACCTTGTGGTTGAGAAGAGCTATCCACATTTTTTTCTTAGTAGAAATTCATATTATTTATTTCTGCCTCTGTGTTTTTGCACAAAGACATATTTTGAACATGAGTTAAGGGAAATTTACAGAAAGGTATAGAGCGGCAATACATAAAAAAGCAATGTGAGAAGCCGTATGTGGCACCAGGCCCTGCTGTTCAATTCCATTTGTGTTGGGTATTTGCTTGACCCTTCCCAGCTGTTGTGTACTTCCTGATCCCCCGGATAATATGAGCCCCTTGCCTGATCAGCTTCCAGATGCTACACTGTTCCCAATTCCTCCTGATCATAAGTCTCAACACCAACTCCATTCCAGATGCCATAACTCTCATCCTTCCTCACTGAAGAGCTCCCTACCCAACAGTTCCCCCAAATGTCATAACCTGCCTGACCCTCCCCAGCTGTTGCAATCCTCCTGATCCCACACTGTAAAACCTCTTTGATTTGTCCCCTTCCCAGCTGCTCTCCCCATTACCACTGAAGGCTGTGGTCCAGATCCTATCTCCTTGAAGTGTCCTACAAGTGCAAAAATTTACTATTATAGCTCACACATTCATTACAAAATATAACTTTTCAAACAGATTTCAGAAAAACCTTCCTGCTGCACTAGCTTTACAGTGGTAAAACCTGACTTCATGTAGATTTATCAACACTGGCAGTGTTATATAATTATATGCTATAACACATACTATACATACTATATTGAATAGCACAAGATTTATATATATTAATTGTATACTATACAACCAATATAAAATGCTATTATTAGATTATATAGAATAAACACATAAATAAATGAAATATAGTAATAATAATAATGTGCATAGTATAATGCAATCAATATCTTCAGAATTTTCTTTTATATATGACAAGTGAAAGGAAGCTGCACAGAAAACTAAGCTTCTTCTAGTTTACTTCAAAGCTGACCTCAAAACATAGGCCTCAAACCTTAAGAGTTGAACTTTTGGGTCCCTTCCAACTCAGAATATTCTGTGATTCTGCAAACGTGAACTGCTTTATCCAATTCTAACAACATATTCAAAACTTTCCTAACTTGTGTCCACTTCACATTGTAAAACTGATGTGAAGAAGCACTGGCATAAAGAGATGGTCCTCACAGGTTAACGCTGGGATACAGATTTTTTTTTTTTCATGCAGATTGTTACAATTAAAAACAAAGAAAAATCACTGATTTAAGAAAAAAAAAAAAACAAAAACAAAACAAAAAAATCCCAAAACAATACATTAGGGAAACAAGCTTATTATTTACATGATTTTAGTATCTGAATATACTTTAAAATGTTCACAAATCACAGTTTGATGCTATTTCACAAGAATACTTTTCTCCAGAACTGCTGAAGAACTCATTACACATCAATCGTTACAGTCCAGTCTTAAATTGTTCAGTTATTTATTTAGGAGAGGGGAAAAACCAAAACAAGATAAAATGGATAACTCAGATCACCAGTCGTCTAACTCAAATAATCTATACTGAGTATCTGGAGAAAGTATCTGTGTTTAGATATCAGTCTAAGTCATCTGTACCCAAGGTAAACAAGCAGCCGATAATGTCTTCAGTTTTTCAGCAGTGGGACTATTCCACCTCTACCTACAATTTCCCTGTTGTCCCACATTAAGGGCACTTTGGTAGTTTTATTAGCTGTCCTACCATGTTTCCTCTCATTCCACATCCATGTTATGACCCTTAGCCACGTGCACTGGCTAAGGAAACACTGGTACCAGCTATGGCTGGTCCCCAGCTGAGTATGTGACAATTCATTGCAATGTAGAACCCACAGCAGCAGCTACAGGCATCAGGAACGCCTGTTTAGATAAAGTAATAGTGAATCAGTCCACAGTCTCACAAGCATGACTATGCCATCCTCTAGACTTTATAGAGATAATAGACTTGGCTATATGTATGTAGGCAGCTGGAGAAACTGATGCCTGAAATAATCATCACTTTAGATAGTTCTACAAATGAGGAACTTATAGATCTGAAAAACTGATTTTCTATGATGCAGGAGAAATAGAGCAACTTAATTTTTAAATGTTTTGAAGGAATTCTTGCTTGTTTCATTTTTAAAAGCACAGATTTGCTAATGGTGTTTCACAGCAGTCTTTCTAAGTGGTAACAGACCATTTATGTCGTCTTTTAAATAAGAAAATGTAATCCAGAAACCATGTAGTTCTTTATGCCTTCATATCCCTTTGTGCATCCTAGGAACAAATAAGAATTAGCTTATCTCAGAAAGATCCCCTGTTATTTAAAAAATCTCTCCAAATTTCACACATTTGCAAAACCCGGCTGTTAATCTTATGACAGATATTTTTTAAATTCTTCCATTTCTCTTCAGTCATTAGTATGACAAAGGTAAGAAAGCAAAACAGGAAACTGGAAAACAAAAATGACAGCATAGCATTTTAAGAGGACAGACACACTTAGGGGTTCTTCAAAATTGACAAATTAGGTTGTTGCCCTATACTGCTGAATTTGTAGCAAAGTACAAAATAACTTGATCAAAGGTTTTTGTGTTTGCATTTTTTGACTCACAAGGCAGTCTAAACCAAATAACATTATTGATGTTATAGAGTGAACAAGTTCATAAAGGCAGGAATGCCTGAGTATTGATTTAGAGAGGTATCTATGGGCAAATCTGAAAAAGAGCTAACATTTCTCTTTCAGGGAAAGAAACTTTCAGATACTTTTCCTGCATCTTGACATATTCCTTTATCCTGACAAGGGCTAGTCATTAAATTATTTCTTTTAGTTAGTAGACAGGGTAGCTTTTAACATCTTCATTGTATAAGGATACAATTTCCAGTAGTTCTCAGAAGAAGTCTGAAAAGGATAATGAAGGGCAGGCAAAAAGGTGAGAGTGGAGGCACAAAAAGATGCTATAGGTGCTCCTCACAGCTGGTAGGTTAAACATCTGCCACAGATGACAGATTCTATTAGCAGCAATCCTGTAGATAGCATTTTTATACATATGGGAATCTGAGAAGTGCTGTACAAAAATTTAGAGCACGTGTAGGGGAATTAGTATTTACACAAGTCAAAAGTTAAGAAACCACCCATTCTCTTTTGTGTGTGTTAACAGACAAAAAGGAGAAATCTCAAGTAAATCATATCTCCATGCCTCAGTTTCCCATTAATAAGAGAAACAAGTAGGTAATTTTCTTTCTATCACAGCATGTATGATTCCCGACGGGCAAATATTTCTCATCACCTTTATTAGTGCATTTGTTCTGCATAAAACTGGAAGCAATTGTTCATTTCATCAATAGAATGTGTTTCTGTGGCACCAATTTTAATCTCAGTTCCTACATTTAAGTTAGTGCGGAATATTTCTTCTCTGGATAAGTGCAACACCTTTCATTACTGTCTTTTTCTATCCCATATGTGTAGACAAGTTACATTGAGTCCCTTGGGGTCAGGAAAGACCAGAAAACCAGGCTGATTTGTTAGGCCCCAAGGCTTGGCCTCAGGCACAAGTATGTTCAGTCTGAGAGCTTCATTCTCATCCTCAGTACATACGTAATCTCTGTTATTGTTAATGGAAGTGATGCGCTTACACTGAAAGACCAGGTATTTTGTTGTTTCTCCATTAAGAATATCATAAATACAGAGCAAAATTAACCAGCCAGACATCTCTGCCCAGTGTGTATTTTGCACACCTGGGATCCACCTTTTGAAAGAAGAGCTGTGATGTGTTCTCAAACTGAAATATGTTTGATATACACTATTAATGACAGCTTCTTCCAAAGCCCTAGGCAGTGACGGTGGACTCAAAGAGAACCACAGCAGCCAGGTCATGGCATGGTAGGTGGAGTTACATTGACACAGGGAAGTTGTTCTGCACAAGCAAGAATACAGACTGCACGAGAAGTACAGCGCATCTTAAGAGGAATCACTTTGAACTGGATTCAGTTCTGTTATGCTCAAAGACATACTGCCTGCAGAAGAGATGTCCTCTCCAATTCTGTACATCCAGGCTAGGCTACCTTAATTTTACCACCAAAGTGGGGTAGTAAAACAAAATACTGCTGGCTACCCAAGTCATGTCCAAAACCTGATACATAATCACTGGGTTCCTTTTAAACCAAATCCCTGATGTCTTGTACAAATGCTCCTATTCCATTTCCGCAAACTTTAGCAAGAGGCCTATGTTTATGTTTGAGAAACATTCACAGCAAAGATACCAGAAGTGCCTTTGGCTCAGTTCAAATCATCCTTAACTGTTCTGCTTCACACTCTTCTCTCCCTATTTTAAGGCAGCCCAGTTCCATAGTTCATAGTTCAATCATGCAGATTGAGACAAGGAAGAAGAAAATGGGCAGATCAGCAGTGCTGAGCACTGACTCTTCCAGGTAGATGCTGTGAGTGAAACAAGATTGTCCTGGGTTGGAAGGTGTTATTCCACAGCATAACTTAGTTTGTAGCAGTTTATCCTGGACTAAACTGGCTGTTTCCAATTCACAAGCCTGCCAGATGGCTGTATGTGTCTGGGCATCTTTATCATAAGATGACTGGGACAGTGACTGGCTCTGCTGGTGAGTCACTAAAGATGGGACAAATGAGAGCTGATCAGGATGGTAGCTCCACTGAAGTGAGGACTGCAGACTTGGATCAACAGCTATCAGTCAGCTACTGCAGAACAAGCATTTACTGTTAGTGATAGGAGACAGGGAGGGTGAAAGAATCCTGTGGTTTGACTGAAAGGTGAGATTTTCTAAAGATTTTGAAATAGCATTTCCATTGGAATAAGGACATGGTGGTTTTAGAAATCCTTGGATATCAAAATAATAATTAAAAACGTGGTCTCATTATTTCATTGACAGGATTTAAACAATTAAATTTAAAAATTGCACATGCAGAGACAACGAGACAAACAGAAGTGCTATATTTGTATACAAAGCACCCTAAACTTTGTAGCTCCATGGGAATTTCATCAGTCTTTAACAACGTATTGCAGAAGAAAAGTCTGGCATTTTCTGACAGCTAGTCCACGGAGATAAACTACAGAAGTTATTTATTTGCCCCTTCAGGGTTCAGGAAGAAAGATGTTTACCAAGAGAAGGAGCAGTTGTATATGCATTTAGAAATATTATTCGTATTGTTGCTGCTGTTGTTATTGCAGTTGTTGTTATTAATATTATTATTATTATTTCAATTTTTCCCTCAAAGTGACACCCCACACACACATTTGGATGATTAGGCCACATTTGGCCTACACTCCACCAGTTAGAAAAGCCTTTCTCCTTTGTATATTCAGAACAAGTTTCATGAGAAGTATCTCAGAAACATCTGCCTTCATTATAATTATATTTCTATTTCAGCTGCACTAAGCTATTTACAGATGAGGCTGTTCATAAAGAGCTTTATAATTAAGCAAACAGAAATATCTTTTTATAGGATGCAGATCTAGGGGTGATAATCACACACAAAATACACAGCAACAGTTGCAAATAGAGTGTTTAATGCTAGTTATATAGTTAGTGATGTGCTCAATAAAGCCTGACATGTCTTTGTTCCTAAATGTAAGAAAATATGGTCTTTGCTACACAACTGTGTAAACTGCCTTCTTCATATACAAAAGGCCATATATTTCATGGGGTATGGCTTGAAAGCCATCATGAAAACAAGCCCTCATGTCTCCAGTGCAACATGATTACCACGTTCTTGGTGGAAAAAGGATCTGACAGCATATATATGAATTTCAGATGTGCGACATCTTCCTTATGCATGAACTGTGACCTGACATTTACACTGATGGACCAAAAGACAGAGAAGTGAAATGAGCAAGTATTGGCAGGAGGAAAAAAAGACAACTTATTATTTACCAAAATTACTGTCTAAGGTCTTTTCACAGTGTATGTGCTCCAGAAATCCAACCTTATCTCTTCTGAAGAACATATTTGTCACATCTCTCAAGATTGCAAACTTGCTCTTTTGCAGCATTTTCTTAGAATTTTTATAACCATTTGTAGAGCAACAAGTGGGTTTGTAAACTGAACTGCTGTGATACACCATATGAAACCCAAGTATGAGCAACATGCCAAAGAAAACCACACAAAGATTAAATTAAACTATACATGACACCTCATTTTTCAAAAAAAGGTTTTGTTTGTAGGAATTTCTATGGTGGTGGTTTTTTTTTTTCTGTCTTCACATTTAAATCAGCCAAAATAGATGTCTGAAAGAAGACAGCAGAAAGCAGGCCCCTAGATATAACCTAAAAATATAGCTACAAACACAAGTGATGTGAGTAGAATAATGTCTTTGCTAAAATTATGTGGAATGACTTTAATATATTCCAGGTAAACTAAATAGTCTGATTCAGTTGAGAAGTGGCTTTATTTTTATACCCTTGCAAAGTTCATAAATATTCTGGTGAGATATTCCTAGAAGGATTTGAAAGAGAAGTATGTGGAATATTTCTGTATTTGTCAATACCCTTTAATATGAGTTCTTACAGGGGTAAGATTTCATGATTTCATGATTTCTACTTCAAGTTGGTTTTACACATTCGACATGGGTGCTTTGCCTCCCTGTAGGACCTCTCCTTTCTTTATTGACAGATTGCCTCTGGAGGCAGAGCTACAAGTGGGCAATGTAAACATGCTCTTTCATTCAACTGCAACAACTCTACTACCTCTAGCTCAACTGCACCACCTCGTTTCTACACCATGGATTTCAGAAAGCATTAAGAAGTTCGTATAATCGTATTAGACAAAAAGTCTTATACTTAATGGTGGGATTATAAAAGTGTTCTGATGCCTGATTTGTACTTGTTTACTTTGAAAGGGCCTCGCAGGAAACATCCAAAAATTACTTCATTAAATTCCTTGAAACCAAAGTCTAAATGGCAGTCAAGTACTGGGTGAGTTGCGACATTCCCTTATTTCACCAATCAGCATGTTATTCTCATTTATCCAGGCTTCTCAATCTGTATCCACCCATTGCCTCTTGCCTTGTATTTCTATTGCAAGCTCTTGGAGAAAGACATTTTCCTATTCTCTCCATGCAGTGAAGCGTAATGGAGTCAAGAACTGTCACTCTTAGGTGCCACAACAATAGAAATGAACAGGGCAAATTTCTTATTCTGCAGAACTGCACAGAGCAAGGGACTCAAATAGAGAAATGTATTATGTAAAACAAGCATACTGTTTCTCTATTATGTTTTCATGCACTAAAAGCAAGGCTGTTTTTTCATTATCAAATGGTTTCTGGTTTAAATTACGAGGGCAAAAGAAATACGTCTCAGTGAGGATACAAAATGTTTGTTGCCCACAATGTAGACAGTAAAATCTTAGAAAAAATGATGCCTTAAGGGATTGATGCTATTAAAAATATGATAGAGACCATATCTCAGATAGGATGGGACAAGAACCATGAAAACTCCTGATGACCAACATGATCAATCCTTAAAGCTTGGTTCAGTGTGTGACTGTTAAGGTGTGGGAATGAGTGAAATTTAGCAGCTCTGAAATCTCAAGTCTCACACATAGAAAACAGAAAGCATTACTGTCTGTTCCAGGTTTGTTCCAGTTGTAGCTTCCTAGCACCATTGTCCCTGTCAGACAGACCCCAAATGAACTGATGTTTTTTAAAACTAGAGCTACATTTCATTAACTTTTTAGTCTGCAGCATGTGAGGCTAAGAACATGGCCCCAGGTTTTGTTTGAAATCTTCAGCTGGATAAAGCGTGGAAAAACAAATGATAAAGAAGAAATTAAAATTGATCTTATTGATGGTTTCCATCATCTCTGTCCCTCCCCCAAATGAAGTTTGAAGCAGTGTAAATGCAGAACATCTGATTCTTGAACTATTTGCTTCCAGAGGTGCTGGTTCTGGGTCAAGCACTCACTTTTTGGCTCCCAGCTTGCTATCAACTCATGGTACTGCACTGCTCCAGACCAAAATCCAATTCCACATAAGAACATTAACTGTTAAAAATGGGGGGATTATAATGAAGCAGCTTTCAATCAATTCTTTTTGATTGTGTCTGACAGCTGAATTTACATAACTGCTGGTGAGCATCCATTACTGGTGACTACTGGATAGCCTTTCCAGCTGAACAAGCAATACACTTAACTGGGTGCACATCAGGTAGGATAGAGATTTCATGATAACCACGGTGCTGCAAATAAAGACCTGCCACTATTAAGCCTGAAATGCCGGTAGAGTGTGTAGGAAACTCAATGTCAATAGTGTAAGTGCTATCCCAGGGCCAACAACATGGCAGGAGATTTTAGGTGTTGTCATATTCTCACGTGTCAAATCATCTATTCCATGTTGTCCTTATGATGTGGTCAGAACCTTATTATAGAACTCTTTGATGCAATTCAGTGCGGGCTGGATGAAAGAATAACTTGTAGTAGACAAATATAAAGCCTCTTAACTAGGGTTGTGATGTGTTCTGTGTGGGATATGTTTCATCGGCATATTCATAGCATGCGCCTCTGACAGATTTGAGTCTGATTCTCAAGGTGTGAAAGTGTCAAGCTATCATCAAGTCCCATTTTCCCATGCATCAAGTTTCTCATGTTTATCAGGAGAGGAGAGCCATAAAACTCCCCAGAATGGGTATCTTTAACTGTGACTGCAAAAAAAGAAAAAGTATGAGAGTTTTATCTTCCTTTATCAGTCTTTTCCTCAGCCAAACATGAGGTTTTCACTTTGTTCTTTATGCAAGAGCCTGGCAGCGCAGCATTACTCCCAATTTCTTCTTGACAGTGTCAGAAGGAAAGGGATCCAGTCTACCATGTCTTTTGAAATTACAGAAAATCCTTATGACATAAAAAAAGCATGGAAGGAATTAGCTTGGACAATGCATGTTGTTAACAGTCCATCATCCACACTACTAATGTGCTGCGTGTGGTCTCCAATGTTTGAACTGTGGGAATAATGTCAGTATTGCAAAAATAATAATTTTTATCAGATATAATTCATGCAATGTTGTGAAGACACAGTTTTTAAACTATATTCCCCAGAAAAAAAAAGAGCTAATTAAGGCTTCTGCAACAGACTTAGAGAAGGTGAGAAGCAGCGAGAGTCAGAATCTGAGAATGAAAGATAACCAAGTCAAAATAACTCTTAAAATCAAATTTGGCTTATGAGCTGTCAAAATTATTTTGCCACTGGCTAAGGAAAAAAAAAAGTGAGCTATCAAAATATGTTGCTCTCTATCTAAAGAAACTTAATTTAAAAATTAAGAGAGAGGGAGAAAAAAAAGGGCAGGCAGACTGTCATCTTGAAAGAGAAGGCTGAACTCAAAAGGGAAGCTCATCAGTGGTCTGTTGAGACACATTTTAAGATGAGGGGAATTAAGCAAATAAGAACAGGTCTTATTATGCATGTATTCTATAACTGAACTGATATTTTATTTGCTTTTTGGAAATGTCTTTACAACTTTTTACTGAAGAGCTTAGCTCTTTGCCAGGCTAATTGTGCTTGGTCTAATAGTCAAGTCCACATAAAACTGAAAAATAGGGTCCATAATTGCAATTGATCACTTCAGGAAATATTCATTTAAGCTGAGGTGGCCATAGAATAGGTGAATATGGTGGGAGGCAAGGGAGTGATGTCTTGTTGGATAAAATGTCACTTTCCCTCTGACATTTGACACTCCAGGTTCTTGGGAGCAACTGTGCAGGGGTCAAACTGCAGCGAGGCAACACATCTGCTCCTGTGCAACCCTGTTTCCCTCTCTCCACCACCCCAGCTCCCTGTTCTGGCACTACTGCAGCATGACAGCAGTCAGTCCCCCACAACACTTGCTCAATACCATTGAAAGAAATTGGGAGAGATGGTTGGTTCCTTTTCCCCATGGCCAGACAGACTCAGCCCCTAGTGAACCCTGCACAGGAGCAAGTCATGAGTCAGGGACAGATAGAACCCCAATGACATCAGGGCAGAGTAAGCCGTAAGCTTAGCTGACAAGGAAGAAGTTGTGGCAAGCTGGCCAAAATAGCTTTGCTGGACTGTATCAGCCAGCATCCTTTGTGAAAGAGTTGATTAATAACAGATGCACTTGTACTGTAGAAAATAAAATCCTATTTTATCTATATATATTTGTTTTAAAACAGCAGAAGACTATTCACAGCCGAATCAATAGTGGCATTACTGGAACTCATTTGGAGTGGACAATGTTTGGCCTATTGTGTTAAATTCCTGAGGGTTTGCCTATTTTTGTATCAGATTACGGCTTTATTAGGTACAACTGTTTTTACATTGCATTTTTGTGATTAATGATGCTAAAAGGATTTTGGCAAATCAAACGTTGTACACAAACCTAATGGGCAAAATCTTCTGTAAACTTCTTCTAAGCTCTTGGCAAACTTTCCTCAGGAGCAAATATTAACTCCAGATAGTGTTTATTAGCTTTTATAAAATAATCATTGTAATAGTGGCATGTAATTGCTGGAGGTAAGTGAACATCCAGGCCAGGAATTAATCAAGTTTGAGGTCCTTAATAGAAAAAGGTCAGGAACAATTTATTTCTTGCCAAGTTTGTATTTAAAATAATGTAATTTTCCTCTGATTTTTGTTTCATATTCCAAGAGTGATTTCATACACAACGTTCCCTGAATAAACTGCATTCTTAACTAGAGATGGACCTGAACAGCACTTTATACTTTGACAAAATATGGAGGCATTTGGACTTCAAGTTTTAATTTGCACACTATCTGAGGTAAAACAAGCAAAACATTCAGATCTGAATCCTTTTTTACCCTCTGCCCAAAATGTGCATGTTTCTGTAGGTGGATTTTTATTTGAGGATGTCCTGTCAGCATCACACAAATGGGAATTAAATATTGTTCTTCAAAGTGATCAGAGTCAGTATGCCAGACTCATTAAGCTTTAGCTTGTGATCAGTTATAGGTTAAAGTTGGTTTTAAAGAAATCACAGCAGGAGTAATATAATCAGGACTTCTTGTATATGGTGTCTTTCATGTAATAGGCATAAAGTCTCTTTCAATTGCACTCTAGAAAGTCAATGAAGCCTTCCTGTTGAACCAATGTGTGCTAGGTAAGTCCTTGACCAGAAACAGTGCAGAAAGTCTTTTAACAAGCTATTTAAAGAATGGTTAAAGCATGAATATAGACATATCTATATACCATTAATATAGAATGAATATATACTATATGAATATAGACATATCCAAGACAACACTGAGTGAAAAAAAATAAAATGGAAGTGCCACTAAAAAATGGTCTTAACTTCAATTCAACCCAATATAAACACTGCAATATAGTGTTACAATTTGGGATACCAAGGAAGGTAGATTTATCATTTAGGGTCAATGTTACTTCAGGAATTTCTAGTTCCCAGCCTATGTGTAGGGAAGGTGTTGGTCATGCTTTTTCTTTGAAGTTAAAGCCACAGTGTAGGTTGCATATCAGGAGGTGTGATGTCTCAGGCATATCAAGCTGCCTCATGACATCCAAGTACAGCTTTGACACAGGAGGTGAGTTCTTCACATTAAATCCACTGATATCTTTGCAAAATCAAACACTCCCAGGACCCTTGGCTAGCACTGAGGACAACAAACTTGGAATGGTCACTGTCCATACTTGGCTCTCTTACACTCCAAAGCAAGGTGGTTGCATCTAAAATGCTTTCTGGGTAAAGTCAACTCTCCTAGAATTGCCATTCCTATCTGGAAATCATCTGGGAGAATGCTCATTTGCTCCGGCAGATACCATGCCTGTGACCAGACTGAGAACTTGACAGCATGGATAACTGAGTTCTAGTAACTGGTTTTGTAATTTGAAGCTGTTTTATTTGCTAGGAAAGGGAGACAAAGAGGCTTCATGTATACTAGGTCATAAGGGATTTTTTGGTCAATTTATTCTGGGAAACAAAGACGTCCTTAGTCACAGACCAGACCTGGAATCCACTGTTTTTCTGTTGGTAAAAACAGTGAGAGACTTGCCATGGAAGTTTTAAGGCAAGAGTCTTAGCAACAGCATGAAGCACTCTGCTTGGATAAGCAGGAATCAAAAGTACAATACTCACACTGTGGAAACCCATCCATTCTCTAGTGCTAGAATTCATATTTTTATTCAAAAGAGCTCACAGAAGCGAGTCCACTCTCTTTTTATAATCTGTCGAACATCCACCATCAATCATATTTAATGTATATAAACACTCCTGCACAAAATCTTAGGGGATTCTAATTCAAATAAAACAATTAACTATAAGCTTTCAAACTCCTTTATTTTTTAATCATAAGATTTGCCTTTAAATTTGTCCTGATCAAATCAAAGTTATTTAAATGTTATTATTTTCCTAACCTTAACCTTCTAGCATATACTGTGAAATCACAATACTGTACAGAGGATCACTGTAAATGGATAATGACCTGCAGTTGTTATGCATTACATCACCGAAAGCAGCATTTCCCACTTCTCAGTACTGGAGCTTCACTTAGAAAATCTGCTATTTCAATGCCTCATGGGGCTCCCCAGCTCCACGGGTGTTAGGGTCTTCTATTTATCTAAATCACTTCTGCTATCAGCTGTGGAAAAGGTAGTATTAAACCTAAATATGTAAGCCTTTCCAGACCTGGACCTCATCCAGCTCCAAGCAGACCCACACAGGTGTCTCCGTGTGCTGATCTCCAGGGCTCCAGGGGAATACAGATCAGAAAAGCCCATGCTGACCCTGTCCAAAGCCAGCACAGGCTGCAGATTAGTTGATTTACATGAGCTGTGTATCTCATGATTGTCCTGCAAGGTATACCTCAATGAATAAAATACAGTGGTAATTTTAATAAACTTTTCTATTTGATAGTCTCTTTGGAGGACTAAATGTAGGCAACTGACTTCAATCCAAACATACAGTTACTTACATACCACAACGTACCATTTAGATAGAAAGAGGGAAAGAGTGGAGTAATTTGCAGGAGCTATTCTTCAGTCTGATTCATGAAATTATCCATATCTGTCTTTTCACTTGATTCAAAATCTAATATAAAACTAAGTGCAGTATCAACAGATTGATTCAGAATCTGTCAGTTCACCTTTACAAATCAGTTTTCCCAAAGCAAGAACTGTGGAGTTACAAAAATGAAGCTGACTTGAGTGCTAGAAATATAATCCCAACTGAGATGAGATGAATCCAGTTTTTATTGGAAGTTCTAGTGCAAGCAATTTTTTTATAGAGACCCTATAGCTAGAATGAAGAAAGAGCAAAACTCTTGAAGCTGTTAAGTGTCATTTAACAGCTCCAAAATAACAGGTCCAAAATAACACAATTGCTTTCAGGGTTCCTCAGAAAAATCTTTAACAAGCCTGAAAGAAACAAAAGGAGTTTTCTTACTTCTCTTCACAAATTGGCTAAGCACAATTGGAGCCTAAGTAAAAAAATTTCCTTCAGGTAAGAATCTCTCTGAGAGAAATAAAAGTGCAGGAGAAAAAGGGCCCTCCCCTCCCGCTGCAGCTGGCCAGCTGAGCGAGCCGGCATTTCCCACATCAGGACCACAGCAAATGGCAGCATGCAACAGAGATCCTCAGTTCTCACTTCACCACATATACCAGCATTCCAAGTAAAAAGTTCGTACTCATACCAAATTATGGCCCCAGTGAAAATACATGACATGGACTTTTATTGTAATGCAATTTCATGTTGCATATATAAAAATACAGTGCTTGCTGTACAGTTGAGTAAAGCTAAAATTCCTCCCTAGAAAATCTGTGTAATTTTGTGTTTCACAGGACAGGACAAATATAATTCCTGAATAAAATAGAGGGAAGAAATGCAGAGAAAGGGCAAAGGAGACCATGATAATATGAGATATTAACTGAAACAGGCATTCAATAAAAATTACAGGTTTTTTCTATTTCTGGCCATTTAATGTAGCTTTGTGAAAAAAAAAATCTTTTAAAATGAAAATACACATCTTCAGAAGTAAACATGATTTTCTGGTTGGAACAGGCTGCACAGAAGAAGCAGAGAGACATAACCAGAAATACACATGGGAAAAGACAAAGTTAGGTTCACATGTAAAGACATGATCCACGGAGAAGGAAAAAGCCTCCTTTCTCAGACCATCCCCAAAACCATATTCAGGGGGATCCTAGAGAAGAGGACCTGCTGGCATATGTACCTCTGCATCTTCACTACTGGCAGTCAATTATGGGAAGGAAAAAAATCCCTAACTTGATTTTGAGTCCCTAAGGAATCTGATCTGAACTTGCTAAGGCACAGTAGAAGTCTCAAGTAAGGATGTCATGGGGAGCAGGATTGCACACTGAGGTGCTCACACACAGAGACCCAGAGCAAAGGCGCACTTCTGGGATTATGTCCTTTCACTTTTACCAGTCAGGCAGCACTTATAGGTCACCTTTGCAGCAATGGCGCTAGACACAAGTGTTTCAGACATTACACGAACCACAGGATGAAACTAGCTATAATTTTATAATCATTCATCCAGAAACATATTGTTATGGCAGTGTGACACTTACTGCAGCAAGCTAATACCATTTACAAAATCTTTTTCTAACTTTTTTCTAATTATGTATTATCTACGTGGCACTGAATATTCTACTGATTATTAGAAACCAAAGTCCTTGCTTCAAGAGGTTCATAATCTAAATGAAAATCACAGGCTCAGGCTAGATTATGGGATGTAAGAAATGAGGTAGTAGGCAAAAAAATCTAGAACATATCTCTTCGGGTCTGGTAGTTTTTAGAGAAAAACAAAAATCAAGATTTTCTAAAAAAAAATCGAGAATAATCCTACCTATTAAAGCCACAAGAAGAAAGCATTTTGGAATCTTCCATCTTTCTGTTATGTTCTTTTTCATCCACTTTTTTTACAGAGCTTTCAGTCTGTGACTGAACTGAAACCAGCCAATCTCTCTTTCTGGTTCATGTATATTAGCTAAATGCTGCTAGGTTTGTTTCTCCAGAACAGCAGGGTGCTGGGATTTTTTAAAGGTTTCCACAGAAATTAAGAGGAGGGGGATATAATACCTTCAACTCAAATTTATTTCTTTTAATTCATTTTATATGCACTTGGGGCCTAAATAACTCAAGAATAATTACTGAAAAGTAGCCTATTGTGTGACTTGCACCCCTTTGTGAGCAACTATTGCTTTAACTCCAGATGCAGAGTGTTTTGTAACATGACTACGCTCCATATTCCCTTTGTGGAACATACAGACAAGCAGTGGATCCATTTTTCACTTGCATGCCAGAATAGCTAACCATATGTGTACAGTTACCTATGTATATAAAGGCCAGGAATCAATTATTGCTACTAGAACTTAGTACAAATCAGGAGACAGACGTAACACCTCACAACTGTCTCTCTAAACAGTAGTGACCCCTAAGCCTGCTCCTACAACAGTTTAAAGTTACTTCTGATAACACAACGTAGTCCTTAATTTTTTTACTAGTACATGCCAACCTCTGGAAGTGTGGTCTTGAATAACAATAGCAATGACAGGTAAGAAATTTTAAGCATTCCTTCAAGTTGCTGGTCTCTGTCCAAATCATTACCACTCATAGTATGGCTTGAAAACTTAAAGACACACATTTGTTTGAACAGAGTTCACTTTGCGCAGGGCAAACAAGACACCTCACACACAAGAAATCTCCATCAACTGCACAATATACAGTCATATCATTATTACAGGTCTACAAGGTCTGTGTGTAATACAAATGAATGTGCAAGGGTTATTAGAGTGAAAAGGCAGAAATGAGGAAAATCAGGAACCACCTTGTCACATTTCACTGAGCTAGATAACTACGTGTTTCCTCTCCTCATTTTTCCTCTCCATTACAAGCACTGGAAAAAAAAATAAGATGTGTTGGTGGAGTGGTGTTTGAAACTTTTTCCTTTGCTTCAATAATCTGGAAATCTCAGAATCTCTAACAGCTGAGGGGTTTTTTCTCTCCAGTCCAAAGAAAGAGGGATGGGCTTTTCCCTTGTTAGCACAATGGTTTTTTTGGGTGTTTTTATACATACTTTTTTTATATACTGGGTCATTTTTGCAGTCTTTGACCTGTCATTCCTGCAACTGCACAAACCAATGCCTGGACTGGAACAAGGGCTCCAGTTCTCCCCCCAGCTATTCTTAAGAAAGCTGTTCTTAAGAAAGGCCATCAGTGTCTCACTGAAATACTCATGTTTTCCTTTTCTAAGCACTAGTGTAGTAGAGGCTGAGTTGAACACAGGTACTGTACATGTCTACTTTCAGAGTTCTTTGTACAACACCAAAGCTTGGTTGACAGAACACAATGTTGTCTGAAAACTTTAGGATATCAGAGCAACATAAAGCAAATGGCTGCTTTGTTTCTACCATTGCCTCTAATGGAGTATCATGTGATCTGCATTTCTTCCTGAAACTGAAGACTGAACATTTGCTCAAACCCAGAAAAATAACTTAGCAGCCATGTATAACGGCACCACCTAGTGATTTCCAGAGCTGGTATTATAAAATCAAAATTATATGAGAAGCGCTTAAGTATTTAAACAGTGATGCTAATCTATATAATCTATTGTACATCTTAAATTGTTTGCAAATTTTCTCAAAAATAATTATTCTTGGAATAATGTGTCTTTTCAATGATTCATGAACAAGCTCAAAAGAGAAGCAGAAATTTTTGAAACAGAATGGAAGTAATACAAAGAAGGTTTTTGCATTAGTAAGAAATCCACCAATGCCTGGCCTTTTAAAGGGAAGATGGTATTTTTTGTTTAGTTGAAAATGTGCTCCAATTGTTTAACTTAGTCTCTTGCAGCGAAAAGATTTTGATTTTCTTGAAAAAAATCAATAGTTTAAGTGAAATTTGGCCTGCTTCTGAGCAAAGAAGTATTTGCAATTTTATGTATTCCACGAATAGGGAAAAATGGTAGGATTGTACTCAGCACAAAGTTCACAGGTTGGCAAATATTGCCAGGAATAAACTTACCCCCAAAATAAAAACTGCACATTTTTTTAATATATAACACCCCAAGTATTGAAATAGCTTAGCTATTCCTTGAGCAATTTTTTTTTTTTTTTTTTTTTTAATACAAGGAGCTTTTACACAATACATGTTTAAATTTGAATGTGGCCTTATGGACATAAATACTTCAGATGCACCAAAACTTGGGGATATGTAGAATGTACAGAATTTAAGTTTTAAAAGAAAGGTTAACATTGGTGAGCACAAAGATTAGATGACCTCTAAATCCCTAACCTACCCTGCTGAGACCAATGGAAAATCTTCAGTAAACAGACTAAAGTCAAAAAATGCACATATGTATTTGTAGGTGTGTGTCTACATATTCCTACACATGCATATTTATTTCCACATATATGCATATATAAGTGTAGAGTAACCTTAGAAGAAATCAGGGTCTCCAAAAATACTCTGATGATGATGATTGTAAAATGGGTTCGTTTCTCCAAAGTTATGTATATGTATATGTTTAAAAGCATACCCTTTTAAAAAATGGAAATGCCTAAACTCTGCTCCTCCTTGACAGCAATTTTAACCCTCATCAGAGATAAATCAATCTGCAGCAGAAGACAGCTATTTAAGGCCAGCGGATGGGGCCAGAGCCATGATAAGTGCAGGACTGTAGCTGTTGCATCCTCGGCCACTGTATCCCTGTGCTCAGGGCTGAGCCACCCACACTATTTCTTGTGAGCAAGGCTGTCATCATTTTGACTTTTTGTCTCTTTGTCTCTATTTGGCATCTTCATGCACATAGATTCCAATTATCCCCTCTGCATTTGTGCATTATTTTAAATCTTTGGATTTTGTTTTGTTTTAACTTAAATTTTTTAATCCAAAGTTTCACTGAAAATGCCTTGAGGCAAGTGACAAAAGCCAGAACCTGAGCTGGATAAATGGTCCAAAGTGCATGTGGTAGTTTTGATTTCCTGACTGGATAACCTCTCTTTAGTAAGACCTAAGACATAGTTCCATCATGCCATGCAGCCAGGACACAGTGCCCTGAATATTGCTCTAAGCTGAAATTTCCTTCAGTGCACCACAGCACTGTGAAGGGATCCATGCTTTATCAAGGTAAAGCAAAACAGAATCAGCTCACTAATTGGCATACCTTCTAATTGCAGACCCACACAGCACTGATTTTGCTGCAGTACCTGCAATTGTGAAGCTATCCTGAACCCTGACGTTTCAACTTTATCTGCACTGGGGTCCAGCTGGGAATGTGAGCTTATAGTACTACACCATGAAATCTTCTACACTCAGATATCATCCAGTTGTTTTCTTTTCTTTGAGAAACTATCACTATTGCAATTTCCAGATCTTTCTGTGACATTTAAAGGAGCATATTCAGCCTGGCTGCCCACCAGTAGTGCCTCTATGATGCCAGTGTTGCTCTTCACCCTATAGCTGAGCACCACAAGGAAAGGATGTGGTCCCAGGGCAGCGACTGCTCATGCTGTAGTACCCATAGTGCATTATAAGACCTATATGAGCAACAGGATAATGAAAATCTACAAGACACAAATTTCCCTCTGAGCCATGGGACTCAGGACTTGGACACTGGAGGCAAAATGTGAGCAGTATGGAAAGATGTGTGGGATCTGCCCTGTGTGGACATAAGGCTTTTTGATTGTTCTCTTTCAGGTAATTCACCTTCCCTTACTACATTTGGGAACAATAATATACCTTAATATAGAGTATAGACTGTACCAATTTCATTTTAGTAGTTCAGAGTATCCAGAAATCTGAAATGTGGATCTGCATTTTTCTATTTTTTTGTGGCATCTCTCTCACTCACATTCTGTTGTCATCTACGTTTTCTATGCTCTGTTTTCACAACTCATTTTCACCTTCCCACATGAAGGATATCTCTGGCAGGGGACATTTATATTGCAAGTAACCTGAACATTTGAGTTTGCGCTTACTACACTGAAACTGGAAGAAGTGGCCCTCTATGGCCTTGAAAATACAGTGCACTGTACACAGGACCCACAGTCCATTAAACTCCCCAAGTACACACTCCTGCTTTCTCTATATGCCTGTTGGCCTATAAAACTTAAACTTCTATTTTATTCCTCAGAACAAACTTGAAATGCAAATGAAGGGCTAGAAGAGAGCTGAGATCTGTCCACGCATGTTCAGTGGTGGCTTCAAGGAAGAGAACTGCCCTATTTTAAAATAGAAGAGACTCAAAAAAGTCTCTGAAACTTGCAACCTCTTTTGATCAGGGAACCAGCTTTAATACTAATGTGGCACTACTTTGTATGTTTCCAACTGAATGAAAAAAAAAAAAAGAAAAAAATTACCTAAAAGAGACTTGGGTTTGGCAGAAAGAGAGCTTCTGAAGAAATTCAACAATATGACAACTTACAGTGCATGCCTAATAAAAAGATTAAAAGATTTCTTCTTAAGAAAAAGGGAAGTTGCTGTACTCTGATTGGGCACTTCACCTGAGGACCCTGAAAGAAACCCTGGAAGATTAAGTGCAAACTCACAAAGGAGACTCAGTAGATGGCACTCCTCCCCCTGACTCAACACAGGGGCTCAGCTATGGATTAGAAGTTGTTCTTCCAAGGGGAATGGGTCAAATTGTCTCCTATTAAATATAGGATTCAATATATACCTATACAGAAAATCAAATATATTCAAGTTTTAAATATGCATAAAACAAACAGTCTAGGACCCAACTTGCCTGGAGACTACCTTTCTCCATATGTCTCAGTGTGACCCATTTCCTTCTAACTCCAGCTACGGTGATTGGAGTAACAGATGCTGTGGGGCCTGGAATGGACCAGAGGAGAAGACAGCAGGCTGTTGCAATATGAAATTGCCTTTGAATATGTGGAATCTGTTCAATCTTCCTGTTTGCACAGGACATGATAAATGCAGTTCTCTAGTAGCTCTGCTTGGATGACCTCTGTTTGAAAATATAAAATCACTCTCTTGTTCTACCCAGGAGATGATTGCAAGGTTTGGATAGATAGTTTCTGTAGTTGTACAGAATTTGTAAATTCTTTTACAATCTTTGGAATCAGAAGTCCATAATAAGTCACTAATATTAAGGTATACAGAAGAAATAATACATTAAATCTAGCTAAGTCAGTTCTAATGACAAAAATATTAATTTACACTGAGTTCCTTCAGTTTGGATTTTCCATGTATTTTACTCTGCTGAATAATGTTTTCTTAATACTTGCTGAAGTACTTACCAATTTATAAACATAGTTCACATACCTCTACGCTATATTTCAAATAGGAGTTTGGAAGAAAATTGTTAACTCTAATGACAAATCATCTGTAGAGGGAAAAGTAAGAAGATCTAGAAAATAAAGAACTGTTGGAACAGATATTAGAATTTTCCATTGCAAATTATCACCGTGAACCGGCTGTCTGGGAAACACTCCAACCTGATGTTGGGTTCTCTTTGATAACGTGGTGTTTCTAAGCAACATTTCTAGTCAGCCCATGTGCCTGAGTGGTCAGCCACCACTCTGTAACTTCAAAACATGAATTTCTTTTGTTAGATGCAGATCCAATTTGCTGCTTGGTTTTCATATGAAAAATACAGCAGGCTTTTTAAGATACAGGTTTGGGTGTTTTTTTTTAAAAAAAAAAAAAAGGAAGCGATGCTAAATTTTGTAACACATTTCAACACATGTTTAATTTATTCAATCCTACATTAGTGAACCCCTATTTTGTTCTTAAACTAAGCAGATGGGTATTCAGGTAGCATGTGTTAAAGTTGTCAAGAATTTATGTTCTAATTCCTTTCACATAGCAGCCAAAGGCACTTCTTACATAAGAATGACAGTGACAACAATTAGCTGGTCTCTTCACTCAGTATGTTTCCACTACAATTCTAGATTAAATATTTTTTTAGGATTTGGACTTGCTGAACTAGAATTTCTGAGTGTCATTCTTTCCAAACGTTGTATGTTGAAAAGCTATAAATTCCAATCCTTCAGAGCCCATAGACTGCCCATCCAGCTTGCATCTGTGCTTTGCATATATTCAAGTGCAAGGCATATATAACGATTAGGTAATTCATAATTTAATTTGGAAATTGTTCCTTTCTCACCTAATTTGATATATAGGGTTCATATCACTGATAAATAAAGAACAGGCATGTGCCTGTGAAACAAGTAATAATCAGTTCTGCAACAGGTGAGATCTCTCATACTGACACTAGAAGGGAACCAGACCAGTTCTTGGCTGATGGACACTGAACTAGATAGAGTCCTGTACTGCTGGCAGGAAGGGGGACATGGTGGAGCCTCAGGAGATCACTGCGTTTAGTGAAGATAGGCACCATTTTCTGTTGCTGTGCTTGCATCTCAAAGAGACTGACTTCTGATCGATGGCAGGGACTGTTGCATTCCACACTCAAGCAGAAAATATTTTAGATTTCTATAAAATCATCCTATCAAAATGAATATATTTTATCAACTCAGATCTGGAATATATGCATCCTACCAGTGCTAATTATAACAAGACATATGGTGAAACAGCATTTCAGATTGAGACAGTTTGGGGAATTTCTCTACTATGATTTCTTCTTGACACTGGAATCTTATGGGCATCTGTCAGGATGCAAGTTCCAGCAGAATGTGGCACACTCAGCTCCTTCTGATCCTTTGCTTCCATATTGACATAAAACCCACAGTAGGTGACAGAAAAGTTGCTTGCACCTGGCTCATGGCTAAAAATACTGAGCCATTAAACTTTGATGATCCTCCATTTAAATGAAGCGCACTCGGATAAAAGATGGTAGCTATCCAGAGCAAATGGTTATTTCAAGTCTGATTCCCAGGAAAGATAGTAATTGAACTACAAATTAGTTACCAAGAAACAGATCATCTGATACACCTTATCTAAAAATCACCTGAGGTATAGAAAGAGAGTTAAAGAAGTTTTCTTTTCTGAGATTACTTCAGAAGAAAGAAAGAGAGAGCAGACAAGACTGAGAAAAATTCAGTGATTCAGACCTGAAACTGGAGAAACGTCATAGACAACCCAGAAAACTCTGACCCAAGGACATCAACTTTGACCCAAGGTAAAAAGGAAACTGAAGCAGGAGGTTGAATGTGGAAATTATTTGTCCATAGATATGTGCTTCTGATGCTAGCTGAAGGAAGATGGGATAATTTTTGTTACACATTTGTTCACCTCAGCTATTCCATATCTTTGAGAAAAGAAACTGTAAGCTTATGTTGACCATAATATGGAGTTCTGGGAAAAGATATGCATGGAGAAATAGGGGAGGCGGCAGTGGGCTGTAGGAGTCTTCCTTTTTTGAAACAATAGTAGATAAAAAACATATCAAAGAACTCACCAGAAAGAGAGGCTAAATCTTACTGAGGCTAAATCATAAGAAAGCTTAAAACATTTAGATATCTTGTAATTTTACCCAAACACAGCAGCTTGGAATGTACAAAGAAAACTGAGCTTTATCAAGGCTGTGACACATACAGTCCTAGAAAAATTAATTCATCTAGCCTGCAGCTATGTGTTCCTTTCTTAGCACACTGGCTCCCCTTGTTATAAGTCACAAGAGTATTTCTGTCACACTCCCTTTCACAACAGTCAGTCTTCACACAGGCCTGAATTTTGTCTGCTCTTGTGAATCATGCCAAGGTGCAATACGTGGAGACAGGGGCCTTTTTGACCTTCTCTAAAGCATCCATCAGGGACCAAACAGTCTGTGGACTTCCTGCATGCAGCAGGAAAATCATCTAGTGCAACTTTTCCCATTCAGTGGCCATGTGAAAACATGACCGGATGGATTACAGGTGCAAGCAGTTTCCCTCTCCTGGTCTGGCTGCAGGCACTGGGGACACCTCTCAGTATAGCACCAGTGGAACAGCATTTTATGTCTTTCTTCACCAGTGCTGGCTGGGGTATTTTTCCTCAATATGCCTGTGGCGCCCTGCATCTTCATGGAGAAAGGCCATGGTTCTCCTCGGGAGACTTACTGGAACTATGGAAGATCTGTATAATGTGGTCAACATGTCTATCTTTCAGCATTCAGCACGAGCAGAACTTAGGCAACATAGCATTTAAAATCCTAAATTAAAAAAAAATATCCAGTAGGAAAGACTACAAATATACAAACACAGCCCTTGGAAAATACAGGTGGAGTTTAAGCAATAAAACTCATGAAAGAAATTCATCCATAGAAAATCCATCACAAAGACACCAAATCAACTCTCAAATACAGGAAGTATTCCCAACAACCAGTTAATCTATGTAAATTAATGTTTAATTTTTTTCAAGCCAGTGTTGAGTTCCATGAGCTGTGGGATTGCCCACAAATATGTTTGTCACCAAATGCTGTGAAGAGATCTATGTGACAGGGAGTTCCTGAGACAGACCTTGAGAATGAGAGCACAGAAATCAAAACAAAGGTCCATCTCGCACAGTGTCTTTAAAGAGCAGTGAAAAGTAGATGGTTAAAGAAAGTGTAAGTGCTAGGAAAACAATATGATATTTTGTCTATTACATCATTCCAGCTTCTAGTGCTGTGTAGATAAGTGCCTTCATAAGCCAGATGTTGTAACTTTGTGGTTAGCACTGCTTGATTGATTTTCTGCTCATGATTTTAACTGGTCACTACATCTGTGGTTCAAACCATGGGCTCATTTAATTTCCTTCTCTTGTGAGCATTTCTGTGCTTTCTACCATGCAGGCCACTACACTTGAAGTAACTTTTGCCTATTACTTCATTTGATTCTTCCCATCTTAAAACTCAGCATTGCTCCAGAAAACCTCTGGGAAAGTAACAATGAAAAGATTAATGAATGTAACTTACAAATTGTGCATGTGCTCAAAAGCTTGATCCAAAATTCTCTTGCTGACTAAGCAAAAAACAACATAGATTGGAGTCAGATACACACTACTTCCAAGGTGATTTTGTTGTGATTGATGCCAGAAAGTCTCATGGCACTTGAAAACTCAAAAGTCATAAAAATTGGGTTTGAACATTAAATCCTATATTACTGGGTTCTGTTCCCTGATTTAATAAAAGTAATAGTGTTTTCATTGCAAATACAAACAGTTGTCAATTTGACAATTACACAATGTGCATCAAATTATTTTTGCCAGTTAATATGCTTGGCAAACATTCATAAAAATCTACTATATAGCAGAACAGAGTTTAATATTATAGTACCACTAAACATTACAGTCCCTTTTGATAACCTTCATCGTTCTCACCAGTCCAAAATTGTGCCACTCAATACTGTCTAAAGAGTAGCAGAACCACTGATGGTCCATGAAATCATTCAAACCTCTTTGGGTGTTTGATAAACTTGTATCTTGTCACTGTGTCTGTAAATACAAAATCAAGAGATCGGCTTTCTATACCATGAATGGCACCCAAACTTGAAATTCACCAGATGGATCAGAGTCTTAAAAGACTCACTTTCGCGTCATTTAAAATGGGGTGCAAATGATCCATGTCACAACTAACCAGTCTGGCAGGACTGCCATTTGTCATTCCCTTTCTTAATTCCCTCCAAAATTTCTTTGTCATAGCATAGGATCAAGCCATCCTTACTGGGAGCTTTTCATTGTCTTTCCCAGACAGCTACTGCAGCCTCATCACAGAACCAGTTTTTTGTCTCCCTCCTTTTCACTGATAGGCCCCACCATATACATCAACACAGTATCCTAAGTACCAGGTCTTTCTGCTTGGTTCCCATAGTTCTTTTTAATCTCTTATTTTGAGATGGACTGTGAACCTTGATTATCTTTCCCTGCTCTCCTCAGTCTTCACCATTACTTTTTCCATCCTCTTCCCAGGACCAAGTAAGATGTAAGTCCTTCAGTGACTCTTCACAGCCTGCAATGGGGAGCTTCTTGAGCAGGCCAACATGCCAGCTACTCTACCTTCTGGTTAGAGTAGCTTCCATTCATTCTTCCAGGGAGAAGCCTGCATACACACCCTCCTCTACTACCCCAAGCCTTTTCCTGAACATAGCTGTTTTGTTCTACCTTGTTCAGCTTTAAAAGGTTCACTCCTCCTCCCCTCTTTCATGTCCTACCCTCCCAGGTCTCAGATTTTGCCAAAATATCTTCTGATGTCCCCATAGGGTCCCCTCATCAGTTAACTGACTTTTCCAAAGAATTTCTGCAAGCCTGTGACCCCCTCCTGCCCCTCTTTTCCCAGTTATTAGATTCGACCTACCTAATCAGTTCCAGTTGAGGTGCAAATGCTCAACCACAGGAAATTACACTTTGGTTTATTTGGCATCCCTCTGACAAACACTCCTCTACTTCACAGGATCATGGAGGGTGAGCCCTTCCAGGATCAGAGCACTTTCTGAAGTCTTGGTTTCACTATCCAAAATATTTCAGAGTGAAGAATTAAATTTTATTCTTAAAATGTTCCTATTCTTTCAGAAGTCAGAACATTCTTTATTTGAACCTTCCACCCCAGTGATCAAGAGATGTGTCCTAAACATCTTGTGAGAGATACTTGGAGATCCCCACTTGCATGGAGTCAATTAGTGCATGGGCAAGTAGGGCTCAGCGTCTTCAGGCTCTCTTTGCAGTGATGAGGTGGTACGGGCCCTGCACTGCTCTTCCTGCATGGGTTTGGGTTTTTTTTTCAATAATTCCATTGCAGGCTTGGCCCTTCAATGTACTTAATGCTAAGCACATAAATAGTTTAACTGATGTGAAAGAAATTGCCTACATGACTGCACATGTGATTAAATGCTTTGGTCGATCAGGCCAGAATGCAGAACACATTGTTGAATAAGCAATGAGTGTGTATATAAACAAGACCTTTTCAAACTGATGTAAACATAGCACATGCATTTCTTTAAGAATCTCATAACTGAGTTCAGCCCTGACCTAAATGCATTGGCTTTAGTAGGAAAAGGCTAGCAATTAATTTATTCTTACTTATTTTTTTACAGGAAGACAAACTGCTTAGGTGAAAGCCCCTGGTTCTAATTTTATTAGTTACAGACATATTTTCATCAGTTGCTATATAATCTTATGTCATGATTTATGGTATTGTCAATATGCAAAAACTTTAAAAATATTTTTATTTCTATTTTTACCCAGCCTCAGTTGCTTTTATAAAGGATGGCGTTTGTGTTATTGGCCACTGGAGCCCAGTTAAGAACATCAGAACATTATCCTGCCCTGCCCCTACAAGTAATGAACTCTTTTCCAGTCTGTAAAAGGTTGGTGTTTTGTAGTTTCCTGGAAGGGAGATAGCAGCTAGCTGTGCCTGCTCCCACTGAACATGATGTTAGGGTTGTTATCAGAGGTTGCAGTGGCAGCCCCTCTGCAGGCATCAGTGCAGAATTAGGGGAGGAACCATTGTTTACTTTATTTTATTTTGCCATCATGACTACACCACTTCAAGTAATCTCCAACCTGATAGCTCCACTAATAGTCAGCCTGTTAGCCACAACTCCATGCACCAGAATAAGTAGCAGTGATACTCTTATAACATCAAAATAAACAGGGATTTACACATGCTATTTTGTTCTTGATCCTGTTTTTTTTAGTAGTTAAATTACTTTTAATAGTTGCCAAGAATTTTATTAAAACTTATAGCACTCTTTTCTTTGTTCCTACTTCTGTGGGAAAACATATCTATATTGAAACATATCACAAGCCATCTTAAATGGCATTAAACTAGTTGTCCCGAAGGCCTCCCAATCGAATTGCTAAAGCTTTAATTTCCTACTTTAATCAGTCATTTACTTTGCACCTTAAGAAGACAGAGCTTCCATTGATTGCAATGCATTCACATAACTGGGATTATTTGTGTGAGCTAAGAAAACTGAAAAAAATTAGAAGTGACTATTTTTGTAGATGGCTTTGGAAATATTCCAGCCTCTCCAGTGCCATGTCCTATCAACAAGTGGAGATTCTGTGCACCCCAAACCCACTAGTGTTAATGAGAATGATCTCTGCAAACATGCTGCATGTAGCTGGAAAAGGAAGAGACTCTGATGCTCTTGCTTTTCAACATTCTCCTTTGTTTCTGCCCTCTCCAACTCAAATGTATTCTAGATGTTTTTCTGGCAGCTTTAGCAGCATTAATGCGTTCCAAACTAGAAAAGTTTCTACTTCAATATCTCACAACTAACTCAATATGTACTGACCTCAAACCCAGGATAGTAGTAATTTGATACTGCAGCTCATTATTGTTACTCCCAGCAAGTTTCCCCTTGAAAGTGCCTGATGCTTCCCCCTCCTTCTCACACATAGCTTCCCATCCTCCATTCAGAATTTGGTTTTAATTGTTTAGGAGAAAAAAATTCAGACTGTGAGCCAACAATATATTTCCAGGGGGTACAAGATATTAATAGAGCTATATCGTGGCCCCATATATTGTAATAAACTGTGCTGTAATTTGTTTACCCACCATAGACAGTAACTAACATTCAGATAAATGGAGTTGGCGCCTGCGAGATTTATGATATACTTCTGTGCTTAGCAATGTTTAATCAGGGAGTTAAAATATTACAGTGTAAAATCCTTTACAAGCATGCACAAACAGAGAACTACCATTAGAGGCTTGGCAGACATACTCGGTGTCAAATAGTACCTCCAGACACTCTCAAAACACAAAGAGGAATATTCAAAGCAGCTACTAACTGACTAGCATTATTTGAGAACCACGTCAGAGTTCATTTTTTTAGGGGGACTTGCTTTTGAAGTGACAGAATGATAGGCAGGGACAAGTGGGCTTGTCTGCAGAGCCCTTCAAGCTGAAAGAAGTTGGGGTGGGTGGAAAGCATGGAGGTGGGGGGGAAGGGAGGTGAATTTTGGTCAGAAAGGTGGTAGATGCCTGTCACAGAGCTTAGTGTGTTTGGATAAGACAGGCTAGCATGCGGGGGGATCAGCATGAAGCATCACACCTGGAGGAAAAGACAACTAGCTCCAGCCTCAGTGCCATAAGCCTGGCTCCACAAAGTCTAGCCAACATCTGGAATGGATATCAAGAGACACAGTGCAGCCCTGACTGGCGCTCTACTCTACCTTTGTACTTTTCACTGCAAATTGAAAAGCAAAACAGACATCAAGGATATATTTATATAACTGTCTTCAAGCTGCATTTTCTACTCCCATCTGCTGCACATGATAAGTTTCAAGTGTTTTCTAATAAAAAAAGGGTTGGTTTGGGGTTTTTTTTTTACTTCTTGTTCAGTATACAGACTGACCCTTTTTTATTCACAGTTTTAAAGGAACAGTAAATATTTTACAGCCAGAGGAAGTGTCAGCACCGTAAGACTTTCTGCTATTGACATTATTTAACCATGCAGGCTATTGAGCCAAATGTGGCAGGGCGTGAGTCTGTGCGTGTGCAGACGCCTGCATTTGCCTCAGTGTGCGAACGAGCTCGTTCGTGTGCATTTGTATCTGCACATGTGTTTTTGAGAGAAACATTCCTGGGCATTTTTCACTTTATTTTCATATCATGGTGTTGTTATGTTGCTCAAAGGAGGAGGGCAGCCCTGCATGTACAAACAAGAGACCCTGTGGTAAACTGCTCTCCAGGAGGGGCATGCTGAAGGAATGCAACCTCCATATCAAAAAGGCTCTGTTTTTCCTCTCGGCTTTCGAGCTACATAGTTGATGAGACCGCATCAGTCTTCTAGTCAGGTTGATTAATTATGAGGAAAATAAAATGGTTACATTTGACTGAAACTTTTCCTTTTTACCATAAGTCCGCAAACTGGGCATGGACATACATGGGTTTCCACAGAGACGTAGAGAGCATGGACTGATGAACTCCTCAGCAAAGACAGCTAGACTCAGATATGACAAAATACATACTGGACCACACGGGCAATGACACATATGAGTAGCCATGAGAAAGTACAGTTGTCTGAAGCAGTCAAGTTCAACTCATGAGAGACAGTAGGAACCAGGGATACTCGTCCAGCCCTAAGAAATATCTCCTCTTTAGTACAGAGCCAGATCCCTATCTACCTCATTTATTGGTATAAATTAGGGACAGCTGCATTAGTTGGATCTATACGGGTATAAAATTTTTAGGAAAAAAAAAAACAACTCTTTGAGTCCACTGGTGAGAAGTTTCACCAATAGTGATAACAGGAATAATAATCCTACAGAATCTAGTTGGAATATCAAAACTGTTATTTGCTATTACTTGCTCGCGCGAGAAAGGAGAATCATACAAGAAAAGAGCTTCAGTTTCCCTCCATATTGCAAAGTACTATTTTCAGCTGTTTTAGTACCATGAACAGGGGATGTAAAACATACAGTTCTGTTGTGACTGCACCAATTCACCTTTTAAATTTAAAGAACTAGTAACATCTCTGTCCACTCCTTTGGAAAATACATAATATTCACCCATTACAGGGAGAACATAAGCCTTAAATAGGTTCTAATTAGGATAATCCTGAATTTCATGTTGAAAATTTATTCTTGTGTTATAGGCATTCATTGAAGCAGAAATATTTTTCTTTTTTTTTCATGGGAAACATTACTTTTTTTCCATAACAGAGTCTTCAAGGAAAAGGATATTGTCTTTAAAAGAAGTATTATTTCTGTAATAAAAGTATTGTCAAAAGCAAAAATATTGCTTCACCAATATTTCTTATGTGAAAAATCCCATCATTCCAAACTCACAGTACTTGTAATATGCTTCAGCTGTTTCAATTAAAAAGTGCATTATAAAATACTATATTTACAGCATAGGAAGAAGTTATACACCCTAGATTGTGAGACCCCATGAACTTCAAAAGAGCTGAACTTTTCTAAAGTAATATCAAAATCAATGCAAACTGAAAAATGGATCATTCCATAACATCTATGGAAAATCATTCTGTGTTAGCTCTTTTCCACAGTATGGAGGTAAATACAAATATTTGGATTTCATTTGCTGTTGTGTTTTCAGCAGCAATTATTTTATTAGACAGTTTGGAGTGTTTTGTAGAGAGTTTTGGTTTGGGGTGTTTTTATTATTTTTTTAACCGAAAAAGCCTATAACTTCACTGGACCTCCCAAGTTTTATTTGGAAAATAGGATCTGTGAAGTGAAACTCACAGTCTTAGTAAAACTGGTGAGAAATCAGAAAAAGGAGCAGCCTATTCTTTGACAGAAACCAGTTATTCTGAATGAATCAGGCAAATTTCACAGACGAAAAAAAAATTGCTTGATCTCTTTATTTTGAAAATATGGTTTTCCTTTGAAATCTTACTAACAAATTTAAGGTCTTCCCAATGTAATTTTAAGAGTTTGCTACTGCTCAGGCTATGGTGACAAGTGAACTTATCAGGGCAAAAGTAGCATATGACAAAAGAATTGCACATGCATTTAATATGGAGCCTCTGTGGAAACTCCAGGACAGTGTTTGAACATAAAGAAGGAAGTGCATTTTCACAGCAGTACTTGAGATGTGTTTTGTCATGTATATCTGTTCAAAAAAAAACCTCCATGAGTTTGCTTTCTGGAGAGTAGGACATTTCTGATTGCCAATTAACAGAAGGGAACATAGATCAAAGGAAAAGCAGCCAGGTGGGTCGGAGGGAAACACCAGCATTTCCTGACCCCCTTACTTGCTTACAGATAAACACAAGATAGCTGTAAAAGTAACAATCTAATGTTTTCACAAGAGTGAGAAGGAAATAGAATTGAACAAATCTAAGGAACTAGAAGTATATTTCTAAATTTTACAAGTTATGAGTTTGTTTAATAATAAAGTTTTAAAAGTTTCTATAGTGATGTAGACTACGTTCAATATCATGTCCCTATCATGTATGATTTTTTGTATTGTCTCGTTTATTAAATTCAAGTGGAAGGAGTTGTTCTCTATGGAAAGTCTAAATAAACCAAAAAGTCATCTGTATGTAGTTTGTAGTGACTTTGTAGTGAGGGTCTGCAGCAGAGCATGCTATCAGGTCATCTCATACACCAGAGAAAGTAATGAAATTAGCACACTGTAGAGCTTGACATCCCATGCTGAAAGGCCCTGTCTGCAAATTCAATATCAAGACTACATGAAGCTCCTAAAATATGCTGAGTGAGGTTTGGTTTCTGAGCTTGTTCCTCCCTCACATTTTATGTGGTATATTTCTCAAACAGGGAACCTGCTCATTCTCTCTGTTTACCAGTATCTGCCTGATAATGTAGAACTGAAAACACTGTGTTGTACTGGAACGTGAAGTTTGAAGTTCAAAACAATTGCTTGCTACAAAAACAAAGGAAGGCCTTTCCTATGAAATCTATGAACTCAAAGCAGGGATACAGAACTAGTCGTTGCCAATAACTTTAACTTCATTTATCTATATTTGGCAAAAATTGTGCTGCAGCTGGAGATGAAATGCTGAGCTAAATAACTGCAGCGACGTGAGCTCCAAAACAGCAATTACTAAGCTGTGCTGCCTTGTGTAAGATTTTACTTTTATTTATTGTATTTAAAGAAACTCTATCTATGTACAGTACAACAAGAACTGCCTGATCAAATAATGCCTGATTACAAGGCATCTCAGCTCCACTGTCAGTATAATTCAGTGTTTAGCATGGCAAACATGTTTTTCATGAAGACAGATTAAAGTGCTGTGCATGGTAGTTTTATCATTTCACATACCTTTTTATTGTCTGTAATTACAAGCAGTAACTCATATTGAACCTAAACTTGGCTTATCACAAACTGTAAACATATTTTTTGTTTCTATTAGAAAATCTAATAGTTTAAAAAGGCTGGAGTAAAGGGGCACACAATCCCTTTCTTCATGGTTTCTTCAAAAACAAAAATCAAAGAAATATATTAATAAAGTTGTGGGAGGAACAGCTCACCAAATTTATTTCTATCAGCTTTTTCAAAAAAGAGGATAAGAAAGTTGGAGGCAGGTTCCAGAGTCACCTCTTTCTTCCAGGTGGAAGTTTTTGGTCTCAAGTGTGAAGCCCAAGTAACTGTAATTATGGGTGTTCTCTGGTACTAACTCCCCACATATCTACTGTTACAGTGGAGCCTCACAGTGGCCTCTGTCTAAAGCTACGGAATTCTAGGGAAATGTTGACATTTCTGAGAAAGAAAAGGAGAAAATGAAGTGGCATATGAGTATGCTGCTAGATGTCTTAGAAAATGGATGCTGATGCCATAAATCTAGCTCATTCCCAAAAAGCAATGTGACTGAAATAATATCACAGTGCCAGAAAAGCTGACTAATTGTCTGGATTCCAAAAGTGACATAATTTTTCCAGGATGACATAGTATTATTAGTAGTATCCAGTCCCTCAAACAGTGAATTTTGTCCTCATTGTCCATATATCTAACTCTCTTACTTCCACAGCCAGAATCCTGATACATTCTTCCTTTCTTTTAATTTCTTGGTCATTCATGAGTTTTTGAATCCTAACAAGCACAGACTCTTTAACTATCTCAGTCACTTCCTAGATGTGGTCGGCGGCATTTCTTTCAGCAGCTGGTTCCTAAATATTTAGGGCCAGTGGATCATTGCTGTCCTTCAATTTAATCAAAATTACTCTGCACTCATAATCTAACTTCTACTTGAAGGCAATACTAAGAATAATTCTTAACACAGTTCAATATTTCATCTGCAGACCACCTCCCACGGCTTCATGGAGTGACTACAAGTCATTGGTGAATGCAAATATACTGTACACAGAATTGGTGAATTTGTTCTTCATCATTTACATTCTGGAATCAGCTATGTCAGAGGAAGCTGCCACCTAGATCATAGTAGGTCATATTGCTTAATTTCTCATCAACTTTGTCTAAGGAGAATCAGTGTTATATTTTTCTGTGCTTGGGGAGCACCAAGCTGGCTGTTTATATGTTCTGGGATGCTTCTACTTTATTTCTGGACTTTGAAACACACTGGTAAAGATAAGAGATAGAGGTTTGCCTCTGGTCACCTTCTCTCAACTTCTGGGCCTGCCTTGTTTCATTGAACACATCTTAGTCTGACCTTAAGCATACAGATACATCTTTTGCTCTGATTTTGTGATTCCGGTCTAGATATTGTGGTTCCATCCTCTTAAATTGCTTGATTTCTGTGTGGAAAGGAAAGCAAAGCAAGGTGAAGCAAGCCAAGGAAAGGAATACAACTCCTGCGTGAATCTTCAGAATTTCTGATGGAACTCAGCCACCTTTCATTCCCAGATATAGTCTGTCAAAGCCCAGCTTGTCTCTATCCATGTTGTGGGTCACTCTTGCAGTTTCAGAGGCATAATGTAGAAATATATCAGTGTTAACCTACATCACCACCAAAATCATCTACAAGCTATAGTTGTTCCCATAGTACTTGTTAGCATTGGAGACCTTTCAGAATGGAAATGAGGCACGTGCATCCAGCAGCCATTTATATCCCTAGACCAGCTCTGTTGAACTGACTGAGAAGCTAATGGTCTACTGATGTTCCAGTCTGAGCAGAGCAGTGGTTAGCTGCTCTTTACAGCCAGGTCCTTCCACCTTGAATGATATGAAAACTGTACTGTGGTTTACTCTTCCCTTGCAGAGTCACTAGGAGATGGCAGAGTTAAACATTTCAACAGCCATCATTTGAAACTCAGTAACCCAAATAAGCTGAAGCATTCCAACACCAGTGCTAATGCTTTTAAAGTACAATCCCTGTTTTCTCTTTTTACACCAGAAAGCTCATACTTACATCGACTTTCTGCTAAAAGAGAAAGACTGCACACATACTTCCAGGGTAATCTAGCTTGTACCAGAGGCTGGTAGAGATTAACTGGCTGCATGTTAAGGATGTTGACACCCTGACATATGGCTCTCTGCTTCTACTTTAACATCTTACAGCCATCGCACATGTTGAACGTTGTTTGGGCTTCAACATAACATGAAGCAGGAACTATTGCAACATATAATTTACAATGGAGATTCTATGTTTTACTTTCACATATAGAACACATATAGAATTCTTCCTTTTAAAGTAAAGTTTCCTTGTCCATCCATCAGACACCACTAATCACCACCACCTAGGCATCTTAAAGAAAGTGATGTGCCATGTATCAAAAAAACTGACAGGGCAAACGACTGATATTGAACACATCTGTACAAATTGTGAAGAAACTCCATGACTTTCATACAAACAATAATAATGGCAGTCACATTCTTTTCTAAAAATGGAATCACTCCCCTGCCATTTACAACAGTTTAATATTTATACACCTCCACAAATCTTCAAACCACTCTTCTTGAGTTGTTCTAAGGCCTCAGTTGTGATTCCGTCACTTTGGAAAGATCAAAAACTACTCAAGAACTTAACAAAATAACAGCCTGACTAACTCCTTGCATTCAGCAGAATAATAGCATTGAGGAATCTCCTCCTTGCTAAGGAGGTTACATTCTGTTTGAGGAAAATTTACATGCACACAGATCTCTGAATGCATTTACTCTTTGCATTTAGATCTACTGTCCATTATCCAGTTCACTGCCTTTTATATCGTATATTCCACTCTTAGCTATTAAATAGGAAAGACTATGATGTTAATGCATATGATTACTATGGTAATGGAATCATTTGGTATCTTCTTCAAATTCCTTGTATGTATTGGCTGTTCTTTGTCTGCTATACTGTTTTCCTCCTCTGGACTACAGTGTCACCTCTGTTCCCAGTCCTCTGCAGCAGTCTGGATGTAAAAGACTGTCATCTTCACAACTAGTCAGATAGAGACACAAGAAAATACTAAGTATTCTAAAATAAGGAGCTGCTTCTGGAGCAGAAAGCATTTCAGCTGAAATCCACATAGTAAGATAAAGGCAGCCCATAGTTTGTCCTACTCCTGCCTCAAGCAGACACTGTGCTTTGACCTCTTAGAGATGTGCAGCTTCATTCACATGGGGTGCTGACATCCTATTTTCCTAAAATACCTGCAGTGCAGGTAAATTACTGTCACAGCAGTAAGGCAATTCCCATTTTCACACTCTTCTAATCTGCCTCTGCCTCATGTTCACTTCGGCTCTTTATGCTGATTTCAAGACAGTAATTCTTTCATTTTTATGCCAGCTGAGGGCCAGGCTCACCAACCTCCAAGCTTATGATGTATCATCTCTGTGAAACTCATGTTCTCTTTTGTTTATTCCACAGAATTTACTTTCACCTGTTAAAAGAATAGCTTAGCTCCATACATAGGAACATCCTGCATATTTCAACCAAACATAGTATATTGCTGTCATTCTAGCATGACTATTGCAAGTGACTGCAGACAAAAGACAGAGGTAAACCTCATATTGAAACTAAAAGATCTTTTATAAGGATATGCATTATTGAAAGCTTGTGACCTGCAATCTTTTAAAAGGCCCAGTGAAATCATTGGTAATCATGACCTGTGACTTTAGACAAGGAAATAATATATTGTTTGATGGCAAACATTTTCTGAAGGGAAACTATTGTCCTAACCTTTCTAAATAAGGGGAAAAAAAAAAAGAAAAACCCAAACATGAAGAACAATTTATGAGGCTTACTCCAGACTCCAGGTCCTCAATTTTTATTTGGTTGCTTGGCCTGGTGGGATTATTTTGCTTGTTATGGACATATTTTCTTTCCTTATAGAGGGTGTAATATTATCAATAACAAATGATATACTGTTGATAGTAGATTAGATCTGGCCTGAATATCATTCAACTAACTTTAAGGTCAGAAATAAAATTTATCCTGTTATTAAATCCATATTGTCCCCCAAATGCTCTGCTAGTAAGAGAGCACTTTTCTTCATATGGCAGACAGGAGCTGAGTAGAGGCAATGGTGAGGGATAATAACAATGGAATCTCATTTATCCTAAAACATTGCATAAACGTTTCCAATTTTTCTCTGCCATGTTGAACTGTTCTCCTTTAAATTCCCAAGAGCACCCAGGTGAATCAGGACCGCATGGGAGTGAAGATTATATAGATCTTTCTTACACTTCAACTCAGGTGAGGAGGAAGGGTTAAAAAAATAGTTATTTTAACTGCATTTTTTTGAGATAAAGAATTTGAAAAATGGATATTGTGCCTTTTGATTTACAGATTAACAAATTTTACCATGGAGAATACTGCAATTATGAGTCCACCAAAATGGCTAAGATCATTTTAGTAAAGATTCATTAGAGGGGGATAAAAATGGAAAGTAAAGGAATAAAGATCTTAGATCATTCGGCATGTTCCACTGAAACCAACAGAGCCAAGGCTGCAATTTAGGGTAGTTTCCAAATTTTTGTTTCCTATATTTTCTTATATAGTCTACTAAAGCAGCCATTACCAGCAACTCGATAGGTGCTGGGCTGATTACGTGACAGATCAAGATCAGGTGAAATAATACACATTTGCTAGAAAGTATAATTTCAGAAATCCTGAAATTATTTCTGGATTTGCTCTGGACTAGTGCAGTAAGCATTTGGGAGCCAGATCCTGATAATGCTGTTATCTATCACTCTAGTTACTTACTCTCTTCCAGTAATTACAGCTATGCCCAGACATGTGAGACTGGGTTGATTCTGTCCTTCACTAAAAACAATTTTAGCTCAAATCACTTTTCTCCAAAGAGAATGCCCTAGACATTGAACTAGGCACTCAGACTATTCAGCCACTCTCTACTGTTATTTTAATGTTCCTTGAGCTGACAAGAAAATAGCCCAGTAGCCTGACGGCTACTAAGCCTGTAGACTACCTTGGCCTCAGGCACTGTTGTGAACCAGTCATAACATGACCTGAATGTTATGTTAAAATATTCCTTTTTTCCAGCAAATGTTGTAACAACAGACTGTCAATCAGCCTAACCACTACCTTCCTCAATCTCTTTCTGGTGGTGCCTCACATTAATTGGTTATTCATCAATCCAGTGAGTAAATCACAGTTTAGCCCAGTAGTTAGGCCATTGTTCCAAGAAACATGAAAGTGGCCTCTCATCTTCTTTCACTGATAAAGTCATTTATGCACTTGAAACAGTAATGACTTAGAAGCATTTTTACCAAGATATCTTAACCAGATGGCTCACATTTTCTACTATGAGTAAGACACCAGGATTCAGTCTTTATCAGAAGAAAAGTGGGACTGTCTCCCACACTGAATAAATGATCAATATTCAAGACAGACAAAGCATGGGAGGAGGAAGAGGGGTAAAAAGAGATAATGATAGAAAGTGACCCTGTCTCAGGTCAAATAGACAATATTTTAAAAGTGGAATTAAAATTCAACCTCCTGGCAGCCAGAACACAGAGGCTCAGTCATTAGACAGCCTTGCCAGCCCTCACTTCATTTGCTGCTAAGTTTCCTACCTTCTCAGGACACACTCATCAAGCCACTTCATGTCACCTGGCTTTTAAGGTCAAACGTGTGCCTGAGCTCCATTTCTGGAGATATTTCCTCCTCTTAACCTGGGACAGGTTTTAAGACAGTTGAGATGACACATCCCCCCGAGACTGCAGAGTGTTTGACTATAAGAGGGACCTGTGCTGGTGAGACTGAACTGGGATGGCTACATTTCAGATGCCTGAACTGCACAAGAGGAACCTCTATGATCCAGCTGCCCTGTCCAAGACATCATGATAGTTACTGCATGTTCCAAAATCTTCAGAAAAGGTATTAAGTGCACATTATTTTCACCAGCTTTGGGGACCCATTCAAATTCATTTATAGGCTGCCATTACTCTTCAGTTCTTAAGAAACCCATCCTAAATTTTACAGAAGTTTGAGTAAACAATGGAGCTAAGCTCCAACAACACAATAAACATCCCTAACAGCTGGCTTTTTTAATGGCATGCAAGATAAAGAATAGGAAATGTTTCAGTGATGCTGACCAAAAGATGTGCCATCTCCTCATGAATAAGAGAAAGGGGTAAAGCACTCCACAACTGAGGATACTCACCAGCTGGAAGAGAAGGAGGGGCAGCAGGCAGGTGCAAAATAGCCATTTTGGGGCTCTAGCCAGTTTCTTCTGTATTCCAAAGGACCAACAGCAGAACAGCTCTCTGTGAAAAGAAATTAATCTAGATTTAATCCAGAAGTGACCAATCAGTTAAAAGGGACAATATTCAAACTCACATGTTTTTAAGGATTAGACCCATCACGCACACACACACTATTTTCCAGTACTGTTCTCTGCAATAAAAACTGAGATTGTTTTCTGAACAGGACACCAGCTGCTTCCTGTTCATGCTACTAATACATAACACTGCCATTGTATCACATCAAGGGATCCTCACTCTGATCATCAGCCAGCAGAACAAATACACTATATTAAGTAAATCCTCACAAAAGGCTACAGAATCAATTGGTGTAATTCAGCCCAGTCAGACTGACTTCAGCAAGATTTTACTCCTGCTTAGGACCTAATCTGCATTGAAATTTATCTTTCACATGACTAACTAATATGTTGTACACTTATACATAGGAAATTCAGTTCTATAGGTTATGCAAATAGTATGGATCACACAGTCACACTTACAGGTTATGAGCTCTCAGGTGCACTTGCAATGAAAAGGTACACAAACAGCAGAAAGCGCTCTGCAGCATGAGCTGAGTCTTTCCTTTGCCACAAAGAAGCAGCCTCTGACCTTCTGCCACTCTTGCTGTGAGCATCCTCTTCCCTCCCAAGAGGCGATCTTTCCCAAGAAGCCACTGCCTCATTCCATGTAACGTAAAACTGCTGTTACCATGGTTAATATTTCTGACTTGATTGGCACCACTAGTAATTGAACTGCAGTCTCTTGAGTGCAGCAAGCTCTATTCATTAGCCCCTATTGTGTTAGGACACTGCATCAACTCACATTATTTTGCTGCATTAAGGGAAAAAAAAAATCAGCCATGAATACAAAGTTATGTTGCCACACAAGAATACACTTTTTTGTGTTTTGCTCTTGGATTAATTTTATGAAATTAAATAAAATATTACACATAAATTTTATTTATATCAAGAGCAGTGCAAGATGGGATAAGGCACCTTCACTTTGACTGCATAATGTTACGTGCACTTAAAACCCAAAATAGCTTAGTATCAGCTTTGTAGAAAGAGTTTCAGTTTCACCACCATACTAGCAAAACCTTTTCAGTCTTCTGTCTCATTTTCTCCTGCTTTAGATAGAGCTTAGATAGAGTTTACATGAACTTGCTGATTTGAGTCTATATGTGAGAGAATGATATATAAGCAATGAAAAGAATCATGTACCACAAGACTTCCTGTATAAGGAACAGGACAGATGAGCTTTTTATTGCAGCTTTCAGCTGCCTATTTAGACCAAGACTTTATATGTTTTATATCTTTTAGTAGATTTTATAGATGACAGTATGGTATATATAAGTAAATTAGACCAATTAGAAATTACTTCATGAATCTTGACAATTTTGAGCTGACAGGTTCAGTAGAAGTAGCCAAAATACAAGAAATAGTATTCTAATCCCATAAAATCTTCCACAAATTAATAACTTCTGACACTAAGGAGATATCCATACCAGCAAGTTGTATCAAACTGATCCTTTTGTTCATCCTACTGTATTTTACCGTAATAAATACCCTCTTGGTTTCATCTTTGCAAAAGTTTTCATGCTTCTTCTGTTCTATTCCTTCTTCCTTTCTTCCTTAGCTAGGCCCATTAGAGTGGCCTGAGAAATACTCACCACGAAGATTCCTTTCCATGGGGAAAAGAAAAAAAAAAAAAAAGAGAGAGGAAGAGGAGAAACTTAGGTGCTAAAGGAAAAAGCTTTGTTTTACTCCATCAGCCTCTTTCGGCATTGTGAGATAGATCTTGGAAGATGAGGAGTTTGCATGGCTTCAGGAATGTAAGTTTGAGAAAGGTGGATGCAAGGCAAAGCAAGAGACAGCGTCAGATACTGACAGCAGACAATGCAACAGTACAAAAGAGCAGTACTGCAAGACTTGCATCCCCAAGGTCACAGGATGGATGGTCCTGTCAGTGGTTCTGACTTTTCTCAGCTCTGTCTAAGAATGGCAAGTGCTTGTCACATCCAAAAAATCTAGTTGTGTCCCATTTTATACAAATAGAAGCAGACAGAATTGGTGGCACTCTATATTTAGATCCTCTTCCGTAGTATATAGATAATAACACTTATCTTTTCCTTTATCACTGTAAAGCTTACTTTGTATTTCCAAGGTACTTGGTTGATAAGAGTAGCAGTTGCCAAAATAAAATCCATGGCACTGTGAAAATTCCTTATCTGGTGTATGCCTGCTGCTGGAACCGCATATGAGGAGCACTAAAAGTGACAAACCCAAACAGACTGTGAAATGCAGTATTAACTGAACCTGCTTCACTTTGAGCGATTCTCTGATGCCTAATATTCTGGTTGAACCAACTTTGAAAAGTTCAGAGGACACACACTATCCCTGCCTTCTCCATGTCAAGCTTAGATTAGATTGTCCAGTAGATTTAAAGTCATTAGAGAGAGGACTGGACAGCAGAAAATAACAAATACTCATTTCTTAAGAAAAAAAGGTTAAAACTAATTGTTGATCATCTGTCTCATCCAACAATCTCTGTCTATGCTAATAGATAAATAATGTAGGCACCCTTTGGAAAATCGTTATATGTGATCAAATAATAGTTCTCACAGTACATGTACCAATGGATATGCCTGCAGGCATCAGATTAAGGCCTGTGGCTGTCGCGATACTGATGCATTCACAGATCTGATTACCTCATTTCCCAACTGTAATTTGTTTTAAATGTAATCTTCCTTTAATCTGTCTTTGAGTGTGCTTAATCCATAGAGGTACATGTCGTCTTATATTTATTCTACCTTCCAAGGTTAAACTGGTAACTTGATGCACCAGCCCACACTCCATGGGCCAATGTGCTCTCAGAGCATGGACACACACTCCTGTAGCTTTCTGAGTTCTTTCTTTCTCCAGGGATGCATTAGGAAGAGCACTGCCAGCAAATTGAAGGCAGTGATCCTTCCCCTTTACTCACCCGCAGTGAAGCTACATCTGGAGTTCTGTTTCTAGTTTTGGGCTCCTCAGTACAGGAGAGACATTGAGCTTCTGAATCAGGTCCAGTGGAGGACTGCAAATTTGATTAAGGGATGGGAGCACCTCTCTTTGAAAGAGTTGGGCCTGCTTGTACTTGAGAAGTGATGACTGAGAGAGGATGCCATCAATGTCTGTAAGTATCTGAAGGAAGGATGCTAGGCTCTTCTCGGTGGTGCCAGGTAATACAAGACGCAGTGGGCAGAAACTGATGCACAGGAAGTCGTGCCTGAATATGTGGAAGAACTTCTTTATGGTGCACGTGGCCAAGCACTGGAACAGATTACCCAGAGGGATTGTGGAGTCTGTCTCAATGAAGATATTCAAGAACAATCTGGACTCAATTCTGTGCAGTGTGCTCTAGGATGACACTGCATGAGCAGGGAGGTTGGATCAGACTACCCACTGTGGTCCCCTCCCCCTTACCCATTCTGTGATTTCTGAGATTTCTGCCCTTTCTTTCACAGCCTCACCATTATGTGGGAATTGTAGCATTAAGTAGCACCACAAATGGTCAGCTCTGGCACACATTAATATGCACCCTTCATTTCACAATTTAAACAGTCCTTTTCAAGCTTCTGCTGGGACCACTGCAAGTAAGACTCATGTATGAGCAGACTGGTTATTTTTATGCCAGTCAGCTTTCATTCTTTTAGTTGGCCAACATGCCTGCTACATAAATAATCATGGTTTAAGAATAGAGCTAAATTTGATTCCTCTGTTTGACATACTGAACTAACTGCAAATATTCTCAGCTCAGCTTTTTAGAGCAGTTTGTAAACAGCACAAAAACCAAATGTGACTCAGAAAGGACACTCTCATGTAAATATAAAAAGTCATAATTCAAAATACAATGTAATTCACACCAATTTGAACTTTCCACTTAGATGGCAACAACCCTGACCTAACAAACTCTACCGTGCAAATTTGTATAAAATCGCGTACATTACAGGGTCTCAAAATCATAGTTGCATAATAAGAATAGCAATGGACTTTTCCCTTGAGCCCAGTACATACACACAGATTTTCCAAAGCACCTAAGGAATGTAGGTGCATAAGCACTACTAAAGGTCAGTGGGATTTCCATGGCTAAATCCCTAAGGCATGTTGGAATCAATCCCCTCAATTAATAATTCAGGTACAATACATATTTATTCACTTCTATCTTTTAATGCTCACCTCAGATAGAACAACAGGCTACATTTGGACTGATCCTGAGTCACAACTGCCTACATACCTTTCCAGTGATGCAACACATTGGTTAAGTCACCTCTAATGGGAGAGAGAGCATCTGAGTTTGGCTGTGGCAGTTTATTTTTTATAATCTTTACTTCTATTCTCTTGTGTTTTTCCTCTTTATGTTCAGTATTTCCAATTCTCAAGCTAATTTTTTTTCTTCTGTGTTTTGATATACACAGTGTTTTTCTTCTTGGCCACACACTCTTTTTTTCTCTGCATCACCAGGCTGAATTCAGAAGGAATTAGCGACTTAGCTGCCTCCTTCTCCAAGTTGTATTTATGATGATGATGACGACATTTAGGTTAACTCCTTGTTTTCTGACAGAACTGAAGCCAAATTAAATGTGTTTGTTAGTCAGACACTAGGGAAGTTTTTGGAACTAGGAAAGTTTTTGAAGCTAGAGCTATATCTGTGCTACCACAACACTATCAGCAGCAAAAGAGACACAGCCACACAACCCTCCACACCCCCAACCCAAACCCATTCCGACTTACTCTCCCTCACGTTCCCAAACATATAAGTGGGATGTTACCCTGGATAGTCTTGCAGAGCCCATTGATCAGCAGCATTCATTACATTTTAATAGGTCTATCCATTACAGTACAATATCCCTCACAGAAGCAGTAAATCATTCATATATCACACGAGACAATATTGTGCCTGCATTATGGCAAGGGAATGCTCTGGGGGCAAACATCAAGTGTTGGGGGAGAAACTCCAGCACAAGACTGCACATGAGGTCTTCTCTCTGTGAGCCCCTGAGAGATGACAGACATAGATACAGCATAGTGCTACAGATGGGCTACACAAAGAGATATGTGCTGGTCAGCAGCCGCTTGGACACACTGCTTGTTGTTAAGCTTTGGATTCCAGGGAAAGAAAATGGTTGCTGTTTTACTCACTCCATAAATGTGAGGAACAAGTGCAGGAGAGCCCAGGTGTATGAGTGTTGTTCACTGCATTGACACTGAACTATCTTTGAAATTGTTTGTTTAAGTATTCAAACAAAAAATAAAAATAAAAGCCATTTTAGTAAAATATGATCTTAAATATTTGGACCCATATGCCCAAAAATATTATCCATGTGAGGACCAAAAACTCAGCATTCAGTTCCTTCAGCACTGTAAAGCAGTAAGATTTAATTATTTTATGGCTGGAAGATACATACCAGTCCCCATAGAAAACTGCAAGTAGTATTGCAAGAGATTAGCTTTATGTGGTTTTGTTTTCTTTTACACAGGGTAATATAGCTTCTGAATCATTATTAATAATTGTTTCTGTTACAGTAATGCCTTAAGCAACCCTCCAGGACAAATGCTAAAAAGGAAAAACCCTGGGCAATAGCTCCAGCAGAACAAGGGGGATTTTGTTTTCCCTGAACCCAAAGCCTCTTGCACCTGCAGTTGGGCTGCTCCCCAGATTGCACAATGCCACCCATGTGTGTGTGCTACGTGGGGTGCTGCTGAGCAAGTGGTGCTACCTTCCTTTCTTCTGCTGTGGAAACTCAGTCACCCCTCAGCTCTGTAACTCCCCAAGAGATCTGTCAAGAAAAATAAAACAAGCCTGGCATGCACTCAGCTATGATAGTCAATCTAAATAATTCCCGAGCTTTGGTATCAGGCACCATGCAGCTCCCACTCACCTCAGTAGGAGGGAACTGGCCCTGTGCATTGCCCAATTTATCAACATGATACATGAAGTCTGTCTGGAAGATAAACAAGGGGACATATTGTAGTGACATACAAACTCTTTTCAAGTTGTGCATCCTAGGAGATAGATTACATGATGAACATGTGCAGTATGCCTTTTCCAGCTCATGCTTCTGAGCTGAACTGTGATGTCCTTCCTGAGGACAAAGCAGCATTTTATCCCTCAGATAAAGCTGGCTTCTCTTGCAGGAGGAATCTCGCAGAACTCAGTTGCTCAAGTACATGATGAGTACTAATGAGAATTTATAACCCTTTGCCTCATGAAGATTTTGTGCTATCTTTCTTCTTGGGGAGAACTGAAGCAGTACACTTCCATTCAGAGAAAGGAAAAGGAGGAAGCCCTATGGTGTAAAACTGTCCCAGTCCCAGCCTGCCTCCTCACAAAGTTGTTTGCAAAGGCAAGTTCACCTTCTTCAAAGCTTCCCTTCTAGTGCACCATCACTAGAGAGAAGAAAGAGTAGACAACATACAGTAATTTTTAAAAGGCACTAGGAGTAATATTGTGACAAACAAGTCAGCAGCATTTCAACACCTCCAAACACAAAACAGCAGAAGTGCGCCTATCAAAGTACAGCACAGAATAATTTCTGGACTTGCCATCCCCCATGTAATGTACAATGGAGGGCAATCTCCAGGAGCCTGAAAAACACCTAAAAACACACTCCCTCCTCCCAGCTGAACTGAGCTGGGGGCCTTTTCACTCCTCATGCCTTTAAAAACTCCCTCTCCAAATGCAGTGGATGTTACAATTATTATGAAATCTGGACAGCAATATTGCTGAAAAGAGTTTATCTGACTATAACAATCTTTTAATAATATGTTTTCAAATTATCTGTTCTCCTATTGTTGCTAATATGTAGTCATTTGCTCAAAATTCATTATAAACATTGGTGCTAAGCTTGTTACCTGGCTGAAGAAAACAGGTTAGCATGGGAGTTGAGAGATACAGACACAAAAAATAGCCCTTTTTAAAATAAATATATGAAAATATATGGGGAATATATATATATGTAAACCAGATAGCTATATCAACAAAGAGGTTGTCAGTGGATATGTCAAAGTATGATTTAAAATGCTGGGTGCCTTAATCCATGTTTTTTTCCTTCACATCACTTAATCCAAGGCTACACTGACCTTGTACCTTACCTGGTCACTCCCAGGAACAGGCAGAAGCCTGTGTTCTGAGACTCTGAAGTCACATCCGTGCTGCTGTCCAGCTGCCTACAGCTCCCTTGCACCCTTGCTCCTCTGGTCCTGGGGCCCCTCTAGGTAGCACATTTGGGTTGGCGGCTCAGAGTCGCTTAGACAATGAGCCGGCTGGATGCTATCACCAGGCACAGAGCATCCAGGACTGTCCATGTGGAATATCCTTGTGCCCTAAAGCATACAGTTCAGCCCCTCAACAGCTTAGCTCTGCAACAGTAGCCACTGGGTTACCCCAATACTACAAGGGTGGTACCTGAATTTGGCTCTACAGGGCTTCAAAAGGAAAAAGTAAAATGGATTGGTAATGACTTATCTCTGCTCCAGTTGCATCTATGTTATGCTGCATCTATGCAAACAAGAGAAAACTAGAGCTCTTTTTTATACTAGAGATCTTTCTTTCTGCTCTGAAGCCAAGTGTCATAGCCCAGACTACATTCATAAATAGTCAAGACCTAAACAGGATGGACATATCCTAACTGCTTTTTAGGTTTAATTCTTGTTACATGTTCTGTTACCATCCATTCCAGCGGAGATAATATACTGGTTAAATCCATTAGAGGGACCTTGCTGGCAGTATATGTATGGATAAGCATGTACCAATGCTTGAGCATAAACTGCTAACCCAGGTTAGAGGTAGATTCTGTGTCCACACCTGGCCAGGGAGAGATGAATCCAAGATCCTCACTATTGTCCTGGACTTCCAGCACAAAGTCTCACTGGGGTCTGCTCCACTCAACATTCCAGGGTCCACTTTATGCTCCTAAACACACCCCGCTCCATGGTGCTCAGAGAAGCCTGGCTGGCACTTAACATTGTGATTGCCGAACCAAGACTTGGGTAGCGGTTTGAACTAGGACTGACTAAGTTCTATTTCAAAGTCTTTAAGAAACCCGCCAAAAGAATCAAAAGTAGTGGGGTCTCCACATAATGGCAATAGATGTTAGAGCAGCCTGAAAGATTAATGAAACAGAGAGTGCAGTTTCGACACTTTGATATTTGGCTTCCATGCAGCCTTTTAAATCAGCCTCCTCAAAATCTGAATACACTCCTCTCTGCACAGAACCACAATACACACAAAAAGGAATATGCAATGCAATTTGGGGAGATAATATTAGGCAGGAGAATTTTGGACTATTTCTCTTACAGACACAATCAGTGCCAGTTTTGTGTATCTTTCTACCTGCACGAACGAAATAATTACCAGACTACAGCATTCTGCAGTAATGATCATTAACTGCAGTAGCAATATTGCAGGCTCTAGGGCCTTATTGTAATCTTCTTCATTTCAGTGTTAAACTACTCTAACTTCATTAGCTTCACTGGAGATACTTCACTTTACACCTACATAATTGAGAGCAGAATCAAGCCTCCACTGCTGTGGAAAATACTGTGTAGTGCAGCACTTTTCAAATAAAATGTAATTAACATGAAATTCTAGATCCATATTGCAATTTGCAGAACGATCACTGTGGGTGCAACATGACTTCCAACTCCCTCTCTCATCTTAATTTAGTTAGAAATAGGGCTGCTTGTGTAATATTTTCTCTATAGCAGCAAACTGAGGCATATTTCTTTTTCTTTTCCTATTGTTATTTTTTTCTCTTTATAAATCTTTGTCAACAAAGGATTACTAGCTCACCTGAGAGAGGCAGTTAAAGTCAGATATTTGCCCGTAATTAGGGAAACTTGGAATCCTTGACAGTGAACACCTGGCTTCTCATTACTACCTGAATTTTATACTTCCAAGTGTTAATCTCTCCTCAGGGTTTGCCTTGGAGTTTCATTCTGGTATTCAATGAAACCATCAGGTTTTCCAGGCACTGACACCTTTGAAATGTTTTCCACATGGGAACCAATATGAAACATGTGTGATTATTACCGATTTCTCTGTGTTGATTTCTATTATGGTAGCACCCTGGAAAAATAGTACAGACAGCTGTAATCAAATCTTTCATTGAATGACTTTATACAGCAGGAAGAGTTGTGTTTAAAGGGGCTGGTTTGATGGGGGCAAGGGGGAAAGAGAGAGGGGAGGGAGATTGCTATGATGAATGGTGTTATCATGATTATGACTTGGTTTAAAGGATTCTAAGAATTTCTTTCACATTTTTCAGCCTTGAAAGTAAGTCCTACCAGCACTTTTTTCCTCTTATAAGCCAGCACTGCTGTCAATCCTCATAGCTCTAGATGAAATACATGGGCTAGCTGGAAGCTGGGAGCATGCTAATCATGAACTCCCAGCTAACACTACAGGGCTACAGTTAAGGCAGATTACTGTAATTTCCTTTACTTTACTGAGTGCAGAGTTTGTCGGACTTCCCAACCTTTACCAGCCTTGGGGACAGGAAACTTCAAGATCAAATGTGCTAGGAACTTTGTACTTTTACTCTAGACACTGGAAAACCCAGGCAAAATGATATCTTTGGCTTTATCATCTGTTAATCAGAAGGACTTACTGTCCTGTGCCTGAATAAGAGTTATTTAAATCACTCCCAGGCCCAAAGCTCTTATTGACTACTGCAAGGCAACAGGAATACTAAGAAATCAAAATAATCTGAAAGAAGAACAGCAAAGCTAAGAGTTTCCATGGAGCTGAAACTCACTCAGAAACATGAAAACAAGTGGCTTTTAAAAAGTAGCACATTTGGCTTTGGAAAGCACCAGGTGCCATTGAGAAGAAAAACAACGAGGTTATCTTACCTCAATCAAGTCCAAGCCCTGATGCACTTCACAATTTTTAAAGTTTTCAGTGAATTTAGGAAGCACAGACTATGAAACTTACTGATGGAGTAAGTAGCACACTCAGTCAAAGGAAATACGTAAAACTTGTTTGTGATCTGAAGTGGGGGGAAAAAGGGAGCAAGTGGGAGATCCTGGGACTGATCTAAGCCCAAGTATCTGAACTAGCAGCATCTTACCAGTTGTGATGGAATCCCAGATGAAAAACACAGAACAAAACTGAAAAAAAACCCAAATTAACCTATGGTAAACTTTATAAGTGGAATAATTAATGAAGATGCAAAATGTAATTAAAATACCAAAAATACCAAGTGTTGATCAAAGTGGTCTTTTTCTTGAAATTCTGTAAAAAAAAGTGGAAAACTCCATCGCACTACATGGTTTAATTCAGACTCTGATGTCTAATGTGTCATAGATGCTTAAAAAGATGAATGTCAATATATTCCAACAGCAGAAGAAAGTTTGTTCATCCTAGAAGACACAGGAAGTTTCATGTCCCTATTTGCCAGAACTCAGTTTCATTTAATACCAACCATAGTCCAGTTCTCACTCCTGAAAAATTTTCCCTAGAGAATAAGATTTTCTTTCTTTAGTTGCCCAATTATGATTGGAGTTCTGGGAAGAGGCCTGGGAGACACTGCTGCATATACTTTGAACGAGACTACATAATCTTGTTATCAGAACTGGAATGCAAGCAGGTTTCCCCAGCCCTCTAGTAGGTCCTAGATGCATGGCATTTCCCAAATTCCCTGGGGATATCCAGTGATCCTTCCTAGTCTCCTGGTCACTTGGGGAGCAGCTACAGAGTACTGATTCATATCCAGCAGAGCTTGGGGAAAAACTGAAATATACCTTCATAAATATATGTTTCAGATTATTCAGAAAATAAACCAAAACCAACCAACCAACAAAACAAACCCCAAACCTGTGTCACAGGAGCAGTGCACATTATGTACCTATATTTGTAATGCAAGGAAAAGTTTAATCTAGATGCATCTCCCCTCAGCAGTTTTTCAGGTTCCATTGACTGTTTCAATTCCCACATTAACCCTCTTCTCCTCAATTCTCAACAGCCTGTTTTCTCTCTCTGTTATAACACCCTCCCTGTCTCTACCACTGATTTCATGCAAGTGTGGGTTATCTAGGGTGATGCTTATAGAACTGAAAGTAGAGTAATATATTAGTCCTGTGCTAGAGCTTGAGACTCAAAGCACAGGGGATCACTACCTGCTCTGCTGGGAGCATTTCTGGGCACTTAGCTGCACCTTACGCAGTTCTTCAGATGTTACTATTTCCCTTCCATATATGTGTGTCAGGAATGATTTGCCTCATAGGGCCATAGGGCAGATTCATGCAACAGCCAGCCCTCCGGGACTGGTGACTTGCATCACAGGCATGCCCTCTCACGGAAATGACATAATGCCAGTTTCCCAGCACTCAGTCTTCATGTATTTAGTTGTATCTGCATACAATTACTGGTATATCTTGATTGATGTTTCTGCACGTCTCCATTTCTTCTGACATCAGCTTCTCTCATTATATGGACTACAGTTCTCAGTTGTCTGTTAAAGAAACATCCATAGAGAAGGTGATGAAATATGTTGTGGTTGTGCCTCCTGCAAAGGTGAATCTGCCCCAGTACAACTGACAAATTCTGTTCACTGATGAAGTTACAAGATAAATTGTTGGACTGTGAAATATTTCTATGAATTGCCCTCTTCAGTTCTCAGAAGATAAGGAACTCTGAAGAACTGCTTTTCTTAACATCTCTGATTTTACCAGCATTGGCTCATAAGATTGACTGATGAATCAGCTTCAACTGACTGTCAAAAGCAATGATGAATAAAGCAGTGAAGGAGAAGGGTCAAGAAAACTCACAGGACAAAGAAACATATATATTCATGTGATGGGGAGAATCTGATTTAGCTGATGGATCGGCTCAAGATGTGGAAACTCTGCCTTGTTCAGAAAGCAGCAAGAGAAATATCTAAATGAATGTAAGAGGACCAGCTTTCAGCCTAAATGGTATACCAGGAGAATAAGGAAAAGGCAAAGAAATATGTATAGGATTTATCACATTTATCTTGTGCTAGTAAGGAGTAAAAGAGTTCAGAAAACCTGAACAGAGACCTCTGAGATAGTATTAATAAATATATACATGCCCTTCTGAATGCTTAAAATGTAAAACAGTGTGATCACAGACTTGCCAATAGTGATTTCTAGGAAAACATGTTTAAATTTGGAAAGTCTAAAGAGTTGGTGTTTTGTTTAGTGAACAAAAAAAAAAAAAAAGTTGTTTTGGATGAGAACAAATGTTTCATTTTGTGTTTTCCAATTCAGTCAACAACAAAATATACTTCATTGCAAGCATCACTTCTGAGTCAGGCATATACACAGGGAAACAAAAACATAGATTTATGTTGTCTGTTGCACTGGAGAAACCCAAGGGGAAACTCTGTTTGACAAGCAAAGAAAGAAAACAGAGTGGAAAGAATTCTTATTTCAAAATCTCTAACAGGATTAAAGTGACAGGGAACAAATTACTACAAACCTCAGAAGCTAAGGACTTCCATCTTTAGGTGTGCTGGTGTTTCTATTACGAGCTTCAAATATAACTACAGAGACGAAATTGATTTTCTGGTTTTATGACCTTTTTAAAGGCACATTAATGTTCTACATAACTGAGTATTTGCACAGTACTTTATTATGTGAAATACCATTAATTTCAATGGGAGTTTGTGTAGTATGGTAACGATGTCATTAAACAGGGCTGTTAAACTCATTGGGCTATATACCATCCTGAATTACACCTGGACGTCCTACTCCCCCTGATCAGCATGCCCTCTCCCACACCTCTGTACCTGAGCCATACAGCATGCTCCTGTTTCCCCTGGTTTGCAGGGGCCAAAGACCAAAGCTCTGCAGCTGCAGCTAATGACTAACAGGCAGTTTTGAGACATGTCCCATGTTACATCCATCTGCACAAGAACGAGATTTGTCCAAAAGACACAGATCTTTACTGTGTGGCTGTGCCATGAGTTGGAATGGCTTCATTTATCACTTTATCCTAAAATGTCCCAGATTTATTCTCACAACACCTTTGTGAAGAAGAAAAAGGGCAACTTAATTCCCTGGAGTTGAACAGATGCAGACACAAAAGATATGTCTGCACACAGCAAATTCCTCCATTAGCCTGCACCCCTGGCTGGAGGCTGCTCGACAGACCCATTACTGCTGCCACCAGTAGGAACATCAGTAAATGGCACATTTTAAAGGTGATTATTTCCATTTTAGTCTGTGGATAATAACTTGCATGCTTGAAGAATTTGTGACACTTTGTACCTTTAGCATTGAGGGGTTACTTTTCATCTTCAGGAAAAGCTTGAAATAAAGGGAGGTGAGTAAGTTGCACCATCTTTGAAGTAGCTTCAGGAAGTATTGTGCTCAGCATCACTCTAAAGTATTGTCAGGTCTCCTTCTTGTATGTGCCAAGCTGAGGGAAGAAGGCATGTTTTCCTTACTACACTATCCATGCTGGTTGCTTTGAAAAGAGAGAAACTGATGTCCAGAAAGAACAGGGAATGAGAGGCTGGAGTGCAACCCTGAAGGTGGAGATATGGCGCTTTTGGTTGGATAAAGTTGATTTGAGTGAACAATGTGCAGTCAAAAGGACCAACCATATACTTGGAGTGCATTAAGCACAGTCTAGCTAACTGGTCTAAAGTGATTGTCCCACTACATTCACTATTGATGAGGCTTTACTTCGAGTATTGTGTATGATTTTGGGCTTCACAGTATCAGAAGTATATAAAAATTTTAGAAAGCAACATAAAGAGGACAAAAAAGATGGCGAAAGGACACCTGGCCATGATTTATGAGGAGTGGCTGAGATTACCAGTTTTGTTCAGCATAGAAAAGAGGACACCGACCAGTGACCTCATTGTTATTTGCAATCCCCTCAAGAGAGGGAGCAGAGAGGGAGATGATGGTCTCTTTTGCCTGCTGTATGGTGATAGAACAGAGGGAATGTCTTAAAGCTGCATGAGGGGAAGCTCAGACTGGATATTAGGAAAAAAGTTCTTCCCTGAGAGAGTGGTCAAGCCCTAGAACTAACTCCCCAGAAAAGGGATCATGGCCCCAGGCCTGTTGGATATTCAAGAAGCTTTTCAACAATGCACTTAGATACCCTATTTAACTTTTAGAATTCCCTGTATGAAATCAAAAATTGGACTCAGTGATTCTTGTAAGTCCTTTCCAACTCAGGATATTTTATAAATTTATGAAAATACAGCCCCATCCTCAGCTTTCCACTTGATCTAGAGGTAGCATGCCAGAATGGACCAGAAACCAACAAGGGCCTGGTATAAAAGGAAGCTCTTACCTTCCATCTTCACATCATGGCTTGCAGCCCTAATAATCTCTTTCACCTTAACCTTTGTCATTTGCTTTTTTTTCCCCATCAATGGGCTTTTTCTATAGAATGTCCTCTTTCTGTCCTGCTGAAGTCAATGAGAAATAAGATCAAGCGCGCTTTTTTTTTTTCCTTTGGTTTGAGGTTTTTTGGTTTGTTTTTTTTTTTTATCTAATTTGGAGTGCAGTTGTGCTGACTGACAACTCTACTACAACTGCATTGAATTGCTGCCCAACTCAGTAATCTACTTTCGTGTCTTAATTAACTAGAGTCAAATTTGAATTGAATTGCTTTTCTTGGAGATCTTTTAGGGTGGCTGTCAATCCAAAGGTAAAGACTTTTATAAAATTGCTGCTGCTTTTTATTTTGTACAATTGCCTTAGATAAAGATATTTTTCTTCATCTCTTACCTCTCAGTACTTGCATTTTCTTATTTCATATTTTCTTCTATTCCCCTTTTCCATTTTTAATGTATTCTTTTCTCCCTCTTATTTTTTAATTAGCTTTCTATTTGAATTTAATTATTTTCTTCTCTTTCAGCTAACTCCTGTCTTACACTGCACACTATCTCACAGCCCCCTTCAATAAAGCTGTCTCTCAGCTTCACCTGCCTCTTTGAATTCTCAACTCTCTAATTTATTTTTTTTGCTTTTCTAATCCCCCTCCCCCAATAGTTCTTTTTTAACTCATGGATTTTCATTCCAGCCACAGCATCTAGTTTTCTCCCCTTTTCCTTCCTTTACAATAATGCAACATTTTAGGTCCCAAATAAGCAGCACCAAATCTGGTGTAAAGAATCAGGCCCACAAAGCAAATCCAGTAAAGAAAACTGGAATGTTTCCTTTTGAACAGACTGGGAAACAACTGTTCAAAGCATGACAAATAATAGGAAAATTTTTTATATTTCTAATCCCAGGAAGGGGGAAGAACATTGTAATAAGCAAATAATAAATATTCCTGGTCTTTATTCATTCCCTACCAATATTTCTCTTCCTACTCTCCTTCTTCCCACAAAGTTCACATATGCTGTCTCTTATGGGCACAGATTCTGATTTTCATTTTACTGCTTTCACACTGGCTTTACTGTGTTAATTTCTCTTCATTTCTCTTGAGTTGTTCAAGATTTAGTTAGAGCAGACTCAGGCTCTCTGTTGGGCTGTGATTTTTTTTTCTTTTTTTTCCTTTTACTTTTTAAATTTGATGTTCCAGCTGATCTTAAACAGCTGACTTTTTTCATTTCAGGAGTAGCTTAAGTCTGCACTCTCCAACACACAGCAGTTATCAGTTAATGAGATGACTTCTACCCTTGTCCACACTTGCATCACTACAGCTGCTTAAATGAGCTGATGTGCTGCAACTGAGGATTAAACCATCTCTCTCAATCCTGCATGCACTGCAGCACAAGCTACTCACTCCAGCAACCACAGAAACGATTGCAGTCCTGGGAAACCAAGATGAGCAGAAACCCTTGTGCATTAAAAGTAAAGCAACCTCAGCAGTAGAAAAATGAAAAGAGGAACGCATCCTCTCCCTGCTGATCAGATGCTGCTGAAATCCCCTACCTGTTTAGGTTGTTTCTTTTCAGTTATAAATTGGTTTGTGTTTTTTCACATCCTTTTTTAATCCACCCACCCATGCTTCATTTTTGAATGATAGACTGTGAACCTGCCATAGTTAAAAAGGATACTGCAACATTCATGCTGGTAGACTTCAGCATCTCAAAGTCATGCACATAAAGTAAAGAACACATGTTCTAGGAAAAGAAGAAAATTCCTAATGTTAGAATATAATCTTTGGTACTCCATACTTTCAGGGTGATGTAACAACTCTGGTACCCTGAAGCCTGAAGAAGAGTTATTTTTATAGTAATGCTGACGTTACTAGGAAATCACAGATGCTGGGATATGGCTCCAGAGGTTTTAATCTAAGTGTTGGTCCCACACTGAAGGATATTCAGCTACAAATGACTATCTGGTCATTTAAACTGGGGAGCTGAAGATAGTTGGATAAATCTTTTGGTTGTTATAGATTACTGAAACAGTACAACCTAATTATTTCAACCCCAGGGCTAACTAGGTTCAGATGTATCCTCTTCTTTCTATGCAGCCCACACAAAGATGCCTTAAGAAAGGCTTGAAAACTGGTGTCCATTCATCAGTGAAAAAGTATATTTTGTTCAGAGAACCTAAATCAGTTGTTCCATTTCCATGTTACAGAGACAAAATTAATGACGTTTCTTCAAATGTGAAGACAACATTTGCACTGATGTGGTTATACTTGCCAAAACAAGCAAAACCCTCATTTGTGGAATATTTTTTCTGTCACACCTTATTTCTCCCTTCTTTGCAAAAATTCTGGATTAGTATTCTTTGACTTATTGAAGTAGAGAGCTAAGATGCCATTCTTATAAGCAGCTGTATATAGTACCAAGATTCTTGCTAGATCCCTACACAGCTCTACGCACTATGCAGACACCCAGGGAAAGATAAATCCATGTATCTGCTCAACCCTGAAAGATATTTATACCAATGCAAAATGAATGTATCATACTACCACTCTGGCTTGATGGTAACTGAGGTCCACTAGTTAATCAATTGTGTACAGCACCAAAATAGTGCTGAAGGGACACAGCAGTTTCTGCCCTGGCAGCCTCATGAACTATTTACTTATCCTTTTCTCATTACACTTGTGTGAGCTCTACACATAGGCAGCAAGTCTTCAGACTTAGAAAGGATTCAAAATAAAACACACCAAAACAAAAACCCCATTGTGTACTTTCTGATTAATTTTTGAGTGCACCTGAAGCAATTACAAGAGTAGTAATGATATTCTTCATAGAACCTGTCCCTTAATGTGCACCATAATTAGAAGGAACTTGGATCCCAACAGACATGGTCTCTAAAGACTTGAGAGACTGGGGTGAGGTGGTCGAGCAGGGGAATGGGAAGGGTCATTAAACATAGCCCAGGCACCTCTGCCTGCCCGTCTCAGCATGGACCAATGCAAATATGTGGTCTGAAAACTAACACAGCCAGGAAGGAAACATCCCAGAGGGAGAATCAATACCCAGCAAAGGATAATGGGAACCCTGTGCAAGCAGCTGTGATCTGCCCTCTGAACACCAGCACCTGTCAATGACAGCACTCAGTGCTGGTCAGTGGGCAGCTCACCTTACAGCTCAATTCATGCAGTGATCCTTAGCTGGAGCCAAGGTGGTGGCACCCCATGCTGCCAAATTGTGTCCCTTTCTTCCCAAATGTAGACAAAAACAATGACTTCCCCAAATAATTGGTGCTGCTCTTTTTAATCTCTCCCTCCTCCCTTCTGATTTAGCTATTTGCAGTCCAAAAGGAGGATCCCTATACTCCACAACTAGAAATTGAGTTATTCAGCTTAATTTCAGAATGTGCCCTTGCCACAGAGTCAAGGCATGGCAAGCACTTCAATTTAGACACAGCAAGGAATTCAAGTTTAATTATTTCCATTGGTGTCATGTTTGTCTTGTACTTTGTGATTGTTATTAATGAACCTTGTGTATTACCCTTTCAAGAACAGTAGAATAGCTGAACTGGAGATGCTCCAAGCATGTTGGAATTTGAATTATTCTCCACAGGACAGTACAGTCACCTTTACATCTCATTTGCATCACTGAAGACCATCCTTGTCACAGCCTTTGTGCACATCCTCTTATAATCACATTGGAATATAGTAAAAAAAGGAAAAATGGATATAAGCAGAGTCACATCTTTTATGGGGTCCATTGGGCAGAACAAGGAATTAGTCTGATGTAGTTAGCAACAGGTCCTGAGAACATCTTTCACTCGGGCCTTCTTGTCTCTGGTGCAAGTAACAACAAACAATATCAAAGTCTGCAGATCTGTTTTAGAAATTTGAAGCATGTAATTTTGACTCATGACTGTATGACTCCTCCAAATAGTCTCCAAAATATTGTGCTTCAGTATCCTGAGATAGTGTGACATACATGCAGTAAAGTGAACTCTAAAGAGATCAAAGTCTCATTCCTCTAACTGCTATGTGACTATTCATATGTTCAAAACATATGAATATATGCTTTATATGAGCTTCATTAGTCCAGGGTCTGCAAAGCTTTAAATACTGAAAGTCAGAAGAATGTCTCCAGAAGTTTGCAGGAAATCATAGTAGCCACCAGAAATTACTCCAGACCTTGCGGTTCCCAGTCCCGTGCTCTCAACATAATAATATCCTGTTTCCCACTAGAGAACCCGGTAGCATTAACAAACACAGAAATGCACATTGAGCTTACTGAGATGCCAGCAAGGGCTATGAAAGGTAGACAGCTGAGCAGTGTACTGGAAAATGACCAGATATATTTAAACTGGCACGATCCAGTTAACTACATTCTGAACTAATGCCAGAAGTTCAGGGGCATTCTGAGCACATCTTACATAAGGGACACACGTTTCTGCCATCTACTCCTGGTACTGAGCACAGCTGAGCAGAGAGCAGGGAGCAGAGGGCAGAGGATATCCTAGATTGTTCTTTCAAACTTGACACAGATTTCCATTTTGTCACGTTCTTAGCATGTGTGTTTATTTTCCTTGAATATTCAAGCATTTGGTGCTTTACAGTTGCCAGAGCTTATGAAGAGTGCATATTTAGCTCAAAGAGTTCCCAGATGTGAATTTCGAAATGACACTGTGTTGATTAGCTATAGAAGGCAGCCAGTCAAAGAGCAGGAGCAACAACATGTGATTTGGCATTCCCCAGCCAGCCAGAAAATAGTCACCCATTTAATTTTTCATGAATTTTCCAAAATCTGGGAATACATCAAAAGTTGAAAGCAGGAAATAAACGTTTCTGTTTCATAATCTGCACCCAGTGTGTCTTACCTTATCATCACTGCTGTTTTTCCACCTCCTGTTGGCAAGGAGTCTCCAGAAGATCTGTGGGGTCATTGGAAAACAGTTGCCAGGACTTTAATGTTGCACTATCACTGAAGTTATCCTGCCATGGAGACACCTGGGGCTCTGCCCCACCTCTGGGAAAAAATGAAATTAGACTGAAATGCATTTATTTTCTCTAAATGTTATGCATTGTTTGCAGCTGATCATTCCTCATCACAGCTCCCCCCTATGAATGATTCATGAGGGGACAGCTGTTCCCAGGGCCTCAGCTCCTGAGCTGCACATACCACAGGAGGTTTCCCCAGGCTGGTTATGTTAGAAGCTGAGAAGTGCTGATGCTTCTTCAGCAAGAAGACCTTCCTTTTTTCAATTGAAGGCAAGGCTATAGTGCACCCTAACAGTGCAAGGGGGTGAGGAATGGGTAAAGTAGGTTACACAGATAAATAAACAGCATTTCAAAGTGTACAATAAGCCAGACTTTAAGCAGAGGTAGTATTAGTCTGATCAGCTGGAAATACTGGGATTCAATATCCTGTACAGGATTCTTCTAGTTTCTGCAAAAGAGCACATAAACCACAAAACTGCACTGAAGTGTTGACATGTCCTGCAGACACTATTTGGTTTTGCCCTATTTTTCAGGAAAAGGATGGTACTTAAACTGCAGGCAGTACAAAGGACACAGTAAAGACAGTTTTCAAAACCATTTCTGACTTGCTTCTGACCCTTGTCTTTGTATAATAAGCTGTATGTCTCACACTCATGAACAGCATGTATAGCACTTTCTACTGCAGACAGAACTAAGCTTCTAATGAGGCTTCCCAGCTCTAAATTAATGGTAATGTAAAAACAATATCCTCCCTCTCTCTTTACTACTACCTAAAGTGAAGAAGAAAGACTTAAGAGAGAATTAAAAAATGTACTCAGAAGCACAGTTGGTAGTATTGCAGAAACTGTTATTACAAATCAGCTATTTTTTCAAATACAGTTACAATTTTGCCCTAAGAAAATAGGACACTGGCAGTAGAACAAACAGTGGCAAACAATTTCTGCACTGTATGTGGATGTTGCACAAATCAGGAACATATCTTATGCCTTCTTTCTCTCTTTTGTGCCCTTGCCTCTCTTTTTTTTTCTTCCTTTTTTTTTTTTTTTAAAAAAAGTGATAAATTACTTCCAGGGTTATATTCTACTAGCAATTCTAGAAAATCCTTAGACTCCAACAACTGCACTGAAGAAAGAGTGGTGCTACTCTTTCAAGCTCTATTCACACACACACACACAAAACAAAACAAACAAACAAAAAAAAAACCAAACAAAAAATTACTGGATTGCCAAAATCTAATGCCATTTCTAATAAACATCACAGATATTTAAAATACAGAGAAAATGCTACTTAGAATTTGGGAGTTTAACTCTGAAACCACTTTGAATGAAAAAAACATCATGGGCTGACATTTCAAAAAATAGTTCCTAACTTGAAAGCCTCTAAATCTGCAGCCCAAGTCTGGAATTCACATGTCACCCCCTTCTTTAAGGAAGGGTAGTTGACACCAATGTGGACTGAGATTTTTTTTTTTTTTTTTAATCCATACAGCTTTTGTGTAGATGTTCTTTATCCTATTTGGCTACTGTTTTCTCTCAGCCTCATTCTGACCTTTCACTCATACCACTACATTCAGTCTGCGAAGTATTCAATGTTATTTATACTGCAATCATTGTTTATACAAAAGTGGACAGGGGAAACTCAGATGTTTGCAAATGCAGGAGGGCAAGTTAAAGTAGAATGAATTTCAGATGCAGTGATGGAATTCTTTACCACATCTCCAGAAGAGATGTACAAACCACTTACTCTGCAAAGAACAAGGTTACAAGTCACACATCATACATTCACTGGAATTACATGGTTTGTGGTAGACCTCTCTGGTGCCAGAGCCAAACTCTGTTTTCAATCTCCGGAGACAATGGGCTTGTGTTGATATAAAGTTGCAGAATTTGACTTTAAATCAGTAAGCAGGCACACCAGACAAAAAACACAGGCCTCTGCAGACATATGTCCTTGATCAGATATTACTTGCACATGGAAATCATTTTTAGTTACAGAAGAAAACCTTTGGTTGTCTCCAGAAAGACCAATACTATGTTTAGGCAGACAAACAAGTAGTTCCCTGGAAGAAGCAAGGGTCACCTTTGCTGTAACTGAAGAGAACCAGGGGAGGATTTCCCCGGCGGAGAGGCAATGTGACCAGACACCTTTTTTCCCATTGACAACAGTGCAGTTCAAACTAGAACTTAGACATGTGGCACCAACACCATCAGACCTGCATGCAGCCACAAGAATTAATTATACAGATCTCTGCTTCACGGATTGGACCTGATGATCCTTATGGGTCCCTTCCAACTTGAGATATTCTATGTTTCTGTAACTCTATACATTTCAGCTTACTTCAGATAACATTTTCCAATTATAAAAGCCCAAAAATACAAACCACTAAAGCATTATTCATTTAATAAACAAGCTGCTATAGGATTCTTTTCTTTGATATAAAACACTCTATTGTCTCAAGCTCATATTTCTCTAATGAAGATCACTTTCAATAATATGGCCATAAGATCATTTTCAGTGATATGGACTTAAATCTGTACGAAGCAGTAGGATCCTTGAAAGTGAAACAAAAGCAATTCCTTCAAGTACAGTGTGGCTATAATATGTCTCTCCTCTCTTCAGTACCCTTCAGATTCCAACTGTGTGCAGCACATACTATTATCTGTAGTAAGAAAAACAAAGAGAAAAAGTGGTTGGCTGTCTGGAACAAATTACTACTGTTAAAGGTCAGGCATAAGAGAGCTAAGAAACCATTAGCACTAAATGTGTTGTGTATGCCCAAGATGGTCATTCTCTGGGAAACTTATATTTTTTTTTAGCAGTTCTTTAAATCTTGTATGATACTCAGTACCAAAGCTGACTGAAGCTGAACACCACCAGATTCAAACATACTAAATTTTAAGTGCTTTGAGTCATAATTGAAACCTTGTATTACTTACTATTTAATAATAAGTGGCCTCCCACTACTTGAAGGGACCCTACAAAAAAGATGGAGAGAGACTTTTTACAAGGGCATGTAGTGACAGGACAAGGGGGCGTGGCTGAACTTGAGGCCATTTTCTTTTGTTCTATCCCTTGTTATTCCGGAGAAGAGACCATCCACCCCACACCTGGCTACAACCTTCCCTCAGGTAGTTTTAGAGAGGAGTAAGGCCTGAGCCTCCCTTTTTCCAGGCTAAACAATCCCAGCTGCCTCAGTTGCTCCTCCTCAGACCTGTGCTCCAGATCCTTCACCAGCTCCACTGCCTTTCTCTGGACACGCTCCAGCACCTCAATGCCTGTCTTGTAGTGCAGGGCCCAAAAGTGAAAACAGAATTTCAGTTGCAGCCTCACCAATGACGAGTTGAGGGGTACAAAAGTCCTGCTGGAAAGTATTCCTGATACAGGCCAGGATGCCAATGTCCTTCTTGGCCACGTGGGCACACTGCTGGCTCGTGTTCAGCTGGCTGGCAGCCAGCACTGCCGGGTCATTTTTCATAGAGTAGTTTTCCAGCCACTTTTCCCCCAGCCTGTAGTATTGCATGGGGTTGTTGTGACCCAAGGGAAGGACCCAGCACTTCTCCTTGTTGAACCTCATACAATTGGCCTTGGCCTATCAATCCAGCCTGTCCAGATCTCTCTGCAGAGCCTTCCTACCCTCAAGCAGATCAACACTCACACCCACCTTGGTGTCATTTATGAACTGAGTGAGGGTGCACTCAATCCCCTTGTCCAGGCCATCAATGAAGATATAAAACAGGACTTGCTCCAATACTGAGCCATGAGGATCACCATTTTTGCCGGGCCACCAGCAAGTTTTGATTCCATTCATCACAACTCCCCAGGTCCAGCTGTCCAGCCAGTTTTTTACCCAGTGCACCCATCCAAGCCTTGAGCAGCCCATTTCTCCAGGAAAATGCCATGAGAAATGGTGCCAAAGGCTTGACTAAAGTCCAGGTAAGCAACATCCATAGCCTCTTCCTCATTCACTAAGCTGGTCACTTTGACATCGTTGGTCAAGCTGCTTTTCCTAAGCCTGTGGTGGCTGAGCTTGATCCCCTGGTTGTCCTGCATGTGTCACATACATGATGGCCCTTAGGATGATCTGCTCCACAACATTCCTCTCTTCTGAGGTCAGGCTGACAGGTCTGTAGTTTCCCATATCCTCCTTCTGTCACTTCTTGAGATGAACATCATATTTGCTTTGCTCCAGTTAACTGTGACTTCCCTGGTTGACCAGAACTGCTGGCAAATGATTGAAGGTGGCTCAGTGAGCACTTCCACCAGCTCCTTTTGTACCCTTGGGTGGATCCCATCAGACTTGAGGGAAGATGGCTGGGGGTAAAAATTAGAGGAGACTAAGAATCATAGGATAAAATGCAGCTGTTACTCCCAGTCGACATGTTACACAAGGACTCCTCATACAACAATAAGCACCTGCTACAGGGAATGAAACAGAGGGCGGAGCAGAGTGGAGACACTGTGGCCTCCATCCATAGAAGTCCTTACAAGGAGGAAATCTTAGTGGTATTTTGTAGTTCATAAGACCGCACAGCACCTGTCAACCAAAGCAGGTAGATGAAGATGTCCTGCTGCCCAGCCAACAACTATGTTGAGATCTCTCTCCCCAGATGGACTTGGTTCATTAAAGCCTAATTGTAATATTAACACACACTTCCATCCCAAAGTTATCTGCCTCCAAGGTGTGACCACCCCTCACTGGGAATGTGATCTATATTTCTTTTGACTATATCTTTAAAAGAGAAGTGAGAGAATTTTACACCAAACAGAAACAAAAGTATATATGACTCAAGACACTCAAGCTCTACCAAAACATAAAGAAATATTATAAGAGTAAGCTGAGAAAGGGGAGAAGATGAGGGAAGACTATCAAAACTGCTGGGATCAGTCAGCGAGCTGAACCGGTCTTCTTCCCCTATAGGGATACCTCTGTGCATGCTGAACATTGCTAATAGGATTAGCACTTGCTTTATAGTATACTATATTGCTTTAAATACATTTTTGCAGTCAGATACTATTGCAAGCAATCTTCGAACCTTATTAACCTGCCACAATTTTGTATTAATAAAGACTGTTATTCTGTAAACTGTTAAAGTGAGTCTTTACAGGTGCTAGCAGTTGCCAGCAGTGAATAACACATTCAAATAAAGTGGGAAAACCCACCGAGGGATTTCCCTTATGATGTTGGCTTAGCCTCTCTGAAAAGGGCAGTTGAATCTTCCTCTGACTCAGCAGGACTGTTCAATGAAGGATCCCCGTAATAGGATGCTGACAGACTGATTGGGCACAAGAGTTTCGGCTTTCCTGGGGCACTGCCAGGCAAATAAATAACTAAGGTTCAAGTAAATCTCCCCATTTTCACGACAGGGTCCCATAGACTTGTGTGTATCTAAGTGGTATAGCAAGTTGCTGACCATTTCCACTTGGATTATGGGGCTTAACTCTTCTCCCCATCCCTGTCTTCCAGCTCATGGGGCTGTGTAACCCTGAGAACAACTGATCTTATGGTAAAAACTGAGTCACATTTCATTTTATGGCAGTAACCAAATTAAGTTCTCCTTGTGCTTTGGCCCTTCTAATTTTCTCCCTGCACATCCTTATGACATCTTTGTAGTGATCTTGAGTTGTGTGTCCCTTCTTCCAGTGGTCATAAACTCTCTTTTTTCACATGAGTTCCAGTCAAAGATCTCTCTTCAGCCAGTTTTCTTTACACTGACTCATCTTTCAGCATAAAGGGATGGCCTGCTCCTGTACCTGTAGGATGTCCTTCTTGAAGAACGTCCAGCCTTCCTGGACTTCTTTGTCCTTCAGGATTGCCTTCAAAAGCACTCTGTCTACCAGGCTCCTAAACAGATCAAAGTCTGCCCTATAGACATCTATTGTTTTGTGATTGCTGTATCCAAGATAGGCTCCGACCATCACATCCCCCACTAGTCCTTCTCTATTCGCAAACAGGTCCAACAAGGCACCTTCCCTAGTTGGCTCACTCACCAGCTGTCAGAAAATTAAAGCAACTGGCCTGGTTGTAGACCTCTATACCCATGACTGACCTGTTTTCTAATGCTCTTGAGTGATCTGAGAGAGAACCTACAGGGGTAGCCTCAATTGAAAACTGATGAAAAAGAAGAAACAAAAAAATGCTGTGCATGTAATGGGCAAGAATGGAAATTCTTGAAATCAGTTAGCACAGCAGTGTGTTCACAGTGACTTATAAAATATTTGTGGACTTAAAGCATTGTTCTGTGATGCTAAATAAGCTTTATATGTATGACAAGCTAAAAAATTGAAAAGTCATTTTTTCTTAACACTCACTACAATTTTTTCTTTGCAATGCTTACATTTTGGTTCCCACAATGAAAGGGACTTTCTCACCTTTATTTGAACACAGTATATATTTGAGAGAGCATTGAAATAAACCATTCAGACAGATGCATATCTCTGAAGAAAATCCAGTTGCATGAAGGCCAGTTAGAAAGGGAATGATTCTGTAGGCACTGTCATTCACTACGTAAAACATCACATCTTTTTGAAGAACCTGACCTAGAATAATTTCAGACTCTTTTTCCATATTGCCAGTAGGCTTCTGTGTATATGTATATATACAGAATGTCCTCTCTGTGTTCAGTCATTTGCAGAAATATGTGTGCTGTGATTTTTTTAAAGACTACTAATTCCTGCAGAACTAACCCACTGCCCACTAACCTACTGCCAAGCATTACTATGGGAGACAAAACCTCACGACTCACAGCAAACAGATGCTGAAACTACTTCAGATCCACTTTGTCTTTGCCAATGTGCTTTTTATATAGTAAGTGGCAAAGAAAATTGTATAGCTGAGGCTGGACAAAATGACTTCCTAAGGTCACTGGGCAATCTGTTCCAGTGCTCACTCACCTGCATAGTAAAGAAGTTCTTCCTTGCATTGAAGTAGAATCTCCGTTGCTGGGCACCACAGAGAAGAGCCTGGATCCATCCTCTTGACATCCTCCCTTCAGGTATTTATAGACATCACTTCTTGAGTCTGAACAGGCCCAGCTCCTTCAGCCTTTCCTTGTAAGAGAGACGTTGCAGTCCCTTAATCATGTTTGTAGCCCTCCACTGGACCCAATTCAAGAGCTACGTGTCTCTTGTACTGAGGAGCTCAAAACTGGACAACGTACACCAGATGTGGCTTCACCAGGGCTACTAGAGGGGCACGATTACCTCCCTTGACTTGTTGGCAATGCTCTTTCTACTGCACCACAGGATACCATCAGCCTTCTGACCACACTGCTGGCTCATGGACAGCTTGTTGTCCACCAGGACCCCCAGGTCCTTCTCCATGGAGCTGCTTTCCAACAGGTCAGCCCCCAGCTTGCACTGGTGCCTGGGGTTACTCCTCTCCAGGTGCAGGACCCTGCATTTTCCTTTGTTAAATTTCAGACAGTTCGCTGCCCATGTCTCCAATGTGTCGAGGTCCTTCTGAAGGGCAGCACAGCCCTCTGGGGTATCGGCCTCTCCTCTCAACTTTGTGTCATCAGTGAACTTGCTGAGGAGGCATCTGCCCCTTCATTCAAGTCACTGATGACTAAGTTAAACAATACTGGGCCCAGTATTGAGTCTTGCAGGACACCACTAGTGACAGGCCTCCAACTAGTTCCTGTGACATTGATTAGGACCCTCTGGAATCTGGCACTTAGCAAATTCTCAATCCACCTCACTGTCCATGCTTCCTGAGTTTGTCTATGGGGATACTGTGAGAGACGTGGTGGTGATGTGGTACACGAGACAGGAGCCTCTCCTATTGCATAAACCTGAGGATTCACTGTCTATTATTACTAAGCTATTGTTACAGTTCTGCCATCTGAGGTGAGGTGATGCATGAGCTAACATCTTGATCATGTGAATTGCCTTTCTCTAACAGGCTTTTCCACATGAAATACTAATATATTTGGTTTTATATTATGTTTTATATATTATATTATTTATATATAACATAATTCTTATATAGCCCACACAACAAAATCTATTGAAGACAGTGTGAACTAAAATGAAATCCAGGCAACTCTTTGACAATTTAGCAATGTCTGTGCAGTGTACGACATCCTTTAAGCTGAAGTCTACATATGAAGATAGAACATGAAGCACTTTTCCTGGCATTTTACTGACAGGAACTGTACAGTTCTCATCCATGTTCAACAGTTGTGCAACACTGATTTGCTGCAATATCAGAACAGGATCCCACTTTATTGACAAAAATAAGGCTGACAAAGTTGTGGAAGGAGACAACACAACAACAGATACTGCGCATGGCAAAAGGGAATGCTGTTTGTAGCATAACACTCATACAAGCATTGCTGTTTGCAGGAAGAGAAATGTTATTCTTGCCTGCCACCCCACAACACAGACACACTCACACATTGTAATGAATCACAGATTAACCACTACATTATTCTAGCAGATTCAAAGGGCTGTTGTAGAGTAGAAGGCTGTGGGGGTGGTTGTCCTACTGTTAACAGCAGCAAAGAACTGCCTCATTTCACTTGAGAGAAGGCATTCCAACATTACACTAACAGAAGTTCTTGAAAAGCCTCTGTTCCCATGTGTGTTGTGCTTGCTATCATGATATCAGGTATTAACCATTTTAGATTATTTCAATCAACAGTCCACTACCTGGTGTGCATGGCCAGGCACTCAAAATCCACAGAATGGTTCAAAGTATGCACACTTCAATGGAAAGATATGCCCTGACTTCCATCCTGTCTCACATGGGCTGACGGTCATGCTCTAAGAGTCTGCACATGACTGGTAATTTTTAAATGATTACAATGAAAGGAAAGACTGCCTTTTTAATGCCCAAGCACAACAGCTGCAATGTCATTGGGGTTGTGTTCTGAGATGCTCCTAGAGTGCAGCCCAAATAAGCATCTTAATGATACTTTAAAAATATTTAAAGCACTTCTTTTATATGCAATGACAATTCTGTCTGGGTGCATTGTCTGTTTGTCCAGCCAGAACAGAATTAGAATTAATGAACCATATTCTACTCTGATTTGCACAACGTGCAACTACAGAAAAAAAAGAAAAAAGGAAGCTACACTGTGTGTAAATAAGGGTAGACTTGGACTACTTTATTTATGACAGTGAGTTTGCAATCAGATAACACCTCTGTGGAATCTCCAGGTTCTCTGAAAAGTGATGTGCTGCACAAGGCTCTGCTTTATTTACATGGATCTACTGTTTAACAATTCTGAACCAACAGCTTCACAAAGTTCATACAACAATAAAACTTGTTATTAAAGCTACAGAAATTTGGGGAAAATAAACTGCAGTTACCTGTACAGGAATTTGGACAGTATGCAATAACTTCATTTCTACTCCTATTAGAAATGTTTGGAGCATTTAGTGGTCATAGATAATAATGTTACCGTATAGACAAGACAGTCTCTTTGGCACAGTGTCCCAAAGGTGACAGAGTCACTCAGAGGTAACACCAAATGATGCTCCTAAAGATGTATTACTGGTTCAAAAAATTATCATTCCTTTGTTGCAGAAATTCTTATGTATGGTAATTATGTTACTAATTATGTTATACATTGCAATTTCAAGATATTAGAATTTGTATGGTATAAAAAATATGTCTGGTGCTAAACCAGTACCAAAATATAGACTAGGCCCCTGTCTTTCTTAAAAAGGGGTTAATTAAATGAGTTTATTGGTGTGCAAATCATTGTCTACTGAAGGGAATGGCCAAGGTCACACAACTTACTACTATTGACATCTCAAAGGATGAAAGTGATGACCTAAATGCAACACAGATGAAAATAATGTTAGTTGACAAAACAGTAATAGAAAACTCTATCTGTGAGAGGTGAATTAGGAACAGACAAATGAAACAATATTATTTCCAGAAAAATCTCTCATATTTCCACCGCCTTTATATTAAAACAGTGTAAGGGCAGCAGCATCACTGGCAATACCTGATGTATCTCGAGATTATAATTGCTGTCCCTGCTAAACATTTGGCTTTTGGAGGTTCTTCTAGAGTGTGTGAAGCGTTATTCGGGAAGATATGAGCCTGTCCAGAGCTCTTTCAGTCTGAAAGACAATCCACCACTAACTTATAAACCTATAATGGCAAAAAAAAGAAACTGCTTTATTTCAAATCTTGGCTTTTTGTAGGCAGTGTCTTGCTATATAAAGAAAGACAACCTAATGAAGGATACCTGCTTGCCTGCACTCCGCACTCTGAGGTATGTATTTCCTCATAATAATAGCTTCATTAAAATCTGGATGCTAGAGAAGTTTGTAGCTCTTCTCCATTCCAGCCTTTCAGTTGGTTTTACATAGAAAAGACAATTGTTCATTTTCTTTTCTTTCAGTGACAATTTCTGTAGTTAAAATAATATCTGGGGAACAGGGTGCAGGATAGAGGGGAAGAATGTTAATATAAAAGTCCTGAGAAACTGTAAGAGGCCTGCTGCTCATTAGGCAACATCTACACAGCCACCAGTATGCAGGTGAATAAGCGAGCTATATCTTAGGGATAAACAACAAATCAAGTGTGACACTCCAGCTAACAGATGGAGAAGAGACCCCTGGGAACTGGCATCATAGTCCTTGATAGTTAAGTGACTTCAGTGAAAACCTATGGATGCCAGCATATGGTTACACCACCTGACTCCTTATTATATTTTAAAGGACAGAGGTCTGGTAATAGCATGAGGTTATAACACTACAGCAGTCCATAGCATGTGTGCTTCTCTCCCAGTAAAACTTCTGTCTCCTTCACACACCTATCAGGCTGTGCCTGTCTGATTGACTACAGCAAGTGACTTTGGCAGGGCAACACACAGCCCTGAGGAGGAAGGGCTATAACATATTAATATAAGAATGTAGTTGATTACAATATAAGCCTCTGAAAGTGAGCTGAGTATAGCACAAGACTGGAAGAATGTGGCTGTCTGCAGGGTCCCGCCGGGAGAATGCATCTATCTATACCTACATGTGTTTGGCTGACCCCAGGCAGCTGTCATGCAATTGGAGTGGTCTGGTGGGGTTGTCACCTATCAAACCATTGCACTTGCTGTTATTGTGGCTGTAAACACACCTCCTGTTGGCAGCTAACTAGTGTTTCTCTCCAGCAGGGGAGGAGGAGGAGGAAGGCATCTCACTGGCTTTGTTTAGAAGTTTATGAATCTCCACTTTGACAGAAAGTTTTGTCCTTCAACTGGCAAATGCCATTTGACTCTTGTACTCAAGGGAATGATTCCATTATTAAGAATCTGATTTATTTTTAATAACCCTTCTGCTGTGTATATAGGAACACCCTGGACATTATAATCTAAAAAAATCCCTAAGGGTAATTCGTTTTGGAACAAATATATCATCTGAGATTTTTTGAATACTGAATAGTAATCAAATGAGATGCATTTTCTTTATCGGATATCTTGTAAGACCATACTGAAGCATACCACAGTTTTTGTTTTCTTCTTCACATATGCACAAGCAACATCTAAATAATAAAACATTAGAAAAAATAGATCTAAATAATTTCTTGATAAGGGACAACGAGTTCTGCAATCAGACCCATCAGGACCATCCTGCCTGAAAGCCAGAGAGTCCACCTGCTCTGAGCTGCCTGCTATATTTATATATGCATCAGACTGGGATTTGCCAGTTACTCTCTGCCAGTTAGCAGAGCTCAGCCCTGCATGGTCTCAGAGAGGATGCTTAGGATAACTCTGCATGGGGCTGTGGCCATTCTCTCCAGCTGGTGCAGGATGCCTTCCCTTGCCCACCTCCCGCTTCAGAGAAATGGGCCCTTCAGGCACTTATCTTCTCCTTAGTGGAGCAGCCCTCTGACTTTCAGCTCTCATCTTCCATTTTCAGATCTCCTGCCCCAGAGGTTTCTCAGGCAAGCATTAGCTGGTCTCATCTCTCTTTCTTCAGTACTGGTACACTAAAATCCATTTAAACATCCCCAACTGGAGCTTCGGATATCACTCTCCATATACATGGATCAAGTAGTCTGAGCTTTTTCCTCTTCAGCTGTATGAGCTATTAGTATGTGAATGTTTTTTTCCTTTCTTTCCCTAAGAAAGAAAGCTTAAAATGTTATTTGCTTTGGATTCTGAGAAGTACAAACTCTACCACATGGCAGACACATGTGAATCCATATGCTAGCATGTCTGTAAAGCTGAGAGAGATTAAAGCCTGAAGCTTCTATTAAATGCTTTCCTTTCTTTTTTTCTTGCATTCAACATTTTTAGATCAAGCTCTAAATGTTCACCAACTCATGAATATTTTTGAGCCAGCTCTGTTCACTGTGATAAATCATACTTCTTGTGTGTTGGTTTAGTGACAGATAGTTACCTGAAAACTTCTAATGTAAAATGGTTTATGGCCATCTGAGGGGAGAAAAAAATCTGTGATCTTTGCCTGACTGCTGGAACAGTATGACAGAGGAAACATGCTATATTCAAGCTCCACAGCATGCCAACTTTCTTTCTTTCTTCTAGAAATGGACAGAACTGAAAGGAAAATGACTGCTGGCATATTGTGAAAGTACTTCCAAGTTTGTACAAGCTTCAGTGATAGATGCAAACACAGACAAAACCCTTCAGACGCAAGGAAAAGTTTTGCAAAGAAAGTTGAAAAACATCCTATGAAAGAAACAGAACTATCACGGTTAGTCCTTCCAACAAAAAGAAACAGACCCTCTCTAGGCTTATGTTCCAGAGTTAGATTTATAGATATTAAACAATGTTATTCACAGTGTAAAAGCTGCATATCATATTTGAAGCAATGCAAAAAAAAATATATTCTTCTTTTACAGGTCTTTTTCAAGGATTGGCCTCTCTCCTTCAAAGTCAGCTAACTTGAATCACCTCACATTACCATGGTGCATGAGCATACAAACAGGCAGTCAGCTGGCAAGGTATGCCCAGCATGAACTGCTCTGATAGCAGCTTGGATGTCTGCTTCCACACCACTGTAAATGCAGGACAGTCTCATCTAGCTGATCCCTACTGGCCATCAAACTCAGCCCTCAAGCTGGAGATCCCTCTGGGATGGGGAAACAACTGTCTTCTCTTCAGGTGAAGAATGAGGAGGAGACAACCCATAAACAGAAGAGTTGGTATTCTTCCTCATGATGTTGACTGAGCAGCAGCAACCTTTACTGGAGTCATCATCATATGTCTCACATCATGCACTGCACCTGCCCTGTGCTAATGAAAACAGAGATGAGGCTTGGAGTTCTTCCCCTGATAATTTTTTCTTCTAAAATCAGTCCTAAATGCCAGTGAGCACTTTGTAAAATAGGGGTACTACCAATTCTGGATAAATATGAAATTTCATTCCTTTGTAATATAAAAGTAAGAAGTAATGGAAAGAATCTTCTCCAACTGCTGAGTGGAAGTGCATTAGCATAATACAGGATTCTGTGGTTAGGTTAAAGAACTGTTTTTCTTGATTAGAAGTAAATCGCATCACACCCCTACAGCAGGAGAGTTGGAACTAGATGATCTTTAAGGTCCCTTCTAACCCAAACCATTCTATGATTCCATGATAGTTATAGTATCATCGTTAATACAACATCACTTTCTCAATATTTCAGCTCTGGCTTCTGAGTAAGATCTGATAAAGATTTCTGGCAGGGTGAAAGCAAATTCCAGTCCATTTCATGATCAAAGTCAGCAAATGAAGACTTTTTTTTCCAAAGGAATGTATGTAAATAAACCACCAATATCCTACTGATTTTCAGTACGATCTGGACATTAACTCCCTATATATGCCTTTGAAAATGCTAGCCTGAAGAGCTCAGTCAAGGGTGAAATTTTGCTCAGTAAATCCAGAGAACACCACTGACATCAGTTGCACTGAGTGGGAAGGATGAAGGGTAATTACAGCCCCAGCTGCCAGATTCACCTCGGTTGCAAGTAATCATGATTTGCACTGGAATTAGGAGATGGGGAGACACAAACACTTTGAAAATCAAGCCACTTTCATTAAATGGTAAAACATGGACATAAACACTTCATCTGTGTTTGAAAATCTTCACCTCAATGACTAGGGAAGGTCACAAAATAAATCTGTGCAGGGATGTGAATGACATTAAGATCATCGTGATCCCCAACAAGCAGACCATGCTTCCCCTTTTATTAAAAATAACATAAAGTGCTTTGGTTCCTACCCAGATTAGTACTTTTGCATCTTTTATAATTAGATAATGCTAAGAATGAACTTCCCATTACTACCAAAATTTTTTTACATAAAGTTATATACACTTGTAGTAGAAGTACCGTTATGATACAATTATTACGTTGTTATACCTTTGCTCTTTATTAAACAGTTGCAATTCTTTTATATGCATCTGATAAATTAGTGTATTATTAAAACAGCACCTCAGTTAGAAAGTGGTTATTTACAGTGTAAGAGCAGAGTAGACCAGTAATCTACCACCACCTGTAGCTCTCAGCGAACCTCTGCAAGGATAAAAGAAGGCACATGTCTCTGCAGCTGCACCACTTCACTTCTGATGCCCAGCCCTCTCTAATGTCCAGTGTTTTCCATGGAGGCACTCTCCCAGAGCCCTGTTGCTCAGGACTCCAAGGAAGTTCTCAAACCAGCCCTACAACAGCCGCTGCGCACACTTGCTGTTCTAATTTAGAGGAAACTCCATCCTGGAGTGTTCCTTATAGTAAATAAGGAGACAAGATACTTAAGGCAAAAAATAGAGCTCCATGAAGTCACCTACCAATCTTAGCCCCAAAAGTCATTTTCATATTATGTCACTAAACATGACCATCAAAACAGAAATGGCAAGTGGAATCAAAGAAATTTCCTAGGGAGAAAAAGAAACCAAACAGTTTTAATGTTTTGCAAAGCTTTTAGCTCAGTGGCCCATGACAACATGCAATGTTTCTCTCACACAATTCTGCACATTTATCAGAAAATTTTCAATAGAAAAGACTCTATTGCTTGCAGTGGCCTGAGGCCAGCTATGAAACAGGCATGTTGGCCTTACAAAGCAACTGCTGTCTTACAGATAATCACTCGGAAAGCTTCAGTCCAGAGTATCTTATTGTTCTCATAATTGTAGTACCTGACCACCTTTAAGAGCAGATTATTTGGAAGAAGTAGGTAAAGATTAATAAATTAATGCCTTAAATAAACACACCTGGATTTTCTACACAGCAAACACTGCTGATCACTGATCTGTATCTAATGTCTTCCCTTCAGTGAAGCATAAATTCAGTAGTGATTTGGATGTCAACCCAGATTTGAAAGTTAGGTATTTAATAGGCCAAAATAAGTCCATGATCTGCAGACATTTGGAATTCAAGAAAGAATATGACTGAGAACAATGCTATCTCTTTTTTTAAACTTAGCCCCTTCTTTGCAATTTTTTCAGCTTGCCAGTTTCAACCTACCTCAAAACCAGTCACAACAGAAAGCAATATGCTTACCTGTTACTGAGTCTTTGCTTTGTATTCTTGCTGATTACTCTTGCTGGTCCAGAGTTAAAACACCGAAGAAGATGGAGAGGGAGACGGAGAGGGAGACAGAGAGGAAGAGGGAGAGGGAGAAGGAAAAGGGAGAGGAGAGGACTAAATTGCTTTTCCCTGAGTCATCTAATTAAATTACCTCCCTACAGTAGCCAAGCTAATTGCTCTTAGCCTACAATTCTATATTTTCATTTCACCTTTGCAGACTATTTTCTAAGCATGTTTCCTATCAGTTTCCCAGAAGAAACACTCCACCACTTTGAGCAAATGTACTCTTTCCTTGAAGAAGAGGCAAAGTACCTTGGAGCTCCTCCAGATTGAGTTTTAAGGACTTGAAATGCAAAGTTCAATAGCACTATTCCTTAGTCTCAGAGGAAACTACCCTACTCTTGTCCCCTCCAGCAGTAAGGTGAATAATTATGAAGAGTATCAAGGAAACTCCACTTCAAGACTCTCTGGGAGACAACTTCTCATCACAGCCATCTCTCGGGCTTCTTTGGATACTGGCATTTACCTAATATCCCAACTCAACCAGAAGTCATAGATCTGAAGCAGGTCAGGTAAATTCAGGAGCAAGGCCAAGAAAAGAGGAAAAATATACCAAAGGTCAAATTAGATCATCATGATGGCCCATTGTAGGCTTAAAATACGTAAATGTAAAGCTGCTTCAGTAGTCTTTATACAGTGCTGTCACACTCTTCCTAGCCACAGACAGCATCAGTATTTTTCAAGTATCAGAACATTATTATTACCGCATGCAAAATCATTAAAAAAAAAAAGAAAACAAAAAATAGAAACAAACAAACAAAAATATGCAACCCCAAAAAAAACATGACAACAGCCACCAAATAAACAAAAAAACCAACCTAACTTAAGTGGGAATTCCCTTAGGCTTCATATTAGATATTATGAAGAAATTATTTACTGTGAATATGATGAGACACTGGAACAGGTTGCCCAAAGAGGTTGCGGACTCTCCATCCTTGGAAGTGTTCCCAGCTGGGCTGGTTGGGGTTCTGACTAATCCGATCCAGTGAAAGGTTACCTGCCCATAGCGGAGGGGCTGGACTAGATCATATTTAAGGTCCATTCCAACCCAAATCATTCTGTGATTCTATGATTCTATCTGCAATATCAAGCATGCTATGATAGGAAACATCCTTCAGACAGGTTCCTACAATTCCACACACAGTCATAGTGAAATCAATACATGTGACACAGGGATGCATGTGGACCTCACAGAGTATCAGCCTTATTGTTCCTCTTTCAGGTACACATTAGAGGCTGGGATTGAAAGGAATCAGCACATCAGTATGAATTAGCCTATAGTTCCACCACATATTTTTCTGACATTTTGTAGACACAGAAAATACACATCTAGGTTTTGTCTAAAGTTTTCAGATTATTATTTTCAGAATAAATGTTGTCTAGATTATGTGCAAGAAGGAGGAGACAATCCATTTTCTTTCTATATTCTAACTCAATACAGATGAATCAGATGATGACTGTTTTCTAGTAACTACATTCCTTTTGTCTTTCCAGATTTATATAGTACCATACTGATTTTAGGATCATAGTGATTTGTTAAGGACCACTTTTGTTGTCAGAATTTAAAAACGAGGCCCAGCAACTGGATCTCAAGAGCAATCTTGGGCACACAGAAATATTTACCAAAGAATAGATTAATATATATATAAATCTAAGGTTCAGAAGATGGAAATTGCATTCAATCAACTCAGAAAAAAATCTTTTTCATGCTTATTTGGAAACAAACAGCTAGTAAAATCTACTAAAATCTTCAAAGAAATTAAAGGATATGTATTTCAGTTTGCACTTCCCCCTATTATAAATATCCCAGGGAACTGTCAAGAAGATCACCAATATAAATTGCTGATTTTCATCTGGGATAAACTTTGAGTGCCATCTTGCAAGAAAAGAAATGAAGTTACTAAAGTTGTGTAAGCCTTCAGTAGACTGCATGGGTGAAGTCAATCAATCTAACTCACAGAATCACAGAATATGCTGAGTTGGAAGGGAGCCACAAGGATCATTGAGTCCAACTCCTAGGCCTGCACAGGACTGTCCCCAGGAGTCACACCATGTGCCCAAGAGTAGTGTCCAAACATTTCTTGAACTCTGCCAGGCTTGGTGCTGTGACCACTTCCCTGGGGAGCCTGTTCCAGCACCCAACCACCCCCTGAGTGAAGAATCTTTTTCTAATTCCCAACCTAAACCTCCCCTGACGCAACTTCAGGCCATTCCCTTGGGTCCTGTCACTGGTCACCACAGAGAAGAGAACAGTGCCTGCCCCTCCTCTCTCCCTCACAAGGAAGTCGTAACTGCAATGAGGTCTCCCCTCAGTCTCCTCTTCTCCAGGATGAACAAACCAAGTGACCTCAGCCACTCCTCATACGGCTTCCCCTCAAGGCCCTTCACTGTCTTTGTTGCCCTCCTTGGGACACTCTCTAACAGCTTAATATCTTTCAGTTGCAGTGCCCAAAACTGCACACAGTATTCAAGGTGAGGCCATCCCAGTGCAGAGCAGAGCGGGACAATCCCCTGCCTCGACTGGCTGGCGATGCTTTGCCTGATGCCCCCCAGGACATGGTTGGCCCTCCTGGCTGCCAGGGCTCTGCTGGCTCATATTCAGCTTGCCCTGATCATATTCTTATTCACATCATGTTGCTCATATTTAAGCAGGACCCCGAGGTCGTTTTCTGTGGCACTCCTTTCCAGCATCTCATTACTCATCTGTACATCTGGGGTTGCCCCATCCCAGATGCAGAATCTGACACTTCCCCTTGTTGAACTTCCTATGGTTGGTGATTGTCTAGTACTCTAATTTGTTAAGGTCACTCTGCAGGGCCTCCCTGCCTTCGAGGGAGTCAACAGCTCCTCCCAGCTTTGTATCATCCGCAAACTTGCTTAACATCCTTTTCAGTCCTGCATCCAAGTAATTTCTGAAGATGTTGAAGAGCACAGGGCCTAAGATGGAATGCTGTGGAACCCCACTAGTGACAGGCCACCATTTCTGATGTCACGCCATTCACTATTACCCTCTGTGCTCAATCTCTGAGACAATTGCTCACCCAGCACGATGTGTTTATCCAGCTGTGTGCTGGACGTTTGGTCCAGAAGGATCCTGTGACAGATGGTACAGAAAGCTTTACCAAAATCCAGAAAGATTGCCTCAACTGGCTTCCCTTGATCAGCCAGGTGGGTTGCCTTGCCATAAAAGGAAATCATGTTTGATAAGCAGGACTTTCCTTTCATGAAGCCATGCTGGCTGTGACCAATGACTGCATTGTCTTTCAGGTGTTTTTCAATATTTCCCAGAATAATATTCTCCATAACTTTAGCAGGCACTGAAGTGAGACTGACAGGCATGTAGTTTCCAGGGTCCTCCTTCTCGACCTTTTTGAAAATCAGGACAAAGTTCACCAGCTTCTAGTTAGCTGGAACCTCTCCAGATTCCCAAGACTGCTCAAAAATCATCATGAAAGGCTGTGTGATGACATCAGCTAGATCTTAAGGATTCTGGGATGAAACCCATCAAGCCCCATAGATTTGTAGGTATCTAGCTGGAGCAGCAGATCCTGCAGAATTCAGAGTCACTGGGGGGTTGGTCATTCTTACAATCATGGCCTTTCAGCTCAGGACACTGAGACCCCCTTGGTATGTCGTCTGTGTTGAAGACAGAGGCAAAGACCTCACCTGTTTGTGAGGTGACCATCTTCATCCTGTAATAGGTCAGTGACATTTCTATACTGTGTACTGCCATTAATATATTTGAAAAAACTCTTTCTGTTGTCCCCCACATTTCTGGCCAACTTCAACTCTCATTGAGCTTTGGCCACACGAATTTTCTTCCTACAGTGGCAAGCAGCATCTCTGAATTCTTCCTGTGTCATTTGACCTTGCTTCCTCTGGGCATACACCTTCCTTTTTTGCCTTATCTCCAAGAGCAGATCCCTGCTCAGCCAAGCTGGCCTTCTGCCTCACCAGCTTGACTTCTGACATTTGAAAATTGGTGCTCTTGTGCCCTTAGGAGACGATGTTTGACAAGTGGCCAGCACTGATGGACTTCAACACTTGCAAAAACATTTTCCCATGGGACCTTACTAATTTCCTGAGCAACCTGAAGTCCACTCTCCTCATGTTCAGAATTGAGGTTTCGCTGGCACTTTTTCTCCTGTCAACAGAGAGTTTAAACTCAATCACTTCATGGTTGCTGTGGCCAAAGGGGCCGCCAGTGTCCACTTTGCTCATGCGATCCACTCTGTTGACAAGAAGCAGATCAAGCTGTCCCCCTTAACTCAGATATGTCTTGCTAATAACTGTTCAGAGTAGTGTTCTTTCTATCAATGAAGTGTGCAGATGTGTTCTGACGTGACTAGCTGAGCACAAATACCTCCCATAAAATCCATCCATGGCTTTAGCAACTGTAAATGCCATTACCCAAAAATAACAGTTGCACTTCTGAAATTCAAACAAACAATACCAGGGAAGTGCTTCATGGAATCTTTCCCTCCACATCAGGACAAAGTCTTTCATGAAGTACAAAGAACAGGTGTGCATGTGAGCTAAGTTGTCTCTATTGTTTTATAACAAGACCTCTCTTTTTTTTGTACTTCAGCCCTGTGTCCATTAAATGCAATTTAGTGGGATCACCAGAGCTTGAAAGGGCAGATCAAACAGCACTGAGAATCCCAGATGTGCAGGCCCCAATTCAGAGTGAACATTAACCTCAGCATTCAGCACTAATTTATTCTACTGGAGACAGGAAGATTGCCTATTTCTGTCCTGCATGTTAGCTTCATTGTTTTCTTTCACTCCTAAAACAATCATGAGTGTATATATTTATGTATGTGTGTGTGTGTGTGATAAACTACAGCAATTTTCATATGCATATGTGTAACACAAATACATGTTGCACGGAGAATTATATATCTGTCTCTCAATTAATTTGAGATATGCTCAAGGCTGAACCAATATCTCAGAAGCCTTTTCAGAGGAGCAGCCTATTTCTATTATTATTACTATTTTCATATTCATATCTCAGTGGTACTGTGGCAGAAACCTGATGGCTGAGGCAGAGCATTGTGCTGAAGGCACTTTTTTTAGGCAGATGTTGATTAGTGATTGTACTTCAAAGGTAAACAGCGAAACAGTGTTGAGTTGGGGGTTTTATTTCCTTTATATTATTTCCTGACTTTTTTTTAACTATATGAGATGTACAGTGGCACAAACCTCATAAGCTAGTTGAGAACCAAAACCTGCAACTGTCCTTCAGGGAAAGGAAGGCAACAGTAGGGGGCTTACTGTCCATGACGATCATTGTTAAATTATGGACTAGAGAGGCAACTGCTGTGTTAGCTACTAGTCACATGGCTAGTATTTAAACAGTAGCATTTGTGTTGCCACACCCAGCACTGGAGATACCCAGGGAAAGGTTAACTCTAAAAGGCAAGTCACAGAAAAATTGCAATTAATGACCAAAGCACAGAAATAACTTGGGATTTTTCTCTTTCTTTCTTCCTTCTCTTTGGTCTTTTACCAGATTATGCTACATAAAAAATTTTGCTTGTTTTGATTTTTCCTAAGTACTGAAGTTTGTTTTGGATCAATGAGGTGAGGTGACAAACCTTTGAAAGGCTCATGAGACCCTAAACTCAGGAGTCCAATATTTGCACCTCTCAGGATCACGGTTTCCTTCAACAGAATGCTAACTTGGAAATTTAACAGACACATTTCTGCATTTATTTCCCTCTCTGCTTTTACAAGAAAAAAAACCAGTACTGTGTAGGTAACATGTAATCAAATGTTTCACTTGTCAGATTAAGTGGATTGTGATTTTTTTTTCAGAAGTGAAAGAAAGCTGAAGCAAACTCTCTTTGTTGCACAATCCCTCAGGTGCACAGACAGTAGTTTAGCTTGTATTGGAGAATGTTAGAAGGATTAAAAGACTATATAAAAAATAAACACACACAAAAAAAATAAATGGAGTTACTCTGATTAAGGAAGGCAGTGGTTGCCTGTGTGTTTGTTTAAATCTTCAGAGTGACACGAGGAGCCTAATTACTTTTCTTTTTCAGGATTCAGGTTCTGCTGAGAATGAGACGTATGATGAGAAAACTAATTAATGCAAAATATTCAGAGTCATGGAGCACAAAAAACCTCTTCAATATCCATTTCCCTTAGGCACATTTAAGTTACTGAAATGTACATCCTATCAGACAGTTTTCTTCAAGTATTACAACACTCCTTCAGTAAAAAATCCAACATTTAATTTTGATGTACGTATAATTATTCACAAAACAGAAAGTGAACAGATCCTGGCATCTGGATATCTGCAGATAGCACCTATCACAGTTACAGAAAGATACACGCAGCTTTCAGTCTGGAGTTCAACAGTTTCAGACCCTCCTAAGCTCATTAGCAATCTAAGTCCCACAGATAAGCCCCACTTTGAAAAGGAAGCAAATAAGAATCTGAGCTTTACCAGAAAGGGAGAATTAGGCTCCTATGTCACTTTCAGAAATCAGATATGGTTGAATAAATTGCTTAAACTTTGCCTTTTTTCAGAAATGTGTGCCTGCAGTCATAAGCCCTATTGGTAAGCAATAGTGGGTGCTTATTATGAGCCTTCAGATACTTTTGTGCTTTTTAGAATGCAGACCTATGGCCTCAAAGTATAACCTTATCTACTGGCTGGCTGTACCTGAGTCTTGCTTAACTTAGTGCTGCTTTGTGAGATGGCCATTTGTTTTTTGTTCTATCAGAAATGCTCAAAAGCTACTCCAGTTACTGCTTGGTCATAACACACTGTACCAAAATCACAACCAGCCGTGGATGTGAATGAGTGTGACTGAGACACTACGTTGCCTTCCCCATTGCCTTCTCCCTTTGGACAAGCACCCTTTTGATGTCATCTCAACAATACTAACAAAGAGGAATGTAGGTGCCCCACAGCAGCTCGTCATCTCAGAATTACATTTATGCTGAGCCAGATCCTCCAGCTTTCATGTGAGTTTATGCTGACAGTGCAGAGAAAAGCAGCTGCACAATAATGGAGACTCCTGCCCTACATTTCTATTTCTATCTAGCCCACAGGAACCATAAGAGGATGACCACATCAATAATAAACAATCCAAATGTATTTTGATGCATACTATGAAGTTGGATGAATGTTGCATTAAAAAGGTTGTGCCTATTTGTTAAAATAGAAACCATGAATGCAATTACTTTGTGCTTTGTGAATATTCAGTAGTTATGTTGTGCTGTTAAAATGTTCAAAGGATGCACATGTGCATTAAAACATTTACAAGCACATTTGTGCTAATGTTGATGGAAGTAACATTCTCAGTGCTATCTTGAAATCTCTCCATCAACATTTCATTTACCTAAATCAGGAGACAGAGACAATGGTACATGCGCCTCTTAATCACTCTAATACAACACATAAAGCCTGAGGTAAAAATATCACAAAAACTATAGATATTACATCTTTTTTTTAAACAAAGGAAAGCAATAAGGGAATTACCAAATATTCAGTAAAATACATAGGAAGTTCATAGATGAAACATGAAAAAATATTCCCTGTAGCTATTCAATACTTCACCATTTCCAATTCAGCATAGTCATCATAAAGTCCTTGGAAACATATCTTCACTCTTTCTATTTACAATGGAATACCAAAAGCAATAACATGCAGTGAGGGACAGTCTCAGTCTTAAGTAGCGTTTTTGTCCAAAATGGACAAGTGAGATGAATAACAGGATGGAGCCAATGTAGTTGCATTCTGTAGATGTCACACCCAGTCATATCTCAGAGGCATGTCCCCAAGGCTGTGGAGATGTGTTGTAGCGGAGGGCTCTTCCCAGCTCTGTTTGACAGAGTAAATGGTCGCAGGCTGGATTACAGGCCAGGAAGCAGAAAAGTGCTCGCACCTATCATAGTATGCCATGGGTAATTGATAATCAGGGGTAAACAGGGTGAGGATAGAAAGTCCAACATCTCCTCCCATGGTAAATTGATGCCTAGGTAAGCCACAGAGAGGTCAAGCTATTTGTCCCGGTAGACCTACTACAAAGCAAAGAAACCCCCAGTTACTCAGCTCTCAACACATTGTGCTTTCCATTAAGCATATTTTTTCCAAGTGCTCCTTAAAATTAATGCCACACTGAAAAGGTAGCTCACAGCTTGTCATCTATTAAAGGGTCACACAGTTCTAGTAGTATCTTTCCATCCCACCCATCTTTCCAGCAGGAAAAAAAAAATCTTCTCTTGAAAACTATATTCCTCTGTGCCTTTGAATACATAATCTCTAACAACTATGATAGGGAAGCTCAGTTTGAAGGCTACAGAACTCAGGAATAGATTTGCATCAATTGTGAGCCATACATTCATTGTTGCTGGCCTCTGTTTCATCACTGATATATGCAGAGGTGTATATAAGCTACACTCATTCCTGTCCAGTTGTCATTGGAATCAGCAAAGAAGCCTTGAAGGATTAGGCACAGGCAAGTCTTCTGAGAAGGTGTTCTTTGCTAAAGAAAGAAAATTAGCATGGCAAACTGGCATCCAGGTACAATATGAACCATGTAGGATTTTATTTCCTAAGTTGCACATTTCATGCTGCCTACCAGCTTCTAAAGGTCAAACATGTAAACCTAAGAAGGTGTGTGAGTGTATACTAGTTGCAAAGCTCTTTTTTTGTCAGCTCTATGAAGCAATAACCCATGAAATATAGTTGATATCTCATGGGCACATTTCTCCATGCCTGCAAACATTTAAAATTGCACTTGTGGTACATAAAAGATTTATAATGATCTCACCCACAAATATAAATTTTATCCCACATAGGACAAAAAGACCTAGAAGCAGAAGCAGTGAACAGCTGAACATGAGCACAGTGTCATAAATTCATAGCACTTGCAGCTTTTTAACAACCAGTCATAAATGTGACTGATTTCAATTTAATTTATGAGACTTTGTGATAGAACCAGGAATGCCTCCTCAAAAACTGAGTTTCAAAACACAGTGAGTACAATTATGGCCTTACTAGGATATTAGCTGAGGCCCATGGGATTTGGGTGAGCATCTGGAAGGTCCCTGAACCATGCTGCATATACAGGGGCAGACAACTGGAGCTGAGTGGCTCCACCAAACTAGTAGAGATCCTACTACCACTCCAAGTCAACAGCACATCTCTTCTCAGCACAGCAAGGGACACATTAACACAACTTGCCGTCACCAAATCTAACATTCCTTGTATGGGTACAGGTGGGCAATAGATGGCCACATCATATATCATGGCAGTACTGTGACTATTTCTCATTCAGGTAAGTATCAGATTCACCTCATCTCCATTTGCTGTATCACATCCCCCATATGACTCACACATATTTAGGCAGTGTTGTCTGGAATGGAATTTTTTCTGGCAGTTATTTGGAAGGAAAGGTTATTTGAGAAAGGACTGGAAGATAGGAAAGAGCACCAACCAAAAGGACGCAGGTTGAAATAAGAAGTGAGACAAGCTTGCTCAAGCATGCTTCCTCAAGCATCACTAGAACAGCTCATATCAATCAGCTGCCACAAGTTAAAAACTGCTTTCCAAAACGCAATGTTACTTTTCTCCCACAACTGTATTGTTTCAATCCAGTACCTACAGTTAAAAAAAAAAAGAAATCTGAATTTCAGCTACATGAATCTCACAAAATCTTTAAGACAAGCCCTCATATCTGGCAAGTCAACAGAACTGTTTATTTTCTTGGACATAGACATTGAATTCTCTTTTGGGTCTGGCAAGAGGAAAATTTTTGAAATATCCTGGGGAGCCAGAGTTTGCCTCAGAGCTCTCTCTTTCTGCACCTGTCAGAAAATTGATTTATTTATTTTTTCTCTTCTGTACATATTGGCAGTTTGGAAACATAACAAACAAACAATTTGTATATTTTCCTGTAACTTCATCAGGAAAAAAACAGAAGGAAGAAAACATGTTTTACTACCTAAGCCTTTTGCTTCCAGTTTTATCTTACATTGCACTTGTTCTTACACACGGAAGATAACAAACAGTACCTTGTGTTGCATATGTGTATGAATTTGAAGGCAAAATATTATGCCACAGTGTGAAGTTGTAATATTGTGCCTATTAAAACATCAAAACTAGCTCAATATAGAAAAAGACATGGTGAGGACAAGCTGCAGATGTATCCCTAAAGGTATGAACTAGGAGGACATTTCAGTCCCAATTATAAGTGTGTGTTGATAACTAAAGCATAATTATTCTGGGTTTGAGGAATAATGTGTTTGCTAAGACTTGATGGCTACACAATCTGAAAAAGCAAAAAAATTTTATTCTATTTACATTTTTAAAAAATTTTAAAACACTTAGATTTTCTTAACAAGAAAATAATTGACCAGTAAGGAGACAAAACTCCTAGGGACTGACAGGTTAAGGATATTTGTTAGTTATGGGCAGGTATTTTAGTCAAACTAATTTTGGATCATAGAAAACAACATGGTGGTCAATGTGAAATGTAATAGTGATCTGAATTTCCTGTATAAAATTTTAGACATAACTGTAGTCAGAGATAATAGTTACATGTTCTGTAATAAAGAACAAGAAAGCGGCTACAGACATCACCAAAAAGCTTGCGGTGTCAGGAATGGCGTCTGAGGAGATGATCTGTGCTTTATAGAAGTGCATGGGGAAAAAACCCAAAAGTCAAAGCCAGTTGGCAGGACAGCCCTAAAGAGCTTGCAGAGTTGTTGGCCTTAGAATAAAGTGGTTAATATCAAGAGCTCTTCAGTCTCTGAAGGGGACATACTTTCTGTACCACACTGAAATCACAGCAGTACCCAAATAATCCAGTTGCAGTCTGAACTGGGATGCAAAGTTGCAAAAGCCAAAAGTTCCAGTCGTGGCCTAAGACACCACTGGTCTGATTTGCTGCTGAAAGCCCAATTGTCTTTTTCAAAGTCAGTTGCCCTAGTAAGAGATATATACCTTGCTTTATATAGCTATCTCAGTTTATATTCCTCAGATCATCATGGTTACTCAAAGTATTGTTTCAGGTTCAGAGGACAGCAACACCTTTGTTTTGAGAGAAGCAAGAGAATCACTATGTATTCAAGAATTTCACTAAAAAACAAAGATTTGAAAGTATAGAATAAGATTATTTTGCTTAAATGAGAAATAATATTATCATCCAAAGCATCTCACTTTTTAAAGGTAAAGTGGGGTCAAGGTGCCAAATAAATCCCACTGGAAACTTCACCTATGGCCTTTAGTGGTTCTTTCACCCAAACAAAATGTAGGCTACAGTGATACTCCATTTATCTGGCCAAAATACCTTGGGTTACATGAATTTAGAAGCTCTTCTAATTTTCTGAAAGTATTTTATGATTGGGTTTTTTTTGCCTCCAGCTAAGAGGAAAAGAAGAACGTGAAGCAAGAAGAAACAGAGTTGTTTGTGTAGTGGGCACATGTCAGCAAGCTGTGTCCTTCTCTGAGTGTGGCTTCCATTCCAATGGCAGAGGTGCAATTCTTCTTTCATTTTCAGCTTCATCAGAGAAATATCAGAAAATTAACCTTTATTAAAAGCAGGACTGTAAGACTTTTCTACACCTACGTTTAGTCTTCTCCTCATGACACCTTGGGTGTTAAATTTACCATTGCCTGGTTTAGAATAGAGTGACCCCTAGGAGGAAGAAAGGACAGGTATTTATATCCAAAGAGATGCAAGGACACAGCTCATATTTGCACTGGTGCTTCAGCTATTAACTAAAAATGAATATGAATTCCTCAGAGGCTGAGGAGAGCAAAGAAGGATAGTGTTTTTTCCTTAAATCATTGATTTGGAGAAATGACTGGAGAAAACTGAGTAAGACATTACTATGGTTTTAGGTTTTCATGTCAAAATATAGTTGGCCATATTTGTAGGGCCTTTTCAAAAAAGTCTTTCAAATATGACAGGTCCAATACCACAGTTCTAGAGTAGGCTCGCTTCCATTTTTATTGAGGGGGAAATATGACCATATTCAGGTAGCCTGTACAGAATTTCAAATGCCACTGTATCTAGAGCATCTACCTTTAAAGGATTTGGTGTGACATCATTATTTACTGCTGTCACATTCTGAGTATCAGTTTACTGAGTGGGAATCAGGAGCCACAGCCACCAAACTGGACACCAGCTGTGGAGTCTGAAGAGCATCTCTTATGCCTGTGGTCAGGATTAATTCAAAGAATTTTGTATGTTCCAGTGTAAAAATAATGGATCCCAGAAATGTTCTGAAACTGTAAATATTAGGGTTATCAGAGCCAAATAGTTACCAAGTCACACCAAAAGAGCAGTTATTCATGTGCACGGTACAATTTCAGCAGCAAACCCTAAATCTGCCCTGCTATGGTCACTGAAACATTCTCTCTGCTTTTCCAAAATATTAGACAGTTGTCATCAAAGTTTATCCATCCCGATTAAAACAAGTATTCATCTTAGCACTCTGATTACAGGCAGTAGAACAGCTATGGAGTTCAAAAGACAAATAGCCCAACACAGTTTTTCAATGCTGAAGTGTTACTGTTCTGCAGCTCAGCATATTTCTGCTAGATAATTGTACAAGCCTCACAGTCTGACCAAAGAGTAGGGGCACACGTGGCTCTGAAGTGACACCAGAGCATATGTACACAACTCTGCTCTTGACCATGTTACCATTTTTCTCCTGCTGATCTTTTTCATTCTCCCTGCCTGCCTGCCTGCCTGCCTGCCTGCACCTTCCAACATGCACAGTAGGTATCCAGCTACGTTTTACTTACCTACCCTTTAGCTTGTGAGGAACAGTAAACCAGTCCTACTGTTCTTAAAATGAATGGATAGACCCAGTAGCATTAGACAGACCTTCGCTAATGTAGACCAGAAACAGTAAAAGTCCATGCAATTTAGTGTTGGTTTAATAAAACATATTCACACTGAAGAAATGCTACTTTTCTTTTACCAGTTCCACTCACTTTATTACACAATCCTCTGTACCTGTGCCATTAAATCCACCAACTTTCTGGACCATAGCCTCTACAGACATCTTCCTTTGGTTAATGAATATCCTCCAGACAACATTCATTTTATGGGCATCCATAAAAGTCCAGGCTTATTTGGCTTGCAAAAGTTAGATTTTATCAGCTGTATATGCTTCATTTAGTTAATTAAGAGGTAACCAGCAACAGCCTTGGCTTATCCTGATTTTGAGAACGTAGTCTGGGTCAACTTCCAGTGCTTTAAAATGTCAATTTATCTTGATTATTTCCTGTATGTTTTCCCATAGCCCAAAAAAATGGCTAACAATCATGTATATTATTTGCTTCTATTCTAGTCATGCTTGAAAGTTCATAGTAGACTGTGCATCTACTATGTCATCCAATACCATGACAAGAAAATGGCCATGCTTCCCAGAAGTTCACGATGCAAGAAACAAAATAAAAAAGTGGACATAAAAATTATATTATTAATAAAACATTGACTGATAAGGTGACCTACCCATAATAACATTTGAAGCCTGGGGAAGAGCCACAGGAGTCAGAAAAGGTTTGGGGGGGGGAGGGGGTTCTGGTTTTTATGCAAAGAGGTGTCAAATGTTAAATTATTTTTAAAGTCTGTTAAGAAAGTTCATAGTGCTGTATCTAAAAAACAGTAAGCATATTTTAGGCATTAAATATCATTTGTTTGGTGGTTTTTTTCCTCCCATATTGGATTTATTCACACCTCTGAGTATTCACATATTGATGATCACACAAGCCTAGTAACAAAGCTCAGCCTTATTGAGTCTTCATGGTGTTCATTCAGTGATCAAGAGAAAGATGACTAAACCAAACAGTTATTCTTGATGGTCACTCATGATTAGTATGCAGTGTCATTGCAGGATCAGGCCCCATGAAGCCCACTCCTCTCCTTCAAGCGCAATGGTAGGTGATTGACAGGATTGTATTTTATTCACCAGCCAGGGGCCAGGGCCAGTGTCTGAAGGCAGAATATCTGTTTGTGGTAGGGATGCTTGCTAGCAAACCTACTGTGAGATACAGCAGATGAGGGTTGATCTCTTCATCAGGTGTTTCCTTAGGGCACAAATCAACAGGAAAATATTTGTCATTAAAAAATGTTTTCTGAGAATGCAAAGAAAATACTCTGTGGACACATGTGACTGTACAATTTTTAGCAGCTTTTCTATTTGTAACTCCCATATGTGAAATGAAGGGCCATTTTCTATCCCTATCAAGTGTAAAATGGGATATTTGTCTGATAAGCAGGTGACTGTTTTGCAGATACTGCTTGAACAAGGGTATTATATAGTGTATAAAATCCTTAATACTTTGCACAGGCCGGTCATTTTACAGTCATAGATTTTGTGCAAGGCTCATGAGGTAGAAGTGGAGAATATGGGGCACATTCAAAACTCGCCTCTGAAACACATGGTCCATTGTATTCTGTCCTGTCCCTACAGCACCATCTTTCCCAGACCATTTTATCCCAGTGAGTTCTGTAATGTAGAAAGAATCCACAGGCATCCAGTACATCAATCTTTTCCTTGTTATTACCTTCTTATTATCGTTTCTTATTATTACCTCTTATTACCTGACTACAGTCAAGGATCTCTATGCCTTAATTTGTCCTTGACTTGCTTTTGGAAGGAGGAACAAAATCAAGAACTGGCTTTTCTTGTCTGCTTTACATTATTCTAATTTAGAATATTTTGTTGAAATCCTACGCTGAACAGGAAGCCTCTCCCTGTCCCCTGGGGGCATTTCTGATGCATTGATATACATGCTAAAGAAAGATTTGTGTTCCGCATGGACCAGAGCTTCAAAAATAGTAGCAGCTCTGCAGTACAAAAGGTACATTGCTCTTAGGAAATGTTCTGCAGTCAATCTGATGACTTATCTGACCTTTTTCAATGAGATGAGGAAGATCATAAGACCTGTGCATTGCCCCCTCAGTCCTCAGCCTGAGAGCTGTCGATGTCTTGGTGAAAGCTGTAGCTGTAGATACTTCCCTTGCAGCAGTTGCTATCTGACACAAAAGATGACTTTGAAGACAGAGCCAGGCCAGCCACACAGTGCCAAATCAGCACAGGGCTGGATAAAAGTTTTAGGCTGATAGCTGTGTTCTGATAATTGCACACTATTAAAATATTTCCTGAATTTATCATTAGAAAAAATCAAGTCTAAAAATAAAGATTCCTGCATGCAGGGGTCTGTAATTTTAAAAGGTGACATAAAAATCTCAGCAAACACTGATTGCGCATTGAAAGTGAAAGCTGCTTAATATCGAACTCTGAGGAAGAACAGCTAAGACATCTGGGTTGTTTTCTAAGCTCTGCTACAGATTTTTTGCATCTCCTGGGGCTAGCTACTTAAACTGTCAAAAAGTGTTCCGCAGCTGCAGCCTGCAGCATGCTTTGGAGCCCTGGACCTTCAGTCACTCAAACTGGGGATTCAGCTGGGACACAGTAGGGCTCTCTTCTGGCCTTCAGGGGAAGAGAAGGTTTCATCCACCCATAGAGCTTGGACTGAAAGCAAAGAAATCATCCAGGACATGGGTAAAGTGTGCCTTAGCTTCTCCAGTACTGACCTCCTAAGAATAAAAGGATAGAGGGGAGGAAAGATGGGAAAGGCAATATCAGGAAAAAAAGACAGAAAATAGGAAAGATAGGAAAATCTCCAGCCCCAGTAGGTCCTAAACTACTTAAGGTCTTCACAGTTAAATGACTGTAAAAATGCAAAGAATTACTGTCTCCATATACACAAAGTGCTGATGTGTCTCTGTGAATTATGCTAAAGGAAGAATCCATTGGCTGAAACAGATCAGGAACCAGTGCTACACAGCAGCTGGCATATTTTGGGGAGCTGAAAAATATAATAAGCACTAATACATCTCAGAAATTGCCCTTAATTCATTTGCTTGCTTGAACTGTGCCCTCAAAACCTGTACAGAGGTCTGGGTAATATGTCTTACATTCTGACATTTCCAAACTTTTAACTGACAGAGAGCAGAAATGCCACTGCAAAAAGAAGCATCAACATCATCAGAAGAGAGGGGAATACAGGCAATTAGGCCTTCACCCTGACACATTTCCCCAGGGAAACATGCTCAGAAATGTTGCTTGAGCAGGGTCTAAGACCCCAGTGAAAAGGCATTTAAACACATGCTTTCGATTTGAACAAGACTTGACCAGATACTTAAACACCGTTTGATGAACTGAGGCTTGATGAATGATTGCAGAATCAGACCTTTACATCCTTCGGTTCAAATCTGCTTTTAAAGACTCTTCACTCCTGTGTTTATAATGTTCTCTTCTAGAAACATCACTATTCAATATAAACCTTGCTTTTTTTCCTTTATGGTGACAGTAACTCCTGAAATTAAATTAATTAGTTGCTAATTTTCACTCTGTAAAAATGTGTTGACACAAGGAGTATAATAAACAGTGGTTGGGTCAGATAAACAGTGAATCATTTACCTGACCCCAAGCCATTATCATAATTAGCTTCCTCTGACACATTACAGTGTGTTCTTCGATCTACCACTCATGGAACATTCAAAAGGACATCCACTTAACAGCACCAGTTCGGAGTCCCTGGCATACTGGGAAGGAGTGCTTTCTGTCCCTTAAACTGTATATCAGAATGCAGCATTGAGTCTTTCTAAGCCTTTAAGCACTCTGGGAGTGGCTGTTCTTTCAAGTTTTTCCTGTTTTGACATTTTTAAAGCATCATTTTACAGGACAGTTGGACAATCAATGTTCTGTCAGAGTAAATAAAAAACTTGAGCACATAAAGTGCAACAACAGCAACAAATATTCAGGACTCATAGAGAATTGCACTCACAGTGGAATCCTACAAGCCAACAATGTATCGTTCTTATTGCCCCATGTCATGAATTTCCTCTTATTTGAATATCTGGCAGTATTAAGAATGGGAAAAAAAAAAAGATTCAATTTAAAGAAGATTATCAGCTGTTCTGAGTTTTTGAGTCAAATGCCAGGTCTTTCCATTTTTCACTATAAAATACAAACAGGTTATTTTTATAATCTGAAGAATTCTGGGTGGTTTTTTTCTCTTTTTTTTTTTAAACAAAGGAACACATGATGTCATGGACAAACAAATATTGTGTTAGTTTGTTTCTAATAACGGACACATTTTTTAAAGTAAGGATAACAGGAAAAAAACAAGATAAAAGGAAAAAAGATGAAGTTAGTGTTGAATGAATTAATAGCAGGCAGGTGGCTGGGTGGGTGTCATGGCAGATAAACACTGAGATGAAGCCAAGGTAATTATAATTATAATCTGGCTAGTAATGCTTTCAGCTGAGGGTGTATAAAAACCTCCGTAAGTTAATACTGAGATGATCAGATCAACCTCCTTGCCTGCTCCCACAAAACACAATCTCGTATATTCAAACTTACATTTTAAGCATTTTTATTTTCTGGGTATTTCAATTAGTATGTTTTAAGAGAGCTGTTCTGTTGTAACTAGAGTTTAACCAACTTTCCACTCTCCTCATGAAATCCTGGAAAACATGAGTATGTAATCAGCTGAGTCTCTTCTGACCTCCATGTTTTGCTGGACAGAATTCACCACTTTCTATCATTCTCTTTTGCAGGCTTTCTCTCCCCACTGTGCTATTCACAGGGGTATAAAATGCTCAGGCAAACAGAAGTCAATGGCAGATGTGTCGGCAGCATTTCTTTCTGTAATTTTGCTAAATGGATGTAGCCCATAAAAGCAGCCTTAATTAATGGAAACATTTTAAAGGCACTTATAATAAGCCTGGAAAACAACAGTTGCCAAAAGCAAACTTTATTAACTAAGAAGATTTAAAAATTATATTCCTGAAGGTGACAAAGGATTTGTGGTGGGTTGACCCTGGCTGGATGCCAGGTGCCCACCAAAGATGCTTTATCACTGCCCTGCTCAGCTGGGCATTGGAGAGAAAGTATAATGGATGGCTCATGGGTCAAGATAAGGGCAGGGCGAGATCACTCAGCAGTTACCATCACAGGCAAAACAGACTCCACTTGGGGAAATTAGTTTAATTTATCACAAATCAAACCAAGGAGAGATTAAAGCAATATCTTAAAACCCCTCCCCCCACAACCTTCCCTTCTTCCCAGGCTCAGCTTTTCTCCTGAAGGACAGGGAATGGGGGCTGCAGTCTTTCATTGCACATTGTCTCTGCTGCTCCTTCCTCCTCAGGGGCAGTACTCTTCTTCACTATGTCATCCCTAAAGCTCCACTACCATCACTGATGGGCTCAGCCTTGGTCAGCAGTCGGTCTGTCCTGGAGCCGGCTGGCATTGGCTCTGTTGGACATGAGGGAAGCTTTTGGCAGCCTCTCACAAAAGCCATGCCTGTAATCTCCCCCACTACCAAAGCCTTGCCATGCTAACACAATACAAGATTTTAGGTATGCAGTACTTAAAAGAGGCTTTTCTTTAGTCAAATATCCTAAAAATCTTACAGGACTCATATTTGGGACGTGGTTTGTTTTCTGGAGGATGAAAGTGAGACAGGACAGATTTCCTTCTCCTGTGTGACAGGGAGGAAATGCTTTTACTGTGTCTCGAGGGTCTTTTATTATTTAGAGATCTGAACCTGAAAGGTGCTGAGTGCTCTCAGTTCTCATTGACTTCAATCCAGTCCTTCAGTCAGATTCAGTGGGATTTGAGGGAATATCACATCCTGCAGCAGTTGTTTGCCCCATAAAGAATCTCCTCTAGTGCACCCCAAGTTCAGAAGCACCAAGGCCTCAATTTGGATCCAGCAGAGCTCTTGGATATATGCTTAAGTCTGTCTGTAGCCAAGCTCTTTAGCCGGATTTAGATACAAGTCTAAAAATTAGTATGTGTTTAAATATTTTGCCATCTTGAAAGAAGATGGCATGCTTCTTTATTTTCTGTGGGAAATGTGACTGTATGTCCTTTTGTTTAAATATTAAGTCATAATTTTTAAAAAACCCACAACATAGTTTAATATATTTTCAGCAGGTAAATAACCTGGAGAAACCCACTGTCATTTTCTGAAGCCATCACGATTCACTTTTGCCAACATACACTTTGCATAGTTTTGTTGTGACAAGGATGCTCATGGAGAATCTGAATAAACCCCCTGTTCTTGTTGCATCAAAAGAAATGGCTTTCTTTAGGAAAATGCCCCCTCACACACCATCTGACACTGGCTTTCCAGTCAAATACAAAATGTAAAAGCAAACTGTCCCCACCATCTGTGACAAAGTCCCTTTAATTCTTCAAATACATCTCTCTAAAATGTGGCTACTAGTAATTGCCATACATTTTGCTGCATTTGTACATCAATGTTGTTATCCTTCATTCTTGATTGAGACAGAATCATTGTATTATCAACCCAGAGAAGTTCTCTGTGCTTTTTAATTCCAGAATAATGAAACTCACTGGAACTTGGCGGCACTGAGTCTTGCTGACTAATCATTGGCATTGGCTAATGGCAATTTTTAATCAAATCTTATTATTAAATCAGAATATAAAAGATTTAGAAAATGCAAGGTTGCAGTTAGAGGTCATTAGTCATGAGCACAAGAAGTAATCAATACAATTATGGTTGCTCAAATTGTGTTGGATGGGCCAGGTGGCACAGTGTGATAATGCATTACCCTTTCACCCCTCATGTCCTGTTTGGATCGCAGATAACAGCAAGTCTGCTGGCTTCCATCTAATCTCTGGTGGATGCTTGAACGTGCACAAACCATTAAAAGGAATTCAACCAAGTGGGCTATATTCAGTTCTTACACACTGGTGTAAATTTTCAGTTGAGTTATTCCAGATTTACACTTGCCCCATTGGAAATTTTTTAGCTGTCTCTTTTTTAAAACTAAGCTACTGTATTGGATAATAGAGATGGGTTGAAAATGCTCACTTTACAATGCTATCAACAGCCTAACCTACTGTTATTCACTGTAGTGCAAGTATGAAGCAATAAAAATAAAGTCATTGCTGATTTATACTGAAGCTAACAAGTGCAGAGCTGTTGTTAAGCAGTTCCTTTCTGTTATGAGAATGTGATATTGAGGCTGCTTTATTTTGTTTGTCTTGGGAACGTATTTAAGAGAGGATCCTCAAGAAGAAAGAGAGGGGCTAGGAAAGGCTAAAAATTTTGAAAGTGTGGGTAGCAGGTGGAGCTAGAAGCAATCTGTGAAAAAGCTGCATTTCATCCTAATAAATGAATCTATCTCAAACTGGTGTTAACTCAATGGCACTAGAAAAGTTTATGCTAGCTGTGAATCTGGTCCTACTGGCAAGTGTTCAAGCAAAAATATTACCATCCGTGAGTATTTACTTTCCAAAGGACATGCTTTTATTTATCTCCTTTTAACAAAATTATTGGCTCAACTCCAATGTTAGGTAATGTTTTTTAAGGATTTCACACGTGCATCTACCTGGACAAGGGGTGCTGGTCTCCCACCCTCTCATTAGAGAATGTTGAAAAATGCTTGGTTGCCAGCAGAGATTGTTGTCTAGGGCATACACACATGAAGGGGAGTATTACCTTCTCTGAGAATTGCAAAATTTCCCTAAATACTTACTTTGGAGCTAATTTTCTCTTACAAAAATGTCATCAGTTTCACTTTGTGTCACTGTATTCCTTGCATTAATCTATATATCCATTCTCTAATGCAAACAAAAGGAAATTCCAACACTGTAAAAACACTGCATTCATATGAAAATGAGATTTCCTTATGAACACCTGACAGGCCAAAATAAGTCGACCGTCTTGATTTTTGTCTTACTTTTTTGCAAACAGTGAAAATATCTCCTTTTTTATACGAAGAGTTTCATCCTGTGTACCTTTATGTACGTATGAATAAGAAATAAAAAATCACGCAACAAGCTAACTACCAACCATATAGACATAATTGCTTTTGGAAATATTGTACTTGAAGACATTTTCATGTCAGCTGTATGTGTTTGAGTATCATCATAACATGGTGTTTACACCAGATTAATACCATATGCTGTGTGGGAATTATGTCAGGTTATAAATGGAAATACAGTGTAATATCTGAAATTCAGGAGTGTGCTAGAATCTGATTCCTGTTAAAGTGCTGCTATTCAAGAAGAACATAAGTTTGAATAACATTACTTTTGATTTATACTAGTATAGTGTGGATAGAACCCAATTCCAAATTTTGTTAAACAAGTGTTAAAATTATCACCAATTAAAACTGTTTCTACACACTGCTAGTGGACTCATGACCTCATTAAGGCAGCCAGAAGTGCTGCCACGGAATCACGGTGAGACCCCGGATCTGATGAGAATCATTTTTCTAGCTTTTCTGCTCCCAAAATGATGCCACTCTTCCATGTCTCCTCTAGGCCTCTTGTGAGTCCTGTCAACACATTTTGGCTCGAAGCTGAAAGCACGTCTTTAATCTGCATTTTACCCACTGCCTATGAAATTTAACAGTTGTCGAGCAGGTCACGAAGAGGAATAAAACTACATGAAAGTGGGGGAAGATGAGGGACATTTAGAACACAGCAGAAGTGAGTCTAAACAGAAAGCAGTTAAAAACAGACGAGAAAGGCAAATTAAGGAGCAGAGCCAGACTACCAAAGCCAGTAAAATCCAAGAGAGCTTTCCACTGATTTTAATCAGACCCCCTGGGAATGACAGAGGGGAAAATAATGAAGGACATTGAGAGAGATGGCATCATTATAGTAACAGGGCTTAGCAAAAGGAGAGTGGATGCTGACAGAAAGTGAAGGTTTACCAAGGGAGCATCTTCCCACCCTGCTGAAGAGGAGGCAACAGGCTGCTTCCCAGGGTAAGCCAACCGGCTCCAGGAGCCAAACTGCCACATTAAGTCAGCATCGCACTCCAGGTCTCGAGACTGTTCTCCGTCGGGTTTATTATCCATGACACCAGCACAGTGCTCAGGCTCCCACGCAGAGCAGCTTCCCACCAAGCCAGGACAGAGCAGGGGCAGAGCAGGAGCAGAGCAGAGCCGGGTCTCCCCCCGCATCTCTGCAGACCTGATCCACCTTTCTTTCTCATTCAGGCTGCTGGAAATTAGGCAAACACCTGACCCCTTGGCCAGCTCCTTTAATTCACAGTCAAGTTCTTCTGACGACATTACTCAAGTCAGCAGAATGGAAAAAAAGGGAAAATATAAGCAAATGGTCTGAGTTTAAACAATCATAAATTATTAAATGTACAATATTATATGAGAGGCTTTCAGAAAATTACAATATGTGAGAAGTTTACAAAAAAAAAATTGTGTATTAATCCCTCAAAATGTACAATTCAAGTCTAAAGATGATTTTTAGTTTAGAGTGGATATGCATGCTGTAGTATCACAGCTTCTCATGTGAGGACTAAAGTATCTGCTAGATATTCTATGGAGTGTTTTCCTGTGCTGAAGTGAGTTTTCCCATGTATTTTCCATTAAAACGTGGTATGTATTCATGTTATTCACTTAAACATTACCTAACTCTCCTAGGGATGACAGATTGCCATTTTGATTAAAAATTTAAGGGTTTGCTGTTGATTTGACCCTGATTCATATACTGAGTAGGACGTGATATCTTTTGTGCTAATCTAGTTCTGAGCAGATTTAAATATATATATATACACACATATATATATAAACACATGTATATATAAAAAACTGTTGGAGGATTGAATGTAGAAGGAGCGCATTAACTCTGTCTTTACAGGACCTATTAATATGAAAATTATTGTAATATGATTAACAGCTCCTCTTAACACCAAAGAGAGTGAGTCTAGAGAGATTATTCTGCAAGATGATAACGTTTCCCTATCCAGTTTTTAACCCTAGGGAAAACTGAAAAAAATATGGATTTTGACTTGAACAATAATGAAATGGTAAGTGATATAGCTTTGCTGTCTTATAATGACTGTATTAATTTGAAAGCTGTAGTACTAAACCAGAATAGAGGTGCTTGAGGAGATATGCCTGTTATCTAGGCAACAGTTAATATGATGAAAATGCTATTTAGAAGCAGCTCCATGTTTTTATCATAAATATAACTTTAATTCCTTGAGAGTCTCCATAAAGTCCCAGTAGAATGTAATAAATGCAACATAATCTAAAAGAGAAGACTGCCATTTATAACCATTCCCAATATTAGTTATGGATCTTTTAAAGTTTAAAATCACTTTCTGCAAGAGAATCTGTCCTATATATTCCACCCTATATTACTTCCCCAGTTTAGAAAAATGACTCAACTGTGATAAAGAGATTCAATTTTTACCTTTCGCTTGCTTTTGAGTTAGCATGGCAGACCTTATCTATTAATTTGCCAGGGAGAATTTCTCTTCAATGATGCTCTTTTCCCCAAAAGTGAAAGTCTTTTAAATTTTAATTTTAGTGTGGAAAGGAAGCACTCCACAAGCAAATGACAAAATGGAACTACCTACAGACTGATGTTTTATCACCAGACAGAAAGTGCAAAGCTTTTGTGAATGCAATACTCTTGCAATTGTCAGAATTTTATATTACCAATATTTATATATGACTGGGCCGAATGAGCATTTTTATTCACTGGTGAGGCTGTACTATACAGATTTCATGTCATGTTTACTGAAGTTGAACTTAATTTGACAAGACCATAAACCACAGACATTTTTTCCATGACAATAGCCTAAATTCAGCTTTTGGAAAGCAGTATTTTTAAAGTTTTGTGGAAGTAAGCCTAGTGGCCCGAGAACTGTAGGACCAAACAAAGCAACAAACACGGGATCCTAACAAGTTACCCACAATATACAGTTTGGACCTCAGTCAGAGCTTGTTTTGTCTGGCTTCTCCAAGCCACTAATTTTTTGTCTTGCCTTTCCTTGGATCATTGTGAAAATATGCTGGTTACACATATCTTTGGGCAGAAGATACCATGAGACAGGATGAGAAGGAGCAGTGACCTCTATATGCTGCAGTACATCACCAGAATTGGTACAGTGCTGCAAAGGGCTGTTCTCCTTCAGAAGGCACTGTTCCCAGTGTTTCATCCTGAGGATTCATTATACAGTAGTATCTAACATAAGCTAACAGTCTGATGTTCATAAAGGGAGAGTATTTAAGATGGCATTGATAGCTGTTTGGTCTTGCCTGGCTGCATAAAACAGATATTAAATTATTCTTTTTTTCTCAATTTTCTTACAGAGTGCTGATTGAACTTTAGGTCTAGACATTGTGGGAAGAACAGTTCAGCAGCTGGATGTTTCTCATGAGACAGATGTTTGCAACAGGCTGAAGCATGTGATGTTGCTTTACAAGCTTTGTAGGCAAGTGCAGTGTTACCAAATACTTAGTGGTATTACGGAGTTAAATGAGGATCTCCTAAAGAATGGGGAACACTTAAATCCTTCTAGATAAGGGATAAAAAAGAACCTTGCTTTTCAAACAGGGGCTGGCTCTTCTAGTCCTGCCTGAAGTAAAGAGAGAGAGAGAAAATTGTTTTGTAAGCTTCAGACTATGTTTTCTGATATTTACCTGTGCAGTAAATCATCGGGTTTTTTCTCCATGTGATAGTACCATCAAAATGTACTGTCACATGTGTAAACAGACTTCCATCTCTGAAGGAGAAAAGCACTGAGGTAAGGAAGTATGGGAAACGTATTGAAATGTGTATTCTGTTTAAGTTTTCTTAGGCAAATATAAAGTACCTTGAACTGTTCATCAGCCAAAGCAGCAGTTGGTTTTATTATCACTGAGAATGGGAATATTATGAGATGAGGTTCTCTCTGCTACTACACACATAAGCAGCTATTCTAATAAGTTGTCTTCCTTTCTATATATGCCACATGCTGATATGATAGTCACAGATTTCTGTATCACTAAACACAAAATCATTCACCTCCTTCTCCTAAGATAGAACTGACAGACATTTACTGGAAATCTAAAGGATATTCTCCCCACACTAGTATTTTTCTTTAAACACATTCTCCTGGTTTAGGGGAGCAGGAAGGAAGGGTTTTTTTCAGTTTTGGTGTGCACAAAGTCTCAATTTCTGTGTAGATTGCATGATATTAATGGCATTGGCTATGTCAATATTGTCTGAGTGCATTCTTAAACCCTTCAGCTCTGAGCAGGTAGAATTCTGTCTGTAGCTAAATGATACAACTGTATCTGTTATAAATATAATAACATCATCCACACACACATACAGGTGGCTACAAAAGAGTGATGAGACAATTTGTTTTGCCAAATAGAGATCGTAATGAAAGCAATCACAGTCTCTACTTTTTAATTATTGAGACCTTTAATCTTCGAACCTTTTGAGTTCAAGTTCCTCTTGTATCTGAGAATATTCAGGGGCTTATTACATTATTTTGTTCTCCCTTCCCCTACTAAAATCTTACGGTATGAATTAATTACAAATAAGAATCTTGGCACAGGTTTCAATTTAAAGGAGGAAATTTTTTTTTTCTGCTAAATTTATGTCTTTTCTTCAGTGAAGGGACAAGTTTAAATTACAACAGGGAACACAATCATTCCATAAATGTTTGGAAAAACCCCTCATTTCCTTCTTAAAATACTTTTCAAAAACTCACTCCTAGCAAGGCTCTTTCAACATGGCTATTAAAATGAGACCATTTTCATTTAGGTTTATGCAAAAAGAATCCATTGTCATTTAAGTCTAGTGCCAATTTCTCAGCTGGTATAAGTCACGATTATTCCAGCTTAGTGGTGTAAAACTGCTGTACATCCAGTTCAGGATCTGGCTCCTGTTTTCTATTAACTCTGATACAGGGTAGCTGGATGAAATTCTGAAGCCTGTTTTACAGGTAGTTAGATTACATGCTCTAATGATCTCTCTTCTGCCTTTGAAATCTATGAATCTAATGAAAATTATGTGTGTGTGTATCAAGGGGAAAATATACCTGTTTACTGCAAAAAATCCTTGTGCCTCATTTCACATTGAACATAGAAACCTGGCTATTTCTTAAGCCAGGATTTCATTTTGCAGTATTGATAATTATATTTCAAACAGTAATTAGCACATGAAATTAATACATCTTTTGCTTCCTCATTTACACCAGTTTCCCATATTGTATTAGTAACCACACATTAGCTAATCAGCAGGTTGGGGGGAAAGCTGCCAAAAGCAGATCTGATAATTGGCAGCAGTCAAACAATCATAGCAGGAAACTTTACACTTCCTGCGGACAAGGCTACTGATGGAGACAATGCTGAGATACAACTTTAGGGGAAAAAAATAGGATATTTAGTTCTTTCATGTTTAATTACCTCTTGGAAAACTGGATTCACATACCACAGGAAGATACAGGCATTTTGCACAGAAACAATACAGATAATCAACCAGTACTGGTTAAGGGAAACCTGGTAATCTGGTGATCACCTAGAAATATTCATGAGATTTGTTCTCTGCCAAATTTTACAAGCCATTTAAGCCACCTCTTCTATTTGTTTAAGTCCATATATAGTACAGTTATTACTGTAAAAAGTGAGCGCTTGACACATTTCACTGCCCAATATTGCCTTCAGATTAATAAATGTCAACAAATACATCCTACAGGAAGTTTAAACACGTATCAGCTGAGTTTTAGATACAGGCAAAATTTTAGGTGCTTCAGAGAGTATTTAATTGAATATTCTAAACTTTGACTCATCTGCTGCTTAGCCTGTGTCCCATCTGATGTCCTTCAAGTGTTTAGACAAAAGTTTCTCAAGTCCCCTCAGTGATTCTCCATCTAGACACAGATAGACACATTTCAATTTTACAGGATGAAGAACCTGGGAATCCAAAGCAGATTTGATTCCAAGCATTATCCACAGCTTGGCATCCTGAATTTATCTTCCTCCTGAAGGCATTCTTGCTAATGTTTTACATCAAATATCCCCAAGGTTAAATACAGTGACAGTATCTCAGAAAAGCAGGGCTGAGGATCTCCCACTTCTGCTCATACCTAAGTGACTTGGTCTGTCTGGGCCATCACATCTGTAGGTCTCTTTCACAGGGAGGACCAATTTCAACAGGAAAACATCAGATGTCCTTAATGCAAAATATCCTATATCTGAACAGGCAGAAAATACTAAGAAATGCACTGCAGGGCTCTGAGAGAAAGAACTGGTGCTCTATTCACTGTATAAAGCAAAGGAGTAGGAGAAGGCATAAAATTATGAATCCTGAGAAGAATTAACTTCCTATATCTTAATATATATAGCGTCCACATTCCTACCAGGCTGGTATTTAACAAACATCTTTGCACTAGCAGTTTTCACCATTTCTCCTACTATAAAGGACTAATCAGTGCCTTTCATTGAACTGTAGCCTCCCTCATGCCGAGTTGTTAAATTAGGGACTAAAATCGTAATGAATTTCTGGATGTGCAGGAAGCCACTCTCTTTCGGCAGCTTTTATTTTCCAAAAACAAAAAACACATACTTTCATGAAACAAATGAGGAACAGGAAGCCCCAAAACTAGGTACAAGCCCTGAACTTCAGATTATAGCAAGATACAGAATGAAAGACATTCAAATGGCTAAGGGAGAAGAGTACAAGGTCATGTATCTTGTCTACCTTAATCCCTCTGTCCTATTTATTGTTTCTACTGTCTTCTATGCTGTCTCTGGGCTGTGTTTCTATTCCATACATACACAGGGCCCAAAATACAGGCTTCTGATCTGCAGCACAGTTTTTAGGCAGGGAAAACGTAAATAAACACAAAGCAAACATGAAAATAATGGCAGAAAACTAACAGCTGAAGAACAGTCAGTGCGCTGTACTCATTTCCAACACCCTATGATGATAAAGCTTCAAATACAGTACAAGAAGTTCATTAAGAGGCACAAAAAGAGACATGCAGTAAGAGGCAGAAGAGCAAGGGCCAGCCTAACCTTTGAAACCAGCCTGCCTTTGCTGCCATTGAGGGCATATGCGCTCCTTGCAACATGTGTGTTTGGGGGAGAGAGTTGTAGCACTTATGCTGTGTAGAAATATGATCACCATCTGCTCATGTCTATTGAATTTTGCCTCTGTGACTTCCTTTACAGATCTGAGATGGAGTTCTTTGGCCAGAAAATTCTGGGACTACACATCATGCCTTCATCTAGGGTACCTCAAATATATGGAAAATGAGTCCAAAAATTTGCACTACTTCCTCCTAATAAGTGATGAATCCTTTAAGATCTCAAGCATAGCAGGACTTCAAAGGATATTCTCATTACTACTGAGTATCAAAAGCAGAAGGAAAATGCAGGGTAAAATTCTATCCTTGAGGTAATCCCTAATCTCACAAAATATTTCAGGGAGTTTTGCTTTTACTTTCAGTACAAGCAGATCAGGATCCTCTGGTAAACCATGTGTTTTGTGGATTAAATGTTCACATTTCCAAGGTCGCACAGCAAAAGGGAATGATAGTCCTCTTCTACAAATTTCAGATTTACCATTTAATTAATTGACTTTGGCAGTTGGCACACAACCTTTTAAAAAAACATTCTGAAATGTCAGCCTTGAAGGGGGGAAAAAATAATTTGATGAATTTAATCTAAGTGCCAACCAAAGCACAAATGTTCCCTGTGGGCCCATTACAACACTGGAGTTCACAACTGATTGCTTGGGAATCAGCAAACTAATGCAGCAAAATATTTACTAGCTAAGTAGTTGTAGTTTAATATATACACTGTACTTGCCAGATATTTATACCTGGATCCTGTAAAATGCTGAAATCTTCAGACTTGCTAAATTAATTAATTTAATTAATGTAAATAAATAGAAATACAGGTTGCTGTTTTCCCAGACAAGAAGTTTCCCAGACTGAGAGTGTTCATTTATTATTTTTTCTTTTTGCTGTTTAATTGTTTTACAAATGTGAGAAACCACAAAAAAAAAAAAAAGTTGTTCTTCTGCTTACTGTACATACTTGTGTAAATTATGTACCATTTACTGGATAGTCTTCAGATGTGAACTTCAGGTACCATCTGTATGTATTTCTGGCACTATTTATTTGCAATTAACCAGGGCCTTATGTTTTATCCCCTGCAACTTAGAGTCTTAAATCCTGGAGGAGGTAAATTTAGCAGAAGGGAATATTGAATCAGCATCAGGCTTTCTAATGAGCAAAGCCTATCCCACTACACCATATTTATACCATTGTGACTAAGAAAGATATCTCTTCATAGGTTAAAAAATTCTCTTGGTTAGAAAAAAAAAAGTTTTAATAGCACCTGCAAGTGCAGATTAAACTATTTGCAACAATTCATTAAACTTAATGGCTCAGATACTACACCACCAGTGAAAACAAGCTTCACTGATTTCACGAGAACACAAGGACTTAACTGATAACTAAGAGACTGTAGTAATTTACCCCAAGTGGCTCAAGGTGTCTAGTCACATAATAACCCTTTCATCCTGCAACACTTCTCTTGAGGTCAGTGATTAAAAAGCAGAACCTGTAAGAGAGCAGATATTGATGAGGCACCAGAAACTTTACGGATGCTGGAGGCCGTTTCTTCTTCTCTCACTCACCATACTCATCCCACTCCACCCACAGAAACCGCACATCTTGAAACCTGCAGATGCACTCATCTGTCTGCAGAGACACACAGCTTTGGGAGAGTGCTTGAGCGAAACGCAGCAGGTTCAGAAAAATCCCTCTATTCATAAAATCACTTGAATTATCTGTGTGCAACTTCCCATACGAGAAGTACTAGTCAAAGATACAGCAAAGAGGCAGAGCTATGAGCCATACTGACATTTTCAAGAAAGGAATAGGCACAAAACATTGGCATCACCTATTAACTAAATCACACCTCCACTTCTGAAAATGGGACTAAACTGAGCAGGCAGCACACAGTTTGTGACACAGCACACCCCAGCTCTTCACAGCACTACTTTCACTAGTGCTATTTCAGTGTCCTAAATGCTGAATGATAGGTGCTTTAGCACTCTTCTCAGAAACACCCACCTGTGATGGTAAGATTGGTAGAAATGACTTGTTGAAAATACAAACATTTTATCCCAGACATTGGTCACATTCTTCTAAACTGAGTGAAATTCTCTGAAACCTGATAGTATACAAGTGCATCTGTGTGTGAGCATGTATAAAAGCAAGTGAGGGAGTGGGTGGGGAAAATATGTGTGGTACAGAACAAATAAAGCAGAAAACCCCAGCCTTATCTCTTGCCATGCACGAGGAAAGTCTATTTGTGTCAGTGTTAGTACTTCTGAAGCAAACAAACAAGACAAGGAGTAAATGACCGTGTTTCCCTCTGGTTTTTTTATCATCCCTGAAACGCTGGTACCAGCACATTAGGGAGAGGGAACTGGTGAACTGTACAAGCAGGAGAACATGAATAAAGCAGGAGAACATAAAACAGTGAGCTAAAAAGTGATGAAGATTATTGAAATTTGGCTGCCTGGCTAAATTAAATCAGGATGTGGGGGAAAAAATTGTAGCCAAACCACAAAACCCTGGCCTCACCATCTCATAGAAAGAAGTTTTACCATTTTTTTTGGTGCAAATTTACTGGAATTGAGTAAGAAACACAGGCTGTGTGAATTCCCCTCTCTCTTCTCAGGTTCATTAGCACCAAAGGGCGCAATGAGGATGCTGTGACTGGAACGCAGTGGCCTTGCTCTGAGCATATCCCCACTGTGGTCAGAGCAACTGCCATCAGCTACCACACTCATTCACATGTGGGCTTTGCATATCATATGGATACAAAACAGAATATCAGAAAGTACCCTTCAACATGAGAACAGTTTTGCTGTGTGAGACCAAGAGCCCTCACAGCTTTTTACCTCATTTCCAGCAACAGAATTAAGAAAGAGCAAAAGAACAGGGCAAATATATACTCATAGTTTCTTAGTTGGGTCACTCATCCCTTTATGACATGTCTGGGCCTCCCTGATAAGAAGATATTTTAATAGTTCTCAATGGATTTTTTTTCCATGAACATGTCTAATAGCTTTCTGTGCATGTCTAAACTTTTTTTTGCACTCATGAAGTAATGAGTTGCACAGTTCAACAACACACCTGGTATTTGTTTGAAACCTGTCATCCAGTGGTTTATATTTGATGCCTTCTAGGTCCAGTGTTATGAGAAGGGTTAAATAATCATTCTGCATTTACCTCACCTGCCACTTCTCATGGTCTCAGGCATTCCCATCTCTTCCTGCTTTCACACCAAGGACCCACAGCCTATTTTACAACTCCATCTGCAGAAGCTTTTCCACACACTTGACCACCTTTCTTACCTTCATCTCTATTGAGTTCTGAGCTGATGTTTTCAGAGAACTCAGATATTTCTTCTGGTTGCTAAGACCCAGTCCAAAAGCCATTGCTGTGTATCTAAGGTTAACATGACTTTACACTTCTATTCGCTGACTTGTATCTTGTATTTTCTCACATAGCCAGTATTATCATGTTCCTCTGCAATTCTTACTGACACATATTTTTTTCCTAATAGTTTTGTTTTATTTGAAAATTATGCTATTGCGATATTTCTTTTACCAGATCTTCTGTTAACTGACCCTTACTTATGTCTTTGAGGAACTTCACTGATGAATTTCTAGTGGAAAACCTGACTGTTTATTCTTATGCTTTTAACTAGTCCTTACAAAGAAGCAGAGAACCAGGAGTTCAGGATCATATTCGGCAAATCTGGTGGTACTTCTCTTCATGTCTTAAGTCTGTGAGATGGGTCTAAGTGGCAGGTAGCTGTCCAAAAATTATCTGGAATGGGGCAAGTTGAAAACATGAAAAAAACAGATCTGTGGTTGCTGCCTTCTCTGTACCTTTCTTGTCATTTTGTAATGAAACACTGAATTTGCATTAGTGGGTTGTTGTTTTCTTTCAAGAAACTTTTCTTTTTCAAAATTTTCATATTGCTAACTTCCCAAGACTCTCTTCTTTTGAGAAGGATATTTTCTCCCTCTCACATTTGCATGTCTTGTGCCAGAAACAACAACAAGAAGTAAGGCAACCTGGTCTTTTCTTGAGGTAAAGTTTTTCCTTTTGTAATTCAAAACACATATATTGGCAGCCCAGTAGAATTTGTATTTTCTTAGTTTTTTTGGATTAGTCTCCAGCAGAAGTGGTCAAATGAAAATTTAGAAGGCCTGGTGTGAAGTTATCCATCTCATGATCTGTTTCTGAAATATACTAGTATTTATTTGTGAAAGGCTGTGAAGTGATAGTATATCTATCCTCCCATTTCCCCCTTTGTCCATTGCTCAGCAGTTTTCAACTAATCACCAAGGTACAGTAACAATCCCTAGGAGCAAGGAAGTCCAGAAGCCCAAAACTCAGGGCAGAATGAATCCTGACAGAAGGTCAGGTTTTGGACATATGGTTTCCCTCTATCACATTTCTATCCTGACCATCTCCTTTAAATTTGCCTTGCCAGTCACTTTCACAAATTCATGGAAAACATAATAGAAAGACATAACATGTTACTGGAAAGCTTCTGGATAAGATAGGTGACTATAAGTTCCTACTTCAAGTCTGTCATGCATGAGATTTATTCATGAATAAGGATTAATCGATTGGACTCTGCATTGCTATCATAGCAGCTGTATGTGCCTTCAAAATGCTTTTGCCAGACATGCAGGGTCAAGGACAGGGGAGAATAACTATGGATATGTGTTGGATGCCATGGCCAGAGGAATCCCTTGTGAAAGGCTATTCCTCTAGGGCAGAAACATACTCTTTCCTTCTGCACATAAAATGGACTTGAGTGGACTCTAAGTAGTCTGGAGGATCTTTTATAAATTTCATTTATGCTATCCTGTTGTTGGTTTCTTAAGTGGTCCCTTTTATAAAGCATTCTTTTAAAAGCAAGGATTGTACTTGGCAGAGCAAGCACTTAGCTCCGGCTGCTCTATGGACTTTTCTGCCATATCATTATGACACTGATCTGAAAAATAAAGGCAAACACTGAAAATAAGTAGTACCACTTCCTCTTCACAGTTATTTTTAATGAAACATACCTTTCAAGCAGCAATTTCATTTCAGTAGGACTAGCTCATAAGTTCAAGCCATTATTATAACTATGGAGGCTAATGTTGCTGATCTTGACAAATTAGGTAGAGTGTCACAGCATTACTCCTCGTACTAGTTTAGGAGGCCAATAAAACCATTGCAATAGATGGTATTTTAAAGCATTATACTAAAAGCAATGTTCCTATAGTTATATAGCTAATACAGTGTTCTGTTTGGAGACTTGGAGGGGTGATTTGGAAATTGGAAGGTACTAACCTCTGTTCCCTTCTCCACTGGGAATGTTTTACGTGCTCTTGAGGACCGTGTGCCTTTCTAATACTATCTTACCTATTCCATTGAGGTTCTGTGAACATTAGCTAATGAGTGCTAAGTGCCTTGAACACACGAAGCCTCATGCCTCACAAATGTATGTATTATGAAATATAATTATGTAGTTATTGGAAAAGTCCCTGATTGTCTCTTAGAAACTGTCACGCTGCACTTACTATACATAGAGAGTGACACATAATGATGAAGCAGTTAAAACGATACTCTTTCTTCTAGACAGAGAATTTGCATTTTTGGAGAAAATTCTTGTTTCTTTTTAGGGATTGGCATAAGAAGCTTTCAGAAAGGCTAAAAATACCTTTTTAGATTAACTAGCTTTCCTTTTCTTTGGGCTAAGCACACAGAGGTACAAAAACAATTTTGAGAGCTTCTGAATAATGGCATTAAGGCTAGAAAACTGCAAATGATAGTATGTTATATGGGTCTATTTTATGTAGTAGTAGAGAACATTCTTTATCAAAGAATTAATAAACTCTGAAATTATGATTGTATAGGTTGCCCTTGGGCACAACATATACTCATAGTATTTTACTCAGGGACTTCTGCATAAACCCTATAATTTCTGGTCAAAGTAGGACAGCTTTTAGCAAAGATATATTTTAAAACTTTAAAATTACTAAGACTGCAACATCACCTTAAAAAAAAAAATTTTGGCTGCTATAATCTCATATATCCTACATGTTGTGTGAACTTGTCCCAGTTAAGCATTCAATCACAGGATCTTGCTATGGCTTTTGTCTACTAAATTAGAGATTCCTCATATATTGGAAAACTGTTTCTCAGCTTGGGACTTTTGAGACCATGATCAAGCCATCTCTTAACCTTCTCTCAGATAATCTAAGTACACTGATCTTCTTTAATCTCTCAATGTCAGGCAGGATTTTCAGACTTTCAAATGTTCTTGCTCTTCTTTTCTGCAACCTTTAGAGTTTGCCTTCAGAAGTAAGGATATTCAGCAAAAGCATTACAGGATTCTGGGATGAAAAATCATGGGAAACACCCATAGCTCTGCAGCACCAGCAATGGGAATAGCATTAAAATCAGTGGCTGGCAGCTTTTTGCATGGCCCCAGGTAAGTCAGGCTCAGAGGCTACTCTTAAAGTGAATGCTCATAAAATTAGTTCTCTCTGTCCAACAGCTAGAGCTGAGAATAAGGCAAAGACCTTCAGAGCCAGAGCTACTATAATTTAGTGTTCAATGGGAGAATACGTTTTTTCATGTTTTGGGAATTTTTCCAATCTGAACTGGAATCAAACAACTTTAGTTTAGACCTCAGAAGTCTGTAGGAAATTGATTCAGCTTTCCTCACACAATGTTATTAAAGATGTTAGCATTTTTTCATTCTTTATTAACTGCATCTCATAACAGCATTTATAAGATCCATGACTGGGAAAATATCTTTTTAAAGATTGTTTTACTAAATCAAGTGGATCAATGTTTCTATTACAATCAAATGTTAGCAGACCAGATTCCAATGATGGGACAATTAATGGTTGGGAACATCTATACACATTAGCATTTATACACATGGTTATGAAGCATTTGGAGTATTTGAATTTCACCAGTTAACCAAAAACCACTTTGGTGATGTAGACAGTACAATGATATCACACCTAATTTATAGTTTTGTGATCTAACTAAAATTGTACAGTTGCACTAAGTTAGAATTACTACTATGTACATGGGAAAAGAAATGAGAAACAAGTTTTGTTGGGAGAGGTTTGTGTACCAGTAATCAAGGGTCCCCTTCCTGGTAGTTCTGGCTTTGTGATAGATAAAATACACAGTCATTAATAGGTTAAAAATGGAATGAATAACTGAAATGATTAATAATGTTATTATCCTCATTCTCTCATGTGTAATCGGTAAAATGTTGTATAGGCTAATTTATCATTTCCCTAATGTGTGTTTACTTCTTACTGGAATATGCATATAAATTGCTCCTAAAAGAGAATAATGCATTGGTGTAAATCAGGTCACATGATGTTCAACAACTGCAAACTGGGGCTTAGGTTTCTATTCTTTCTCTCTTCTCCTTCCTATTCCCCTTTTCATGTCCGATCCACCCTCAAAGGGATTTGGCAGCAACTGTGTCTGAATCACCCTCTGCTATGAGTGAAGAGTCAGGCGAGGTGCTAAAAAGACCGACTAGGTACCAGTCTTTTCTTTCATTTTCCTCTTCTTAACCACCTATCCCACTCCAATCCCTGAGAACCAATGCTGAAAACCTGGCCCTCTAGCCCAAATCTTATATAGCACTACGTGATCTGCCAGTTTAACAAAGTTCTCTACAAACCCAAACAGTTCTGTAAGCAATAGAGCAATCAGCCAGTACTTCCAGCTATTCTAAGCTAAGGGAAGGAATGTAAACAACAATAAGAAGAACAATGCAGGTATATAGGTCTCCTGCAAAAAAATTTGCAAGTCTTATTATGACCATTGCACTGGTGGGCATACTGGGCAATATGGCATGGGCTATGCCTGGGGCAGCAAATGTTAATTTCAAAATACAGCTGTGCAGTGTGTGTCTGAAATACTCATTGCTAAAACAAGAACCTACACGCAGCTCTAGGATAGCACCTTCAAGGTCCCACTTTAGGAAAAGCTGGCTTAGGGTCTCGGCCAAGGTCAGTCTGCACTCAGACAACAAAGCCTAGAAGGCTCCTTTTAGGGGAGCATAACCCGACTTAAAAATAATAACTCTAACTTCAGACCAAAGCTCTAATACACGTTCTGTTTCCAATGTGCCAGAGACAAAGATGAAGGGCAGGAAAATAAAACTTCTGTTCCCTTTGTTTTTAATGTATTTCTGTTTATCACTTTGTTGTATCATTTTGTCAGGCAGCTTCAAAGCTTTGTAGGCAGGCTGAATATTAACCATGCACTGCGATTCACTCAGTCACTCCTGGCACAGGTTAATCCCTGTATCATAGGCTGCCACCAGTTTGCTAAGCAGCTTAAAAGGACATGTTATAACTTTGACAATGACCTGCTAATGGTTTTACATTTCTCAGAAGTATTATGAGCTATCTTTGTCATTTTTATCTTCTAATGAGATCAATAAATTTAGGAAGCAGACATAGATGGTGCAAACTGCAATGCCACAGCCAAGGACGTGGCATGTATAACTGCTAAACTATAAATAATAATGCAGGAGCTATAATCAAACCTTGACTTTTACAGCAGAAAATCAAGTTGTAAGTGCCTTGGTATTAAAAAAATCTCCTCATTTGTTAGGAAAAGTGTAACCCTTGATTTCTTCTTTCATATCACACCACACCAATCTCTTAATGAAAAGCTTCACACTGAGAAGTATGTTTCAGTCACTGATTTTTTTTTTTCTTTTCCAGTGGGAAATAACAGTTTTTGATGTTTTAACCCTCTCTCTCAATCTTTGGTGCTCCTACATGAAATAAGCAGTCAGATGAAAACTTTTGCATAGCAGCACAACACATCTTACTGTTTTTTCAACACATAATATTAGATCTGCTTCCTCCCTTACAAACAACTATGAAAAGTCCTAGGCTTTAAAAAGGTCAGACATCACAGGCTCTTGCAGTGCAGAAGACCACAGCTTTGGGGTGATACAGCAGAGAACGTATGAGTTCACATGTCCCACATGTGCCTGTTATGGCACCCTGTGGGGCTGGGATCCTGGGCCATCTATAAGAAGAGTAATTGCTAGAGGTGCTCTTTTGCCTGCTAATTCCTGTGGGAAATGCACAGTCCAAGTGATCTCCAGAGATAACAAACCATTCCCAATGTGTTTGCAAATGGGGTATTTGCACACAACATCTGAATGGCCTGGGAGCAAGGTAATTTTACCTTCCTCTGACTTTTAACCTGTGGTTATCCTCTCCAGTGCATACCTGGCTCAAACAAACCTAGAAATAAACCAACATTCCGTGACCATAAGACCCACATTTGATTTCACTGTGCCTGCAGTTTCTGTTGAAGGAATCAAAAGCTTAAATACTATGTGCACAGGAAGGTACAAACTGTGTGGCAAAAAAGAAGACATGTCTCTGGAAGCATATGACTCCAGGTATATGAGTCCCAGGCAGAGAAACACCAAAGAAAGTATAAGGTAGCAAAATATTTAAATGGTCTTCATTTCTGCAGTGTGCAAGCATTTGTCATGCATTGGTTGTATTAAAGACAAAAAAACAATGTGCCATTTTACAACATATCAGCTGGCTACAGTTTCATATATGAGGAATATAGAGATTGCATTTCTCAGTGTGAGAAATGCCTACTATATTTTTAAATCATTCCAGACTCAACTTGAAAAATGCATTGTATCAAATCAGTCCAAATCCTACCTGTCTACTGTGTACAGAAGAATCACTTTCTAATATTTAATCATTCTATTTATAATAATAATTCTATTAATGCTACTCTGATTCAAAAGTCTGACTATAAAGTTTGATGATTGATTTTTGCCTCGTACTATAAGGATATGTCTAAAGAGACTACTCTTGACAATATTTAGGAGATATTCCAATCGAGCGCAGGTATTCTTCCCCTTTCTTAAACACAAAACAAACTGTGCTGCCTGATTACAGAGCCTTCCTTTGGAACACTACTTAAGGAGCAATAGTGTTAAATGTAGAAAGAGATCCATGCCACCTGTATTTGTGTCTATAAACAAACAAAGAGAGGGATAGCTACTAATCCAAGTGCCCCAGGAATGTATGGCTTGTCTTGGAAAAGATTTTCCTGCTGCAAAATAGAAGAATGGTTTGGGTTTTTTTCTCTTTTTTTTTTTTTTTTAATGTTTTAGCAAATTATCACAGGCAGTGAAAATTAAGGCAATTGAGCACCTTTGAAATGCCAGCAGCCCCTGACTCAGTGCGTTGCATTGTTGCAATGTCAGGAATGAGCCCCAGGAAGGCTTTCAGTGGCACTGCAGCCATGCTGCTCTAAGTGCTTACTGCTGACACTGGTGCAGAGCCCAAGCTACATTTGAGCAGAAAATCAATTACAGAAATAGAGACTGAGGGAGAAAAACAAGTCTCCAGTTATCAAATACCTTTCAAATTACTGTGCACTCACAAACCAAGAATGTATTTTTTCTGCCACCTTTAAAAATTATTCCGTCTGATTTGGATGGCAAAACTTATTATGTTTTCTATTAGGTGTGCATGGTACATGAGAAGGACAGGAGAGTCACATTGCTGTTTGTGTCCAAGAAAAAGCAGAATTCAACACATACATTGTCCCTCAACCAGATGTGAGCAGGACTAATGTGAAGAAGATACATGTGCAATATTTAATGTAAGGGTTTTCTCCAGCAAACCCTGCATTCTGCTCCTCATTTATTCCTAAATGAGGTTAATGAGGGCTCCAGAATGGAAATGCTGATCCCAACTCTGTTCCCTCGTCACCAGATGCAGCAGCAAAATCTCTTTGATGTCAATAGACAGAGAATAAACTGCACTGTTTGTTGGGAAGTTCATGCTGCTGTATTCCAGATACTGTGAAAACCCACCTGGCCTTTTGTGGAGAGTTTCTCTCCGTTTTCATTTACCAGCACAATCACAGTCAGATGTGCAATGGATGAAAACCATGCAGTATGTCTCCAGCATGATCAGGGCACAAATTACCTCACCTATTTCTGATGGTTTATAGGGCAGGTGTCTGTGCCTCATGCAGCAGGCAGGACTCCCATCTTCCTGTCAATAAAGAGGAACAGAGGCTTCACTAATCTGAACTCAGATGTCAGCCTTAAGGTGACATTAATCATGCCCTAGCAGTGCTTATTTCTCTCTGAGGACTGCTAAGTATGTCTAGAAAATGAGCTTAGACTTTGAGCAGTCACAGCGCACTCATCTATGTTCTACCTTGTCCTCTACCAGTTTATCTTTCATTTTCATGGGCATTGTTGCAGAGGACCCTGTTCTTCTTGTATCCTTACTATTTTTAGCCACAGGTTTAGTAACTTTTGACATTACCTACATATCCAGCTTCCATTATACATCCATAGCTTCCATGTTCCCTGGAACTACCCACTTTTTTGAGACATGTCCCTCTACAAAGGTAGTTGCTAGTGATTAATCTCACATGACAGCTTGGAATTTAATATAATTTGACCCATCTACCATGCCTCAAGATCTTGAAATGTCAAGGAAAATCAGTTATTTTCTACATGCAGTTGTGTAGGCCAGAGGAAGAAACACACTAAAACCTGTCCCCATATCACATTCAGCTTGGCACTAGTATTTGCAGTGGATTTTAAAACCTGAGGTGAGAATCACCAAGCTGATACTACAGTATTTTCAAAAAGATGAGCTTAGCTACACCTACTTTTGATGTAATAGCCTGGAGGAGTGGAGGAGCTGTGGGAGACAGAGCCTCTGGATATTTCTATACCAAAAACAGATCCAGGAAAATGATAGCAAGGAGACAGGATAAAAAGATTTTACAGCTATTACCTTCTGCTGTGTTTTACCTTGTTTCCAATATTTTATCTCAAAATATTAATCTCATTTCTAATAGGAATGCTGTCCTTGTTAAATATAATGCATTTTCATCAATTATTTGCTGAAAAGGCTATGGGATGATATAAACCAGAAAGCGTAGTAGACAAGCAGTTAATTCATACTGTTGGAGCATCCTTGGTATGTGAAGCTTTATGACATTTGAACATATAGTATTTGAACACAAAGATAAAAATTTATGATTTATTTATGTTTTACAATTTATTAGAGCATTACTTATGTTCTTCATGGCTTTACTAAAAACAAGCTAAATACAAAGACCCAATATTATTACTATGGTTGAAAACTTGATGTCCACTGAAGCCATTGACCTAAATAAATAAAAAGACTTACCTAAAGGTATTAAGGAAGTTCTGCCTTTGAAAATGATATTGTAATGCCTATCTGAGAATACAAAACATGGTCCCACACACACATGAAGTATCAGTGACACTGATAAATGAGTATTAGCATTTCAATGATGAAATGAGGAGACATGAGTGAACACCACCTGATACTGTAAATAAGCATGCTTCAGAGAGAGGAGGAATAATTTTCTATCTACAATCTAATCATGACCTCAGTCCTGACCTGAAAAGACCACTTTCCCTAGTGATTAGATCAGAGATAATCCCACTGTGGCATGCACCCAGGTGTGTTGAACTGAGCTGAAGTGGTTTTGTGACAAACGCTGAATTTTAATATTCAAAAGCAGGACCATGACTATCTTGCAAAGTAAACTCAATTTGGGCACAGCAAGAATCCATTATTTTTAACTCTGTTAACCAACCGCACCTGAATTTCATACAGCATATTTTAATGCCTTATCAACTGTTCCAATTTACTGGGGTTTTTATAAATATTATTCATTACTAGAAATTATTTGTGATCTTTAAACACTGGTCTTTCAAGAAGATTTACATGATGCTTTATGTGTCCAGATAATCAGGACACTATTTGGCTGGCAAGCACACAGCATTTTATTGATATAGGCACTACAATGGTGATTCACACTCCCAAGCTGAGCCCTCTGAAGACAAAATAGCATGGTCACAATGGAACTGTTGCTGTTGCCTAAACTTGCTGCATATAAAAATACTTTTCATCTCTTGATGCAGATATCCATCCCTGCCAACTCAGCTACACAATTTTGAACTCCCTGCCTTGAGACGTTTTTTACAATCACATACATCAATAACCTCTGATTCCCAGTAGTAATACACTTCAGCACCTGAAATGTTTGTCCTTAAAGTGTGGAGTAGAAAAGCAAAAAAAAAAATACAAAAACAAAAACAAAAAACCCACAAAAACAACAACAAAAAACCAACAACAACAAACAACAACAACAAAAAAAGGCATCTTTTAAGTCTCAGATCTCAGACAAGATACAACCATGATGAACATGAATCTACAGTAATATATACAAGGTCTGAGGTTCAGCACACAGTGTACCCATGCTCTAAAATCAAGGGTGAACACAACAGTAGAACCTTGTTGAAATACCTTGGTCATACAGCTGAGCTCACAGACTAACAAGCTGATCAGTAGATCCTGGTTCCCATCCTGCCCTGCACTGACCCACAGAGCCATGGACCTGCCTCCTGCCAGCAGTCTGTGAGCCTGGTGCTGGCTGCAGGCCTGACATTCATACTCCCTTATAGAGTCATGAAATCATTAAGGTTGCATCATCCACGATCATGAAGTCCAACCTGTGACTGAACACCACCACATCAACTAAGCATAACAACCATAGCACTAAGTGTCATATCAAGTCATTTCTTGAGCATTTCCAGGGTTGGTGACTCCACCACCTCCCTGGGCAACCTGTTCCAATGTCTAACCACACTTTCAGTGAAAAAATTCTTCCAGGTATGCAAACTGAACCTCATCTGGCACAGCTTGAGGCTACCTTTGGTGTTTCCTCGCATTTATTTATTGAGATGTTTCCACATGTAAATACCTGGCTATTGCAAGGGATTTTGTACACAGCTATTCTACCAAAACATTGAAAAGTAGTCAGTGCTCTTGCAAGAGTCTTATCTGTGCAGCAGCATGAATATCCAGGCCTGATGAGAGCAGTTTTAAATAGGTGATCTCAAAGTACTTACATTTTAAATGTCACTGTCACAGTTGCATGAGACCAATCAATTGTGATGAAGTATCTCCCATCTATGCATCCTTAGGGTTAGATTTAAGAGACGCAACCTCATCTAAGATGAATCTTTCATATCATTCTTAAGTACAGCAATTTCCCCTTACTTTGCACTAACCATCAATTTGGTCTCAGTATTACCCTTGGTCCCTGGATCCAGTGATGAATCCTCTCACAGAAAAGAGCTGAAGCAAGTGAACTGACATGTGGTGTGCTTCTGTACACCAATAAAACCACTGAGCAATGGCAAGCGGAAATTTTAGGTACCTTAAAGAGTATACTAAAGTACCATCATAGTCATGTATTTTTCTGACCACAGTTCAGGTTTGCCAGATAACATATTTCATACCATAAATATTGGTTCTCTCATATCATTGTGGAAAGAAAGATAGGTCCAGAAATATACTGATGACATCTGGGGAGGAAGCACTTCTCACTTCATACCTCAGCACTGCTACTGACCTTCCCTCTGGCTCTGCATGCTTTGAACCACTCTGAATTGTTTATCAAAATCACAAGCAAGGCACAAGTCAATTACCCTCTTAGAGCATAAAGCTCTGAGCCTTGATTACATGTGCTAAAGAATATTTACTTTTTAATCAGAGTTGACTGTGGGGTGTGGAGGTAAGGCTATTTTGAAGATTAATTAGTTAGTATTTGTACATTGCTTTGAAGATGTGAGATACTAAATATTTTTATGGCACCCAGCTAATGGCCTTAACTCTTTCAGCAATGCTGTTGTCAAGGCCTGGAAAAGTGGCCCTTCTGAGCTGTTTTTATGTAAAACTTTGGAGGCTGTATTGGTAAAATGCAAAGACAGAATTTTCAATTTCGGTCCCAAACCCTCTTCCATCTCTGTCAAACCCTGCAAGAAAATGTTACATTTTAAAACATCCGTAGAAGAGGCAGGTAGTGAGTTAACATACACTTTTAGGTTCTTCTGATTCAGCATTTGGGATTGGCAAAGATGAGTACAAACATGGTGCATCTGTTCTCATGACATCCCACTGAAGAAAACCATGAGCTTCCACGCTCCTTTTGCAGATGAGGTGCTCTGAAAATATCAGGATTTTTGAAAATCTGGACCCTTCTCCTATCACATCTTCCACAGTGGGATTTAGGTGTGTATATTCTGGATCTCGGCCTGTGTGATGTGCCCAAGGTCAAGCACAGATCATACCTATACTGTAGAGGCAGAAAAAAGTTCCATGCTGCTGTAACAACTGCCTCATTCCTTCTCTCCTACAACAGAGAGCTGAGCATGTTTTGCATTAGCAGAGTAATTTTTAAATAAGAGTTAAGGAGTTTAGCTTTATTTAGTCTCATCAAGAGTCAAATCCATGCAGAGGATCTGAGGTCATGAGGAGACATAAACACAATCCCTTTCTTAGGCAAGCACAGAGTATAAAATCACAGGGGATATTCAAACCTTGGGATGTACCAACTGCATCCCTTTTGTATACCCCACAGCAGCTGGCCAGAGCACAGCACGAAACCCCAGGAGGAAAATGGCTATTCTGACAGCCACAATACTGGTGTACATCTGCCACTGTGAGAAGGGGAGATTATGAAAACAGAAAAAACAATAAAAGTGGCAAACTGATGCCAGTCTGATATTCCAAGATCCATCCTCAGGAAAGTTAAGAGGCCTCTTGGCATATGGCTTCAGCTGAGACCATGGGTAAAATAAAACCCTAAGGTCTCCAGCTGAACATTCAAATGACAAATAAAAAGAAATTTCTGGAGGAGAGAGAATAGAGTGAGCTACCATGCATATAACTGGCATTTAAAATCAGAAAACAAATGAGACTCTTGTTATCATCAATTATGACAAAGCATAATGTCACATAAAAGCTCAGAAATGTAAGAGACAAGGTCCTTTGACTAAATGTGCTCTGGTTGCATCCAGCACAAATTACACAGGCTGGAAAACTAAGCAGATTCTTACAGGATCAGGTATTATGCGAAGTGTTCAGGATTTGGGTTAATGAATACAGCGTTCTCCAGATGTTCCATCATTGTTCCAGAGTGGGAGGAAAGCTGGCTGCAGACCAAATCAAATTTTTATACTCCTCTTAGATAGTGCCAGACACTAAGATTTCACCAATATAACATCTGAGGCACAGAGACAACACATCATGGTTGGATAACCCTATATTCAATCCATTTTGCTGAAGACAGGACAAATAAACTAAGAATCAGAACATTCAATGAGTCATATCAAAGGTATAAATTGAAAGTCAACACTTGTACTGCATATAATCTAGCTGAAAAAGAATTTATAGTCTGGAATTTCCCATTTAAACACTGCTGCTGCTTCTTGCAGATATACTCCAAATGCTAACTTTAAACACTGCCAGTCCTTTCAAGTTGGGTTTTCTGCTTACTTTATAATATCTTTAGGATGCACATCCTTCTCCAGAGTAATGGAGAGTTTGAGAAAAGGAATTAATTTCTAAAAATGTCTAGTTTGCTTAGAAAAAAGTGCACCACTTAGTTTTTACCAAGGAGCTACAAATCAGCTTAATTTTTTTTAAAACATATACTATTTTTTTTTTGTTAACAGAATTAAACAAGGGAGTTTCTGGGATGTGCAGAAACAGAGATCACTAGAGATAAAACAGGGCAGTCAGCATAACACTCTAGAAATGCCTAAGAGGTGATGACAGGAATAAAGAGTCAACATCCACACTGGCCAACAGAAACCCACCACAAGAAATAAACCAAACTTTTCAAAAAAAACACAGAAATTAATAATCATTTGAAAGTTCGTCTTGAGTTCGTCTGATCCTCATGCCAAGCCAGGGGAAAACTGATGTCAGAGAAGAGAGTGTACTTAGGGAATGAGTTTCAAGTTTGAGGCCTAAAAGCAGACTGGATGAGGTCTGCAGATGAAAAGCTAAGAACCAGTTCAGTTACACTATTCTCATTTGGTCCACACTTGTGCCTAAACTGGTCACTTAGCCTAAAGAATCATGTCTGTGTGTGTGTGTGTGTGTGTGTGTCCACACGTGTGCCTGCTTGTGGGTACACCTCCATGAGACCTAAATACCTGCACAGGTTTTTTACACCCTCTGAAAGCAGGTCAGCAGGGAGCATTCACTGGGCATGAAACAACATTAAAATATTAAATGCTCCCTGTCCGGTACTGGTGAAGATTTCAGTTTTGTGGGACAAGCACGTATCTGGGAGCACTGTAGGTGTATTCACTACAAGTATTTGATGTGCTGTTTCATACACATCAGCACACATCTGGAGGTCATATAACATGAGAGAAAACAAGAAGAGGAGAAGGAGATGTCTTTGGGCTGCTGCCGAAGAATGAGTCCTGGCTGTGGTCATCTTTAAGCCCAGGGGCTGTACCAGGGGGGCAGTAAAAAGCCTCTGTAGCTTTGGGGACACAGCGGAACCTGGAGCTAGGGAGCTACGGCATCATGGTGGATTGATACAAGGAGGACAGGAGGTGTGGGAGAGCTGACTCAACACCATGCGAGGACCACAAGCCAAACATTTAGCTTGTGCTAAGCTTAGGGCTGCCTCTTCTCCAGATTCAGCAGCACCATGGATCAGGAGAGTAAAAATTAAAGTATAGTCACACCATTGAGAAATCAGGGAAATGTATCTTGTTTGAGCGTATCAACACTGAAATTCAGCCAGAACACTGTGCTTACAGGATACTCCTTTATAAGCCAAACCTAACAAAACAAAACAAAATAAATAACTAATAAACCCCTCAAATGTTTAAAACTTTAAGGGGACCAAGAAACTCTCATCTTCATTTATGTCCCATTCAGACCTTTCACTTCTCTAGTTGGAGAAACATGGCATGTAAATGAAAAAGTATTGACTTTTTCTCAAAGAGAAAAATCATTTGCATAATATAAAGTAATAGTTTCACAAAGCCTATTTCTGTGTGTGCAACAAGATGACAACTTGATAAAAAACGGAACTGTAGTCTTGGACATTCAGACTTCAGGTCTTGTTGACAGGAGGTGAAAAACTTGAACTGTATGTATTCACCTGGGGAATATCTTGTCTTTTTAGCATAAAGCATATTCTCTTCCGCCAGCATTTGCCTAAATACAACTTGAATTTCCATTCAGCTCTAGCTTGTTGGTTTGTTTTTTTGATTTTTAAGTAATTATTTAAAAATTAGATTTATTGAGAGTAAACTATCAGAGGAGGTACACTCCCCTCTCTTCAAATGCATGCAATAGATCTAATTATTTTTTCTGTAAAACTACAAACAACCTTCTAAATAATGACAATCATTAGAAAACATTAAGGTCTGTCACTTATAATCTCTGCCAACTGCTGATAACATTTTATTACTGCTTAGAAAGGTTGATTAAAGCTTGTAATAGGTTTAGTGTGGGTGAAAGATTAACAAAAAGGTATTTATGATAGAGACACTAAAACATAATATGTTCTCAGTAAACACTTGAAAAAACCCATCCCTGTGACATTTATAGATGTTGCTCAAGATGTAGTTTTTCATCTGCACAATGAAACTGATAACAAGTTTCTACATGCTAAAAAAAGAAAAAAAAAAGGCAGGGAGAGGAGCACATTACCCTTGTATGCCTCATGTCAGAACAAGTGAGAAAGTGCTCTTCAAAAATAAACCAGCTGAAACCCTTGAATGAGCTCCTGGGACTGCTGTTTTTTGACGTTTTGGACAAACTCCTTTGGAATTACAGCAATTGAAAATTAAAACCCAGGCTGGATCGACAGGCAGTGTCTAAGGGATATCTCTTTATACTGGCCTTGGTCTCAGTCCATCCAGCTCCTACAATCATGCATGTGGAGACACACTGTGTGGAGCTGGGCACTGTAGAGCTGAATGCAGCCTAGCTGGCACTCCATGACAGGCTGGGAAGATGGGCATCCAGGTTTTATTCCTGCTCATCTTTCACTGGGAGAAGGTGCTGCCAACAACAGGCTAGCATGTTCCAGTATGGAGCTGTTATGAAGGATGTAGAGAACTTCAAGCGCATTTGAAAGCAACCACACCTGCCACTAGCAGTGAGGCCCATCATCCTTGGGAGATGCCAACCTTGCAGTACATAGCAAAGAGACTAGACTGGCTGGTGCCTCAGGTGAGAATATGCACTCCCATGGCATATTACAGTCTCCCTCAAACATCCGATCATTTAACCAGTCATAGGGGCTACTAGCACATACTAATTTGCTGGACTGCAGGATCAGCTTGCTCTTCACTTCATAATAGCCTCTGCTGAATTCAGCTATGAAGGACCTGATGCAGCTCAGAAGCAGGTCCCAAACTCAGGAGTTAGAAGCTCAAGCCAAGGATGTGAATGCACATGCCATGGCACAGAGCTTCAGCTATCCTAGCTCAGGTCTGACTTTCAGTTGCCTGCTCTGCCTCTCTCCTAGTCAGGGAGATGGAGCAGGATTCATCTGTTTTTCACAAGCCTGTGGCTTGCCTTAGTAAAATAAACTGAGGTCTATTCCAATAAACTGTGGTGAATCAGAGGATGCTGAGCAACCACACTTGGACATCAGGGAGCAGGACAAGACACGAGGAGTGATCTGGAGCAGACAGAAGGGGGACTCACTGGTTCAGACTGCCTACCTTAAGGCAACACAACGAGACTAGATGACCTCTCAAGGTCTTTCCTCACCTGATTCTGTAACACCTTCCATGAATTATCTTCTCTGACTTTTTAAAACAATTGACCAATATTTAACAGCACTCCGCAACACTGACCAACTGGCACCACAAAAATCATTTACCATGAATAAAAAACCAAACACATTTGAAAATAAAAATTATTTCTGTGCTGTGCATGTCTTCACAAGTCTATAGCCAGATATACATACTCAGTCTGCAAACACATTAACGTGTGGATCATCTGGGAGGTCAAACCATAGTGATGCAGAAAGAGCTTGTGGTTAATCTGAGCAATGAGCCACTGTCTGCAGCCTGTGAAAATGTTTGTATGTTAAAGTACTGCAAAGTGGATGACAGATTATAGAACTTATGAAAGCAAGTCAGCCTACCCCAAACCATTCCTCAAATGCACTATTCAGGCAACATTCACTTCAGGGATGACTCACGGCTTTCAGGTTGAAAAGTGTAACATTACTTTTAATGTCAAACAATGGCCAAAGCTTAGGCTGTTAGTTATCCCGAAGATGTAAACCCAAACCTGTCTCAGGTTTAACCATACCCCACTGTGTCATTGCCAACACAGAAGCCCAAAAGCATCTACTAAGATTTGGTTACATAGTGACTTTCTTTCTCTCATTCTTTCATATCTCAGAAATAAATAAAACCTTGGAAAAAAATATCTCCAGGCTATATAAACATACACAAAGAGCAATAAATGCAAACAAAAATCTCATGTTTATGTGTTGATGTACTGAGTCAGAATAAACATGACAGTTTTACCTGAGAAGTTAGAGTCTGAAAACAAACCTGTCATGTTTGGCAACAGCCACAGAAGATTTTTAAAAGAAACACCAAAAATAAGCTTAGCAACATACTTTACAACTCCCACAGGTAAGCCTCATTCACCCAGGCACACTCACCAAAGTCAAGAAAAAGGAAGAATCCTGTAACGCTGGATGCTGAGCATCCCTCATGCCCTGTATTCTACATGCTGCCAGTATCTCACAGAGCTGCTTGCTGAAACCTGCTCCAGCAATCATCCTCCCGAAAACAACAACAAATTAGAAGTTCAGCAAAGGCTGGCATAGTAAGCTAAAGCTGCAGAGCCCACAGAGGCAGGAAAGAGACGATAGGCACAATTATTTATTTCCAGCTTTTATACACTGGACGTCAGCACAGCCGGGATGTGACATACTGCACTATGGCAAGGACTTGCACCTCATCAGAGAGTGCTGCTGTGAAACCTCCTCTATCTCCTTGGTAATTCTGTTCCTGATCCCTGTGTCACCTGAATACCTTGTATATGATCCAGAAACATGATTTACTACCAGGGCAACAAGGAAGACAAGCTGATTGTGAAAGATGCTGCTAACACTTTTTTGTAGTTATGGAAAGCTAATTCTACATAGTCTAAACCACTTTGGAGTAGACAATGGATAGAATACTTCCACCTGGCTGAAATTCCTGTTTGACTATGACAAACCTAGTCATGGAAGAAATAGAGGGAAATTTTGAAAGCGGGGTGTTATGAGCAACATACATTTAACCAAAGAATAGAGAAAAGATCAGAAGAACCATGACAGCCATGAAAACTTCCATACTGCCAGTGTCTGGAGAAAGCTAAATATTCTGAGCGCTAGCTCACCAGCTATGAAAGCAGAAGATTAGCAGAGAAATCTAGATTTGGTATGATTTCTGCCCCCCAAACTCAGACAGAAGGAATATTTCAATTTTTACCTTCCAGGCAGAAGGTACCACAACACAAATTGATATCAAAGACATTGTTATGGTGTCTGCATCTCCTTGATTCAATAAAACTTTTTTGATGACAGGTATTCCAACTTTTATTACATTTAAAAACAAAGGTTAGCAAGTCAGAGGTTAAACTGATTTTAATCAAGACTCTTTCCTCTTGAGTGCCAAAGCATTATACTTTCTTCTAGCTTAGGAAACAACTGCATAAGCAGAGCTATGGCTTGCATTAAACACATTAGGAGAAATGGCATAGCTTCTCTTTTTTTTTAATAGTGTAGATATTTTAGGAAAATATGCTAAAATAAATACATTCAACAAACAACAGAATAATTGCCCTTTCCATGACTGGGAATTCTAATGTTTGCCACTTTTGTTTCTAGTGTAGCATCCTTCCTTACACCTCGCGTATCACTAATGGTGTGTCTAAAGCTGAGAAAAGGGGAGTTATAACATGGTTCTCTGTGTGTTATACTTGGTGGTTTTTATTAGAAAATGAATAAAACCTTAATTCTCCAAATTGTGCTGGCTAAATGACAGGGGGTTTATTTTATCTTTCACTGAGTTCAGTTTGGCATCTTTTGAGGTCAGTCAAGAGTTTTTTCACTGAATGTTGAAATACATCATAATGAACCAGTAATTATCCACAGCTGCTTGAGAGATGGGACCTCTGTTATATTCCATAGATATCATGAGAATTTTCTATTACAGTATTCACTTTCATTTTTTCCTAAAGCCCTGAGAGGACACTCTGTGCTTGTAGCCAAATTTCCAGCAGAATTTTTTTTCTGTTAAAGGAAAGGGATCATTCTTCTAGAGAGGTTTCCTTTCTCTTGGTGTAATCCTAGCTGTTGACAAAGTCAATGGCCTTTGAGGAGTCGGGGCTCCACAGCTGGTACCGTGAGGGTGGGAATAAGCTTCCTAGAGGGAATCACTGCTGGAGGCAATGGGACAAGCCCTGTATGGTAAAGCTCCTTCATTCCTAACCCAGGGAGTCCCCTGTCACTCCTGGATCCAGTCCCCATGGTGTCCTTGCAGCATGTTCTCTCAATACAACTCACAATAAATCTTCTTCCATTTCCGCTTGAAACGTCAAAAAGCTGCAAAAATCTGGTGGAAAAATCATTTTCTTGAGGAAAAATCATTTAATTTGAAACATTTCCTCATGGTTACTTTCTTTCTCAAAGTTCCTCCAATTTCATGAGTTAAGAGTACATAACTAGTTCCTGATCTTGAAGTAGATCTGATTCAGCAGCAGTAATTTTATCTATCTTCTTCCTGCAAACAGAGTCAAGAAGCATATTGGTCAGAAAAGAACAGAATGCACAGGCATATCAAATATGCTCAGGCCTGCAGAAACTACCAAATATCTTTCAATACACAGGAGACAGACCACTCAAAGGAAATCTAAAATATGTCAACTGCTTTTCATGTGCTCCTCAAGAGCCCTGGAAAGGAACACAAAACTGCAGGTTCAATATGCTTTTTTACCTCCTGTGTATGCACAAGGCCTCCCTGCCTTGTGAACCAAATATTCTATATTACTATAATTTTCCTACTTTGCCAGCTGCCTTACTGTCCCACAGTATGCAGAGGTGACAATTTCTGCTGACATGGGATATCATGGGGACTTAGAAGTTACTACACTGTGCCCATATACCAGTTTTCAGGATGGGTTTTTTTATGCTAGCCAACATTAGAAGTCATCCTCAGCACAAGCCCAGTTAAGTAAAAAGCAAGGAAAAATACTTATTTATAAAATCCAAAAGAAATAACAGTCAGAGAGATTTTAAACATATGGCTGGAAAAAAGAAAACTTTCTCTAAAATCAACTCCAAGAGGCCCATCACTATTTCTTTCCTTGTTTCACTTTGTATTTAGCTGCCAAACAAGATCTAAACTACATCTGCCCTGCAGTAACAGGGTCTCAGAGCTGGGGTACACTCTCCATCACAAATATGTATTCATAGAAGGGAACCTGCAGCCAAGGAAGAAGGCTAACTTAAAACTCCTTGTTGGAGTTTTGCGTGAAGGTTCATTTAAATTCATCTTCCCTCCTCCATTCAGGAGTTGGATTCAGTGTTCTCTCCCTGGACTATTAACTGGCCTAACTTTTCTAAATGCAAATGTCCCTTCAACAGGCCAGGTAGAAATATCTCTTACTGAACTATCAATAAATCATTAATCCAACAGAGGAGCAAAACACTCCCACTTATCAAGACAAATCTCATTGTGAAGCTTTTCTAGGCTCCAAATTTCCTGTTTCAAATCAGGGTATACACTGACAACCACAGCTGATGCAAACATTTAAGTGTGACCTGTGCTTCTGGGCTAGAGGTCTGTGGGGGAATTAATGGACCCCAGCTTCCTCCCTGAGGTTACCTCCCTGAGCCTGGTGTGACACGGCCACCAGGACTGGGGCAAGAGCAGAGAGTCCTTGCTCTCGAGTGTGAGAGGGACAAGCATTTGAAAGCTCTTCAGAGTTTTAGACCACTGGAATGTGTGGCATCCACAACAAAGGGTCTGAATAGATGTATCCCTCCACCAGATTCTGATGTGTATTTATTAATGCAGCATGACAAAAGGGGGAAAAGCCACAACAGAATCTAAGAATGTCTTAAGTTTCAGCAGCTCTAAGTCACCTTATAAAAAATGCCAGAAAGTCAGATGGGCTGCTGACTTACAAGCAGCACCGTGGGCAGCCTGAGAGCACAGCTCCTGCTTGAAGCTGACCCAGGAGCAGGTGTGCTGAGTATCAAAAAGAAAACTCCGCTCGCCGTGCCCACAAGCAGCGCCTCAGCCTCCACTCATCACCTGGCCCCGCTCCAGCGATCAGTGATCTGAAACCAGACCCTGCACCGAAGCTGAATGTGGAACCGCCGGCGCTGAGTCACTCTGTTTGGGGCTGCCCCCACATTTAAAAACATTTTGGTTATTGATCTAAAGATTCATGACTCACAGGCTCAATATAGTGCTGGGTTTAAAAGAGTGCTTTGTTCTTGGAAGTGAGACATATGGTCTCCTCAGGGCAGCAGCCCTCCTCTGCGACACCTGCTTCCTCAGAAGAAACTCCACGAGGAGTTGAAGAGATGCACAAAAATTAAGTAACAGGGTAAGCAGGCTGTGTAGCTATCACTCCATCCATCCACTCTTTTCTGGTTCACAAGGGTTGGATGGAGCAACATTATCCATGCTGCAGTGTGTCACAGAGGATTTCCGCAATGTGTCTTCTCACTTCCCAGGAGATGAATCTGAGATCACTGGGACCATACGGGATCATTCCCTACGTGAAACTGTCTAACTGAACAGCTTTAGACCAAAAAAAGATCTCAACTCAGACTCTTTACACCTACAAATGTGACCTTGACCTGAAGAAGCACCTTCTAAAGACACAGAAATACTTAGGGACCATAGTCCAAGGACCTCATCAAATTCATATATGGCAGTCACAGCAGCTGCAAGTGACCTTTTTGGTGTTCAATCATGTACAGAAAATACAAAAGCATACTCTTTCATTGTGCTCTAGCACACTTTCCTTGCCTGGGGAAATTCATTGTGAATGTGTGATGTCTCTTTGAATTAACTGGCACAAGTTTTGTAATCAAGCACTGTTGGGCCAACAGGGAGACAAGGACTTATGGTATTTTAGTGTGGAATACACACAAAAAAAAGCAAAAAAAATTGGCCTGATATGCTGTAAAAGACCACAATACATGCATTCATTCATACAAAAATTAAGTATATAATCACATGATGAGCAAAGGACTTCATATGATGGTATACAAATTTAAAACACATACAACTCTATTTAAATAAACTGCACACTGTGCTAGATTCCAAAAAAGATGAAGTTACAATAATTGTCACTTTCAGTTTTATATAATTTTCCAAATAAAAATGTGAGAGTTGCCATTAACTAGTACTGACAATGCACATACAGTACACACATTTGTCAATTTCATTAACCTTCCAAATTAGGTATTCACAGGGAGCTAATGGCAGCATAACACATCATTACAATATTCAATGCAATTTCATGGATATTATGTATAGGGAGAAATTTTAGGCTCTCTTGTTCTTACAGCTGTTAGAAAATATTATACTTTGCAAATATCGCATTAGTGATCAGCAAATGCTAAATAGCAGAATCTGAATAGCTTGAATTATGTCCCCCTCTCCCGTCTCTCCTCATCAGGAATGGGGTGCCTCTATTTGTGTCATATTTGGCCATAAGTAAGGAGCACAAATCAGCTGCCTGGACTCTCCACCCTCCTCACCATTGCTATTACAGTCTTCACAGCAAGAATTAGGATCCATGAGGTTTGCTCTTAATTTACCCATTGACTTCCTTAATGACCATGGACAAATCACTTCATTTCTTGCATCTGCAACAATTCCTTTCTTCACATGGCACAGTGCAGATAAAATCTATTATGCATCATGAGGGACTGAAGTACTAGTAGAAGGGTTAACTTCCTCCTCATAACTCATAGGGGGAAAAAAGAAAATGAGAAGAGGAGATCTTCCAGCTGGGAATGGCAGTGGCAAGACACTGGATATGAGAAGTAAAATGTAGACAGGTGTGGGAAGGAGAAGAAAACAACAAATACTTTGAATTATCTAAAGTAAGGTTTATTTGGTGATGAGATAGGAGAAGATGTTCAGAAGAGAAGCAAAATGAAAGGATCTTAAGTTAAAGAAATATTCTTAACAAGTCATAATGTGAGGGAAAATATCTTTGTGGTCCAGAAAGATGGACTACAGGATTGTCCACTTCAAAAAATAGTATGTTCTTGCCGGTAGAAAAGGAACATGAAAGAAAAAAAGTGTTCTGCAAGACCAGAAGATAAAGTAAATGACAGAAATCAGATTTTTCAGCTCTGATGTACTTTTAAAGGTTTTCTTTTCTGGACCACTTTGAATTCCTCAAACCAGTCATATGTGAGTCAAGTCAGCAGGACTGGGCCTCATGGAAACTGATCTTGCTTCAGCAGAGAATCCTTAATTCTAAGACATTTCCCTCTTTTGAATTAGAAAGAGTTTAGAAAACTAATATGGTATAGGAAATTCTCAGTATTTTTCCTTCTGATCAGCACTAAAGTGCTTAAAAAAATAATAGCCATCAGCAGTCACATTATGGCAAAATAAACACACACCCATGTGTAATCTAGAAAAACAACAAATTCCCATGCAAGCCATCCCCTACAGAAATGGTCAAGGTTACCTAAAGCAGCTTTAATTGAGTTCTGCCTTTCCACTTGATGCTGTTTTCCCTGCAGATCCTACATCGAGCTCGGAGTAGGAACTGTTCACCTTGTCAAACAGAACTAGAATGAAATGCCTCTGCAGCTTACCAAAGGAAAATGGTGTTCTCCATAGGTGGCAGCACAGTGAGCAGCACTAGCAGCAGCACTGACTTGTTTCTAACCCAGTTGGCTATGTTGCACCTTACAATATCTGAGGTTCTCTTTTCATAGGAAATGCTTCGGATGGACCAGCCTCGCAACAGCCAGCTCATGTTAATTTGAATCACTTTGGTTTGCTTTTCTCACTGTTGCTCTCACTGCCAAGGGCTGTCAAAACACATTGTCCTGCTTTCAGAAAAGAGCCACATACTGTGTCATGGAGAGATACAAAACACAGCTGATAAAACTACACAGAAGAGTTCAGCTGTCTTCCTAGTCTATGTATTTAAATAGCAGTCTCCTATAGAAATGAAGCAGTTTTTGCGTTAATTTGTCTTTTCTCCCTCCATATGGAGCACCTGCTTCACTTAGACACCTCATTTTGCATTTAGTTCTTTTTATTTCAGCTCAGTTTTCCATTTTGAAGACTTGACATCATCTAGACTACCAGAAAAGTGAGCTTTGAGCCGTCTTCCTTTCAGAAGAGTGAAGTTATCCATCCAATCAGTTCTGGGGGTTTAAATAGTGCTACATGGGGAGCCTTTCATTGCTCAGTGTCTCAGCTTCTCATTGTAACATACAGATAAAACACAGAACCCATGCGTGACTCTGCATCTCCAACAATATATAGAAAAAAATACAGTAAAGCTCCAGCCTGTTTAAATTCTGGCCAGTGCAAAAGTGTCTGATAACTTGGAATAAAGTTAAAATAAATAGTAGCATATTTCCTTATAGTTGCAGATTTGCCACAGCCAGAAAAAGAGCAATCTTTGATACAGGAGAGAGGGAATAATTTTAATATGGTGCAGTGCAAATTTGGCTTGCTATTCCTATGCATAAAGTATCCTGGTGTCCTTTAAATTAAAAAAAAAAAAAAAAAAATGAAGTTTAAGCTGGACAGAAGTGCCAGCAAATGTTATAAACTGGTGGATAGTGGGTGGGTGGTGTGAAAATGTTTCATAACTGCTAACAGCAACCCTGTTGTGAACCAAACAGCTGTGCGCGGAACACAGGTGTGCTTAGCACAACAAGGGCTATTCATGCCTTCCCACAGGGCGCTGGCCAGGTTTGCAGAGCCACAGCTGACCACATAAAGCATCGGGGATGGAAAAGGCTGAGAGTGAAATGCCCACTAAAAGTGTAAACACCGGACACCACACAAGCACACACACACACACATATGTTTTTAGCTCACTGCTATAATAAAAGGAGGTAAGGAAAGCGTACTCTACTGTGGGAAGCAGAGACTATAATGAGATAGAAAGCTAATAGGAATGTTATGTGCATGAAAAAATAGGCAGGTAAGACAAAATTAGGATATGGCACAAGTCAAAATATTCATAATTTAATTGAAACTGTTGTTCCAACAAATCCTTCCTGCAATGTATCAAAGATGTTTGTACTAATAGAAAATTTAGAAGATATTCCAAATAATGCAAGCATAAGGGTTACAGATTCTCTTTCCTTGTACAGAACCTCCAAGAGAGAAGACAAATTTCAGAAATGTAAAATATTATGGTTAAAAATTAAAACCATTTACCTTTCATATGCTATGCATAAAGTGTTTTTGCAGCTTTTCTTCCACAAATATCAGTACAGTAAAAGGTTGGGGGGATGGCTGGGTTTTGTTTCCTTTTTTTTTTTTTAACAGGATTTTTATGAGATGGTTTAAAAAACAATTCATGTGTAAAGGGAATGGTAATTAGGAACCCTTGAATTCCAATTCTGGATATATAAATCCTGCTTTGGGCATTTCACTTGAACACACAAGCAAATATTATGATTCAATTGCAAAAGGTAGAATTCCTTTGTGGAAAAGCAAAGGACTGCCTGCCCAAGTAGATCTTCTCTGTCTATTGTAACTATTATGAAGAGGCAATTATTTGTTAAAAACACAGTCTCCAGATACAATATTTGTATCCAGATGGTACACACAAGGAATGAATGTTTTCCAATTGTAGGTACATGAAAGCCACCTTTCATTAAAAAAAACATGGCAATGAAAACACAACATACCATAAGCAAGATGCTGACTAATATCTTCACATTTAAAATTCTCACCAGCCACTTCAAGGTGAAGTGCCACACGACACCAGCTTTGACACAGCAAAGCCCTGTCTGATTCCTTCCACTGCCAGTATTCCTGGCTTCATTTCTGCTTTTCAATCAGAGTACAAGTTATCAAGACTGAACAGGCTTGCTGTGCCTGCTAATAAAGTGACCTTATGATATAAATATAATATATCTATAATAAAGCAATTAAGTGACCCTGTGAACCTAGAAAACCTTCCAACTCTCCAAGTAACCTTTTGCATGAACAAAGAACCCTAGTTTTTCTTTTGAGTGATAGCCCAGTTTCAAAGACATTTAAATACTGAACCAAAAATGCTGCTCCCAGCAGATGCAGGGCCTCGGTGCAGCCGTTACAGACGCACAAAGCAGCATCAAAGACGGGTTCACCGAGTGGCTGCAGCCACACGCTTGGGGCTCCCAGCAGCGGAGACCTAGATGTGTATCTGCCCAACGCTCGGAGTGTGGCTGTTCCACCTCTGTGAGCAGCAGCTGGTGGTCAGCCTCCCCGAACCACGCTGCAGAACACAGCGTGCACGAGCCTCGCTGTTTACGTGTTATGGTCACTATCTGGGGTAAACTGAACATCCTCTCTCACCAACTACAAAGGTCTAGAGAAATGCTTTTATTGCATTGTTATTGTTGCTTTCTTCTAAGATGGCCCCAGCTGTCAAAGGAAAAATAGGTCCCGAGATCAACGAAGATCAGCAATTTTCACGTGTATTTTTTGATGCCCCAGTGTTTGCCACTACTAAAACACTTGCAACTGAAAAGTGGCCTGCAGGTCTTCACTCATGCAGCAAACGCAGGTGGCCGTGCTCCAGCAGGACATGCATTTCTCATTAGTCACCATTTTGCCCATAACCCTCAAGAAAAGGAGCCATTGCAGGAAAACAGAGCGTAGTTCACTCTCTACCTCCAGTTAAGTCCCTGGCCTCTCTGCCAAGCCGGTGGAAAGTGCCTGGAGTGGTTCATCACCCAGATTTTGGCTGAGGTCCCCAATTTATCACCCCTAATCCAATAAATAATTAACATATTCCACCAAAGGAGTTAGTTCTGCTTCTTCTCAGCTTCTTCTCACTGTTATTCCCACATAAATCTACTGATGTTGCAGGTATTTAGTCACACTTGTCTATAAAATATGCTGTAAAAATTTAAGTAGTACTCAGGCAAAAATAATGTAAAGATTGGCTAGCAGCTTGCAATTAGGAACATTTCATTCGTCGCAGCTTACTTAGAAGTGATTTACACTTCCCTCAAAATGTTGGGCAAACCTGAAGCACCCGCTTGCAAAATTCTCAAGTTCCTTTTTGAGATTCCCTGTAACTGACAAACCCAGCTTCTTTCCAAAAGAACCAGAATTTGATGCCTACCAACAGAATGATTCTATCTGCCTTGCCACACTGCTGTTAGCCATCATCCTGTGTTTAAAACTCTCCCAGGGAATTACAGGGCCATTGGATTTACCATATTTCAGTAAGTGCTGGTACTATACTGGAACCAACACATTTGGCTTATATATGATATTACAGCAACAACAACATTGAGAAAGGCTTTTAAAAAATAGAAGACCTGAGGATCTGGGACATCATATTTGACAAAAAATTGCTTAAACCATGGCACTGGCTCTCCATTCATTCAATTGCTACAGGTTCACACTAGGTCCACTTGAGCAGAAGCAAGAGCAATTCCAGCCTACGCAGATCTGACACCTTTAAAGGGAAACCTTCACATTCACATTCTCATCTTAAACCTTCCAATCAGTCTTACAGAAGCCCTATTTTTATGCTTTTTCATGTGGAAATGAATGACTTGCTGTTCTTTTCTGTGATAATTTAGCTAAGCAACAATTATTACTTTGTGTCCTCAGCTGTGGAAAGGACAGAGTTGAGTTACTTCAGTTCATTCTCTTTCCTCTCTCTCTTTGGAGCTATAAATTGTGTATTTTTGTCTTTATAAGGAGTTTGCAACAGAGAATAAATCAAACTCATCTGAGTATTAACCTCACCTAAATATTTTTCTAGAAATTCAATTTCTAATCTCAAACAAAGATAAAACTTTGCACTCATATTGTTTCTTCAAAATTTTTGATCTGTTTTACAAATCCAGAACAAATTCTGCCCTTCAGCTTCTTAGAGAGATCTTAAGAGCAAAAAAAGTTGACAGAACACTGCTGTGGAAGGGAGAGATAGTGTGTGAAAAATAAAATCCTTGTCTATAAATCCTTTTATTCAAGAACTGTGATTTTATAAAGTTTTTAGACCAAGGCTCTAGATAAATTAAATCATGGATTAATATAAATCATACAAAGTTATCTTTACAACAATAGATTAGTATACTATTAAGTCACCCATATTATCTTCTCACTATTTACTACAGGGGGGAGCCCACTAGCACTAGCACAGCTAATACCACTGCAAAAATTCAAAGCCCAGTGAAGCCTTCCATGTACATATCACACTAATCACTTCTTAGAAGCAGATTATCTTCAAATGAGAAAATGTGAAGAAATTGCACCAACTGCAGCAAACAAAAAACCCACTAGTTATTTAAAGAAAATTCCACACTGCAATGCTGCCAAGATGTCACAGTGTCTCCATCACAGCTGAAGGTGGATGGCTTCTGTAGGCTTGGGCAATTCGCATTTCAGATTCTTTTCCCACTGCCCACATGTTCAGTTTTACTCAACAGAAAGCCTGATTTCTCCCTTATTTACCTTCTAAAGCAAAGCCCAGATTGGTGGGAATGAACACCGAAGTGACACTTCGAAAAAAGCAACATCATTTGAACAGCTGTAGACAGTCTGTTATTTATCAGAAATTTTAACAAAGGCCAAAGGAAAAAAGCAGCAGTTCAGCAGAGAGCAAGTCCTGCCCTAGCACAGCTGTTACACAAGATGCAAAAATTTCAAAATGAGAAAGTAAATACTACTCTATATTCTAGAAAAGAGCGAAGAGATTTTTCTTCCCAATCCTTGGAAATAGCAAACTTAACACTAATGAAATGCAAACATTCCCCCCCACTCCCTGAATACAAAAGCTGAGATCCAGTTGTGATTCCTTTCTTGTGGTATTACTTTGCCCACACTACCCGCAGTGTAAAAAGCTACAGATGCTGGACAACCCCCAGTCCAAACTAGGACTGCTTTACTGATGTTCATGTTCACTTCTTTGAGGAGTTGCTGGATAGGCACAGAGTTCACAAACAGACTCCGCCAACAGCTCACATCTTGGTGTGCTGCAATTTGGGGAAACACCCAGAGGGGTAATCTCTGCCTCCAGTAACCAGATTTGTTAAAAGCAGTGCAGAGATAATCCTGTGATCAGTATCAGGAATTCAAACTGTCTCCATTCTGCAGATGGAGACAAACTGATGGCAGCTCTAGCATGAGCCAGTTTGATTTGGCTGCTCTGTCATTTAGAGGGTTTTCCCAAGGAAATGGGAAGATGTTCAGAGTTACGTACCCTGATTTACCAAAGGCTATATCTCAGGCTGACAGAATTCTGAGAAGTGGAAAGAGGAGTTGCTGTTTTCTAGCACAGGCATTTGTCACCTTTGTTTCCTGATCTCTGTAAAAAGAGGTTTGGGGCATCAGCATCTTCTCTACGGTGCATATGGAGCTCAGGTGCCTGACCTAAAACTAAAAAAATTACTGCTCAGGGAGCCAGACACTGACTGTATCTCCATTGAAAGGGATGATGTGTAGGTCCAAATCTGCCCTGTTTCAGATCTTGGACCGGCAATGGCCTCAGGAGACAGAGATGGCCAAGGTCCACGTCAGGCACGTGCACAACCAAGTGACCCTTCAGCAAGAGTAGGGCCAGCCACCCACGCAGCACCCGGGGGTCCACATGCCTCCAAAGCCACCACAGAGGAAAACTATCCAGTAATGTAGGAGATAATAGGAGATACAAGGGTGGCAGTGGGGGTATTTCTTTGTTTAATTGTACTATTGGCAGTTCTGCTCTTATGTCTGGGGCAATATGGTAAACAAAGTACGGATATCTGGGCATCTACAGGAGCAGCTGTGTTGTACAGACGCCTCTGTCCCACAGGGCTGTCAGCAGAAGCCAGACACTAAGCAACATGGAGTTCTGGATTTCTGGGCACCACTGATATATTTTGAATCTTTTTCATACAAAACAGAAGAAAAAGGCAGTGTACCATGGGAAAAACTGTAACTCTGCATTTGAGTACATCTAGATACAGGCTTTGATATTAAACCTTAATGTTCCACCACCCTTTGAATGCCTGAATCGCTGAGTCAGGAGTATTCTGGCCTAAGTTCTATTTATCTCCCCTGTTGGAATAACTTAATTTTGGGTAAACAATCACATATTAAGTGGAAAGGGAATTCACTTACCAAGGAGAACTCCTGTCTTATGCCCATATTTTTCTTCCTGCTTCCTAAAGTATATGTATTTCCATAAACAAAAACTTGCATTCAGGAAAGTGAGAGGTCCATGACAAAAGGGACCCCTGGTAAAACCACTTTTTGCCCACCTCTAAGCACCGGACTGTTGGTTAGTCTGGGGTGCAGGGGCACAGGCTGGAGTAGGTGATCAGAAACTATTTGCTGGCGTCATCACAGTTAGTGCATCCTGGGGTTACAGCAATCTAACATTTGCCAGAGAAAAATGGTGTAGTCAGAATTATTTCTGACCATCATTCCCCTTGACTACGTTCTACAGCTATTTCCCCTGGTTATTCAGTAAGAAGCAATCTACTGCAGTGCACTGAATGCTCTGTGCCTTATACCCCAAAGGTCCAAAGCAATACACCAAAGAAATAACACTCTAGCTATGTTTCTGAATTTTAGCTTAGTTATAACACCATGGACAATAAAAAAACCCTCAGGGTTCCAGTTACTAATAGAAAATTATTAACTTATGAATTTTTAATAATTCACTTCCAATATTTTCCTTTTTAAAACCAATATTCAGGTTTCTAGGAATTGATGGCTACTGTGTTATAAAATGGAGCCCATTTTTGTTGTGTCTAGGGAAGGATAAGTAAAACATGATGCACAAACCAGGAAAACTATAGAAAAAATATTGGCTGGAAATCCTGCATTCCTGAAGACAACCAAGGATAACATTTAACAAGAAACTGGTTTTGACATTCAGCTGTCAGTAGTTGCCTTAAGCACTGGAGCCTCTCAGTCTGCAAATAAAATCCTGATTCATACAAATGCATATACTAAATAAGTTTATGAATCCACCAAGTTTTTTCAGAAAATTTAATGAGAAATGAATCTTTAAAAACTGATATGCATGCAAATTAATGTTATACATTTATTATACATAACTCACGACTTTATATGTTTCGTTTCACTTTCAGTGTAAACTCTACTTCTTATTAGGAGAGCAGGAGTACTGTATACACATCAGCCAGGTGTTTACAAAACTTGCCTGTATGAAACACGATAGGCTAAAACCCGTTTATACTAATCACATCCATGGCAACATTTCTGCATACAGCCTCACATATGTTTCAGCTTTGAAATTTAAAGCACATTAGCTCAATGTTAACTTAGGGCATCAATGTCTTTATCTGGAATAAGTTGAAGCTTGTTTTTGTTTGTTTTTTTCTTATTCATCAGCTGCTCAGTAGAGATTCAACATGTATTTTTATGTTCACAAATTATGCCAATTGAAATATACAAGCTGCAAAGTAGAAGAGAGGAAAACAAAGACAGCAAAACTCCCACCACTGGTCAATCTGCATATAAAATCACTTTTCAAAATAATTTATAAGAAATTACCTAACCCCCTCCTTCAATTTTAACAATCCTCAGTGGCGTTTGATATATCCTCATCTTCTCTACAAATTTTGTCTAACAAAAAATACTGCCTATTTCTCTGCTAAAATAACTTCTGGATTTGGTTTTCAAAGGACTTTCCTATCGATGGTAGGTAATTCTGCCATATATTCAGTACTTCATATGCTTTCCATAGCACATAAGCTACGTATATATTTTCACCTTTGTGCAATACACTGACAAAGTTCTAGGATCCATTAGTACCAAAAAAAAAAAAAAAAAAAAAGGTTTCTCCTTTCTGAAATACAGAATCTAAATTTTAACTAAAGTATAACTATGAACAATCAACAGACAACATAAGGCTACAGCAAAACCTTCACCAGTTTTCCAGTTTACGAAAAGAAAAAACAAATGTCATTGTCACAGGTACTTTAAATTGTTAAATAATAAAGGACATGGAAGTCTGAGCCAAATCCTACCTGAGGCAGTAAAAACATACATAATGGCTACAGTGGTGTTTTGGATCAGAACTAATTTTTTATCTAATTTAAGCTAAAATTGTAAACCAATTTGGCTCATTCCATTAAACTCAGCAAATCTTACATTTTACAAATGCCTGATGAATGTCTGAATAAGGTAGTTTCAGAAAGACATTTAAATGGATAGCAATAGTTTTTCCTTGAAGAGTACATTATTGATGCAAAATCCCTCAGCTGTACGTTATTGGGGGCTGGGACTGCACACTGTTTGAGTGCCCTGTTCTTGCACCATCCACGAGCATCTCCTGTCGGCTTTTGTCAAAAACAGGGTACCAAGCTGGGGACCTTTGGCTAAAATGGCTTTTTAACCTTCTTATACACCTTTCTTATATAGAGAAAATCAGACAGGTATCTGTGCAAAACTTCTTCCCCCTCATCTCTTCCTCCTCACTCACTCACAGTTCCAGCATTCACAGTCATCATTCCATACATTTTCTTCTCAAAAGTTTTTCATTTTAAATCACTGTCAAATTAAAATCAGTCACAGAATCAGCTATATCTGAGTGCAACAAGCAAGTGCCTTAAGCTCATTTCTTATATTAACAGGGTAGTGCAATGCTTTTAGTACCTAGCATTTTACCAGAGCATCTTTCAGAAGCATTAGCAGAAGATTACACAGTCCTCCTTGATTATCTCAGACCTTAAATTTATTATGCCCCTATCACACACAGCTATTATAGTCAACTGCAGGTTTGTAATTACTCTCAGTGGGAGAAGGTTCAAGGCCTTTATTTCTTCCTCAGAAGGATATTGGGTCTGATCCAATTCAGGCCAGACTCATACTGTTCTCTTCTCTAAAAATCTATTTCCTTATTTTTGGATTAATTCAAGCTACAAGATACCATCTCTCTCTCTGGCCCTTGACCGTCTACATAACCCTTCTTTAAGCCAGAAAATAATGTGTAGGAGAATATAATATTAATTAAAAGGCAGCATACCTTTGATTTACCATTAAATGAAAATATGACAAAACCACCGAAGGAAAAAATCTTGAATATAGTTCATCATATGGACAGCAAGTAAAATCAAAGTGTAGCTGTGAGCCAGTATTAAGAACATAAGCATACCCCCCTCTGATGCAGATGCAGTCACTCAGTCGGATTCACTTGAATACAGGGGTGGGATCCTCACCCACTCACAAGCCGTTTTCACTTGCCCCAGCATCAGCCAGATGTTCTGCCAACCAACTGAGAAGAAAAAGAGACACTCAGTGAGGGGAGTGTCTCTGTGGTGACTCTGTTGCATGAAGAACATGAGACAGTCACCCCTATACGTATCTATGCGTCACCTGTAAGTGTACTCTGGTGAGTTTGCATCAGAGCTTTCTCTTAAATGAAGACCTGAATGTCTTTCCAGTTAGTTGCTCTCTGTGAATAACTTGGATGCTTTTTTTATTTCAAGACACCTAAGAAATATTATTCCTTAAGAATTAGTAAGTGTAAGAAAAAAATGCAGCTCAAAGACTTTGTAAAAGAAGACTGAAATAAATAATAGTGTTTGCAGGGGAAGGTGGAGACCATGCATTTGTTGCTACTTTTATTCCTGCTTGATGGTGTTTCCAGAAATTCCGGGTTTCACAGTAGCTCAGTAATGAAAAGGGTCAACACATAAGCCTGGCTTTCACACATTATGAGTCTACAAAAGCTACCTCTCCCAAAAGATGCACTCGTTACTCAAGATCCTCAGTTTGAGAATCCCCCACAAAAATTGCTTCCAAAGGGGAAAATCAATAGAGTTCATCAGACAGAAAGACGCTTTAATCAGGTTCACAAAGTTATTAGCATGGAAAAGATTGCTGATTTAGGAACTAACATTAGTGACAAGTCCCCTAGCATTTGATTTTGTCCATAATCTGCACCACAAAGGCTACTAGTCTTCTCAGGTTCTCACTATTGAGTTAAAACAAGACAAGGACTAAAACCAGCTTACAATATTTGCCAACTCCAGGTGCCGGTTTTGTCTTCTGTTTAAATGCTTTTCATTTCTCCTGTACTACATTCTTAGCAGAAAAAAAATGACGGTACAAAACTTAGATTTGGGTCCAATTCTATATTTAGAAATATTTCAGAGCTGAGGGCTTTTAGATATGGAATTCTTATTTAATGAATAATTAGATACAAACAAAATGATCATGTACCTATATTTTATAAAAGAACTAAACAAGCTAAGCTGGAATATGAATACTGAAATGCCTAATTTTAATTGCTGAACTAAAATGCCTAACAGTCAAAAGCCAACTGCATGATATATAGCGGCACTAAGCAAAGCTAATATTCTTTGGATGGATGTCATAATTATGTATTTTCATAGACTAATTTTTTTTTATTTCATAGATGTGTCATTTTAGCACTAAACTTCCTCTCCTACATACTTATGTAATGTAGGGTTAATTTCAATACATGTAAAATGTATGCTATGCTCATATTACTAGAACATATTGTCAATTTTAATTTAAATTTAACATTCTTTTCTACTTCAGAGTACAAATCAATCACTGCTTTCTCTCAGTCTCTCCAGTCAGTTGCATAATAAAATACCCTTAAGACCCCACGTACCGTTGTCTTATAAATCATCATAGGGCAAGTGCTGTAATATTTTGGTTTATATGTATTGGTGACACACCTGAATTTCTATATTGGAGGACTTCTACGTTAGCAATACACTGAAATTTGGACAATTTATGTGCTGAACTGCCAGAGACACTCTGGGAAGGCAAAAGCTCAGTAATGATGCTGTGGCATGACACAAGACCCAAGCTAAGGATGTTTGTGAAATGGATTTCATTGAGCCAAAGCAATTTTGTGAGACTTCAGCACAGTATAGCATTATTATGGCAGGACTATTAGGGCAGCTCACAGTTTACCCAGCACAACATTTCTGCTGTATGCAAAAAAAAGTGTGAAAATAAAGACTACTTAGGTTACAAATACAAAATCTATTATCCCCAGCAATTTAGGGAATTTTCACTGTTTCCTCTAACAACCTTATCACACTTTTTAAGAACTGTCATAATAAGGAAACAGTTACAGCATTGATTTACTTAAAACTTTGCTACTGAGAACAGTCCATTTTACAAATTGCCAATTAGTCATGTTCAAGTAGTTGCTACTACAAATTTGCTGGAATAAATAAGTAAAATAACAACTGCTTTGATTTTTCATTTTTAATCTACTGGAACTTGACCTTTGGGAAATTGAGATTTTAAAAATGCTCTACATGCTGATTTAAAATATGGAACCTGGAATTTGCCCAAAATGATGATATCCTCATAAAAAGGCAGGCTGGTCAAATTTGTTAGTATAAAGCATAGACATCCAGGCTTTAAAGACCCATGTGCTGAGAGAGTCTCACATTGACATGGCTTTAAAGGTCACATACATACTCTGCCTCAATTGAACCCCAAGGGATGCTGTGGCTGAGCACACAAGATGTTCAGATACTACAATCAGGTTTAAATGGGCATATGGCAGAAGAAATCTGTTCCCATAGGAGGAGGAAAAGGAGAAGTAATATCACAAGCAAAATTAAGAAAAATCAGGATGACAGCATATTACTAAACTAATAGAAAGGGTGATACAAAAGGGAGGAGGTTGAGTTGCAGAGAGACACTAGAAATTAAGAAGGTAATTCTGGGAGCATGGCAATGTGCTCAGTGTTCATGCTGACCTTCAGCTGGGGAAAAATGTCATTCCTTTTGATTCATTGGGATTTTGTTTTCAGTACAAGGCAACTATTCTCAGAAAAGCTTAATAAATGCGTTCACAAAAGACAAGTAAATGACCGAGTAAGGAATGAGGGGGTTTTCCACCTGTTTCAAGACAAACTGCCTTCATAGACTGGTATCTAGACCTCAGAATCTTTCAGATGCTGCTGCCTCTATCTGCCAGGCCCAGCTTACAGAGCAGAGCTTAACTCTACTAACAAGTTTGGACCCAAATCTAAGATACTTTCTTCCTTGGGCTAATAAGAGAGAAGTCAGCCTCAGAAAGAACATTTTGTGCAATATTTTTCATTCTGCCATGTTTGAGCTCAGCTCTAAACATGAAACTACAAATGCAGGAAGGCTTATTTGCCTTTCAAAAAAAGTTTTAGGATAGCTCTTAGCTCTGCAGTATCAAAGAAAGTGCCAGTAGCAGGACAGTGACCCCCTCTTTGCTGTCTGCACAGGAACATGATGCACTATACCCATTTTCCCCTTAAGAAACAATATAGAGGAAAACAGGTATTTTTTTAAAAAAATAAATTGTTATATCTTTGCCATCGCATACATGGTTTTTTTTAAAATCCATAAAGCATGAAAAAAATCACAAGACCTTCCATTTAAAAACTCCACATGTCTACAGAGTACTTTCTTCACTTGATGGAACATCATTTTGAGAAGGACTTTTCCACACAGATATACGACAAATGATGCAAATATCCTCTTTTGACACCTCTTTTATTGTATCCAAACAAGGCAGGGAAAATTTGGTCACCTTCACCAGGCTGGGAACTCTCTGCTGCTGGAGCTGAGTACATCATGGAAGGAAGGGAGTTTGAAAGAGACATCAGGAGACTGAGAGAGAGAGAGGGGGGAAAACCTATTTCAAGCTCTCCCTCGGATGTGGACTTCTGCAAAGCACAGTGCAGACTGGAACTGCCTTTGAAGTGACTAGGAAGGACTGGATTGGGCCCTTCCTTCCAAGTTTCAATTTTTTGTCGTTTATTTGTTTTCCTTAACAGTACGTTCTAAGAATTCTTTTAATTAAAGTGGTATCTTTACACAACTTTGACTGCATCTTAATGAAGGGGGGTTTTGTTGCTAGTTTGGGGTTGGGTTTTGGTTTTGTTTTTGGGTTTTTCTGGTCTGGTATTTTTCATTTATAGTTAAAATATCTAATTACCAAGGAAACTATAATGAAATCCTCTAAATGTGAAACAACAAACAGCTATTCCAATTAGCAAGGGAACTGATAAAAGAATTTACATTTCCAAAGCTGTAGCCAGATACTTTTTCTTATTATGTTACCTGTTATTCATTTCATGCTATCAAAGTTTCTCTGCACAACAGAGAAGCTTTTATAAATTCCAGCCATGATTCTTCCCGCAGATAAGCAGCACTGTGAGGGAAGGAAGGAGTGGGTAGCAACAAAAGAAACCTGGGAAGTTTCAAGGAGAGTATGTGAGGAGAAAGCTAGGAGATTTTTGTACCTTTCCATTTTTCCTACCTTCCTAAGTCCCATACCCAGAGGAGTGCACTTAAATCCACTGAACATTTTTGTAAATGTTGACCGTAGAGCCGGTAGAAAATTGTGACAATAACAAAAGCTCCTAATACTCCTGCAAAACACTTCACCTGCACATAGGAAAAATTATGCCAGAAGACATCTGACTACTGCTGTTTTCATTGATTTTGCTCCCAAGAAGACTAATCATCTACCACAATGTCACTCCACATCACTCTGCTGAGAAGCTGCACCTCAGCTTTTGTTTACAGACTGTTTTAATTACCAAGCATGTCTCCCACAAGTGAAGGAACTATTACGCACAGAGTAGCAGCACTGTCACCATCACTGCATTCAGGCAGGCTCTGGAAATTATTAGCCCAACATCATTTCTTACAAGAGTGAATTGCAAGCAATCCAATTAGAAAAAAAAAAAAAAAAAGAAAGGAACTCCTCCTTTCAACATAACAATGCCAATTTGACAGACTTTAGGTGGGAAACAGCAGTTGTAATGACAATATTTGATTGTTCATTACATAAAACTCCTGTATCAAAACCCAGTTCTATGGCAAATTTTAGCTTTGTCCGAGAAAATTTTCAGCTGATGTGAAATCAGACAGACCAAGGGATTTTTCATGCTTCAACTTTCAATGCTAATAGTCTGAAGGAATGAAAGAAAGAAAAAAAAGGAAAGAAAAAAAAGGAAAGAAAAAAAAGAAAAAAGTTTGCTTTTCTAAACTTCTATGAAAAATCAAAAATATTTTGTTGCTTGATGCTGAGGAGGTTGGGCATGGAGTAGGTGGCACAGGAGCCAAAGTCACCCCTTGCTTTCAGGAAAACCAAGAGCATTACCTGAAAAAATCACACCTGGCCAGGGTGTAGGTACCCTGGCACCATTCTACTAGGAGTCCTCTTTGAGGAAACCTGGACACACAGAAGGAAGGGCTGCAGGGAGAAATGGTCTGTGAGCCAGAACCACAGAGCAGTGGTGCTTCCTGCCCAGATACCTTTGCCCAAGTCCTGGGAACCAGGATCTTGACAAATATTGTGAAGGTCAGCTGTAGTTATCAAAAACAATATGCATCAGCAGCTATGATGATACCATCAAAGAAAAACACAAAGCTGATTTTAACCTTTTCCTCAGTCTTCTTTGAATCTTAATTTTGATCCGATTCATCTGTTCTTATTTTTTTATTTTGCCTCCTTTGTATTTTCTGCTTGCCATCCCCAAATGCTGGGTACTACTGATGTGCACTGGTAGAAAGACATTCTGCTCCCCAGAGCTCCTTGTAATTCAGTGGTGTGGGAACTGATTCATGTCGCCACATGTAATTTGTATAGCAATTTGGGACCCTTCTGGAAGAAAGACGCTATAGAGCAGTCAGATCATTTGCATTAAAAAGGTTCTGGTGGCTGTTTCTTGGATTAGACACTTTAGGTTTGTATTATATTTCTATGTCAGAAGAAATACGAGCCAAAATGGAGAAAAAAAGTCTTTTCCCCAAAGTCAGATATACATTCCATATATTAAGTATTGTATATTCATTAGGATTCTGATTTTCATTTCAGCTTCCAAAGCACACTTCTTTTCCAGATTCTCCTTCATTGTTTAAAAACAAACCCTTTGAACATTCAAATTAAGGTATTGCTTTTTGAGTTTAACATAAACATTGTTCTTTCCCCATAGTAAACTTAACCTCACTGCCAACTCCAAGCACCCAGTTTCCCAGATCTTTAGATGAAATAGCTCAGTCGCTCTCTGTGATGACAGAGTCTTCTTCACACAGCAGTGAGAATTCATCAGTGCCTCTTACAAACCAGTAGCCAGGAAGGGTCAGTAAGGTTGTTCTCAGGCAAGATGTCGATGTCATATTGCCTCTTCCTGCAGAAATAGAACCTGGAGAAAAAGGGGGCTGAGGTAAATGCGAAGAGTCTTAAGATCTAAATGAAGGAAACATCATAAGTAAAAGAGGGGTTAATATGAAAAAAAATGTAACAAAAATAATTTCTGAATCCTCTGCCTCAGGTATATAACTGATTAAAATAAGACTAGCTTCACTGACTTCAAACCCCATTTTATGTCAGATAAGAATCTGGCTGACTTAATTTTATCCCTTACTTTTTTAAACAATGAAATGATACTATCTATAGCCTTACCTTCAGCAACAGGTGAGCAGAAAAGATTCTGTACCAATAATAAGAATCCATCTTTTTTTTAATACAGCTTTTAGCTTCTCTCAATAGCTTAAAAATGCCCCACAGAGTGTTTTGTTATCCGTATTGCAGCACTAACTTCTTCCATGTTCAATAGGCTTATTCCAGACTTTGCCGGAGTTACTCTGGATACATTCAACAGTAAACCACCATACAATCACTCAGCATCTCTCTAACCAAACTTATATAGACATACCATACGCTTCTGTGCCAGCACAACACTAAACTGTCACATTTTCATGTCATTTCATATAAACAGAAATTTTTCCTTTTTTAACTAATTTTTTATAGTGAAGAAGCTGTTCAACATGATACATCTGAGTGGGGGACACAGTCAGAGACTACACTTTAACATGTACAAAAAGAGCATCCTATTTTAAGGCATTCTGAAGAAGTCCTGGAGTTTATATACTTGCAATGTCAGGACTGACTCGATCTGCTTCCTTATTGCATGATGATCTAATTACACTGCACTTTCTCCCACTTGGAAATGGACCAAAAGTCCACTGCAGTTACCACAAATCTAACTTTGGGTCAGAGCCTTATTTTGTAAAAAAATGGTCTGTCTGCAGTAGGACTTACTGCTATTCACTGTGGGTATGGATGTCACAATCTGGTCCCAAGAATTCTTTTAAGCTTTCTCTCATAACTTATCATGCATGTTCTAAAAATTTTGAGCACAACCTGTAAAAAAGATGATGTTACAGCAAGCTATCCTAAAGCAATACCACAGTAGAGAGTGTGACAATGTTATCAAATACAACAAGATAGACATCTGTTATTTAAGTTATTACAAAGCATTGGGTGTCATACTCAATAAATAATATTCCTGGAAGTTTAAATGTAATCCTGATGGACACTTAGCAAAAATAATTTTAAAATTAATAACATATGTGGAGGGTATCTGATGGTTTTCCACTCTGAAAAATGAAAGAGAGCTATTTGTGCCAGAAATTGACACTCTTCCAGTTATCACTGTGCTAAGGTAACTGTGCTCCAATACAGTACACTGTGTGCATAAAATATCCTCACATTTTAATGTGGACCAGAAATGTAGGGGGGGGGGGGGGAAGAAAGGAAAAAAACACCACTGACACAGTTAGAAATTCTAGGCTGCTGGTTATTAAAGTGCCCTTCGTTCACCTGCTACATCCAAATCAACAATGCAGTGATTGGTGTTTGCTCTTGTAAGGGTATTGTGTGAGCAGTGGGCAGCTGGAACCTTCCAAGAATCTTCACTTGTCAGAGATGAATCAATCATCTCAAAAGATGTCAGCATCTGCCCAAACCATTTTATATTAGAATAAATGGCAGATGGTGGTGTTTTTATATTTAATCAGTTCCACCAAATGCAGTTTCATCTCTTATAAAACTAAACCATCTGCAGTGTGTAGGTGTACAAAATCTAGCTAAATGCCCACTGCAGAGCCTTTCCTCTTAAAGGTAAACCATACATGGTTAATATTTGTGGATGCTAAGTTCAATAAATTCCAAAAGCTTTAACAAACTGCTCTGTTTTTATAAATACTTTTATTTTATTTTTATATTTCAAATATTTGGTATCAGTGGTCCATGCCTAACTCTCACTTCTGAATCTTATTATGTAAACTGCTCATACTTACCAGTGTTAAAATACTTTCTATGAAAGATCATTCCTCCCTTCTTTCTATATAACTGTAAACCTCAGGCCCAGCCTCATAAAACATGGCACAGAAAGAGACTTAGTAACTTGCCCAGGACAGAAGACCTCAATAGAGGTATGTCAGAAATGAAAAGGTCTGGCCCGTCAAGATCAGACCTGAAAGTCTTGACCTTAGGGCTTTATCTTGATTTTAGTTTGGCTTTCAATACCATCTCCTATTACAGCCTCATAAACAAACCAATGAAGCATAGACCAGACAAATGGACAAGGAGGCAGACTGAAAACTAGCTCAACTGTTGTGCTCAAAGAGCTCTGATCAGCAGCACAAAATCCAGCTGAAGATCAGTCATTAGTGGAATACTATGGCACTGATATCAGGGCTGTCCTGTTTAACCCCTTTATTAAGGGCCTGGATGACAGGGACACAGTGCACCCACAGAAAGTCTGCAGCCAGTAGGAGTGGTTGGTGTACCAGATGCTTGTGCTCCCATCCAGAAGGACCTTGACATGCTGGAGAAATGGGCCAACAGGAAAGTCATGATGTTCAACAAAGGGAAATGCCAAGTCCTGCAGCTGAGGAGGAACAATCTCATGCACCACTATATGTTGGGGACTGACCAGATAGAAAGTAGCTTGGCATCTTGCTAAGAACAGCAAATTGAACACACACCAGCAATGAATCCTTGCATCAGAGAAGGTGAATAACTGCTTGGGCTGAGTTAGGAGGAGCTTTGCCAGCATGTCACAGGACACGATCCTTCTCTGCTCAGCACTGGTGAGAAATAGCTGATGTGCTGGGTCTAGTTCTGGGCTCCCCAGTTCAAGAGAAAAGACATACAGGTGCACATCCAGCAGAGAGCTACAAAGATGGTGAAGGAACTGGAGTCTAGTTCTGCAGAAATCATTATTCTTTGACTTACCCTTGATTTTGTCCTGGTTTCTCCCTTTGTGGCAGATTTGCTGACAGTAGCATGGAAACACACACAATTTTAAAATAATTTCTCCAAGAGAACCTGGCTTACCATGAGCAGGCTGCACAGCTGATTTCAAACATATTTGATGGGATTTGATGGGACAAGAAGGGCATCCCTAAAGAAGTCACATATCTTAGCACTGAGTTCAGTCTTTGTGCTGTTTCCATTTTATTCAGTCAGCACTGATGTTGATGTGCAACAACCATTACAAATCAGAATGACTGACATATATTGGACCCCACTGAGACTAAAATGAAATCCCTTGGAGATCTAGAAGTTCCCCAACTTTCCTGAAGAAAAACAGCTGAATTCTCTACCAGAAAGAATTACAATCCAACAATGGAAAATATTAAAGATATACCTAGCTATCTAATACCTCTAAAGCTTTGGAAAGTGATCTAAAAATAAAAACTTTCCATAAGTTTAGAAAAAAAAATACTTTCCTGTGTCACAAACTTGCAGTACAAAATACAATTTTCCTTAGGACTGTGGCAATAAACATGGTGTGAGGCTTTTCTGAATTGTTAAACTAGCCTTACTTTTCAGTCCAACAGTGGCTATGCTTTGGGGAACAGCTAGAGACTGCAAGAAATCAGGTGCTGGTGGGAAGCACTTTGCAACATTTCTATTTCTCTATTAAAAATGAAGATGTTAAAACGTGAAATGAGACTGAAATATCCTTGAATAGGTATTATCCAGTCAGCCCCTAGAAATGCAGGCAGAGAAGAGATACGTGAGGGCTGCAACCAATGGCTTGCATGAAAACATGCTGCTGACTCAGACTGCACACCCCAATACCATCAGCAGGATGGGGACAAGACTACACCAAGAGCATCTGGCAGAGGAAAGAAAGATCTCGACTCAGAAGGGTTTATACCTCCCCCATCTTCCAACCCACACAGGAGAGGAGCAAAAAGAGGTTTGTGTTTGGATAATAGTTTCTTCCCAGTGTTGTATCTGAGGCAGAGCCCTTTACTCAAGATCATCTCCCATGGCCTCATGCTCACCCACAGGGAGCAAGCAGAGATAAGTGCCCTAGCTGGGAAGTAGGGCATCCATCTAGGTTAACACAGGGGTTTCTGTTTACAACGATTCATGGAAAGCTTTTCTTCCGTTTCAGCCCAAGTGCATTCACAAACACTCCACTCTGGTTTCAGTCTGAATTGGCCTGTCAGATATGGCTCATTTGAAACCAAGTGACTCCTGAAACTGCTGTTTGCTGCATGGAAACTATCCCTATGCTGCATTGCTTAAGAGTTTGGGGGTTTTGGTAACCTGAAAGCTCAACACCTTTTCCTGAGTTGCTAATTTAGTTTTGGGCCTTGTAGTCCCCAAAGGTCAGTCTTTTTTTCCTAAACCTCTTAGGAGTCATCCAGCACATGTCTACACACTGTACAAAAGCCTAACTTCAATGTAGGCACCACTTTTATGTTCATCTGTCTTCACTATACCTTAGTTCATTACAGTTTGTATTAATAAGCAGGGAAGTGGGGCCAAAAAATCCATCACTGAAAAAGTCTCTTGTAAGAGTTATTGTCTGGGCACAAAGGCAGGGCACTCAGAAGGCTCAAATCTAGGAAAAGGCAGAATGTCTGTGCTGGCTGCCAGAGCCAGAGCCTGGGAATTTTCCTAAAGGCAGAAGAATGAAATGAAGCATTGATATGATCCTACAGAAGCGCATACTTTGCCTTGATAAAATCTCACAGATTAAGAAGCTGGGAAGGGCAAGCTGAATAAGAAAGAGAAACAAAGAGACAGAGAAGGCAGTGGGCTAAGTAAGAAAGTAGGAACCAAATGACATCGAGCCCATGAAGAGCTGTGCGCTACGTGAAGTCTGGGGACTGCCTGCAAGCCTTGGACATAGACAGCTCCTGAGACCAGGAGGGAAACAGAGATAAAAAAAGGCAAGGGGCATATATAGTCTTCTTTTTAGGAAGATTCACATATGCATGTGCATAAGTACACATTTTTGTGTTCATGAACATGCTTGTGTACATATATGTTCATACACATATATGAGTGCATGTGTTATTTCTCAGGCTATTCAAGTAGAAAATCGACTGGTGTGTAAAGAGTGCAAAGAGTGTTTGTCTGTTTGCTATCAGCTGTCACATGCCCAAAGAATAAATTGTAAAATCACTTTTCCAGTAGAACCCACATCCTCAGCAAAGATGAGCTGACGCTAGTCAGGAGCTTGGTGGGGAGGCCAAAGGGGCTAATACAGCTGTGAAAGCATAACAGGCTGATAGACTGTTTATTGGAAAACTGCCAGAGAAGCCAAAAGAAGAGACCGTGTTTCAAACCATGCAGTCAAAATGGAACTTGGGACTTCACCACAAGCTTGAAAGCTGACTTTAGGACCAGTTCAGAGGTGCCCTACCAGTGCTGTGACACATTTTAAATAACAGTTCAATATTTGTATAAAATTCTTACTTGATTTGTTCTAAGCCATGGACAAATCATCCTTCCAAAGGGAAAGTCTCTGCAACATTAATTTAATCAAAACTGTTATTCAAAATTTCCAAACAGAAATTTCTAATCACAAAAATGCATAAACACTTTGCCTATAATATCTACATGCTTAGCTGCAAAGCACTGCTAAAATTAGTCTAGCTGCAGATCGTGGCACAAAGTACTGATCTCAGCCCCTGTCCTCACATCAGTGAAATTAAGATATATTGAGAGTATTTTATTATGGTCTACAGGGATCCTGTACACAGCTTTCAAGAGCACAACATCACAAGACTAGTACTAATCTTAGCCCACCCAACATGTATAAATACATAGCACACATGACAAATCAAAACAAGTTATTTCATTATTTTCAGTCCTAATGAAATAGATAGGAAGGCAAGAAAGGCATAGTAGGTGAGTAAATAATTACTAACATATAAAAGCAGGTGGGTTTTCTGCAGAAAAAATTGTATTAGGAGTAGGAAACATATGACAGAAAGCACAAAGGTGTAGACAGGGGTCAGTTGTTAAACTGGTACAGGAAGGTGATGTGGCAGTGAAGGCAGCATCTGTAAGGCCCTGAGATTGGGAAGATTTCATGTGATGCAGCTAAACAGGAAGGCAATGAGTGACACAGAAGGAAAGCAAAACTACTACTGTCTACTACTGCTTCATCTACTGTCATGTCAATGCAATTCAGAGCTTACAGATTTACCAGCCCCTCAGTGCAAATTTCTAACTGAGCCAACTGTGTAGAAGTTTTCCATTTGGCTCCACCAAGAATGCCATTTTTTTCACAGAATGGAGCAATGCACAAGAAGAGGGGTCTCATTTTCTGTCATTGTCACTGTATGACATTCTGCACACTGATGGTGGCATCCTCATTGAAACACTCACACTTTGTGCAACCCTGTGAGGGACCCAGATGCAGGAACAACCACATGGCAATGCTCTCCAGATAACAAGAGATCAACTGTGTTGTGGTCATCAACAACTTTGCCATTGGGAAGAGGAGAGAGGACTGTGCCAATTGCTTTGTTCCAACAATATTGCTTCTCAGCCTTTTTATAGTCCAATTTTAACAGCCATGGAGGACACATGATATGGCTACCCAACTTGTGGAACACAACTAGCAATGAAGGAGGAGGAGAAACAGCAGAGGTAATGGAAATCATAAAACATATGATACATGGTCAAAAAAACTCTCACTTGTAAGTTGGTCCAGCACAAAGAGGTAGAAAGGGTGAGTTTTGGGGCTCGGAGTATAATCTGGACTTAGTCTCACCCACCGAATACAAATAAATTCCTCTGGGAGAAGTGGAGCTGTTCTCCATTTATACCAAAAATAAATGTGAGCAGAGCCTCATCCAACATGATAAGTACTTCTTCTGCTGATTTTTTTTTGCTTGTTTCTTTCTCACCCCACAAAACGCTGCGTAATGGGCAGCACATTGGAGTTCTCTTGCAATAAATTGGATGAGTGAACAGAGGGAAATCAATTTCTTTATTATGGTTCTTAGTATGAACAAAACCAGAATGCCTAACAAGTGCTGGAATGATGGAGTTTGAGGACAGAGTCTATTATTACACTATGTTAGGCTAAAACAGCTTTGTTGACTTAAATACATTTATTCCAAATTTTGCACAGATAGAAACCATGACTGGAATATACAGAGTCTATAAAGTTGTGGAGTAGGTTCTGGAAATGAGAGGGGTTTTTGCTTCTTCTGATACTTAGAACCAAACTGGATCAATCACCAATTACACAACACATAAGGAAAAAAAATGCTACTATTGCTAACATTGGATATGACACAGGAATTAATGGGAAATTTTCTAATTTATGAGGTTTAAAAAAGAAATTCTTTCAAGGTTGGAACTAAAGACAGGGAAATTAAACTTTACAAAGATTTTAAACAAATAATTCAGAAACAGCAAAACATGCTCTTTCCCATAATATGAGGGTGACCAGCAGAAACAAGGTGTGGAATATATTTTCTAGCTCAGAGTTTAATTGGAGATTAAAATTAATGTCATATACAATAATTAGGACAGGTGTTTTCAAATTTTTTTTTAAATTTCCCTTTGAAGCAATAGCTTCCTTACCCTGTTTTATAATCTCCATACCTATTAACCAAAAATGAGTATACATAATTATGAACAAATCCAGACTCCTACTCTGAAACCGTTCTTCCAGCAACTTATAAGGTTTTGAGGTGGGCTGTCCAGTGGGATTCTCCATCCCTCTCACATTTCCCACCAGATGCCCTACTTTAAAACTTATAAATCACTGGACTATGATCAAAAATTATTAGAGGTACATTAAAGACAGAAATCAGCACCTGCATTAATGCCTAATCAGGGAGTTTAAAGAATCATCCCACTGCCATACAGTGTTGCCTCCTGGCAAAACTGAAAATAAGCACCAGACCAGGAAGTGCTGTTGTATGGAGCATTAATTCCTACAGTGCTGCAAAAAAACACGGTTCAACTAATGAACTTATTTTGTAAGAGAACACCTTTCATATCAATGCTAAAAAAAGTGCACAAATGCTTAAAAATTCAGGAGCCATCTGCAGATGTTAGGATGGAGCATTTGAGTCACTTCAGCAAGTTACCAGTTCTGGGACATTCCTCACAATGCACATTTTTGAGAGTGGATAAGGATGATCAGGTTCTCCAAATTGCCACAGCTGAAAGATAGGGACAATTCTGATCTGCAGGCATCAGGGGAGAAAGCAAGATACTGCTGATGCAAATGGTACACTGAAGCGAAATGAAGTTCCGTGTTCAACTTGCAAACACCTTTGTGGAGCAGATGTTGCAGAACTTCACGAGCAGCACTGCTGAAAATGGCATTTCTAACTTGCAGTAAAGTCCAGCAGGACGGCACCCCCCAAAACACTGATTCATGTCAATATTTCTAACGGGGAATAAAAGAAAGTCTTTGCCCCTGATACTTCTGATCCTTTTAGTCTGATTTGCCATCTCTTTATTGCGTTCTACAGGGAAATAGTGAAGCATATCAAAACATGTGTGTGTGTGTTTATTTGTTCATTTACTTTATATTTTTACAAACCCAGGACCTTGGAAAAATTACTTAAAAAAGGAAAGTCTGTTTGCATGCATATGGACCCTGAGGGATGCAGATGACAGCAAACTTTTTGAATTACAAATTTTTCACTTAATTTTGAAACAGAAATGTCAGTCTTCAAAAAAAATTTTCTTTTAATATCCAAATGTTAAGAAAACTATTTCTGCTTATTTTTTATCTGCTCACATGTTTAGCTTTTATTTCAAGAAGGATTCTAAAACATCCTGTTAACTGTTCACCAGCAGTTGTGGTTTCCAGTGACACCTCTTGTGCCAGTCCTCTCCTGAGTAGGAAGGGAGAAATCTCACACTATGAACTAAACTTTCATGACTAATTTTCCCATTCAGAGGCTCAAAGTCAAACCCCAGTTTTGCAAAGCATGTAAACTCACATTTAATTTTAAGCTCTATTCCCACAGCATGTATTTAAAGTTTAAAATTTTGCTGAATGGCAATAGCCATAAGTGCATCTTCAATGCTCTGCTGAACCAAGTCACAAATGCTGATTACGTTGGAAAAGTAATTCTTATCACAAGGAACTTGAATACAATCTTAGAAGACATCTACTTTTTAAGGTCAGATTCTAAGCTCTGATATACACTTTATATCTGTAACATCTTAGAAAATGTATAAACACATCTGACAAACTGGGATGCACATCTGTGGCCACTCCTGGTTAATAGACAGGTTATCAGATTTGCATCACACATGCATGTGCATTTCCTGGCTCCCCTCTGTACATGACCTACTTGAGCTTCCTATGTGGAAGGTTATGGTTTAAGAACCAAAGGTCATGAATCACCTTCTTTACACTATACACCCTATCCACAGACAGTACATTTGTGTATGCAAGCTCCTATGGAGCATTTTGTGTTTGCAGCCATTGCAGCAGACATTTTGAAACAGTTTGGGCAAGGTAACACCTACCAGAAAGTAAAACCACAAATAAATGCAGGACACTCCCTTTGTCAGCTACAGAATACAAAAACCTCTCCTGTGATTTTACCTCAGTGTGATACCCATTGGCTTAATGAGATTATAAAGCAAGCAAACTACTGCAAGGCTGGACTCAAGATTTGCAGGGAGGCATTCAACATGCCAGCCCCACAATAGGAAAAATTATCCATCAGCTTTGCAGGAGACCTTCGTATGTATCACAATGCCTTCTAGATCACTGAGTAAGTCTGTCCTATCACCTACCGTATACATGTAAAATACAGACGGCCTCCTGTCCTCTGAGCACAATCTGAGCAGCAAAATCATCTTGCCTCCTGTCAACCCCAACTGGGCAATGAAACCTGTTATTACCTCACTCCTCACTCGGCCTCCTTAGAGAGCGGCGTTCAGATCTCTTTTCTCCATGGTACTACATCAGTCACTATTACCAGCCTTCAACCTTTGCTAGATCTATTACACATCATTCTGTTAATATGTTCACAAAAATTATTTTCTATCTGAGCTCAGAATTCAATGCGTATCAAGAAGGTCTATAAAAGGAATACAGCCATCAGACGTCACGTCATTCTGAAACAACCTGAAAAAATCAAGTCGGCTTTTTTGAGGACAATAGGCTTTGAACTTGATAATTACCAGCTATTCCTGATGACTCTACATAGGAGAAGCCACAACCTCAACTGCTCATGCAGACTGCAGATGTAAACCCTTCATTATTGTCTCAGCTATATAAATGGGGGTTTTACGTATTTAACCTTTATGATGGCAAAGAAATTCAATGTTTAAATCAGCTTTAATTATATATTTCCCCAAGTGTTGCAACTAGGTCTCTTGAGTGACATCCTTATTTGTCTCAAATGCAGAAGAGTTTGCACACATGGGTTTTAAAACACTACTGCTGGCCCACAAAAATATTTCTCTCACAAGGCACAATAGACAAAGAAAGGAGAAAAAAAAGATGAAACAGTTTGCAGGAATCCAATCAAAAAGCAAAGTGTTAGAAAGACTACAGATGGCCATGCAACCTGAGTGGACTACACAATTTGGGCAGACCCCTTTCAAGGTAATCTGTCTAAACTGACTCTAGTGTCCAGGACAACTCATATAAGACTCATAAGCCACAAAGATGTCCATAAGTCACATCTTTGCACTTCTCCCACATAATGTGTTTTTTGTGATGCATTAGATTTTACATTTTATATTACTGCATTTTTCAAAGACACTTAAGCACCTTAATCTTTGAAAAACAGAAGGTCAAATACCTTTAAAAATCTGGCCCATTATCAGCTGGGAAGAAATTGTTAAAAGTAATTTGCCACTTATTTCTTTTCTCTGTTCATCATTGATATATCTTTTTCATATATTGCTCTAATTTAGACTGCAAACTGTACTGAGGAGGGAATATGTTTTTACATTTACAGAGTGCCCCATAAAATTATGACACTAGATGTGTTTTTATAATTATAAGGAAAAAAAATCAATTATTTCAATGAATTGCTCACACAAGCAATTAATATTAACGCCTCCAGCAATAGCTGATGCTGCCTGTAACAACATCAGAGCTTCAGAAAAAAACCTGGAAACTGTGCCCATGTGTTTTTGTAGTGTTTGCAGTTTGGACTCTTGGAAAGTAATAAAGCCTTTCAATACAAGATGTCTTTTGGTTCCTTGCTTACATAAAGGCACTCTGCTTTTCAGTGCAACTTCTTACATTCACATGGTTAAATCATTACTGAATCTCATGAGGTTTAATAAGACCAAGCGCAAGGTGCTGTACCTGGGTCAGGACAACCCTTGGTAACAGTGCAGGCTGAGCGATGAACAGATTGAGAGCAGCCCTGCTGAGAAGGACCTGGGAGTGCTGGTGGATGAGAGGCTGGACATGAGCCAGCAATGTGCACTCACAGCCCAGAAAGCCAAACATGTCCTGGGCTGCATCAGGACCAATGTGGCCAGCAGGTTCAGGGAGGGGATTCTGCCCCTCTACTCCATCCTAGTGAGACCCCACCTGCAGCGCTGCATCCAGATCTGGGGTCTCCAGCACAGGAAGGACATTGACCTGCTGGAGCCAGTCCAGAGAAGGGCCACCAACATGATCAGAGGGATGGAGCACCTCTCCTAAGAGGAAAGGCTGAGAGAAATGGGTTTGTTCAGCCTAGAAAAGAGAAGGCCTAGGGGTGACCTAACTGCAGCCGTCCAGTACCTGAAGGGAACCAACAAGAATGATGGAGAGGGACTTTTTGCAAGGCATGTAGTGACAGGACAAGGGGGAATGGCTTCAAACTGAAACAGAGTAAGTTTAGGCTAGACATTAGGTAGGAATTCTTTGTTCAGAGGGCGGTAAGGCACTGGAACAGGTTGCCCAGAGAAGCTGTGGATGCCACACTACTGGAAGTGTTCAAGGCCAGACTGGATGGAGCTCAGAGAAATCCATCCATCCATCATCCTGGTGAAGGATGTCCCTGTTGATGGCAGGCTGTTGGAACAAGATGATCTTGAAGGTCACTTCCAACCCAAGCCTTTCTGTGATTCTATGACAAGACCATTACATCAAATGACCATGATATGCACAGCATGCAACACACGCAGCTTTTGTTTCACTATAAATTTCTTTGAACATTTATGTAACTGCTGTACCTCCCTTTATGCAAGCCTGTTGTCCTCTCAGCTTTTTTATGTTCTTGTCTGGCCCACACTGCAGGACACACAGTGTGGTTTCAAGCATATAGTATAGGCTCCAGTGTCATGCATGTAAAATGAATGCAAAATATGCTGCCAAGATAAACACTGGCAGATCGAGAAAGCACAGCAGAAGAAATCATTTGCTTGTTACCTTTAAAATCTCTTCCATTTGATAATTATACAACCAATAGAGGGAGAAAAGCACTTTTCCTTGCCAGACATGTGCATTTTCCTGTAATTGAGCAGAACTTCCCAGGATGCCTACTCCCCATTTGAATCCTTAGGAATTAATTGTTTTATTCACACATTTCCATAGGACAAGGCGACTAAATAATGAGACCCATAAACCTTTAGAATTAAGGGAAAATACAGATAACATAGAAACAGCCAGAGCTTTTGGTGGCATAAAAGGACACCTCTTGCTAGTTAACAGGAATAGTCAACATATTCCTGGTCTTAAATGCAATGATTTTAACAGCTGGTCTCATAAAATAGATCCCATGATTAATACATTTGAAACAAACTTGAGTTGCTAGATTAGGGCACTCTGTTCAGCAGTGGGAGCATTCGTTAAATTGCGCATCAGATACCCATTGTCTGAGCACGGTACTGATAGTCGCATTGTAAAGCTGATTCTCTAATATTCTTGGGGTGCAATGTACTGCATTTTTTTCATCATTTCCTCTACATGTAAACTGATCTCCTGCGTTGAAGCAGTACTATTTAAAACAAAAGGGTTTGATTTATAGCCAGTCCCCAGCCTCATAAATCACACCTGCAGTGTGGTGCTCTGAGCTCCCTGTGTTCTGCCAGCATTTACGTTTTATAAATGATTTGGGTTTACCTCCCATTGTGATGGAGACTAATACAATTGCATTCTTCTCTCCCAGCATTCACTCTTGCTGCTGCTCATTATTCCCACTGGGAATTCAGACCTAGTTTTTGCAAGCTTGTCAAGGAGGGAGGGGATTGGTGGTGGTGTGGTTTTTTTTAAATTAAAGAATGTTGAATTAAAAATTTATGTTTGCATTCTGTACCTTTTCTATCACTAGGCATACTATGCAGCAGAATTTTTTTCTTCCCTATTGAGTATGCTTAGATTTAAGCTCCCATTTGCTAAGCTAATGATTTGGAACTTAAGCAGGACAGCAGCTTGAAATGTCCAATATACACAGTATTTTACTTTCAGAGTAACACAGGTATGTACATCAGCCATTCTACAAACTGCATAAGGAGCTCAAATGCTAAGAAAGGGGAAAGGGAAGGGGAAAGGGAAGGGGAAAGGGAAGGGGAAAGGGAAGGGGAAAGGGAAGGGGAAAGGGAAGGAGAAAGGGAAGGGGAAAGGAAAG
>JAWWMO010000121.1:99678350-99746239 GCA_035047845.1 Dendrocincla fuliginosa
AAGGGGAAAGGGAAGGGGAAAGGGAAGGGGAAAGGGAAGGGGAAAGGGAAGGGGAAAGGGAAGGGGAAAGGGAAGGGAAGGGGAAGGGAATGACGAAAATAATGATTTGAATTCCCCAAGAGACTAAGTGCAAAGATTTTTTTTTTTTTTAACTCTCTGAATCCACTGGAGTGCCCAAAAGATGCTTATATAATATTTTGCTATTGTGTCTCAAGCTCTCAACCATATAACAGTTCTAGTTGGTTAAGCACAGCTCAGATACTTGGAGATAACAAGACTTGCTCCCTAGAGTTGACAGCCTTAAGTCCTGATGCAGGGAATTATTCCTAAGTCATGGCACCAATTAAGTGAGATTGATGGGATTTATGCACATGCCTTGATTTCCTCTGTACCAAAACAATCAATGATTTAATTTGTTCAATTAATGACCGTCATCACTGCCATTTTTATTGTTAAATACTGCTACTCCTCTGCCTATCACCAACAGAGAATCAATTGTAGTTAGAGATTGGTAAAAGCCACAAAATCTAAGTTGCGTTTCTGTCACAAATACTCAATACAACTTAGATTCTGTTTTAAAGCCCAGTCTTCCAAGCATTTAAATTGCAGCCTGTTATTCGATGAAACAGCTGAAAAATTTAGACTTGAGATTTGAAAGGCTGCAATGAGTGCCAATGGAGATCAGGAGAACAGACCTAAGAAGCTGCAAAAATATTTCTGAAATTAATAATAGTTATTCAGAAAAGCTGCTCTCTTTTCAATATAACTCACAGGTGGACTGGAATAAGTAGACATGTTCCAGTTCAATGAAGGATTAAGCTAAACACAACTATTTTTAAAGTAGATAAAGTGCAACAAGAAGGCATTTTGCTTCCTGAATTAAAACTGTCCACACATGCACTTATGCAGGAAGAGCTTTTGCACTTTAAATGCAAACCCTACTTTCATCCAAATTAACTTTCAAACAAAGGCAGCAAGCCTTGAATTATTGTGTCCATTGTCTGGAAAGTCATATAAAAGTATTTGTATGAAAAGTAGGCTTCTGAAGTTGATAGTGTGGGCATAAAGATAATCAGTTGTAAAAATTCTCACTAGATAACAACTACCTTTTTTTTTAGAACTCTGAGATTTATATGGCAACTGATTGTGTAAAACCAGTGATTTCAATAAGTGCATCCAAAATAGAATTTAGTCGATTCAAATGTTCTCAACAACTATTTTAATTCTCCAGCAGCTTTAAACCACACTTTATTTCGAATCAATTACTGAGAAGTAAACAGCAAATTTTTAACGCCAACACTTGTTACCTCAAGTTTAAATGTCTTAGAATTGTAACCAAAAATCATGAGAAGTGATGGTAACTCTGAAAATATCCTACATTTGATATTTTATCTTTTTTTATCTACAGGACAAGGTAATAAAACCACTGCATGAACATCCCCTCTCATTGCAATTATTGTTTGATGCACAGGTTAGTTTTGCCATCAGATTTAACTGCAGTAGAATTGAATTATGCAAATCCTGCTGCATGTCCATAGTTAAATTACATCTTCCTGTGTAGCCTTGTGCTGCCCCAAAAGTAACCCAGCGTAGTCTGTAATACGATGCACTGTAACAAGTCCTCTATTATGATTTGTTTTACGAAACATCTTCATGCATATATTCAGTCTCTCCTGAAAAGAGGACCAGGATTATGAGCTTCATTCTGAAGTAGCTTTACATGCAAACATGTTCACTGAAATACTTGAGAATTTTATTGTAGGTTTGGTCCATTAGTATTTCAAGTTTGTTTGTTCCAACTGCATGTGAGGCAGCATAGCCATGACATGTAACATATCCTTATACATTTATTACAAAAAAAATCCTAAAATTCCAATGTTTCTTCCTGAAGGCAATGTCTTTATTCAAGGTCCTATCAACAATAAACCTGCAATAAAAAATGTTAATGTAAAAAAAAAAACCACTTTTAATTGAATACTTAAAGCCTGCCCCTTCATCAAAGTAGTCATTTGAGTTAACTTTGAAGCTTGATTTAAATATTAGCAAATGTGCAAGATTTATTGTTGTCTTTACACAAAGCAAAAAGGCATTAAATGTTCCCCAATGTCTTCAATGAATGAAACTCATTTCAGTAAATGTAGATATGTTTCAGTTAATGGAGTTGTTTATAATGTGAAGCAGCAATTATAAGCAGTAGCTGGAACACTGACAAATTCATCCAATCACCTCTCAGATATAGGCACGATCAATTTAAAGGGAACTACTAAACTTTTGCATCCTAAACTTCCATTTGCACACACAACAGTGGTAGCTGGAAATGTGCAGTTTCATTTCCATACACAGCTTTGACTTCTTCGCAGACAGCTCTGAAGACAGGTATCTAGAATTTTTCTGGGAATTTGCCCTCCTGTGATTCCCTACAAGCTAGTATTCTTGACATAGTCTATCCAGCTGTTTTCTGAGTTAATCCTTATTTAATAAAAATCTTCCAATCCTCTATGTTATTGGAATCCAAATGCCTGTTCCAAATTCTCCTGTAATAAAGCTGATATTCTGAAAATACATTAAATATCCAGACCTAACAGAAGAGGATTGCCTATTTCAACTTCTGCAACTCATTTACCCCTGGGAGAAATCAACAAAGGAAATTTAGCTAAGTAACTTGCAAAATAAATATCCGATAGATCCATTAATATGCAATAATAATCAATAAAGACTGCTTTCCTGGCAGTAAATTACTAGCTGGAGGAACCATTAACTGTGAGAAATTTCCAACACAGAGTGCAATCTGATCCGAAAATACTTATTCATATTATCAATGCTTATTCTTACAAAATAATCCTGATTGGAAGAACCAGATTTATTAGTTAAAGTAACATTCTGTTTAACTACCATAACATCCATATTGTTCCTTAGCTACTTTAATAAAGTGCCATTTTTAGACCGTTTTTTAAGTTCTGCAAATACTACTTATAAAATTACTTTAAAATTAAAAACAAACAAACAAAACAAAAAAAAACCAAACCTGCTTTCTTAAAAGCTTTTTAAAGTTGAGTTCTACGTTCCCATGGATACACTGCATTGGTCCTATAATGGTCTTGCTTCGGCACAGTAAGCAGCAGGGAAACAGGTCTTACTCCCAATATTTCCATAGGTTTAGCACCTTCATTAGCTAAGTGGTGCCCAATGGTACACACCCCTTTTTTCCTTTTTCATTCTGAGAAAGAGCTAATCCTTGTTCAGGGCCCACAGTTGATTTCAGCACAAAAAACCACATGCAACTGTATAATTTCTCCACAATACACCCAAGGCATGTTTCTCTGGCTGGTTCACACAGTGCAAGGGGGTTGCAAACAACTTAACATTATCCCAGCTCATTTGTACAACAGTAAGTATCATCACTGACCAAAAATATGAAGTTTTCAGTTTGTTCACAGACTCGTGTTTTGTAGAAGAATTCTTAGAATGATGGACAGATTATCAATGTAAACAGCAATTGAATGCCTCTGCTCCAAAAGAAATCAGTTAGTCTGAGATGTTGCATGAATCCCATCTTATCCAACTGTACGTGTGAGGAATAATTCTTGGATGCTACAGATTGTTCTGCTTTCCTGTTCTTTGATGAAGATGATCATAATGCTCACCAGGATAAGTGTCAAGGACATTTTTAAGGAAAGTGATTGACAAAGACAGAGCAATCTTGGAAGAAAAAGAGCCTATAAAGAAAAATAATTTTCTCTAGACATAAAGGAGGCAGAGAAGGGTCATTAATGGACTACACAGTTTTTCATCTCTATATCAATACTTCAGATATAGCTCAGGTTGTCAGTGATCAGAAGTAACTGGTCTACAAATGCTAGTGGGCTGCAAAACACCCAAGAGGCAGAGATTAACAGCAACATCAGAGATGGAAAAAAAGTAAAAGAGGGTTAAATCAATATTAGCTTTCAAAATAACATGAAAACACATCTCAAGACAGAATACAGTTATCTATCTTCAGGGTGAGGTGGACTAGTGACCTAACAGCTGTTTTGTACAAGATGTTTTCAGATGTGCAAATAGGTCCATTGCTGCACTCAGGACAAATGAAAATTTTCCCTAGACTAACTTTAAAGATTGCTGCTGATCTTTCAAATCCGGTTCATAAAAAATTAATCACCTATGTTTACTAGGTTCAGAATGGCCAGCAAAGTTCTTTTTAATTAAAAAGTTATTGTTAAGGTCAATATTTAAAAATAATTACTAAATTAACTATTTTAAGGTATCCCACGTGATTCTACATCTAAATGACTGTAAAGCTAGGCTGCGCATCCTGTACCACCATCAACACCATTGTTTTTGCTGTTTACTGTCTTCTTTCAAGTTTCATATAGTCTCTTCAGCCTTGTGGCTATGTCATCCTATCTACTAGCTAGTACATTGGATTCTGACACTGCCCAGGCTTTCAGGACACTGCTGCAGAACAAATCATTATCGTGATCAATATCTGGGGAGCTGTGACATTGCTAGATGTGAGCTTGGCTCAGTGACTACATTGGCCCCATCAATACACATCCAATGGCCATGTGAGCAGCTATGTGATGTAGCAGCAGTCACTTCAGAAGAATCATTGACTGACTTACTGCAGAGACACAAAACTGACAATTAAATGAACTAACAACTTAATTTACTTGCCACGATCAATTCAAGCTACAACGCAGTCATGTGGGGAAAAGTTAACAGAAGCATGACCAAGCCTGAACCACAGCTCCCATTTTCTGATACAATGTTTCCCAATAGAGATGTTTTCTATCAAGGGTAAATAAGACATCTTAAAAATCATTTTCCATGGTTAATCTTAAATGTGCTCTTTCAGGCACAAGGAAGAAGATTTTGGCTAAGAAAAGTATGAAACAATTAAGTGGAGCAGCTTCTGAGTGGGCTGCAGATCTTGTTTGCCCTGAGCAAGGAAACCTCCTGCATACCAAAGTCTACTGAGTACTTGTATATAACCCATACCTGGGTCTAATTCTTTGCTGTCTCACATAATTTGTATTTAAATCTGTGCAAAGACTGTGAAACATGGTCACTCTGAGTGGACTTTTACTGCCACTTTGCAGCCCACAGCACAGGACAGTGGAAAGCTGGTCCCCAAAGCCAGCACTGCAGCCATTACATGCAGTAAAATTTATATTTACAGTATATTTTTCCACTCTCCTCCCAATCCACCTTTTTTTTTTTCCTTCATCCTGGATACAGGAATGGTTTGTTTACTTTTCATATCCCTATCCTGTCTCAAAAAGGTACAACAGTCTTTAAAATTGAGAAAACACTAAGTCAAACCGAAGAGGTTTTGTGAAACTCATCCAAGTTCTTGAGTACAATTGACGTGGTTTCCTTTTAACATAGATGTGGTAGAGTTGAATAGACTCCCTGGAGACTCCACAGTTATTTTCAGTAGTGACAAGAGCCCATCCCAAACATAACTTCCAATCTGTCATCCCTGCTAGAATACTAAGCAGACCCTCTTCCTCTTATAATGTACTGAAACAACTCTGTGTAACAAAGACACTTCCAGCACTCTAATATCACCTGAAATTACTTTTTTAGATATGCATCCCAATGCCACAATTGCTCCCATCATTAGATGTAGATCAAGTCAGAAGGACTGTGCGCTGCCTTTTCTCCAACACTACCAGCATGGGAAACTCCACTGGGAGACACACATTTGTGCCAGGGGTAGCACAGAGCATTTTGGAATTTAAAAGAACCACTAATGAGGAGAGGATGCACTCAGAGGACAACAGAGATTTAATGCAAGCTAGAAAGTTTTTGGAGTTCCTCCTCCCAAGAAAACCTAATTTTTAAAATAAAGTGCCAACTGAGTAGTAGTTCTATGTAACAGCATAAGTTAAAAGTAAAAACAGAGAGAATTTACACCCTTTTTTTTTTTTAGCCAGTGACTCATATTTTTACAGGCGAGTAATTAAGAGAATTCCCTACCATCAGTCTTATAAAACCATTTGTATAGGTATAGGATCTCTTCCTTTTCGGCAAAGTGGCAAAGCTGTGGTTCTTATGGAAGCAGTAACTTTGATTTTATGACTGTAACTGTCTGCACATATTTTCACTAAAGTCTTAACTACAACAATAAAGTTTAGAGACTGTTTTCATAACGTTCTTATTACTTTTTCCAGGACTGCAAGATTATTCTAAAGAAAAGAAAACAATTAAGATGCATTGTTTGATTGTGATCACTCATTCAAATAAACACATCATTTACAGAACATATTTGCATTTCTCATGCTTCATGTAACAGTGTGCCCCCTCTTCCCAAAAATCTGCATGCAAACTCTGAAAAATTTCTCTCCTACTAGGAAAAAAATCCTACCCACTAGACCCCTTTTAATGTCTTTTCAAATGGAGATGGGTCTCAGGATAAAGCACAAGACATGAAAGGCCCGAAGACTGCAGACAATTCTCTTGTGAAACACAGACCTGATGGTCTGACAGCACAGCCAGCCTTTAAGCATTACTATACGTCTGCAATACAACCTGTCTTCAGTCCCGCAGCACAGCTGCAGTCCCAGGGGGTGGATTCCCCCAAGCCCATAACGCCAGGCTGGTTACTGGCTCTGACATCCCTGGCACCAGCCCTTGCACAGTTCCACGTGTCTCAGCCCCTCATCCAAGTGTGTGTGTCCCGGTACCAGCGCCGGGGGCTGGGCAGCCGCGGTCCCCAGCACTGAGCACAGTGACAGCAGCGCGTATCCGGAATGGAAAAGGGGATCTGAAGGATAACTTACCTTGACAGGCAGCAGAGCCAATTAAAACCAGTGACACAATGCATGCGGAGCTATACAGAAATCATGTCAAAGGGAGAGGAGTGCAGTGCTACCCTCCTATCTCTGCTCAGAAGAGAATTTCTACCAACTTTGTAGGGCACTGTATCAGTTAAAAAGTAGCAAAGACACCATATTTTGGTGTCTTAAGACATGTCTCAGTTCCATGGCACATGCATTCAAAAGATAACAACTTCAGTTTCCTATTACTTTGAATGCATTAAGCACAGCCTCAAAAGTATTCCTGAAACCATTTTGTTTATCTTCTGGCATTAAATTTGATATGACTAGAAACAATTCAGAATTTGTTAAAATAATTTTTAAGCCAAATATTATCATCATGGAAGCTCATGCCTATGCACTGGAAAAATATGGATATCATATTATATTTGGCATGATTACTGATAGTAAAACATTGTAGGACAGGTTGTTAGAACAACTGAGAGTGGTGCTTAATGGCTGTATTATTAAATTTCATCATATTGCTTAAGACAGCCAGTACACAATCTCTTTCTGCTTTTAAATTATTTATATGGACTTAGCTGTCCTCCATTAAATAATGTCATATAACCATTGACCCAAAAAAAGCAACTGATTAGTTGAACAGCATAGAAAGATTTATCATCTGTTTGCAGCACTGCAGCATTTTTGCAGTTTGTGTACCTAACGTGCCGTTCAGAAAAATGCATCCCCAAAGGAGATTGGAATTACTTTAGCTGTTTCTTTCTAGGATTACAGCCTAATACCAAACTTTGCCTGGAAACCAGTCATGATGTCTTTCTATTCCTATTGCAGACAGGAAGTACAGGAGGATGGATACTTTATTTTGCATACAGTATTGACTTCTCAGTTCACAGTTTATCATCAGTGGACTTCAATGGGAGTAGTGACCAAAAAGAAGACAAAACTTAATGTGTGAGCAGCTCAAGAGACCGTTCATCCTCTGACTACCCAATATAATGTAGGATATTAAGAACTAATTTTGCAAACCCCAGTTGGTATATGCTTTGTTACAAACTGTACTTCATCAGTGTTCACACCGTCAGCTATTTATTAGTGTTCATCCTACCTGCTATAGTCTTCACAAGTCCAAGGAGAGGCAGTCTCAATGCAACAGTTCCTCCTGTTCCTCAATAGCTACACCACCAAGAATCAAAACAGTTCTCTTTTCTGTAAGGACAGTTAATTTTTTTAATGTGGCACGCAAGCCATTGCTGACACTGAAAGCAACATTCCCAAAACCAAGACTGCGTAACAGATTTTGTTCAAAACCTTTAAGCCTTTGAATAACAAGATGCCAGTAGCCCTGATCAAGCAGTTATAGAATGGTTTGGATTGTAAGGGGACCTCTGGGGGTCATCTGATCCACCCGCTTGTTCAAGCAGGAAGCAAGTTGCCCAGTACCATGTCCAGATAGCTTTTGAATATCTGCAATGATGGAGACTTCACAGCCTCCCTGTGCAACCTGTGACAGTGTCTGACCACTCTCCCCATTAAAAAGTGTTTCCTGATGTTCAGATAGCACCTCCTGTGTTCCACTTTGGGCCTGTTTGGGCCCATAGCCTAATAGAAAAATGACAGGGAACAACCAGCTGGAGTACTGGGCAGAATAGGAAGACATGGTGGCTTTACTACATGAGAAGACAGAAATTACTTCAAACATTTCTATGCACAATTATAGGCTTCATACACATAAAGATCAGTTTTTTACTCCTTTAGTGGTCACGTTATAGGGTTTGTAATACAGCTTCTGTGACAAGCTCAACTTGCACCCTTCATTCTCTTCTATCCCTATCAGAAGATCAGCCTCAAGCCCTGTAGTGATGGACACATAAATAAATTACAATGAACCTTCTGCAAACTGGCATCTTGAAAGGGCCAAAAAGTCTAATTTTCTTCGTTACAGAAGCTTTGGGCAGAAGTTTGAATCTTTGTTCTGTTTATTGTTTCGTTTGTTTTGGGTTTTGGAGGGGGTGGTTGGGGGTGTTTGTGTATTGTTTTGGATTGGGTTTTCTTTGTAAAATGTCAGTTTAATGTTTTTGAAAAGATTTTGCCTTCTTTATGGGCATATCATTAAAGCCTATTAGCATAATACTTGCTATCACTCATTTACTGAGAGAAAAATTAGTAGACACATGTCACTTCAAAACTGTGTGACCTAGTATGAAATTGAAATGACCTTTATTTTGGCACACTTCTGCACTGAGTTAGAGTATTACGAAGTCCCAAGCATTACCTGTTTACAAATGCCAGTCAGGCTGCTACTACTGCTCTAACATGCTCAGAGAGTGGGCAGCCTGTGAGCAATTGCAACTAACTGCATATAGTGAATTAGCTGTGGGGGAAGATCTACAGCTTACCGGGGGGAAAAGACACTACTTTGAGACAACGGTTTAATTTATGTTGGAAATTTGACTAAACAGTAGTGGAAACTTTGACCAAGTACTCACTTTTGTTACATGCTGTTTCAGTGTTTGGCCTCCTGTCTTGCAATCCATAAACTTGCATCTTGGGTCTGGGTTATTTCTTCCTATCCATATGGTTCTCACACCAAGTCTGTAAGAGTGACAGCTGAATGAGTCACAGTCATGCTTAACTTCAAGCACAAAGGTATCTAATTCTTAGTCTTAAAAATGCACATGACTACATCATAAAAATCCACAGGCTGCAACTCAGATCTTCAAAGCACTGCCACGGAGTGCACAGATGTGTACGTCAACCCTTTTGCACCCACCGTGCTATTCTCAGGACTCAAGATAGTCAAACAAGAGTCAGATTTCCACTCATTTCCTGAGGTTGTTCGACAGCTTTGGACAGCATCTGATGGATGCTGTGGATCACTAAGATTCTGTCCCCTGGACCTTTTAACACACATTCAGCCATCCCCCTCTCACATCAGGGGATTCCTCCTGAAGACGTGCAGTGCTACCGGACAAAGACATGACTGATTCTTATATCTGTTCCAACAAGGAGCTCCACGGCTATAGCAAATGCAGTATTTCACTGTGTCCAACTGGGGTCCTTCTCCTGAGGCCTAACAACACAAAAGGCATTTTGTAATAGCTCCCTTTGAAATCAAATTAGCAATGTTTCAAGGCGTGACCCGTAAAGGGCTGCTGTCCAGAATCTACATGTGTTTGACAGATACATCTTCCACCAAACAGGCCTCTTCAAGAGTACAGATGGAATCAAGATGTGTGAACAGAGCTCCAAAAGGAGAGCCATGGGATATCAGGATACACAGCAAAACGCTCTATCTCAACAGATAAAATGGAAACAATATCAGTGTAAAATAGCTCACTCCAGCTGGTAGGACAGATTATGACACTATATAGGTGAGATTATTGCAGAGGAAGATGCCATTCCATATGTGCAAAAGCTAACAAAATATAGCCCAAATTAAACTATATAACCTTGTACCAACTCCTTATAAAGGTCATATAAAGTCACAATCTCCTTCTTCCTTACGTCCATACACTGCAAAATGCTAAGTTACTGTGGGTTATAGCTAGTTTACCCAGGTACATAACATGATGGGCTGGAGACTAGTCTCTAGAAGGCAGCTTATTTTTATTTGTCTAGCTGCAAAATTGATGGAAAAGTTAGAAAAGAAGATGATCTTTTAAGTTTGCCACGATGTATTTGCTTATCTGCCAGAAAACTAACCACTCCATTTTCCTGTGGGGTCAATCTCTCTGGAGCACAAAGATGAAGATGAGAATCCCTGTCCATAAGATATGAAAAAGGGAAAGCATTTGGTGGTTGGCCTTTCCAAACCTCCAAAGGTCACATTTGACTGTATAGAGAATTAATTTAAATCACATCAACTTCTTAATGCAGTCCAGGCCTCACCTCCATAACTCATTTTCACATGAATTCACAGACAAGAAAAAAAAAAAAATCATGCTAGTATATCAAAAACCTCTATAGCAGCCAAATAAAATGAAACACCTGCTGTCAGGAACTCCATCAGCTACTTCTTGTTGCCAGTGTCTCCTGTCTGAAAAGAGGACACAACAGAGATAAACTATGTGTATTTTGCAAGATGAAACGGAGTTCAGGGCAAGTCCCTAAAAGACATAGGCTGTGCATTCTTTACTATATGTTAGAACCAGCCACTTCTGAAAAAAAACTCAGATACTTCAGGCTAGGACTAGGAGTCAAGGCTACAACACTACAGGCAAAAATGCCTCTGAGCGACAACAGCAGACTTCACTGATGGTAGAACTCAACTTACACCAGATTCCCAATAGCTCATTTCTTCAATGACCTTCAATTGTTCCATCTGCTAACAACAGGAATGGCAACCATTTCAGGAAATGGAACCAATTTCTGCCTTCTCACAAAAAGGGTAGTGATAATAAAGGATAGCATGCAGTTTGGACATAAGGTTACAGCCAAGATTGGGCCCAAGACCTTGCATATCAGTATTTTCAGTTGCATTTGATTACTTAAAAATCCCATAAATCACTGACTAACACTCACAATTTTCATATTAGTTTTCCAGGAAATTACTTTAGAGACCAGGGAACTGTCACAGTGATCACAGAACTATGTACGAGTGCCATCCTGATAAACCTGACATCTCTTCAAGACAAGCACAATATAAGATTCAAATCCTGATAAGAAGTGCCAACCCAAATGAGGTGGGAATTCAGCTCACTCCCCATGTCCAAGCAGATTCCCCAGCTTGGACTGCAAAGTCGGTCAATTTTCACATTGACTTTGATTATTAACAGATGTCCCTCAGGACAAGAGTGAGAAAACCAAACATTTCCCACTAGAATTTGATGGTGAATGACTTCGCATATGAATCCCAGTGTAGCCACAGCTCTGTCTCTTGGAATATAAACCTAGTTTAAACCTTTGAGTAAGGAGTTAGTAACTGAATGGTAATAGGATTATTCTCATCAGTGCATCTGTATCAGCAGTAGAGTAATATTCTCCTATTGTTTCTGAAACAGTAAGTATTCATGTTCTCCATGTGGCCTGTAAATAAACTTGGTCCTGGAATCTGTGCATTTGGAGTAGTCAGTGAAGAGAAAGTTTTTAAAAAAACTGCATTAAAACACAGACTGAAGCCCAAAGGCAATGATCAGTCTGCCCTGTCACTCAGGTTAGGGAATACGAGCCGATGTTTATGCGCTGAGTTCCCCCCTAGCATAGTACCTTTTCATTTTCAGTCCATCATGACATATTTACAGCTTTGTCTCTCAGCAATCCCTACCAAGACTCCAGGGATCCACACTGGCCCATCATGAATGTTATTCTTCTCGTGCTACTACTGCTAGGAGCCTATAGAAGATATTCAGCCAGGAATTAAGAGTCTGTATTAATGTGATTGCTGTCATCCCCATATATCCTGGATAAGGTTAAACATATTCTTTCTCCCCTTCTCCATTTCAACACTGCTATATGCTATGGAAGTAAGTTTGCATTAGCTGTATCTGCATGAGACAACTGAACAAGCCAGGGACAGTTCTTTGAGATTACAGCTACTGGTTGCAAATATTTCCTATTCATATTACTTAACCCTCATAGCCTCCAAAACTAGTTAGTCAGGTACCTCTTCAGAATGGGTCACGGGTTGGAGTTAATCCCTGAATGGTGCCTGTAAATTATTTGGTCCAGGGACTGTTCTAACACTTTAATTTAGACAATGCAGTGTTTGGGAATGTTTCCTCACGGTTTATTTTTTTAATAGTGCAGATATTGCTGTAGATAACAGATAAAGAAACTCAAAGTCATGCAGTGCTCTGGTTTTGTTTTCTTTTGTTTTATTTAAACTTCTGGTCAAAACTGGCTGCCACCCATTAACATATTCTACTGCCTTACAAAATTATTCAATGCTTCTATGAACTCCCTGCTTAGCTGTCAATATATTATCAAACTTAATGCATTATATTAGACACTGAAAACATTATGTGTACATGAATCATACCCAGAAATGATACAATCCTCCCAGACCAGAAGGGGTCTAATTGTCTTTCATATTTCCATGGAGAAAGAGACTGAGTCTCTTTTAAGGGGGTACCCAAACTGTATCATTCAGCAGATCTAAAACTGAGTAACATTACAGAGCAAGCAAGCATTTACAGATCTCTCTACCCTAGGATGGAGCTCCCCATCTTTTGTCTGAGTGTGACAGATCCCACGCTAAGGTCACTGGTTTCTGGGTTATTCAAGCATTCAGTGTTGATGTAGAGTTGATCTGTTCCCACTCAGCTATGCAGCTAGGACACATTACCCCTCAGTTTCACCATACGTTCTCAAACAGATATGCAGACACAAGGACAGTGGTTTCAAATCCTTACAGAATGGAAAAGATCTTCTCTGCTCAGAGACAAAAATCCCTCTCTCTCCCTGGCATTATTACTTGGTAGCAATAACTCCAAGGTGTTGAGACCACATTTAGCTTTACGGAATAAAACATAACAAGCTGTCAAAATGTGCATAAATAAATTAGAGTCATTATTCCAGCTTAAGGTTCTGGGGACATAAACAATACTCTTGAAGTTCACTGTGACATTTTTTGCAGCAGGAGCCAAGCACTAAAATTACGTTCTGTATACAGAGAGCTGTAAATGCATTCTGTCTTAGGACCTGGCACTGTGGTGCAGAAATCAACAGGCCTGCCTTGGAATAGAAAATACAGCAGTTCAGGGCCAATTCCCTGCCCCTGAGCACAAGTTTTATGGCACAGCCTATGTCCATATGGCTAAATTCTGTCCTTCTGCTCACTCCCCAAAGAGGAGTTCTCATCCATATCTGCCTGCTTGGAATAGTCCCTGGCTCATGCTGCTGCTGTAACCCATATCCAGGCACCACTGCAGAGAGCGCTGCTGGCACAGGCAGAACCACGCAATGGAGTGTGAGAACAGTCAAACCACAGGTCACCACATGCTACTGGTCCTGGCCATACCCAGGTTACTGACACGGACACAGTCTGGGACTCCCGCTAGGATATTACCCTAAAACATGCTCACCTTTTCATAAGTTGCATAATAAGAAACACAGGAAGTGAGAGCCAAAAAAGACATGAAGACTGAAGACGTACATACATTTTGTGTGGATAGGGATATAAAGGAGCTGTACCAAGTGAGACCCATCATGCCTCCATCACTAACTTATTATACAAACCTACGAAAAAGTGTGATAACAGGGTAAGCATGAAGGGATACCTCCTCAGTACACTCTCCTGCAGCCCTTTGTGACTCAGAGACTTCCTGAACCAAAAGTGGTATCCTGGTATTTAATAGCCTTCTGAGGATTCTTCTCAAAGAAAATGAACTCTGGATTTAAATACTGTATAATTAAAAAGTCAGTGAAAATAGGCTTCAGCAATTTGAATTATAAACAAGGAACAAATGCATTCATTCAGAAAACACATTTTACATCTAAAGAACATCAAAACAAGGATGAACAAGAGTAGTGTCATTACAAGACAGCATCAAGCTGAAAGCTACAATCTCTGAGAGCAAAATGGCACTGACATCCTCACAGAAGGCTTTTGCTTGGGCTCAGTGCACACAAAATAAAACAAAAACAAATTTCATAGTGTATTCAAGGCAGAACCTGCTGTGGCAGAAATCAAAACAAATGGCTAGTAACTCAGTACCAAATGCAGAATCCTTCTTATTTTGCAACCAAGAATTTTTTCAGCAAATGTTTTTTCCTAACTTTTTTTGTATGCCCCTTTAAGGTTTTGAAAAACCACCATAGCAACTGTGTCTTTGGGTCCTGATGGGTATTTTTGAGCTACTTGCTAAATCCATATTAGGAGCTGAGGCAGTATGAAGAATTGTTCCATTCCTGAGTGGGAAATTCCATGAGATAAAACATTCTTGCACTTTGTCCAGCAGAAATACTGTATTTCCACTGAAAGTGCCATACTAATAAGCTCACTAGTGATGTTCCTTCTAGAAATAAATAAGACAGAAAAACTTTTGATGCTCTGTCTCAGTCTCCCCTTTTCTTCTCCCCCTCTTCCTTTCTCTTTCTCTTCAAGGTGGGACCAAGTTGGTCAAAAATCTAAATCCATTTTCCCCACCAATAACAAAGAAATGGATATTCCTTTTGCTTTCATGTATCAAAAACATACCAAGTGAAAAATGTCCTGCTTTCCAAAACTTGCTGTTGACCACAGAAAGGAAAGACTCCCTAGAAACACACCTAGCACAGAAAGGTTCTTGCATGCTCTGTGTTTACTGACAGTTCAGTCCCAGCCATGCAGGTGCAAGTTGAAACATCCATGATCTGACTCCACTGAGATCTCCCCTCACCTCCATGGACATAGTAAACATGACACAAATGCGCTCCAGTATTTTTATTTGGGAAATTAGGAGAAATTTACGGAAATTAATTTGGAGCACATGACAGAAATTTTGACTAGGACAGAAATCAAGAAGAATGCAGTCTTCAGCCAAACTTGGAAAGGAAGTATATAGTACTACAACGCAGAATTCCCACTTCTATATATCACCATCTGATGTATATTAGAGGAATGCTATGTCATTTGATATTGTTCTGCCAAAATTTTCCTCATCTGCAAAATGGTGACAGCAGTATTCCCTGTGAGGACAATGACCTGCTTTCCAGTGTTCCTACAAAGGGCAAATATTAGATGAAGGACAGAGGAGCCCATCACCTCCTCATATGCCAGAGAAGCACACAGGGCGCTTGGCTTGCAAAGCAGCTCAGTTCATTGTCACTTGTAAATACGGTTGTTATGGACTATCAGCTAGTCAAAAGTGCAAAACACAACCTCAAGGTTTTGCCAGCAAAGGCCATGAAGTAAAAGCAGTTGTGACCTAGCTGTGATCACTAGGTACTGGCCAGGGCAACACAAGAAACACAATATCTGAAAACACACAGGAGTAGGATGGGATCAATTTATCAGCCAACAAACTCAACATAATTACCTCTAGCTATAAACATGCTGATTGCAGTACTATTTAAATGCAGTAAATTAGATTTCCTTTCACCAGGAAGAACAATCTTGGCTCTGGTGCTGTATGGGGAATGACAGGAAGGCAGGGAATCACACACACCACTGGGGAAAGATCCGTGATCATTTTACCTAAACCAGCATTGATCTGGCTTCCTCAGATCACTAATCACCTTCAGATCAGAACAGAATCACTACACCAATCCAAGATTTAAAAATACAGTGTTTCCAATCATATGTGTAAGACCAAATTAAATAGGGAAAGAGGAGGAGAGGGCAGGACCAATACATTTCAGTTGCAAAGAATTTAAGAAAAAAATGGAGGGTGGGGACAAAACTATGTAAAATGATCCTTCAGACTAACCAGTAACTCTAGTAAGCAGCCAAATAGCCAGGGTTCAGTGATCAATACCAGCTTTGTACGAAAGGAAGCATTGCAATTATGTGGAAGCCACAGGGAAAGCAGCAGGTGACAAAAGCCTCTCAAAAACATTGCATTTTCAACACAGCTTCAAACATTCTCTCAGAAGGAACAGTTGTATATGACTGTGTCCCAAAGCCTCTCACATCCTGTTAGTGATCTCTATGTCTTGGAACATACATGTCAAAAACAGAGTGTAGCTATAGGTATCCCTGGAAACAGGTTAATACACAGAAGGGGCAGGTTTACAGAAAGACACCATGAGGTTCTCCATTTCTTTTCCCCTCAGCCTATGTTGTGGCAGGGCAAATGGTAGACATAATAAATACGTACGTAAACCCCCCCAAAAAATAGGAAAAGTTTTTCTGAAAATACTGTGTATACAAGGTTATATCCTAGTCCTTTCCCCTCTGGTGTTTACAGTCCAGCTTACATGAGCACGCCTTATCACTGAAGACAGACAATAAATACACGAACAGCTGTTAAGAAAATGGTCTGTGTTCTTGTGAAACCATTTCACCATTCTTCCACAAACAGGAAAATATTTAGCAAGAGGTGTGCAAACTGGGCACAGATGCAAGAGTGCGATTGAAAGGTGGGTGTCATCTGCTGAAAGCAGATCTAGACAGAAGGATTCAACATGAAAAATATTTCCTTTGAACTCCAGACTTAGAATTTTCTTCCTCTGGCCTGAAAATGTTTGTCACTTTTATTATGAAACTTTGAGTTTTCTATTCACACTTCCAACAACAAACTGTCAACTGCAGTCCCAATATTTACAGTATTTCTCAGAAAAACCTACTGACCTCAGCAAAATATTCTGCTTGCTCACACAGACCAAAGCATTTGAGCCATTGGAAAATACAGAAGAGACTAAAACATTCAGCCATTAAAACTCACTTATCCAGTTAGTTTCTCTCTAACAGCCCATCAGAGAGAAATTCCAAAATCTAGAAAGTAGTCAGTCTGCAGAAAAAGCATTTTCCAATGCTTTGATGTGTCTTGGTGAGACTCTACATTACTCCAGAAGCCCCAAGGACATAGTCATATAGGAGCTGAAATTTGTCCTTATACGTTTGTACCACTAAAATCCTGCGTAATCCTCATTTCGAAGACTTAAGTGAGACTTAAGCAGTACATAGTCTCATACCAAGTCTTCTTTGTGTTGGCACAAATTTCACCCAGGCAAGACAATATTTGCTCAGGTGCAGTACCTTGGGTGAGAGTTAATCCCTTTCATTTCTGACACAATACTTATTATGTACAATAACTAATAAAAGCCACTCTTGAGATCGACAACCTACACATTTTCAATTTCCTCTCCTGTACTCTAGCCTTTCATAAACTCCTTTGATCCTGTATAGGCATCAATCTTTACATGCATATAGGTCACAAGAAACTTCATCTCACATTAATAGCCCAGTCACCTTCAGATACATTGATTTTAAGCCATTTCCACTTCCAAATTTCAATTTATCGTCTTATTTTAGTCATTCCATTATTCTCAAAGACGTCAAGCTACAGAGGCCACGATTTGGCTTGGACTCCATATTAATGAGGAAAAAGTCATGTCAAATACCAAAGCTTTCTTCTTCCCTGTTCAGTTAGAGACATGTGGACACTGTGCCCTTCCCTGGCAAGGGAAAGGCGGGCCATCTGAGGCAGGGTTCACTGGGGGTCCCAACCCAGGAGCAGCGCTCCTAAGATAATGACTGGATTGAAATCACACAAAATGCAGAATTGAATCATGCAGGCTCACGATGCGTCATGAAATCTGCACTGGGGACTCTGAATTCAGAGAAAGGCAGGTGGCTACCTGATGCAGGCACTCCTAGAAGAGGTTCAATGAAGGCAGAGAGCTGTCTTGGGTCTGCACGGAGTACCCTCTTCTTCCTCCAGCCCCAGAAGATGAGCACAGCCCTTCACAAGTGTACAAGCTAGATCCTGCTGCAGCCTGAAATCCCTTCCTAAAGTAAAATATCCTCCACAGCTTTTCTCTATTTTTCCAAAAGAACAGAAAGTTCTGCCTCCTTTGCTGTTTCAGACAGGACTAGAGGCTGCCAATGACAGAGTGCAAGATGAAAGACTGGACTTAATCTTTCCTGAGAAGGCAAACCTTATTGAAATGTTTGTTTTCACTCTGCTGTTAGACATTCCAGCTAGTGGGAAGCTTCAGGAACTTGTTCCAATGGCTTGTTTCTCCTGCTCCCTCCCATGGCAAATTGAAATCAATATTTTTAGATTCTTGTCATTCCCTTAAAGACTCTCTCTCTCCCCCTCCCTTTCCGAGGTCACACAAACTTTGCTTTGGACTCCAAACTATTAATTTTTCACATTACTCATTTTAGGTGTCTGAAAAGTTTCTTACTCATCAGCCTGTAGAAGGAAGTGTCCTTTTCAATTTTTTTCTCCTTTTAACACAAATAAGAGATACAGATCTCAGCAACAGAAATGAAGTCTCCTCCATGCCATCATAACAAGGTGTCTCCAAGCCTGATTTGAAGTACTCCCTGCCTTGGCACACACTTGGCCTTGCTTCACACTCACTAAGAGCCTTTTATTTCTGAAGGCACAGCAAAAAAATCTCTGCCAGTTGAGGAAATCAGAAGTGCTTTTCCAACCAGGCGAAGTAACTGCAGGGAATCATAGTGAAATTGAATTAATTTCTCACAGGCCACCAAACACTGTGTTGAACGTTACTGACTTTTAGTCAGACTTACACTCTTAACTAAAGCTTAACAGTCACATAGCTCAGTGTCAGCTTCTGGAGCTCAGCAAGGACTCCTGTCAGCAATGCCTGGAAAAGAGATGAGCATGTAACACACACAGGAAGTGGCTTGTGAGGCAAGAAGCAGCCTTCCTCATTTACCAAAAGTTCCTTTTTCTGCTCAGCTCCTCTCCCAGACTCACTTGGACTAGCAGAGGAATACACCAATGCAGTCCTACCTGTCAGCAGGGAAGAATGTGCATCTGATTCCTCTATTGCCCTACCAGAGCTTTGCTCTTGGATCTCCTCAGGCTCCTGATAACCTCCTGATGTTACCACAGCTGTTTGTTTAACATAAACTCATAAAATTCTTGAGGTTGCCACATCGCCCTTTTCTCCTGTCCACACCCAGGATCTCCTCATCTTCTTACACACAGTAAACAATTCCCCACAGGGTCCACATTTATTGTGATAACTCACCAGCCCATTAAAACTTCAACACTGACGCACACAATGCAGCAAGCTTGTGCAGTGTTGTCAGGTGAGACTTTGCTGATGCACTCAGACTTTACCAATAAAATAATATTTGTGTTCTCACAACCTTCTACTGAAGTCTCCCAGAGAGAAAATATTTTCACCGCAGAGACTTCAGCAAGTCTAAGCTTACGGAGACAGGGTAGAAAGCATTTTGTAAAGGCAAAAAGCAGATGTGATTGTACAGATAGTTTTGCTCAGCTCACCTATACAGTTACTTTGATTCAGAACAAATGGGATACAAGTAGCACCATATTCAAGTATTTCTGGTTTGGCCCTTGAGTGGGCAGAACAAAACTGAAATCCAGACAATCCACATTTTTCACATCAGTTTAGCCAGGATCACATACAGGGCAAAACAAAGCAATTTGCAAATGTCCTCATCTAGACTTCAGGTTTGAAAAATATGCTGAGCTGTTTATGCTTGTTTGGAAACAGTTTTAAGTCTAGGTCCATAAGAAGGTCTTTCCTTGCTGCATTGCTTCATGCCTACCTGGGACAAGGCCTTGTGCAATTGTTTCTGCATTCAGGGTGTCTGTTTGAGGTACAAATTCCCCTCCCCTGCAGACACCTGAGAACATATTGTGTGACAGACTGTATTATGTACAGGTTCTCCGTTCAGTTGTCTCTCAAATTGAGATTACCTTTTTGATAAATACATAGGTCTACATTCACACAAACGTGTTTGCATACACAGACAAAGAGAGAGAATGAAAGAATTAGTCAGTCTGTATTAACAACCTTTGTTTTAATAATACAAATACCTGGAAGCATTTCTTTGTACATACCTTTCTAGAAGTCCACAGCCTATTTCCCAATCAAAGACAATATGCTGCCCATGCAACAGCAATAAAGCTGTCACACCGCCTTCAGCTGTAACTTGCAATCTGTCTGTATCCAATATTTCACTGAGAAAGAAAAGGTGCAGGCCCTAAATCTGGATGAATTGACTGGCAAAGGGCTGTGCTACCTAAAGTTCAGATCACTTTTTTCTTGGCAAAAGCATTTAAATCCTCTAATGTAGATTTATGTCATTTTGTCTGGGTGCCTTTCGCACAGAGGCTTCAGAAATCAATCATGCTTCCTCCAAAATCATGGAGTTAGCATGAAATTACTTTTCTTTTTTTTTGCCTCATTTTTTCCACCTGTCCCTCTCCTCCAAAACACCTGACCTAGTTGAAAATATCACATGCTATATTTTACACTTGTGGAGAATTGTATCTGAGATAGTTAAAGAGATTCTGCAAATGATTAGGACTGCAACATCTTCAAATCTCTTAAATAGTTTTACAGACTTGGCTGTTGTTTGATCAGACTCATGGACACCTGTAATTCAATAACTTTAGAGATACTTTCCTGTTTCCTATTTCACAATTTTACAATTTCAAATAGCTCCAGACTTGTGATTCATTTTAGAGACAAATGGCCAGCAATAAACTACTCCCTTATTTATTATCTTTTGCTATGTTTCATGTTTTATTAGAAGATACAAAATACCCTGACAAATAGGAACTGAAAAACAAAATATCAGAGCAGGGAGCTTTGTTTGTAAAGATGTCAGTTTAATATATGCAAAATGAAAGATATTTTATAAAATCTGCTTATAAAAATATTGCCAAACTAAACCAAAATCAACGGCAGTATTTCTGCTCTACTTTAAACAATATTGGTTTCATAACTAATTATCTTATCATTGCTAATATTTTTCCTTGATGAACTCTGTGCTGCCTCATCCTAATGACAGTGCTGCAAGGTAATACAGCAGTTACATGACAATGCAAATAGGACCCATTCAATTTGCACAAAAAAAGGTTGCAAGGAGCAATTAGCACTTCATTAATATGATATAAAATGCTAATTTGCCCTATATCCCAAGTGACTCAAAACTCCTTTCCATCCATATGTGCAAATAATAGTTAATATGATGCAGTGTGTGTGAACCAGGTTCATGGTGCATTAGCTAGAATCCCTGTGTCAGTTTTCAGTATAATAGCTATTAGTTAATATGAACAGTAGCTCATATTTAACCTATGACAGCAGTGTTAAATGATAAAAGGATCTGTTGGCAGCAATATCTCATAATTCCACTCCTGTAAAGTTCCCCCTTCCTTGCTATCCAGGATGAAGTATTGGAAACTGACTTCTAATCTAATTTATAAAGCAGATTGAAATGAAGTGCTGGTAGCACTCAGCTCGGCTGCCTGGCATTTTGAGAGGCAAGATCATTCCTGGTGAATTGCACAGCTCAGGCATTCAAGCACTCACTGGCAGCTTCTAATGATCAAAGTATTTGACTTAAATAATTGATTTATTTATACCAGTAAAGAAGCTCCAGGGGGTTGTGAATATTATGAGATATAATCACACCACTAGGGAATTAGAGACACTCAGATGTGCCTTGTGCTTGCTAATGCCCTGCGGGTGTGATTAGGATATCACACATCAAAGGAATTTGCTCTAAAATTTTTCATATAATAAATTAATAAAAATAATTTATTTAAATAATTTCATTGATTTAACGGGACAGATCTGATGCAAGATGCAGTATGCAGAGAACTACAATGAAGTGTGTTGATCTAGGACAGTTCAAAAGCCCTGACCATCTTCAGTTAACACACGAGCACCAGCAGGTCCCCTACAAGGTATTAGCATCACCTCAAAGCTTACTGTCTGTGACAAGCATTCACAGAGATTTCAGCCAGCCTACATTGTCTGAGATGGAGCAAAATGGTGCTCCTCCAACAAATCCTTTCAGGAAGGGAAATGCTGATTAACAGTGACATATGAGGCGGTACAGCATTCTGGCACAAGCAGGCAAAGCTATGGCTGCAACACCTCAGGGAGCACCCAGGCTCTTCTGGACAGATTGTTTAGTCAGATATTTTAGCAGCCACCTTAGTGGCTTATATGGCTTGACCATTGCAGACTACAAGTATTTTACAGTCTGTAATGCACTTTTTATCCCAGCATAAAAAGATATTAGGGAAGTGTTCTTATTTCAGTTATACTCATAGGTAATTGAGTTACCCGGAGACCAACTAACCTGCTCAAGGGCACACTGACAGTCTGGGCAGACCAGAGGATTAAACCTGCACTGACTTTCTGCAGTACGTGCCTATTTCAGCAATACACCAGTTTTTCCACAAAAATATTACAGCAACATCAACTAACATCATGTTACCTTTAACCTAGCATGCTGCAAGGGAAGTATATAGAAGTATAATCCTTGTGTACATCCCAGGACTCACAGGGAAGCATTTATGACAGTGACAGGGCAAACCATGGCATCCTTTTAGAGAAAAAATGTGGAAAAAACCCTGTAGATCCTTTCAGAGCCATAGAAAGGCATGAAGACAGAAAGAAAAATTTGGGGGCAATTTGTGCCTTGGACAAACTAATAGTCCAGGTGCAACACACGACTGCTGTCCTTGGGTTGCAGAAAGAATGAGCGAACAAAACTTTTTGAACCCACGCCAACTTCCCCGGGGTCAGGCCTAGTCTGCTTTACATTGCTTTAGTGCCCTCCTAAGATGTTGCAAAAGAACTCCAGAACTGCAATGCTGTTTAAACAAGCCATGCAAGTTCTAAGTGAAGAAATCAACAGCAATTATAAATTCCTGCAAAAGCTTCATCTCTATCACTAAAATTAGAAAAGGAGCAGTGTCAAGGGATTTGTTCATGCTTATGGGAAATTCCTGAGACTGTGTTCAACTCTTCCACACTCAAGCTTTGTTCTCATGCTTACAGATGTGTTCTGATTTAGGAACAATAAGCATTGTGGGTTCTGGCTGGATGCATTATCAACTTATGCCACAGAAAGAGGTACCCAGAGGCATATCATACATGCCTTTATTTCAAGGGGTACATCTTAAATCAGCTTCAAATGCACACACAATTCAGTCCCTCTCTCTGAGTGAGTTCAAAAGAAATTCTCCTGTCTTGGAATTTCAGGATTTGAACTGAGCCTGAAGTCATGCAGTCCACTACCAATTAGTGGTACATGTAGCATGCTGTGTTGCAAATAAATGCACACATTTTTTTTATGTTTATAACCTCTATTCTGTTCTTTATCTCATTTTTCCAACATGCATATAATAAATACAGCCTGTCTTACAGATGCAGTTTCACTAAAGTGTTCAACAGGACGATTTTTTACTCTACAGCACTAGAGGATACAGCACCGTCCACTGGATAGGCTGTGGCAGAGGTTCAGCAAGGGTGCATGCCCAGCATTTAGGTAGGACTTGATCTGCCCATACGATCTTGTACCACGAGGTGTATTTGCTTTTTACTGCTTATTTTCCTCATTTTTCTGGTAAAATGTTAATTAACCCTTGTAGAATTGAGTTGAATATGATTACCATGAGGCACCATGAAACTCAGAAATAGTATTCATATCTAGACCCACCTTCTAGATCCACCTTTAAAAAAGAAGTACAAAAAGTCAGTAAATCCCTGACATATCTATCACCACTAGAGACAGTCACGCTGCCAACTCTGACTCCAATTTCAAATTCTTAATGTTTTCTGTGACTGCCAAATAGAGTTTCAATAGCTACCTGATCTGAGGAAGTCCTGTGCTGACTGGGAAATCTCTGATATGATCCCAGCTTAGATTATAACAAAGTTTAGTAATTTTGATCCTAGTGATATCCCCGTATGCGTCCCATAGCACAGCTGTCTGTTAGTTAAAACTGCAAATACCAACAGTCTACCCTTGAAGCAGACTGTAAAATTTGCAAGAAGCCAGTGAAGATCAAGGATTATTAACATCAGCTCTCAGAACCAAGGGGTTTTTTTAAACAGTGTCTGTTTTGTTATCTATATCAGCCATGACCTGTGTGTTACTCTCAAGGATAACAACAGCTACACCACCTTGAGCAAACCAACTACTTGGGAGCCCAGAGAAGTGAATCACTGAGAGAGAGAGCTCACAGCGGAAAGCCACCCCTGAACGTCTCAGCAGTGAAAACACCTACTCTTGATTGGAGCCAAAACTTGAATGTCAAGGAAGAAAACAGGGTTAAAAGCTGAGGCCTATCAATATATTAGAATTTTCTGTGTTTATTTATAACTGAAAATAATATTTTTGTCTATACTGGACTATAAAATCCTCTCTCTTTGCATACAACAGCGTCCTTTGCTTCAGCTGAAGTGGAAGGTGGACAGCATTCCTCAAAACCAAACCTCAGCAGAACAATAACCCACATGGAGGGGCTCAGCATCTACAACTAATATAATGATAGTATGCTGACAGCAAGCCACGACTGAACTCAGATGCAGGAACATAACTGCCAATACAGATCTATGATTTACAGGACAAAAGTGTTTAAACAGGAGCTTTCACGAGCAGGACCTGACCTTGAAGGATTGGCTGTAGTGAAACAACAGTGGTAGTAACTAATGTGGCTCTCTGCACAAGGTGAGTCTCCAACTTGCTTCCATCCTCCTCCTCCATTGCAAGAATTCAGTCTGAAGGTAACAAAGACATGAATCACCATACCAAATCACATCCAAGTGGAAAATACAAAGTAAAAAGGTACATAGTGTCAGCAAAAAAACACTTTGGGGCATAAGAAACCAAGAATAGATTCAGCAATGGCAGCGCGCTTTGTAAATGAAAAGCGGAGGGTAGCTCTCCTCTGATAAGTGGCTTTCCCTTCTGCAGAAAGCCACCCTTCCTTAGCCTCTCTCACTGCCTGAATTCAGTTAGAAGCTGTGCTCCTTCATCCCAGTGGCTGTGTCCTAGGCATTGCGAAATCTTAGTGCTAGTCGCGTTTGCAGCTGTAGGAAGTCAGATATAAGCCTTAGTGCCACTAGTATGCTGCTGGCAATGGAGCCTGGCAGCCCTATCACCAGCTAGGGCCTTCAGCACACAAGAAAACAGTTAAATAAACCACAGTCTTGGTGATCAACAACAGATTTGCTTGTTCATTCTCTCTAGAAAGGAAATTCCCTCCTCTTGAGCTGGCTGTTGAAATGACACTCTTCTATGAAAAACGCCTCCTCCACCTGAACCAGCCAAGCTCCTCACCAAAACATTCAAATCTGGGACCTCAGTTAGATGACTGAATCCACACTTACTCCCCTGCAAAAGAGAAAAGGATTTTTAGGGGAACTGACCACTCAGTGGCTCTGAAGGATGAGCAATATGAGAGATGTAAGGGCCAATGCGAGGCACTGCGGCTAAAAAGCATCACTCTGGGTACTGATTCCCTGCTCTGGATACACCCTAGTAATGCAAGGAATCACCTTACCACCCTACCTTAATGCTGCTCTGTATTCCTCCTCCTTATGTTGGAACCAGTGGGGCCTTCATTTTGAGTAGAGGTTATGCAAATGGAATAAACAAAATGTTATTCATTGTGAGGCCAAATTCAGTCCTCGGTGTAGGATTGTTATGATATAGCCAAACCCATCCACGGAGAAACCCAATGACATGTTTCCACATGAGGTAGAAAGAACATTACTTATCTTTTCAGGGCTTTATACTGCTCCTGATAAAATCAGTAGGAAATTTGTCTTTGGTTTCAAAGGGAGAAGAAAGCTGCACTATAAATTTTAAACAGAGTTTTCAAGTTTGGTGGTTTTTTTTAACTCTTGCCTTTTTCAATAAACTTGCAAAATGAGAAAAGCTTCTTTGCCACCAATAAAAAGACAACAAACATAGAATTCATTACCCCTTAGCAGTCACTGTACATCCCAGAAGTACTGTTTTCTAAAGGGTAACCCCCTTTCGATGAAGAACTGCAATGATTTCTAGTAAAATGTTTAAATCTAACTCCCCATTACTCAAAGTTCCTCACTCTACTGCCAGCGTGACAGCCTTGGAGTCTGTGAAAGGAAGAATGTAACGAGTATACATTAAAGTTATATACTTTCCACAGTTCTTATTCTGGTGTGACCAGATTTATGTATGGAGTAGCTTGAATGCAATTCATCACGATTATGCATAGCATTAGCTTCAACATTTCTGCAGGTAGCACCGTCTCCAAACTCTCCTAGCTGTGGCAGTATGAAAGGAACCGAGATGTGGTGACACAATGTTCATTTGTTTTGTTGGCAAGACTCAATTAAAACAACATAGCAGGGTCTAAAAAAATACTAATCTGTGAAAAAATGTGAAAGTGAGTTAAGTGAAACCTTCAAATATTCCCTTGTTCTGGACAAGCTGTGTGGGCTGACAGCTTCTCTCAAGGGAGTGAGAGGTCTTAGAAAAAGCCCTGCTACGAAAGAACTGGCTGTTAAGGCAAATCCCCACCAGTCGGAGACCTGAGGAGGGTGAAGCCCAGCTATTGATGCCCAAACACAGAGAAGACATTGTGAAGGAAATATGGGGGATGAGAATGGCAGTGGAGGAAACAAAATAGGGACTGCCTCCCACACAGGGGAACAACAAACCTGTGAAAATAAGAAAGTGCTTTTTCACTAGGCAGATTTGCAAGGAAGAAAGATGTGTCCCATGGCTTTCAAAATGGTACCTGGGCCATTAGGGAACACCATCCTACCACAGCTTGAGGCATGGGGGGAGAGGAGAAGGCAGGTTATTAAAATGAAAACAGAAATACAAGAAGGATTCTTTGCAAGTAAGAATCTATTCAATTGCTGCTGCCTTCAGAGAGGACAAAAAAAAAATAGAATAAAGTGATCTCAAGTATTGTCGACTTCCTATTTTCATCTGAAGTTCAGCAATAGTCAGTGTTGTTCCCAGAGTACCAGAATCCTCAGGCCCTGTCACCAGAGCTCTCATCTTTTAGAGGACTGCAGTTCAATCAAATCATGTTTTAAAGCCTTTTTTTCCTGCATATAAACTATAGTCATGAATGTAATGCAAACTGTTAGAAATAGTCATTTTAGACAGTCTCAACTGGGAGTGGGTGAGAGAGGGGAAGAAAAACCATGTAAGGAACTTCGAGTCTCTGAAGCTGAGAGTAACTACAGATTGTTGAAGGGGAGCAAAGCTGTCTCATTGGTTTACACTGTCCACAGCCATAAATGGATTATAACTGAAGGTAATAAAAATAATAATAATTTAGATAGTGTTTTTTCATCAAAGAACTTACAGGTAATTTTACCTATCTGAAGTTCTCACTTGTGACTACACCTCTCTTTATAGTTACCCTTAGAGCTGTTTCACAGCATATCACACAGGAGTCCTGAAAGGAAAATGCTATGCCCCAGAACACAGTCAGAGTAGCTAAGAGGACCACAAAATCCCCCTCCCAAATCCCAGGTCTCACCAAAAGTCCCTAACATATCTGTACAGGCAATGCTGGTAAGTGGTGTGACTACAATGACTAAAGACAAAAGCAAACCTTGAAGAACAATTCAACACTAAAGACAGACACACTTTCCTTATTTAGTATCACAATGATGTATTTGTAAGTCTCTTGCAAGGCTCCTAAGTTCTTCTAATACATCAGCAGTGGGAGAAGAAAAAAGTGCTAGAAGCCTGCACATGAAAGGATACGTACCATGGGTGAAGCTAGATTTACTTCCCCAAAACTTTTCTTCCCCAGAACCTTCTTCCATGAAATAAATCCACTAAGGGAGAGGAATCTGTTTGCAATCTCCATTCTTCAGTGAATTGCCTAACAGAGCTTGTTCCCAAAAACTAAGCAGAATATTCAGCTGTGGAAGTATAATTAAAAGACATCTGGGCAGTTCTGGGAGTCCTCAAAGGGAAGATATGGCCAACAAGACACAGGAGAGCCCATAGAAGCCTGGTTTTCTCATGACATGAATTTTCTTGCATACCCCATCGTAGTTTCCACTAAGAGCAGTATTGCATTTGTTTAAATTTGCATAAGGACAGAAATACTTTGTTTCTTAGAAAGCAAAAGCACTCCAACAATTATTTCACTAAACAATCATCTCAGTTTTCATTTTGAAAAACAAAAGAAGCTGTTGATGGTGTGTGTCAAGAGCTGCAGGAACTATTTAGAGCTTGCAACACTCAATTTACCAGAGGCTGAAAGCAGCTCACAGCCCTAAGACAATGCCAGCAGGTCATCCCAAAGGAGGTGACCATAGGACAGCCACATGGCCCTACAGAATCCCAGACAGTCCTGTCCTGAGCCCCTGGTCTCAGAGAGTCTGTGAGAAGGGTTACAGTCCCAACAACAGTGTTCTTTACTTTTCCCATTTTCTACAGCTCCTGCCTGGGCCTGGTAATGCTGAAGTTCATATCTCTGAGCACAGTTAAAGAGAATAAAATATCATGTTTAGCATCAGTAAGGGCTAAGACAGCTCACCTCCAAATGCTTCCACCCCGTTGATGAACCTGCACAACCCTGAATATGTCATCCCTCTCACTTGTATAGCAAGTCTTGAGACACTGAGACAAAGCCAGGAAAGCAATGTATCATGTGTTGCTTTAATATATTCAAAGTTCCTTTTGGAAGGTCATCTCCTCTGTTGGCACTTCTGTGCTCAGAAACTGACAGTGACAAACAGCACACAACCCAGCTGAGGTGACACTGGATGGGCCATTGCATTGTGAAAATTAGGAATTTGCAATATGGTGCTATTTAGGAGCTGCATCCACTGGCCCCACAGCACTGCGGGCACACTGTGAGCTGTAATAAATGGGGCAGAACAGATCATTTCTTGTAGAGGCAGCATATATTTGTGTCAAAAATGGGTGTGCTGCTTTTGAACAAATCACATGGACAGAGACAGCAATGTTTCTGTTTGCAAAGGCCTCACACAACAAAATAACACTATATCCACATAATTACCTGAGCTACCTACATAGCAATTACCTTTGTTTATGTTGATACGAAGAAAAGTACACTAACATAGGGCAAGTTTCAGAATTCCAGACTCTCTTTTTCTCAGGTTCCAGTTGTTACCTGATTACTGTTCTCATCTCAAAACCCCAGAGAAAGACCTAGAGATTTAAAACTTTATCATAAAACATTATAGCAACATTTGTGGAACTCGGATGTAAGCAGAAAAGCTATCAGAGAGAAGACTTCGGAGGAATTACTTGAAACTCAGTCTGTGTGCACGGCTGGAATGCTTAATGCTTCTCTAGCAAAGTTCCAGTTTAGTTTTACAAGCATGGCATCCTTTTCACATTAGCACATGTTATGTGAAACACCACACCACTTTCCCAAAATAGCAGCTCTAATGAGTTTCATGGTAGATGTCCTGCTGATCAAACATGGGTTTATAAGAAATACAAAGAATCAATAGGATGCCTGAGCCCATGCATCAGCCCAAGTGCAAGCACACTGTGAAATGCCTGCTTCTGCCCACACAGGCACTGTTTGCTGGCTAATGAACAAGGAGACACAAATACAGTCATACTACAGCTCATTAATAAGTTCAGCTGAAGTAGGAACAACCACTTGAAATTGTTTGACAAAATATTTCAAAATGCAGTAGTCCAGATTTTGCATCCTTTAACTAGTTTCCTTTTAACTAGTATCCTTTTTATTGGAAAAAGGAAGTTAAGACTGGGCAGTACACAGATCACAAAGTTTTAGCCTGTCTCCTCCCGTGAACATAAAAGAGAGGGAAGCAAGGAGACAAAAAGGTAGCATGCTTTGCATGCTCTCCCTTCTTTCACTAAACATACACAAGCCCCTCTACAAGCCAGCAGTAAGCTTGGGCTCCACCTGAGGGCATCATCTTGACACTGGGACACACATCAGGTTTATATGCAGCATTGAATCCCTAAATGGGAATATTAATACTTACCTTCCATACTTTAAGGCTCTTGTAACAGAGCACAAGAGCTAGGCAAAGAAACACAGCTAACTAGGAGATACAAATTTCTGATATAACTGGAACTTCAAGAGCACTACAGATAAATTTCTCTGGCAAGGTGGACTCCATTTCTTCTACAGAAGTGTGAAAAGCAGTCAACCTACTGTAATCCCTATTCCTAACATATGATCGGACACATACTAGTCTTCTATACAAAGTATATCTTTTTTGCCACATGGCAAGAAACACACTCACACAACCAGAGAGAGAACTGGAATAACAGAAATGTTGCCTTGGTCCATAACCACGGTGAAGGCTTATGGCTGTAGCCCATCATGAAACTAAGAGAAATCCTGATAACGTGACTAGAGCAGAAATATCCCAAGTGCACAGTTGTAAGTCCGAGAGCCTTTACGCCACAGAGCCCAACATACTGCCATCATACAAGGAAAGAGTTTTTCACACATGACAATTACACAAGAAGGAGTGCCATGCCCCATCAAAACAGCCAGGCAGTAAAAATCACTGCAAATCACACCCTGCCTACAGCTGCAGTGACTTTGAGGCAGCAGGTTGCTAGCCTTAAGCTGAAATATATTATGCAGCCTAAGATGGATATGACTTGCAAGACCCTAAGTTGGGCAAACCTACTGCAGAGGGACAAAGGAGAAGTATTGCCTGTATTGAATAGTTTCTAAGCTCTCCCCACCACCCAAAGAAGCTCAGCAAGGTGAACTGCTGCATTCCCACCAATTTTCCCCTTCGATATCTATTTCCCAGGAGGCAGGGACTGTTAAAATAGTTAAAATAATCAAGTCCCAGCTCATAAGATCCTGCCCTCCTTTCTGAACTGGGAGCACCATTATGCTGGTATGCATGGCTCAGCCTCTCACTATCACACATACAATTAAGTTCAGCTACTAAAAGTTCTACCTGTAATTGGATCCAGCTGCAGCCTTTCTGACATATACTAATTGCCAGTAATGATTTAAGTGCAGTCAATTCACATGCTGCAATTGTTTTAAATAAAGGAATCTCTCCTACCTTTTCCCTGAGAAAAATCTGTTAATCTTCGCTGCTGACTTATCAAATCCTTCAGTCACCTGTTTGCCATCATTTTCATGAGCTGATAACGTGTTTATTAGAGCCATAATATGCAGGTGGAAGCATAAAGGTCTCATTTGGTGGAGTATGAATTCTGTCTCATATATCTGTATGGAAAAGCTTAGTTTCACCCTTCAGCTGTGCCTCAGAAAAGAATAAGTTCCAAAATAGTATCCTTTATTCTTTTCAAATGAAATACTAGGTCTTTTAAGCTCAGTACATATCTCAAAATACCATTTGGACGCGCATGACAGGTTGGTTTTTGTTAAGCTCCAGATATCATCACTGCCTATGTTGAATCTATCCAGCCTTAGTTAATTTCAGCTTAATTGTATTCTCCATCTAATTATTTTTCATGTATAAAAGCAAGTTCTACAAAATAATAAAGTGTCAGGTGGATTCTATAAGGCTGGTTTAAGAGTTCTTCCCACAAACTATTTTAGTTTCCTGCGGAAGACCTGACCTGAGATATTGCAGACAATACATTTCTGGCAGAATGAACCCAATATCTCTCTGGAAGTTTTGATCTCCTTTCTGCAGCGTTTGGAAGTTATGGTTGGGGTTTTGTTTTTTCTGGGGGAGATTGGACATTTGGGGTGAGGGGAGGCATTTGATTGTTTTCTAAGGCATGCTAGTGAAATTACTATAGTTTGGAAGTCAGTGCAAAGGGCTTATCAGCCTACTTTCTCCACCAATGGGTTACTCAGAGTGGACAATCACATAGCAAATGGATGCTCTGCTGCAGCAGAGTTTACTGACCCTTCAGCTGGTTTATGTGTGTAATGTACTGAATGCCCTTAGCTTCTGGGGCAGCAGGTACTAAAACTCAGCCTTTTATTGCGCCTAACCCAGGTATCTGCCATCTCCAGAAAGATGTTCATAACCTGTGAGATTGCAGGAGGAAAAAAAAAAAGTATGGACCAGAATGTGAAGTAAGGATGTTTAACCAAATATTTTAAACTATATGAAAGAGAAGAGAAATAAGTACAAAAAGAAAAGTACTGACCAGCCACTCATGGAATCAAGGCAGATTTTTCCTGTGAAAGAATCAGTCTGAATCCAAAGAGAAAATACATAAGAAAAAAAAGAAACTGTAAACAAGCCAAACGAAAAAATAAATTATGTTTGGGACAGCCAAACTTTCCAATTGCAAGAGGAATTTCATCTGAGTTAGGATTCCTGGACTTGGCTCCTGAAAATGTAAAGTAGGGGTCTAATTCTAGGACAGTATGTGGTTTACTATAAAACAAATCTAGCATATAATAATTTCCTTCCACAATTCCCATGACTTGTGGCACAGACCCAAAACCTCTTCCATGATTCATGTCCAAAACTCCCATGGGAGATATGATGGCCAGATTGTTAGTTTTAGTGCATGAGTAGTTTGGGTGAAATGACAAATGCCAACACTCAGTCATACTGTGGAAAAGAGATGACCACAGTTATGAGCAAAGGGCAGAGCTCCACTGACAGTTTATTATTAGCATCTTGAATATGCGTAAAAAATGTGCTTTTTTTAAGGTAAATAACATTTTCCTACCTAACTGGCCAGTCCTCAGGGACAATTTGTTAGTCATTCCACAGCACAGGCCAATTTCTCTTTTCCAGAGAGGAGAACAGAACATCTCAGCAGATCCAACAGTCCAACAGGCTGAGGTTCTGAAGCACCTTACAACTCTGAAGTCTGCTTCTGTGCCCAGCAATCTCCTGAATCTGCATTTTATACAAACTCTGAGCCAGTGCTGACCATGCCCAGACTAACACCTCCTGGAATAGCTTTCCCTACCACTGAAAACCTTGCCAGAGTAAATAATGTACCAGTTTGCTGATGCAGCCTATTCCAGAACTCCTCCTAGCTTTAACCTTTCCAAATAGTCTCTGAATCTAAAATACAGTTAATCTGTGCCTTCGACTCGTCAAATCATTCATTCCAAATTTCATGTTTTTCATTAATTATCCCCTTTTTCTTCCTGTTTGCAGATTAATCACAGATCAATCCATCAAATCATGCAGAGAAACAAGTCCCAGCCTCATGGTCTTTGCTCACAACTCATTGCTCTCAATACAAGAGTGATCACTTATACCACATGTTATTTCCTCCTTATCCCTGACTACATGGCTGAAATTCTTGAATTAAGGAGAATACTGACAAGTATTAAATAATCTACGTCCCTTCGGCACAGCTTTGCAGAAAAAAAAGAAAGAAAAAAAGTAATTTCTACTAAAATTTGTGAGCATTCCAGATCCACCAGTCTTTCTAAAAATGCATCTTAGAGATCCCAGTATAAGCAAACAGGGGGAAAAAAAATAAATAAAATAAAAAGGAGACTATAAAGAAAAAAAAATGAAGAAAGAAATGGAAAAAACTTGCAATATTTGACTAAAAGCTATCACTGGAGAGATCATATTATGCAGTTAGCTCTATCTAACCACCTCACCTAAAACTTGTGGCAGTTAGAGATAATTCGACAGTGGAAAGCAGAAAGGCAGAGGTCTGCCTCAAAGGGCCAGGAACATCCTTTTTTTTCTCTCAGAGTAGTTCCTGCTTCACATGTGGTATCCCACACATGCAGTGGACCACGAGTTCTGAGTGGGAGCACCAAGCCAGTTATTCCTGTTTTTGAAGGGGAAGTGAGGGGAGAGACAGGAGGACGCAAGAACGGTGGTGACCACTGGAGAAGTAGAATTTGAAGATCAAGATTTCATGATTGAGGTTAGAAGAAAAGACGACTGAAAAATGAACTATGTCTCCTTGTATATTTTCCAACACCTCCCAGAAATGTATCATCGGTCTTATCAGATAGGGGCACTGAGAGATGAAGGTGAGCCAGCAGACAAGCCACATGAGCAAAAGAGGGCAAGGGACAGGCAACATGAAATCTCAATCTACTGCAGATCAGAGGAAAGCATATGGTGCTATTTCCCAGGCAGCCCCTTACGCACAGAGAAAGAAGAGGAATATCAGAGAGACAAAGCAGGCCATGCCTGAACCCCTGGGTGCTGAACATTTAAGGACAGGATGAAAAAGAATTGCTTAGAGCCATTACAAACCTAGCAGTGCTGACAGGAGTAAGAGTTCAGCCTGGGCCAAGGCACTCCAGCCCAGCTTGCCAAACTTGGAAGTGGCTCCATACAAATCTAAGCAGCCTCTTACCTTCCTATCTGATGGGCTTTTAATGCAGTTCCTCCATCTCCCACGTATGAACAGTTGTAATGTTATGTTCTTACTTGCTATAGGATACCAGAGCTGTAATAACAGTGAAGGGGCTGGAGAGAAATCAGGACAAGAACCAAGGATTAAAGAAAAATATCTGGTTAATTGTCATTAATAAAAACCCCTTCACAGAGTGGCAAGTTTATGTATTTATCATGCGAACTTCCCTTGAAAACAAACAACCACTAGTCCCCTGAGGACTTTTTCAACAGTCACAGAAGATATCTAATGAGGCAATGTTTAAGAGACCTAATTATAAGAAAAAATAAACCTTGATAACCATCTTATCCCACGTACAGCTCAAATATGACTCAGAGTTTATTTTAATAATCCTCACAGGTTAACACAGCACAGTCCAAGCTACACTGCAGCAATGTAGCTATTGAGAGATCATGAAGAGGAGCTGGGAAGTCACCCACAATAGGATGCCTGGCCAAAGGGAGGTGAAAGAACAGAGATGTGCTGTGGAAGGCTGAAAATAGCAGCCTTGAGAAAGCAGGGCTTTGCATTGCAAACTCATATCATTATATCAATTTTGGCCACTTTGCTCTGATCACCTGTGTCAACAAGGCATTTCCTCTGTTCTGTACCTTGAGCCACATTGCTGCACCTGCCCTTGAGGGAGGAGTTATTGGATTAACCCAGCTTCCTCTTATCTGTGTTTACTCACCAAAATTACTCTGCAGAGAAAACTCCCTGAATCAGTCCCAGAGCTGCAGTTTCACTCATATGCAAAAACTCAGATGTAGCATAAAACATGCATGGCAAAAAAAAAAAAAAAATTACCTCATTGTGAGTAACCACCACAAGCCAAGCCGGGTGAAGTCACTGGGGATTTTTCTTTCCAGCACGCCCACACCGCTGGGACTCTTTCAGAGGGACAGACACCTGCAGTGCTGCTGGGCACAGGCAAACCTTTCTTCCCCACTTTCCCTGAACTAGGGGAGAAGAAAGTGGGTAACCACCAGAACAGACAAGGAAACAGGTTCAGACATGTTACTTTTACTGTCTGTGTTGGGCCAATGGCCAAAAAAAAAAAAAAAAAAAAAAAAAAAAAAAAAAAAAAAAAAAAAAAAGTGGAGTCATAAGGAATTCTGCTTGCTAACATTAGGGCTGGCTTCACTCCAAACCCATGACCCTTACAACATGTCACTGTAGGATTGCTGGGCAAGCTGCTAGAGCCACTGAAGCAAGAGAAAGAAATCCCCAGATTTCCTACTGTGTGTAATTCTGCATACTGTGAGCTAACCATAACCCCCCTGAGATACCTCTTGGTTTTGGTCTTAAAATGGGCCCAAAAAAGATGCACACCACACAAATAAAATGAAAACTACACAACCTTTAGCTTTAAAGCAAGTAAATGCGGATGGCCAAAGACACTAGACTTCAGCTTCACTTTTGTTACTTAAAGTAGCCTTCCAATACAGAACTGGGAATAAAACCTCAGGGCTGACTGCCCAATTCCTGAGATGGAGTGAGATACAGTTCCTAATGAGTCTTCCTACTGAACAATCGGCTTCTTCAAGGTGAGCAGAGATTTCAACTGAAGGATAAACAGGAAACTGTTAATGACAGCCTTAAAAGGTTAGATAAGAAAACAGGTTCCAAAGTACCTTATATTTATCTACTTGGCTTTCACCTGCAGATACTTGTCACCACTTACTGCCTCCTCGGTGGACTGTTAATGACCCACCGTATTGCTTATAGAAGCCTTCATGTAAGACCTTTGTGTGAAAGAATTGTAAACTCATATCTACTTGTGAAAAAAAATGAAAATCTTCTTCTTAAAGGTAAAGGAAACAGGTCACTTCTCTTGCCTGTAAATGGTAATTTGCCTCTGCTGAAGTCCTTCTCTAATAATAAAAGCCTGTACTTAAGTCAAAAACAGTGAGTTGCATCTTAAACCGAGGAACCCAAAAGTTACCAATTCAGCACATCTGCTGAACCTTTAACATACTGATTTCTAAGGGACAGTGTTTCCTTCACAGCATCCTGAAGCTCAGGAAGGTCTCATCATGACATCAGGGCCAATTCAAAACTTAACGAAGACAAAACATTGATATAACTAATACAAGTTAAAGCTGCATCTGGCAGCTTTCCAATCCCTTGTGCCATTTCTGCAGACAGACAAGTAAATCCTGGTCAAAACCAGCCTACCCCCACAACTGTACCAAACTGTAGTTTCAAAGAAATACGCCACCATTTTCCAAAAGCAGGAAGGAGAGTAGAGTATCTGCACACCGAAACATTTTCTCAGCCTATATTTCTAAGTACTTATAGCAGTGCTTCTGAAGTCCCCTTCTTCTATCAAGTGGAAAATTTCTGAGATTCCAGAGGGCCACATGTGACTTGGTTAGAAAAATGCAAGGCCCAACCTTTTAGCATGCAGGCCACCCACATGAAGAGATCACTCACAGGACCTGGGATAAGAAGTTTGAACTCACAAATAAATCAGGAGTTTGATCTTGGGTGGGTTTAGCAGAGCTTAGAGTCAAATCTAGGGAGTCAAACAGATGTGAATACTGTGGCCCTTTGCTGCTAAATGTCCTGATAGGAGAAGTCAAGGATCAATACTGAAGAATAACTCAGTAAGAGGAATGTAGAGAACTGACAGAAGTACCCAGGAATATTAGATGTTTCATATTGCTGGGGAAGAGGAGATGGGAAAACATAATTTCTCAACAGAGGAAGGAAAATTAGGACAGAAATTAAAAAGAGTATTTGACAAATAGCACACTCAAATAGAACCCATTGAACTGAGACGTTCTCCATACCTAAAACATAGAATGCATCTAAGGTGTTGTGATGACTTGGTACCACATCATTTTCTCGTTGTCTGTGACTTTACATAGCTGCAAGGCAACCATTTACCCCAATAAAATCATTCAGCAAGCAGGTTTCTAGTGATTCACTCAACTTCTGAAATAAACACTACCACAGCTGATTATAAGCACTTACCCGTACTGTAACTGCAGTCCTGTTCAGATACACAGGAGTATAACACTACCTTCAATAACAATACCAGAAAAATGACATTCATTTTCTAAGTCAAGCAAGGTCTTACTTTCAGCTCGAGGGCATTCATCTGTCTGCCTGTAATATGGGAACTTTTCAATGTCATCTCCAGGCAAGCCCAATGTTCAGGAGAAGTTCTACAAATCAATGCACAGACCATATGATTTTGATGACAACCCGTTCACCCAAAGAGAAAAGTGCAGGATGCATGCAATCCCTTGCCTCTCCCCAGTCAAACCAATACCTTTATTTCCCCCTACAATGGCTTATATAATGAAAAGAAAAATAACAATGGCTATTAACCATCTGCTTCTCACCCCATTACAGCTAAAATGTGGTCAACTGAATAATTTACTTTTTTTTGCTCTGCCTGGGAGATAAGACTGGTGGAAAGGAAAATTGTATTCCCAGCTCCTAGCACAGAAACAAATAAGGGACCTTCAGCAAATGAGAGAGAGATGAGATAGGGAGATAAGATGGCCCTTATTTTCTGGTAGCTGTGGAAGTGGGAATATGCCAAGTGTGAGAAGACAAACCTGCAGCCAGCAGGAATGCCTGAAGAAGCAGTAGATGGGAGAGGAGTCTGGAGAGAGCCTGCAGGGGAAAAGCATGATGCAAGGAGGTCTCAGTGCCATATTCAGGGCTACAGAGTACATGCCACATGGTGATTTTCAGTAATATTACAGTTTTTTGAAACTAGTTATCAGGGTCCCCCTGACAGTTTGAGAGCTTTTTATGAGTCAGATTTGGTGAAGTGGGTTGAAATGAATTCATCAGAAACACTGGACTTTCTCTGTGTTGTGAAGAGCATTGGAGAGGCAGAAAGAGATGGGGTAGGCAAAGGTACAGGCTGACTGTCACACCTGGGGACAGCCAGGGATCACAGTGTTGGCCTGCACGTACACTGCTGAGGGCTGGTGCCTGCTGGTAAAGAAGCAGCATTTTTACCTCAGGATAGCTGACATGCACACCAGCTACCTTGAGGTAGAAAAATAGTGACGAAGAGGCATTACAAATTTTACCATGAGGTGACTTGCCAAGAGTGTTGTACCCTGCCTGGGGTTGACCTGAGGGAGTTTACCTCATGGTAAAACTAATGTGTGTTGCCTTTGCTGAGCTTTCGTATTCAGACAGTTGACATGTACCTTTGTCACCCTGAGGAAAAAACACTCAGGTTTTTCTGACAGTGAAAATATGATGATTCACATCTTGGTGCTCTGTTCAAGAAACTGAAACCATTTTGCAATGGCTCTGGGTGTCATTAGTAATTTTTCTTCACTTACTTTCACTTAAAAGCATGTAATTTGACCAATACACAGATGCATATGCTCTAAAGACAAGCTTCTGCAAATTTTGCAAAGAATTTTTTCATACACCACACACGTACTTTACTTTCATTTCTGCACCAAGACTAAACATTTCACCATGTCATTTTCTTGCAAACAGTTAAGAGGAAATTAATACAACACAAATTAAATTTTTCACCACAATCATTCTGGAGGAATAATCCATCTTCTTCTTTTAATTAGAATAAACCTTATTGTTCAGCATTTAAAAAAAAAATTAAAAGTCAACATGCAGGTGAAAACCCTTTCATGCATACAAACCCCCTTATTATTCTGTTCATGTGCCAGTACTGCAACACACCTAACAAATACATATTAAACTTTTCATAAACATTAATTATTGAAAAGAAAGTTAAATTTTTGCATGAGTTCTGTATTATTAAAATATTATCAGAAGCTTCCACACTAAACTCATTGGGGATCAATTTCATATTCCTTGCATCCCCCAACACATATGCTGGGCAGTAACGATAAGCAATTCAGGGTAGGGATGGCCCTTTCTCATTTAAAAAATGGCCAGTATCATATGTAATTTTGCTCCTAGTTTACTGTAAATAATGATCAGTGACAATTAGTAGCAATCTTAATGATTTGTAAATACTTTATGAAGGCTTTTAGAGAGAAGTCTTATAAAAAAAGGTCTTTTAATTAAAACAACCTAGGCCTCTCTGTAGAAACATAGCACAGAAATTGAATTGCTTTTTATGTGCCTCATTCAATCAGGCAAGATAGAACAGGCTGGTCAGGTTTCCTCTGACCCTCTCCCATACTCTCCTGCTCCAGTAAAATGACCTTTCCCATTCTGCGGGCAGGCAGATGAATACAACTGGTGAATGCCCCCTGTTAGAGAGCTGTAAAAGGGTGCTCATCTGCACACAGCAGTCTGAAACATGTGGTGTGCCTGCTATATGCATTTTGTACTCAGTGGTAGATAAACTCTCAGCTGCTACCCCTGGCACTTCCCACCAGGCTAACAGAACACTTCTGCAGGCACATCCTGGCCAAGATATGACACCTCACCTGCAGTCTGACCTGCATCAAGTGCACCACCATTTCAGCTGCCTCTGCCCTTTGCATGATCACATTAGGACTCCAAGAATGTGGAAGATCTATGCAGCTACATTAGTCTCCAGGAAGCTTGGTCACATACCAGACAGGAGTTAAGCAGGCACACGCAAACATCTAGCTTTGGGCTTAGATGCTCCTCTCAATGCTCCCAAAAGAATAAGCTTTCCAGGCTTCCAGCTACACGAACACTGAATGTCTGTGTAGAAACAATTTTGTAGTCATAACTACTGCAGCCATGAAAAACACACCGGCATAAAAAACACCTTCTTATCCATCTCCCAGAACAATTCAAGGATCAGAAGCATTTTCCCACTTGATTAATTTGTTTTCAATACAGGACAAAGTTATGGATTATATACTTCCTCTGATTTGGGACATGCAAAGACATTATTCGCAACTAATGCATTATACAATGTAGTAAAAGATGGCCTGGGTTTTCTTCCATTTCAGCAGTTTTGGTTGTGCTTCCAACCCGTATTGTACTGATAGAAGGGCTAAAAAATTAGTATCATATTGAGAGCCAGGATTCTCAAGGCCATTACCTTCATCCAGGAGCTAGAAAAACATCAAATATTGCAAGAATCACAATATAAATCACAAGGGTAAACAACTGACAACCTAAAGGAAGACCAAATCACCCATGCCACATCAGGCCAACCATTCATGTCGCGCATCCCACTTCTGTTGGAGCATTTAATGACTGTCTCAGATTTAGAGAAAGACAATAACCCCATAATGCACCTCACCAATTACAAAATGCTGTATATGGATAAGGGAAAATCCTTCTTGATCCCTACAGAGACTAGCCAGTGTGCTGAAATATGAGGTTTAATTAAGCCTGTCTTATTACTTCAAATGCTACAACTGTTTATTACATTTTCTAGGCCCTTTTCAGTCCAGCATGGCATTCACACTTACAGCCTCCTGCAGCTCAGAAGTCCACCAGCTCAATCTCATGTTGTGAGGCACCTTCTGCAGACGAATGAGATTTACTGGCCCTTTTGCCTCATTTTCTTAATACAACACGATGCGAGGTAGGAATCTATAGTTTTTCTCATGATGTCACCCCATCTCAGGCAGTCACCTCCAAGTCCACATGAATGCTGGCCAGGTGATAGAGCAGGGAGGGTGAGACGAGGGAAGGAAGACAGTTGAGGTTCACCATGACTAGCAACAGTCCCTTCTCAGATTTGCCTAGGACATTCTGAGTTTGCTTGCATGTGCAAAATTAAGATTGTATCTATAATTGTGCAATTGCTAATAAAACCAATAATTAATTATATTGTTGTTAATTTAGCCTCCCTTCTGGAACATCCTCTGCTTTCTGCCTCTACAATCCCACAAAAATTTACTTTAAACATGTTGAAAGCAGCAGATAAAAGAGAAATGCAAAACCTCAGGTACAACTATAAAGAGAAAAGGAAGGAAGGAAGAGGGAAGGCAACAAGTTAATAATTGTTCAGAATCTGAAGTCTACAGTAAAGAGGGAAATAGTTTTGTTCTGTTAAACAAACACCTCACTAATGACAGGGTCTCCTGCCCATTTCCCACAATCCTCTGGATAAATTTTTTAGAAAATAAAAAGGATTTGTAGGTTCAGCCTGTTCCTTACTTGAAGTGAATTCTGAAGAAAATTACTAGGAGGGGGAAGGAAAAAGGGGAACCGAAGAAGTCCATTCGGAGAAGAAAGTGTTGTGTTTTTGGAAATTCTCCTCCCTAAAATTACACAGTACCTCATTTTGGAAATTCCAGAGTAATGTTTCAACAGCGCTGGAATTCAGTGAGACCCTTGGCAATGCCAGCTGACAATCTGCCCCAATCGTGGCTGCAACACTGCAGAGCCAGTGCAGCCAGAAGCCCCACAGCCCATCATTTGAACTGGAAAGCTTTCTACATGGAAAACAGACATTTCCAATGGAAATTTTTTATTTTGAAGGAATTAGGTTACTTTCTGTAGATCTGTATGATGGCAAAGCAGGCTACAAACAAACCAGAGTGACTTCAGCAGAACTCCACCAGTGCTGGAGCACTTGTCCAATGAGCAGGGGCTGACAGAGGTGGGCTTGTTCAGCTTGAAGGCGAGATGGCTTTGGGAAGATTAACAGCAGCCCCCCAGTGCTTATGAGGATAATCATCAAGGAGATGGAGGCAGGTTCCTCACAGTGGTACATAGTGGGAGCACAGCAAGTGTAAGTTGCAAGTGGGATTCAGACTGGATCTGAGGAAAAATATTTCACCAAAATAAAAGCCTTTGAAATCAAGCAGGGGAACAGGCTGTCCAAAGAGTTTCCATTCTTGGGGGTTTTCAATACCTACCTGGACAAAACCCTGAGCAACCTGGTCTGATCTTTTGGCTGACCCAATTTTGGATAGAAGGTTTCACATGAGGCCTTCTAAGGCCCCTTTTAACCTATTTGATCTTATGATGTTACAACACCCAACCTGCTCCACCAAACATATATTTACAAACTGAACCATTCAGAGCAGATGAACTCATTCAGGTGCAAACCACACCATCCTCTTCCATCTCCTCTAAACTGTGTTAGAGACCATTCACCTCATCATCATCATCAGTGCCCCTGTATCTGCAGTTTGTGTGACTAGAGAGTCCAGCAAGTGCTTCTGATATCTGACACTTATTTATAAACCTTTCTACAGCATTCATAAATGCTGTGCAAACAGTGCAATAACAATAATGAATGAAGGCTCCTGGAAGATCTTGAGCACACCCTACAGCCACCAACTCCTTGCAAGGCTGGAAGAGGCTCTATCCCATCCTTGTAGCTGTTTCAGTTGTGTATTTTTGTGAATGATAACACCTATGATACTGAGGAGTCTCTTTGCTCTCCACCATATTATCATTAGGATTTGCTTTACTATCATTATCTATCTAAAAGTTTTGAGAAGCAAGCAGAGCAAATGGAGCAACACCTTTTAGGTACTAATTCTTTTCTTCCTGTTAGCATCATGCGTGTGAAATTTGTGGATATCAAACAACCACATAGAATCTAATGAAACACTGACAAGCTCTCAGCAATCTTGAGATCAGCCTCTGAAATGTCAGGATGTTCAGCACACAACAATAAATATATTGGTCCACATGAGTCCTGAGGTCTTTAAAGTCCAACACAAAGTATATGAAGTCACTGCAAAGATTCTAATAAAACTTTACAGGCTTTGGAACAAGCAAACAGGGCAGGATCAGCAGATTGCTATGATTTTGGATTGCTTTGTGATTTTCCCCTCTTTGGCAAAGCAAAATGTCAAGAATGAGAATCCAGGGAACAACAAAAGTACAGGCTTCAAACTTTTCACTGTCCTATACAACCACAGTAATTGAACACATCACAAAGTACTGATCTCTGCAACACCTCTGCAAGGTAAATACAGCACCCCTCTTTTACAGATGCTGAAGTGAGGCACTGGAAAACTAAGTGATATATTGAAAACCATACAATGAACAGAGAACTGAATCCAGGTCTCACAAATCCCAGGCCAGTGTCTAGACCTATAGATGTTGTTAACATATATTTTCTTACAAAAAATAGGCTGTTCTTATCCTAAGAACAGGTCTGCAAAGACTTTTAAAAACTTAATTTTCTCCCAATTTACCATGAGTTCAATTTACCAGAATTTAGACAAACATTTGACTGAAATGCAACCCAGTAAGTGTTCAAACTAGATAACATTCAAACATCGTGAAGTGAAATTACATTGAAAATTTTTAAGTGTTTTTCCTTAAAAACTTTTTTTTTTCCTTTTTATTTCCATTTTTGTACAGCAAGAATAAATCTTTGCTGGTTGAATAGATGCAGAGACTGGGGTTGTGGTGGCTAGAAACTACAAGATTAGACAAGTAAAACCTACCGCAACACCTGCTGCTCTTCTAGATGCCCCACACACAGCACTTTTAGCAAAAATTACTGAGTCAAGAGATATCTAATTAACACTTAGTCCTTGTGTTTCCTGCATCTGACCCAGGTGCAGAAATGAATATACTAGCTGAAGTTTCAGTTTTCTAGCTTTCTGGTTTAAATGAAAAAAACTCTTTTTCTGTCAAGCAACGGTTTTAATGGAAGTTTTTTTGAGCAGTCCCAGTGCCAAGTGCTCTCAATTCACCGAGTAAGGGCATTTAGCATATCTAAGTGCTCAATACTTTAGTACTTTACCTGCTCGGATCAACATAACATGATACTCAGAGGCAGAAAAGTAGTTCCAAGTAGCACAAAACCTAAAAGTGTTGATGCACGTTCACTGGCAGAATTAGCTGGGGTGGATGAAGCAAATATCGTTGCCAGCTGTCGCCTCTGTCCCTCTGTTGAACCATCCCAGGGAGGGCTTAGCAGAACAAGTATCCCCTCTTGAGTCAGCAGGGTTTACAGCCTGAAATCAGCAGGAGCTCACAAGAGAACAGCGGGCTATCAGCTCCCTGGCTGGGGTGCAGGCACACATCACATCCCGCCGGCTCATGGCAAGGCAGCGTCCCCAGCAGAGGGTGGGGAGGGAAGGGAGCTGGGAGCCGTTCCTGCTCCAGCTGTCTCTGACTGAACTCTCCCCAAGCATGAGTCAACACCCAAGGCCGGTTAGCAGGCTGCTAGCACATAGCACTGCTGGTGTATTAAAGGGAATGGCCCTACAAAAGCAGGGCTCAAACCTTCAGTCTGCACATCTCCTCTTTAAGATAGACTCTAAGGTCACTTTGAATCACAGAATGAAATATATGGCTAATGAAATCCAAGAAAAATGACTGTCTTTCCCCTCGTGTCTGAACTTTTATCTGCTCATCTGAACATTTTGCAAAAAAACAACAGAAAACCTATTACAAAGATTGCTGGTGCATGAAATGATTGAGAAATATTTGCAGTTTGAAAGCAGTTTCACTTCCTGCCTGATACCACAATGAAGCTTTTTAATAAAGTTAACATCACTGTTATTTGTTTTACATCTATATCCTTACTGTGTCTATTTTAGATTTCTTGAATACTTCTGTTAAAACAAACAAACAAACAAAAAGAAAGAAAAAAAGGAAGAAAAAGATAGAAAAAAAAAAACCAGCCTGTCTCCTAAAGCCAGAAGTTTCTGGGTTTTCATTGTAAGCCACACTGCTGATAATGTAATAATGTTTCTAATAATAATACTTTGTGCTTACACTGTAAAGCAGCTTTCATCCAAATATTTCAATGTGTTCTACCAATTTTAGTTAAGCTACCTAAATATAAGCATACCATTTAACAGCTGGGCAGCCTGAAAGATTTTGTGACCGTCTTTCCACAATTATAAAGGCTGAAAAACTAGGTTATGGAGTCCTGAGTTAAAATACTCCAGGAACCATTAAACTATACTGTCTGTGCAACACCTTTTCACAGTAGTTAAGTTCCAGAGCTGATAGAATACTAATTAAATTAATTTTGCAAATGCTTCTGTGCTGCTATTTGTGAGGTTGTGTTCCAATGTGCAGACAAGCTGTTAGATAGTCATAAAATATATTTGTGAGTCCTGAAAGTAATGAATTTCAGCATGAGTAACTAGTTAAAAAGTGTCCTACAAAATAGAAAACATAACAAAAAGCTATCGTATGTTCCCTACTATTATTTTTGGTTACTTAAAATGTTTCAGCTACCCACTCAAAAAGCCACGTGAGCAGTATCATAATCTTGCAAGCTCTGTCTCTTTCTAGAAACTACTTGCACTGTGTCCAGAATAAAAAAGCTGCATTTGTTATTACAGTTTTAACCAATACAGTTAAACACAGATTCAAACCCCATTTTGACCCACAAAGGCATTGGCATGGCAGGGCTGGCCAATTGTTCTTCCTTTTAGTTCAAAAGGAGGCTCACCAGTTTTTGTGACAGCATCTTCCAAGGTGGTGTAATTGGCAGTGGCGGCATGGCCATTACTCCATTTAAATCACACATCCCACCTTTACTAACACAGTGATAGTGCAGACCATGCTCTGCACTGCCTCAAAGGTCATGTTTCTTGCATCTTCTGAAGCCTTCCGGGGGTACCTGTTGGCTGTTGGACTTGCTGGACTCTGGGCCAGTTCTTGCAGAATAATGCATGTACTTACATAACTAAGTAATGTGACATATATGTGAAAGTCTTTTTTTTAACCATTTTCTTCCCAAGGGGAAAGGCAGACATGCATATTTAAACCAAGGGCTTTTATTTCTACAAGGCTAAATGAGTTGCAAGACCCATACCAAAACGTGATTACGGCTAGTGACAAGTGTGGGAAAAATGCAGTAAGATAGGGTGTGAAGAGCAGGAAGCAATGATGGTGTCTGGGTGATTCATGTGTGCCTCTGTCTTCCACAAAAAATTTCATTGCCCAGCGATAATCCCCAAGTGAGCTGGTGTGAAACCACCGTAATGAGTATATTCCTCCTGTGTAGGCAAACCGGTGTAATTTAGATCTTTCCAGTGCAGCACACTGGAAGGTTTATGCACGGGGACCTGAAACAATTGGAAACAGCAGAAATGCTAGACAAAAGCTTTTTCTGATGTACAGAGGTTTCCTTCCCCCTTGGGGAGTCCTGACAGCACTCTGAGGTGTTTGCTGTTCTCTGTCTCAGCTCCCACGTTGCCCACTGCCCATCATGCAGCAGGGAAAGGCTGAACAGCCATCGGGCATGCAGGATTTCCAGCACGTGTTTCCAGGTGGGCAGTGGACCAGTGGACCTCCAGTGCTTTGAAATTCTGCTTTTATCCTTCTTTCTTTCTTTCAGCATACAATTTCTTTTTTGTTCCCTGATCTTGACCATGCACTCAGAGACACAGAAATCATAGGTCACCAGAGGCAAGGCCAGGCTGGCAGTAACCCTCTGTGCATGCAGACCTGTATCCTCCCACACCTGGCAGGATGACAATGTTTCAAGCAAGACACCAACAGTGGACAACAATGCAAGTGAAATATATGAAAGGAAACTTGGAAATCAGAGCAACTTTTCCCTGTTTCAGCAGAAAAACAGTGGGGTCAATTTATAACAAGGGACAAGGTTTTATAACGATGGAATTAGCACTGTAGGATACATTTTTTTCTGGTAATTCCCAGCATTTCCAGTGTCTGTGACAGGACATCATCTATACCTATATCCCTTGTCCTTGCATTGCAACCTTACTCTTTCCCCAGTATCTTCATATCTGCCACTCCAGTTCCTTGTAACAGTAAAAACTCCATACAGACCTACATACATGGAACATATGGAATATATCTATGTTCGTTTTTACCAATAGGTAGAACACTTAGGCAACACTCTCCACTCCTCTGAACCTCCTATGCTCTTCAAATACTCTTCTCTGTATTACTCAAGATTTAGGACAAAATCTTGTATCTGCTTTTCGAAACAGACATAGTCATAAACTGCAATATTAAGACTGCTGGGAATTGCATCTCTCCATACCAACTTTCCACTAGACCTGAGCTCTTGTCAGTCAGGGTACTAGTTTGGCTTCTCTTGACTCCAGAGAAGTCAAGCTCTATTTGTTCATGCTGTTTGGCTAACATATATAAAATGTACTTGCATCTATCACATGAAGAATGGATGTTACTATGTTGATGGGTACTGTAATAAATAACAGGTTACACAATAATAGAAAACAATCACCCATGTCATAGGAATAACAATTGGTAAACATGCTGTCTCCCTTTTTATGGAGCATTTCAGATTTTGTCTGGGTTTTACTACAATGCAAGCAACATTTGCTTTGTGTTAGTTTACTCTTCTCTTTTATTCCCTTTTAAAATTAATGGAGATTTGTCCTACAGTTACTGAATTTTTATTCTTTTCTTATATACCACTCCACTATCCATATAAATGCAGCAAGATCAACCAGTCAAGTGTGACTAAAACAATCTTGGAAATAACAGGAATAAAGTGATATATTCCCCAGACCTCCCTTCAGCACACAAACAAAAAGTTGCTAAACAGTACAAGCCCGCCAACATGAAAATCTCCAGCATTGTTCTCTTCTTGATCTTGAGTTAAAATGCAGAAAAATTGGAAAATGTGGGAAAGAAAAAAAGGCATAGACAAGTACAGTTATGAGGACAAAGAGAAATTTTCATGTTCAGCATTGTATCATATTTCCAAAGCTTTCTGTAGTGTACACAAAACACCTCCTCATTGATTCAACTAACAGAGGAAATAGCAGTCTATTGATCCAGTTAGCATAGCTGCAAGTTGTATGTGAGTACACAAACATATATTAAATACATTTTGGAAATAAAAAGTAGCTTTTAGTACATCACCCTTCTCAACATGGGTGCAGCAATGCTGCCAGTTGTGTTGCAGTTTAATATAGATTTCCTATGGAAATTAATTCCACATGCTGATGGCTTAGTAGTTAATGCCTATGAGTTACTCATTTATCTGTTTCACATTTATTGACTGTCAATGTCATAGAATACCCCCCACCTTCTGTTGTTATGAGACAGTGAATAGTAGCTCCTCATGTTTCCTCTGTTCAGTAGTTTCCAAGCCTTATGCTTCTCAAGGAAATTTTACAGTGTATTATATGTTGGTTTATACAGGCCTCCTAACTAGAATTATTATGCTATTATTTAGTCTATTTTGTTTCATAGAAAGTTTGTGAGGCAATCGAATACCTTTAGTATAATTTGTAAGCTCCTAAACTGTACAGGATATTGTTAGTATTTTCCTTATAAATCTGTTTTTTGCAGATAAAAAGCAGTTAGGTGATGATACATAAATATCATTGCTAAAACGAGAGAGGATGAGCTGTGTATTTGCTTTCTCCGTATGATCTCATGTAGGGCTGACTGAATGTATTAAGGTTATAGTTTCGTTTGAGATCTGGTTTTGCAAGGAAAGCATTGTTAACCAAGGCTGGATCCTCTTATTCTGCTTTTTATTCTACTTTATTCTACTCCAGCATGACTTTACCTGGGAGATTTGCAGCTCAGAAAAAGCCTGAAGTCATTGTCTCACATTAAGGAAGGATATCTAGGGAGACAATTTCCCTCCGTATTATCAGTGCTCTCCTTGTACGTGATAATTATAGGTCAGGGCATGATTCTCATCTTACCACAACAATCCTAGACACTATTAATGTCCAGTGAGTTGCTCCCAATACAATAGAGATTTCCAAACCCTGCAATCAGTTAAGATAAATATTACTATTTTGTTAAAGCCCTTGTGTGGATCTTAGTGACCATATGCTTGAAATTCTAACATGCCTACTGGACATAAACATCAGCACATTATTTTCAAACCAATTGTTAAAGTGGTTTTGTTAAAAGCAACAGTTAAAAAGAAGTACTTTAATGAATGAATTTATGCACTTAACAGAAAGCAAGAAAACAATTGTTTCCTGTAATTGGACAGTTTGATTAGAGGCAGGTGGTGCAGAGCTGAGAAAACTGGAGCCATGAAGCCAATTTAAACGTCAAGTACACTTCCTTTTCTTTAGGATTCAGAAACATAACATGCAAATTGCCTTAAAAAAAAAAATAGAAAGGACATTTAATTCCTATTTATTATCCCTCTTGGTACTCTATCCATAGTAGAATTTTGCAGCTTGAAAAGAGGTGCACACTTGATGTTCATAACACATAGTTTATACAAGGATAAAAAGAACATAGACTTAAGAAAACAAACAAAAAAAAAGTCTTTAAGATTTCCTTGAAAAGGTAAGCAAGAGATGTGATGTTGTGGCAAGGATCTTTTCAACTGTAGCTTTATTACTTTTATTACTAGTGCACTGAGGAGTCCCAGTGATGAACCACTGTGTTGGGCAGCATACAAAGCAGCACCTTTGACTGCAATAGAATTAAATTTCCTTCAGCTCTTGCTGAAATTTCAGTGGGTATCAATCTCAATTACTGCACAAGCAAATAAAATAACCAGGTCTATTCAACCAGCCTCAGCCCACATTAAGCCAGACACCATATCTAATCAAGGAGAAACTAAAGTCTTGCCATGGGATGGGAAAGAGGTTGACCATTTTATATACAGCTGGTTTAAAGTATACAGAATACTGAACACTGAACTGCGATAGACTCAATTTTCTTCTTCATAGCCCACTTCACACTGATCATTCATAAGAGTATGCTTTAAATAAATGAAGGATAAAAACCCCAGGGACAAATTTGCTGCTGGTGTAGACCAACATAAAACTTTGATCAGTATTTGGTGTAAGAAAGAAGCCTGAACAAAGAGAACTTCCTCCTCAGAGGACAACAGCACGCCAAGAACTGTCAGTGCCACCAACCTCTCTCAAAGCTGACTCCTCACACGCTGAGATGGGACATGCTCATCACTCCCATTCTGACATGGTACAGAGGACATGACCTCATCCCACCCGCTCCGACCAAGAGCCTGTTGCACATCTTGACAGCAGGCAAGAACAGGAAAAAAACCCCTGCGCTGGGCCCTGCGCGTGGGAGGAGGAAGCCGTCTTGGTTAGCTGTCACCCAGGGCGACTGCGAGCGATTGCACACTCCCACTCCCACCACCTGCATCCTACAAGCGAGCTACACCTCTCATCTGGACCGAGACGCTCTGTGAGCACAAATTTACCACCCCAGTGCTGCCGGGAAGGGGAAGGCCCGTGCAAATGGTGGCACTAAACCACTAAGCGTGGTGAGCAATGCGGTGGCAGGAAGGAGCTGAGCTTCTCAAGTGTGTGGCAAAACTTGCAAGGGCCACTCCTAGGCTTGTGAACCTTCTCTATCACACACTGCTCGTGGCTGGGCCTAATTCCCCCAATTAACCACAAGCATGGGAGGGCCTTTGGGCAAAGTTCATCCAGAAGCAATGTTTGGTGAAGGACATTAGTGAAATGCACATGGCTCAGGTCAGAAGCATCAGCAGCGGGACCACAGGGACAGCTGACACTCATGCAGAATATAGGTGGGTGACTTACAACATGTGATGGGGTAGAATAAATCTCCCCAGCTGGGGCTTGAATGAGACACAACTGACATACATGGATATGTTGGTACTATTACAACAGTAATATTTTCACAAGGAAGTACTGAACAATACTTTTACTGCACCAAGCACAAACTTAGCTTCAATCAACATCAGCCACATGTGACCTCTTCTCCATCTATTCTTTCCTTCAACAAGGTATTTATTGTAGGCAACACCAGGCATACTTGTACAGCAAGTGACTTTTTGCATCAGTACTTGCATCTTTTAGATGAGGGTAGCATGCTGTGTATTTACATCCCAAATATTTGTAAGTTAGGCTTAGTAATAACACAAGAGTTAGGGGCAAGAAGGTATTCCAAGTGAATGCTTAATACCAGAAAAAAAATGTTATTTGTAAAGAAAGTTACAAATTCTGAGAGATAGAAGTGAGGCTATATGAAATCCAGGAGTGTCTATGTGTCTTTAACAGACTTCAGTAGTCACTGCTAGTAACTTGCTAGTTCCAGCTCAAAATACCCTGTTTTTTTCTTAGTTGTCCAAAAATTGGCTTTACTTTGGCCATTAGCTGTTCCAGAGCAGTCCAACCAGGTTCCATCAAGATGACTGTGAAGCCTGTCATTGGTTCAGTTGTGACTAGACAAAAGGACTTGACATAACAGGAACAGTCATTACCAACAGAGTGGGAAACAAAGCACTTTTTGAACATCTCCTACAGCTCACATCTTCCTTGGCAGGTCTCCAAGACACCCACTAAGATGAGAGGGAAAGGATGAGTTCTGCACACAATACTCTGGATGCTAGTCGGAAAGAGGTTCCCTAAAACTAGGAACCTGCTCCTCAGCACTGAATAAGCTTGATCATCCTGTGTAACATTTATAATATCCAATTGTTCCATACTGTTAAGTAAAATTTTAATCACAGTATCAAGCTACAAAAATTCTTTGCATTTCCTCAGAGAAGTCAAAACAAAATAAATTCTCTTTGGTAGACACAGTATTTGTCAGGCAATCATATTGACTATGAATAATCAAATCACATTATTTAAGCTCACTTACTGTACTCCTCTTCAGGTTTTCCAGCCTCCTCCACATGGATGTTGTCTCTTTTCATACTACAGTATTTACCTAAACGATGCAAAAGCACAGGGATATGCTGTGCAATTGCTAGTTGGACAAAATTGGAATAAAGTCAACACAGATTTTAAAGATGTTTAGGCATTTAGCTCCCCTGGCATCAGGAACAAAACATCTCACAAAATCTGGTTGTTAGACAGGGACTGGAACAGAACTGCATTCCTCTCTACAGCTGGAGTCTGATGGTCGTGTTTGAAAAGGGTCTTTATCACTGAAGCGGAGACAAAGCAGGCACAAATCAGCTGGACATAAGGTCAACAGCTTTGCAAGGGAGGAGAAACTCCTGTCCTTATTTTGCTTAATCTCCAGCAATTCCAGTCTAACCAGGCCTCATCTAGGGGGAACTGCTACTCAGAAACACAGTCTCCTCCCTAACCCACAATCTTCCAGTTCAGGTACAAGACACATTTCTCAGTCCATCCTGTTGAAAAAAAGTATTTTACAATACACACACTAATAACAACAGAAAAAAAAGCTACTGAAACAAGGCCCTCCAAGACACACTGGTTCTCCCAGGAGGAGAGGCTGAGAGAGCTAAGACCCCGTGGCTGTTGTTACTGAAGGTGCTCAGATACTCCAGCAATGAGTGTGATACAGAAACACACATAAAATAGAAACCACCCAGCTGACAAGGTTCTGCTGTGCTTTGATTTTCTCTAGGTCGTCACTGACATTACACTCTTGCCAGTCTTCCAGCACCTCTCAGTTTTCTTGTGTTGTCCCAATTGCCTCAGAATTCAGAGAAGCTGGTTACCTAGGCATGGGTTATATCGACCTTGAGAAATTGAGTTTTCAGGCATTTTGATTTCATGATCACCTGTGCAGGTCTGATCCTGATCTTCTCTAGTAATTCTCTTTCCTCCCTTGGGAAATTTCTGCCATCTGTTCCCTTATTCTTTCCTGAAAATGGATGCAAAAATATAGGTTTTAGCAAGACCCTCAGTAAATGCTTTCACTTTCTCTCATAGGTCCCATCATTCCTTTCAGTAACATGTTATTCCCAATACATGGCAAGCAAATGTATTCAATTGTATTTTAAAGTGAGCAAAGGTTTCAATTACCAGTTTCATTCTTGCCCAGCTCATATATTTATTTCAAACACTTATGCATGTTTCCTTTCATTCTCCATCTGTCTTTTTTTATTTCCATTCATTCTTTCTGTTGTGAATTGTCATCTAATGTAGAGCATTATAATGGAATTCAGGTCTTCTAATTCAGCTGCTTATCCTTCAAACTCGTGGTGTGACCCTGTGTGTGTCATTAAGCCTTAATAAGCCTCATTTCCTACCTTTAAAAAGGATGTTGTCTGTTTGAACCATTATATTAAAATTGTTTAATTTAATCAGAGTAGTAATACTATATAAATGCTAAGTACTATTTCCATTTCATGCCAATCATGCCACCCACATTAATAAACTCCTTTGTGTTTACTTCTGGGCTGATAATGTCACAATCTACCTTCAGGCTCTGGGTCCACAGTGAACAGATAAATGTCACTTTGTGGAGACCTGTCCTGCTTCTGGACCCTTTCCCTTCTTGCACAGCTTTCCTCCAAAGATCATCCTTCATGAAACCATGCAGAGAAAGCCTGTTAAAACAAAACTGAGTTTTTAAGCTGAACAACAGACAGTGTAAATACTTTGGTCCCCTACTCTGCTAATTGTTCTCTTTTTTTTAGAGGTTTCAGTAAGAGTACCTGAATGAATGCATTCACCCAGAGCATTTTCAACACAATGCAATCACATTGCAATGAGGAAGGAAACCCCGGTATAGATAACTGAGGGATTAATCCCATCTGCTTATTTATGGCTCAGAATGGTGCAGAAAGCCCGTAACACTCAGGTAATGGTAACAAATTGAAAATCTGTACAATGTGTTTTGCTTTGGTTTGTTTGGGGTTTTGTTTGAGATAGGTTTTTTTAAATTTCAGCGTGACATTATTCAAAACAGTTGACAGATATAGGCTATTCTTGTTTTAATTTTGAATGGCCTCGTTAACATTCAGCTCCAAAAATTCTAGTATCTTTAGCCAAGGAAAAATATCTTTCCTATGCAGAGCAACTCAACAAACCCTGTTTTGGTTACTGCCACTGGAATCTTTGCAGTCTAAAGTCTGTGTGGCCTCTGTGCTTCAGGCAATAATTTGCTAACACCTTTTACATGTCAGGCCTTAGCTACATTCCTGACATTCTCAAAACTCTTCTAAACATCATTGGCACATTAGAATATTCAAGAAATACGGAGTCAGACCCAAGGACAGCAGAGCATGTGTTGTACAATTTATTGGGATAGAAACATCTCAATCATTATTTATCCTTTCTCTTCAGCTCTGGTTCCCCTAGCAGAAAGAGTTGTCTCTCCGTTGCTTTCTATTACAATGTCAGATAGCTTCTGCTCTGGGCACCTTCAGTAACACACATCGGCAGGAGTCAGTTTATAAGTGGAAAAGTGTGAGGATTTTCATTACTCCTTTGAAGTATGAAGGCTTGATCAATGGCTTGATCCTAGCCATTGAGAGGACTGGAGCAGAGTTGAGTGCCTATTTCATGTCTGATATTTCTCTCCTCTGACCAGACAAAAAAGAATAGGGAGAAAACACAGTCATCATGCTTTGCCTCAGTAAACCTGTCAGTCAAAATAACCCACTGCAGGAGCTATCCAAGAAACTGTAAAGCTCTGCAAATCACAACTTTTTCTCTAAGATGCAGCTCACCTCTTTTGGGTTTAATGACTTTTTTAGTGATTTCTGGCTAGGCTGTTACAAAGCTCATATTTTCCATATATTCCTTCACAAGGATGCAGCTACTTTTGTGCCCTGGCCCCTTAGACATTTCCCCACACACAAAATTCATTACTTTTTTCTTGGATTTTGCTTTCTAAAACTTTTCTTCTCCCTACAACAACAAAGTTATCTATTCTTTAGGTCACATGGTGTCTCAAGTGCTCATCACTAGTTTCTCCGCGTCTGATTGTCTAAACCTCCACAGAGATCTCTGCCCACTAACCACTATTAAAGAGCAGGTAGGGGCTGCAGAAGATGCTGACATCTCTGCAACTACTTTCTTCTCTAACACTGACTGCTATTTTTCATTCATCACCCAAAGATAATCTTATTCATTTACCAGCCAGAAGAGTACTACTACTCAAATATAAGTGTTAATGTTACATAGATTGTTACCTTTATTCAGGATGAATACCTATCCCTGTTGTCCTCTGCAAGTCTTTCTTTGACTTCAGGCCTTACTTTTTCCTTCTTCGCTACAAAAGGCTATTTCCCCCTGTGCTCTGTTTCACAACAATACAGCACTTCCCAGAAGATTATGGATTTATTTGTCAACATCAGGCTCTCCCACTCCATCTTTCCCACTGGTTCCTCACCCCTAGAAATCATCCCTAGTTATCCATCTGATGTGACTGTCACCCCACAGGCTGCTCCATCTTCAGTCCACCTAGCTGGCTTCTGCTCCCCACATCTCTGCCTGAGAAGTTCTGAGTAGCATAATTAGCTCAAACCTCTCCCCTTTGCACTCGTGCAGCTTTGGAGGCCTGGTCCCAAGGCATGTCTCCCTTTAGATTCACACCTTGCAGACCTGTCCCTCAGGTAAAAAAGGAAAGGCCTTGTCTCACCTACAGACTTCACAGGCTTAGCTGATCCTCTGGTAGAGGAAAACATTTAGAATATGTATTGCTGCCATAAATTGTGGATAGTTAAAGAACCCTGTGGAGATATCTGAAATCTAAACTCAGACAGGCAGCAATCTAAAATAAACTACAGCTGGTGTTTCAGCTTTGATTCTGCTGCCACCAAAGGCAAATGGCACAATTCCCATTGATTCCAATTAAATCATAGACTAGGTCCCCTTCTTACTCATCATTCTGTTTTTGATGCCTCTATTTGCCTTTCAGTAGTAAGTTTCTCTGCAGTATCATGTGGCTCTCAGGACCATAAAAATGGATTTCTGTGAAATCCATACAAGTGCAGATCTTGGTAATATTTTTTTAATAAGAAAGTAAGTAAGATTTTTTACTCCCCTAATTAATGGCACAGAAGAAAAAGCAGCATGTTTTTCTGCTAATGGTTTAGTTGGTTTCAGTTTGGTCTATAATCCATTCTAGGAACCAACATACCTTCTGTACATCTCTATATTTAAATAAAAAACAGCACTTTTATGACACTAAATACATAAATGCTGAAACAACGGTTAACCATCTTGCAGTGAGATGTGTGTTTAACCCTTTTGCTTCTAGCTTGACCTTGACATCCCTTATCTCAAAGCAGAACATGCACACATTTGTTTTTACGGTACACCTTGCACTCATGTGTACAAAACAAGCTGTGGTGATGTGCAATATCTGTGCATTGGTGCTGCCATTCTTGTGGGAGTTGCATTGCCACAAGCCATGCAGCTTTTTGCTTCACTCTCTCTTCTTCCAAGGACAGCCAGCGGGTCTCCTGGTTTCCACTTCAACAGTGACAGAGAGCATGACACTGAATCTATGCTGTGGGCAGTTCAGCTGCAGCTGTTTTGAGACACTTGGGGATAAAGTTTCAGGGTTGTCAGCTTCCACACTTTGCTGGGCTGCCTGCCCTCTTTCCTGGAGGTCTGTCCTTGAAACTCTGGCCTTTCTGGTTACAGAGAAATGCCTGAAAATATGGAATCTTACAGTACTTTGAAGTGTGACTCATGACTTTTTGCCATGAAGGGCACATACTACTGCCTCCTTTCAACTTCCCTTTGTCTCTTTGCATGCAGCCGCACCTGCAGATGTTCAGGGAGGAGTGCCTGCACTCGTCCATGCTAAAAGCAGATTCTGTGTATGCAAAAGTCAGCACCCGCGTGCACAGGTGTCACTATTCCCAACGGGCGGGTGCAGAGGTTCTGCTTGACAGGGCCACATGTGTATAAGCAGTTGCCCCTTTGAGCAAACTAGTCTCTGAATATCACATTTTAGCAAAGTAGCACAGCTTCTTCCATGTGTTTCATCCTCAGCACATTTCTTAAAGTACTTTTATAGTGTTAGATATACAGATATCTGTCTCAGATATTTTTTTCCACTTGTACTGTTCGACCTGCACAGTTATTTCACATAAAGCCAGCCCAGAGCTCACCTTAGCTTCTAATGGCTGCTGCTGAAAGTGCTCTGCTCACAGAGGAAGAATCAGCCCTAAAACCAACTAGGACAGAGGCTTAGAAGTGCCTATCCTCGTTATCACTGGTCCTCCTCAGCTTCCTCCAGAACTTGGGGGATGCATAGCCTTCTCCCATAACGGATCTATCTGGGATGCTGGAAGGCTGGGAAGGGACCAAGCCACTCTGCCCTGTAGCTCTCCCCCAAAGGAACGTTCCTCCTGACTTCACAGCACAGCAGAGTCATGAAGGAACATACAACCAAAACTCTTTCTAATTTAAATTCATCTTAAGACAGATTTTTAAAAAATGTACCAACAAAAATGTCAAAGAGCTCTGTCATTTTGCTTCAAATACAGCAAGAAAGGTTTGATCCTTCTTCAACTCAAAAGGCCAGAGCCCTGTCACCCCAGCAGAATTCCATAGTGGAACTGTCCGGCAGAAGACCTGCAAGCTGGCAACAAGTTTTTTGTATCAAGTAGATCACTCAAAACACCCTTGTTGCTTTCAGAGCACTACAGAGGGAGCACAGATCCTTCCTTCTCTTTAAACTCGCTGGATCATTTCATCAAGAAATGGCACTCGATGATGACATTGACACCATGACAGCCCCAGGGATATCTGCCCAGAATGGCCTCAACCACCTTCAGCACAAAGCTGCCCAAAGAAATCATCACTCCAGATAACAGCAATGCCTATGACTCAGATAGCACTTAGCAGCAAATGTCGAAGGTAGCTGAGCATCATTACCCCATACAGATGGGGAAAACCAGACCCGCTGGGCTAAGTAATTTGCCTGCAGCCCCGCAGCACCTGGCAGACCTCAGAGCAGGAACTAGGGCCAAGGCCATGTTGTGCTAGTTCACAGCAGAACCAGTGTATCCCACCTGCCTCAGAGGGGTCACAGCCCACTTGCTCCTCTGCATGCATGGGGTGAGGGTGACCCCACAAATTCTTTTGCCTGGAGACAGGAAGAAATAAAAATTTAACTGCCTATTTTTGCTATTAAATGTGTTCCACCAGCCTAGTCCCACGATATACAATGCCAAAAAAAATGATAAAAATTAAAGTGTAAGTGGCTGAATTCAGTAAAGCCAATGGTTGCATTCAACAAAGTAGTATATTTGTGATTATGGATTTTTGCTAGACACATTTTGAAGATAACATCTTATTTGTACAATGAATGGTTAGGCTAATCAGTGCAAGGGTTTAAATAGTCTTAAGTACATTAGCATAATCACTCGTGAAGCACATGTAGTTTATAAATGAATTAGCAGCTACAAATTGAAGAAGTGCCTGCTTTTTAAAGCATCTGCCCGATTTTAAGCAGAAAAAAAGGAAAGTTGGGCATTCTGATTTTCAGGCGCTCTCAGCCTGTGCACTGTGAAAATGCCTGCTTCCATCCCCTACCCCTCAACCTGCCCAGCCACCCATGGGGCTCCAGGGGCAGCTCAGAGGTAAGACTCCATACATGAATGAAGCTTTGCAGACCCCAGTCCTCAATTCTCACCAGTTCTACCTCACTCAAATTCACGATTTTTTATGTTATGTTGGGATTAAACTGTTTTAGGTTTTTAAAGTGCTTGTACCTTCCCAGAATTTCAAAAAGGTGTATTTTTATAAATAGCATGATTTTACAGACCTATTGAGCCTGAAGTGAGAAGGATGCATGGTTCCCACTCTGTGCTCCCTCATTCCTGCACCTCTTGCACACGTATTAAGCACAAGAGGATGACTTCTTCTCTGCTCCCTGAGTTCAGACATACCTCAGCCAGCCTGACTGCCCATTTCTCTTGGAGCTGAAGAAGACAAGTGCCTATATGACTGCTCTGAAGTCAAGGATGATGTCTCCTTAAGCCTATACTGAATAAATCCCAGCTGGAAAGACCCTCTGTAGCCCCATATCACAACCTCCATTGAACATGCAAAGGTGCACACATGATAAGGTACAGAAGTTTCATTTCCTGGAACAGAAACTGAATGGATAGGATTCTTTCAAAAAGTGATATAGGAAGGGGAATAAGAAATGCTCACTGAGAACAAGGGACACAAAATAGAAATGAGGAGACAGAGCCAAAGTGAGGAGAGGTTCATCTCAGTAGAACTGGTGGTTAAATGGAGGACTTCCTTGCCAGAAGACATCGTGAATTGTACATGGTTTCAAGATGCAGTTACACAAATTAACTAGACATTTGGGTGCTAGACATAGACTTCTGTGGCTTAGGAAGGCAGGAAATTTTATAAGGAAATATTCCTGCTTTTGCCCTGTATACCCTTCCCTAGGCCCACTGTCAAAAGACAGAACTGAACCATCCATTTTATGTTATCGTATTTTTTACTCCAGAGTGACACAAGTAGAAGTTAAGAACTGCATTTTCCAAAAGGCAAAGCACAGGGGAAAGTTTTACCCCAAGCAGACAGGCTGTTCCCTCAATCTCTTGCAAAAGATCACTTGATCAAGTTCATTCACCTCCCATTCCTCAACACGCAACCCACCCACAAAACACTGGCAGTGGGTGTGTTGGGGCTGTGGTAAACACCTCTTGTCCCTCACTGCCCACGCCAGCCTGCATACAGGCCTGACAGAGGAGACCAACAGGTTTATTAGTCCTTCTCATGCTACAGTTTCATTGTGGACAATTGTGAACTACTGCATGTAGAGCAAGAATTTAGTAAACACATTTATCTTTTGGCTGTATTAGTCCTACTTTTTTTCCCCCCTATGGAAAAAGATACTACTAGAGCATATTTAGCCCTTCACACACACTAAGTCTTCATAGGTGAATTTGGCTTTTATTTTGGGTAGATTTTTTTTTTTATATCTTCCTGACTGACTGAGAACCACTTTGTGGCAGTAATCAGAAGCCATGCACTAAAAGTCCAACCTTCTGGCTTGACTCCCTAGTAAATGTTCTGCTATTTTCGTCTTAGGCAGAGGGCAGCCCAGTCACCACTCACACTGAGAAGTATTAAAAATACTTCCTTTGGTTCTCAGAAAGAGAATAATCTAAATTCTCAAACTAACTGAACTGAAAAAAAAAAAAAAGAAAAAAAATGAAAAAAAAAAAAAAGAGGAAGCCTTAGCGTGAAGAGCTATTATTATGTCTTCTCACATTTTGCTGTAGCTAAAAGCATGAGTTGTATATATAACTAATGCACCACCCACCCAAGCAAAAATACTTGCTTGAAAAAGTAAAGGCATGCCTGTCAGAACTCATCCTCTTCCATTCAGTCTCCATTGTATACTTTTGTTCCTGTGATAAATTAGCCCACTACTTCTCAGGTGATTCTGGCATTTCAAATTTGAACACGGGACATGCTCAAGTGAAATAATCTAGTAACTTCACTGCAGATTGAACTCACAGGGCAGCTAGTACTCAGCAAAGCAAAACTGAAATGTGAAGGTAATGGGGTGAAAGTTTGAGGCCTGCCCTCCACTTGCACTCACACACATTAATGTTTCCATCCTGGCAGCTATAAACACTGTTTACCATCAAACACCTGCAACAGATTTCCAATACTCTCATGCTTGCAGTCTAGATTCTCATGTAATCTGTTTTGTATGCTAGTGAGCAGCAGAAACCCGAGACTGCCCCGGAGGAATACAGTTTGTAGGTGGAGCTAGCTGGTCACATCTTTCTTCTTAGTGTTCTCATTTCTGTCTTTTTCCTACAAAATTCTAAGTGTTGCTCTCGGTGTCAACACTGACTTAAATTCTTTTTTTCATTAAGCATAGCTAACAACTACATCAGCCTAAGCTGTAGTCATTTTCTGGTTTACACTGGCAGACTTTCCAGACAGTGAACAGGAACACAGAAAGATGCACTGAGACACCTCTCAGTCAGTAAAATAGCATCTTTGCACCAGCATCTTGCAATTTTAGCTCTAGAACCAGGCTTACGAATATGGAGAGGAGACCAAAGAAATTTTACTTTATCTTTTCACAGAAATATGGCAGAGTCTGCGACCAGTTATGCTTTTGGAAGGCAGTGGTGACAGAATCTTGATATTTTTTTGAATTATAAAACAAGGTTGAGAACTTGTAGATGAGACTCCAGACATTCAAAATATTTAGCAACTTTACAGGGAATTTTACAAGGATATTCCAGTAGATCTTGGGCCTCTGCTTGACACCACATCAGGATAGAGAGCAGGTCTTCTCACTAGTGCTGCTGCTTTCAGAATCTCAAAACAAACTCAGGCTCAACAGAGTTGGCTCAGCTCCTAACTTTCATGCAAAAGAAAATTATTATCCTGTAACATAATGTCCAGGGAAAACCATAATGTCATTCATTATTCCTCGACTAGGTCACTTCCCCAGTCATCATATGTTTCCCCATCATGCCCTTATGACGCACCCTAATTCCTCTTTAACAACCCACGACAGAAACCTGGGTAGAGTGGGCTGAGAAGGAATTCTATCATTTCTAGGGCAACTGTTCCTTCAGTACATCTGATGTACAGAGCAACGATGTCTGTGCTTCAAGGGAGAATTTTCACAAGTGTCTGGTCTGAGTTACTAAAGGTGTACAACTTGGGAGTAAGATGCTCCAGCAAGTACCAATATGCACATATTTTGCAGCTTGTAGCTGAGGGCAGCAGTAACATGTTGACATACACTAACTGCTGGCATGCAAGGACAGAATAGGACATTCCAGAAGATCTCCTCTAAGATGAAGCGTTTGAGTCTGGTCTCTAGCACTGCAAGGTATAATTGCATTCAGGTATTTATGAAGTTCATGAAGTTCAAAACGATTCAAGGCCTTTTCTGGGTCACAAGCAGTGTTGGATGTGATGACACAGTAGAAGAAAACCCTGACCTAATACTTGTGTATAAGTTTGATCTGAAACCACAGACATAGCTCTGCTCAACATGGGAGAATTGGGATTATTCCCTGTGTATAGTTTTGCCATACAGAGCCTGTTTCCTAGGCTTGGGGTGCACAGGAAGGTCTATGTGCTACTGAGCTCTTCTGAAAAGTGGGGTATAGTTTCCCTATGCTGATATTTCTATGTTTGTTATAAGTTTCAGGCTTTTAAATCATGTAAATTTGTCTAGAGATTGCAATGGGTGTGTGTTTGAGAAATCCAAAAATAAAATAATGTAATGCAGCCAAATACTTAATTACCAACATGTGCATCTGTTGTCAAACCATACGCTAAGTGAGTGGCACTGCTCATTAGTTCTGCTTTCAGGAGCTACCAGGCGTTCGTGTCATCACTACCAAGAGTCTTCTGAGTCTGAATCATCTCCGGAAAGGACAGATTCTGTCACTCATGCAGTCGCTGTTAACAAGAATGCTGATGGTGTAGCAGGTGTTTCCTCCACTTCTCTAAACCTGGAAAGGTTCTGGCACAGCTTCCCTCCAATTTTCCCTCTTCAGAAAGGAAAAACAATCTTTCTCTCCTGGCTCACACAAATAGGCAGGAGGCATGTTCCAATAACTCAGGTATTGGATACAATTGCTCCTATTCACTCTGTTGCCTACAATACTATGTGATTATCATGCCGTGCTAGGTCCTCAGGAAAGAATGTTAGTTTATCCAGTCCAATCCCTTTTCACGAAATAAAACTTTGGGCCCAGTGAAACAATAGGGGGTCTGTGATCCACAGCAGTAAGAAAGGTCCACTCACTATTTAGCAGATCCATTGATTTGGCAGTGGGTTTGAAATGCTCTTGCAAGGCCACTGACTTTAAAAACCTTTAAAATCTTTACGGGCATATGATGTTCTGAAATGGACTCAGAGAACTTCCTGCACTTTGTCCACAACAAGCAACTGCCAGCTGGGATCTAAAGAAAGGAGCAGAGCATCCCTATCAGCAAATAGCACCCAAGTGCCCAAGAACAGTATGGGGGGGAAAGGATCTGAGCAATCCCAAATACAGGTCACAGCCTGATGAAACCTTACAGTAAAAGCTCTACAAAACTGACTAGTCTAGTAGACACTGAATGTAGCTCCTAGTTAGCTCTTGTAGTACTAAGGAGCTAGGGTTCAGTCACTCCTTCCTAGGGATTGCACAGAGATGGGGCTGATTCCCATGGCTCATGCAGTCAGTGTAGCCTCCTGTGATTTTGTGGGGGGCTGCAGAAGGGCACTGCTTTCCTCACACCTCATTCTGGCTACTCTCCTTTGGCAGCTATCCACCTGCCCTAGTGTGCAAGAGCTGATCCAGTCCACACAGAGGATGCAACAGAGAACCAAGGAGCCATAGCTGGGCTTCGTCCCATACAGGACTTTGTTATATGCCAGTTACATCCCAGTCCAGTTCGACTCAGTTTTCCCAGACTTTCCCTTAGCCAGCAAGGCACAACTCAGGCCTCTTCCCTCACTTATGAAATGCCTTGAGGCCTTTTAGACAGGGTTCTTTACAAACGGAAAAACTCAGCAGTTAGCCAACACTGAATGTGGCCAAGCCCAGGCTCCACTGTGGCATTTGTGTGGGTACAGCAATTCCAAGTTGCACCCAGGTGGCTGCTACAGAGCTGGAGAGGGCAGGGATTTTCCCTCTCTATCTGTGCCCCCCTTTTCTGTGCAACAAAACGGCCAAACCAAATCCTTTTAGTTTTCAAACAGCTGAAGATGGCCCAGGCACTCCTTTCCACTCATAATAAAAACCACATTTTCTTTTCAGTACAGTAGTTCCCAAGAGCTAAAGTTCAAGTTGGAACATTGAAACTCACACTGCTTAAATCACCAGTGGGACACCTCTGTGCCCAGGCTGGACCTGTTCAGGGTCTGGACAGTACTGGGACTCTGTGCTTCAGAGCTTTTCTCTGCAAGCTTTCCTGTCCCTGCCAGCTGCAGCAGCCAACACTGCCTACAGCAAATGTGTCACATATAGGTAGGTCACTAAATATCATGCCCAAATGCAACAGAGGACCAGATGCCATTAAAAAAGAATAATAAAAAAAAACATGTTGATGTAAGCACTATGCTTCTACTTCCCCAAGTCTGACAAGCCTCCTACACAGCCAGCAGCAAGTAGCTATTTCCCTTGTAATATCATCAAGCTCCAGTAATGTTCACTTGCCTGTTTTTAATCCCCTCTGCAGCCCTTCCTACCATCCCTTGATAAATCACTTCCCCTCTACCATTTCACAACTGTCCAGGTTTTTTCCTCCCTTTCCCCACTGCATCTGGCTTCTAGACCATACTCCACTTCTTTCCATTAACATTTTTGAAGTTTATCTAGGGCTTGACAGACTTTTTTTCCCTTCTTGGTGGTGGAAGGAGGAGGAGGGGGGAACCTGCTGCTCAGCTGGCTTTGGCAAGCCTGGGCAGCTCTAGCTGAACTCCCCAGCCCTCTGCCAAAAACAGCCTAAATAGGAGCACCAGAAACATCTTTTAATGTCATTTGTATTAATATTTTTGGAATTAGGCACACTTGAACTTGCTTTAAAAACATTAAAAATAGAGGGAAAGATTAGCAACCATGTACCACAAAATGTACCACACACAGTACTCTCATAGGGAGGTGGCTACAACATGATAAGGGTCTAAGCCATTTGTATTAAAGGACTATTTTTCCATTACTTAATAAAATTGTTCTTAAAACAAGACTGCTCTTAGTTTTTCAACAGAAGAAAGTATTCCTGTCTTTGCTCATCCTAAGCAACGTACAACAACAGTGTACATGAAAAGAGAGACCCTGTCCCCTCAAGGTATATCCAAAAGGAAAAAAAGGCAGATCAGGATGAAAAAGACCTATGTGCCTTTTCACTCTCCAGCTCCTTTCCTTACTCACCTGTTCTCCCTGCCAGGAAAGCAGGGTGGGTCTCTGGAAGGCCCCTAGCTTGCAACTTTCCCACATCATCAGGCCCTAAAAGCTCCTCAGAATTTCACTCTGTGTGCCTTAACCTTGCTGCTGTAACGATCAGAGATTTCTCTGTACTCACTGAACAACCAGCCTTAATATCTTACAAGATGTGATAAAGGAGCACTAAAGCAGGAGTTTTAAGGAGAGTTAAAGCCAGCCAGATTCCTGGCACCTTCCTTGATTCTCAGCCTTTGGCTTCAGAGGCGTGGTAGAGCCAGCACTATGGGATAGACTCAAAAGATCATCTTTTGAGGAGCACAGTTGGGGGTTTAAGTTGGTTTTCTGGTGTCCAAAGTGAGGACAAACTAGGCCATGAGAGTTTCAGGTATAAAGGAACTGGAGACGCTTCTCATGCTAGAATTGGGGCTGGACAGGGAGGGGGGTTGTTAAGCCTTGGACTGAGGGTGCTGCATAATTCACAGCTTAATGCCACCTTCCCCTTCTTCGTCCCATACACAGAGCAGCACAAAGGCTTCAGACAGTGCTGCAAGGACGTCACATAAGTATGCCAATGAGATAAAATTAATGCTCCCAATCACAGAGGTCTGCCACTGCCTATCCTAAACTTGAGCTTTTATCTTCAATATGATGATCACCTCTATCTTCATGCCTGAACTCCTGTCTGGATACAACCAGCAGGTCTACTTTGGGATGGTCTCCACAGCAACTTGCAACCACAAGTGAAAAGCCTCCTTACAATAGCAAAACATAGGTTATGAAGCATGAAAGGAAGCAAAATAATCTGTAGGAGTAATCTAGATATATATACACACGTTAGAAGGGAAAACAGATAAGAATCTTCCAGGTGAATTAGAGGGCATATGCTTGCAGAAAAATAATGCTTCTTGAGCCTACAATTATTTCATGATTAACATCTGCTTCTGTGGCCAAGGAATGCTGGTTTCTATTTTTCCATAGCCCAACCCTTGTTCCTAACTTCTGGATGGGCTTTTACATTTTAGATGCCTCAGTAAGAGACATCATATTCAGTCCAGTTCTGTTTGCATTTAATAAATTTATCAGGCTGTTACTTGTCCCCTTAAATTTATTGTATCTTGTTTAAAAATTACAAGGTATTAGAAATTGCTAGATTTCTCTTAGACTTTTTTTTTTATCATCTGTCTCTCAGTTGCTATTATCAATATGGATCACAGGACAATTCATACTGTCACAGGCAGAAGAGTATATGCATTTCACAATGATTTAGAAGTCCCCTTAATCTTGAAAGAGAACTATAAAAGTCTTAAATGTTTTGGCCTCATATTGTAATGTCTCCTTTCTGAGGAGAACCTTTCTGAGGTGCTTGCAAGACTGCAATGTTCCTTTGTCTTTCATCAAGAACACCTTTCTCTTAAGGAAAAACAAAAGTTACCATACAATAAGTGTTGTTAGTTGCATGTTGGTTTGGGATAGTATAAAACTTGCTTTTGGCACCTATGGCAAAAGGCAGCCCAGTTCTGGAGATAGTTAAGTATATGCCTCATTTACATGTGTGACATGATAATCTACAGTACTGAAAAGCTTTTCTTTCTAGGAAAACAAGAAGGCTGTACATTCAGGCCTGTCCTCATACTTCATAGGAACTGGGAGACCTTAAACATGACTGAGACAATCTGCACTTCCCTAGAAAGCAATGGGTTTGAGGGTTTTTTTCATTATGTCTGTTATATGCTAAAAGTAACTATCATTTTATATTATTATAGTATTTTAATTGGTTTTATATGCTGTACATTCTTTTTTTTCTGTAAAACAAGGTCTGTGTAAGAAATTTGATAAAGTAATTTTATGTTTTCTATTGCTACTACTTTCACTTGCTGACAAATTAAATTCTGGTCATCTCAGTCGTCCTCTTATTTTAGATCATCATCCCATTTTCCCAGTGTCTTGTCAAGTAAATACATTTGTATGTGTAACTACACCCAGAAACCTACAAATGATCTATATGACTTTCTCTCAGTTTGCAATTTAGAAGAAACTAGTTCTTCTAGAATAAGTTTTTTAGGTTTCATAATCACTTTCCATCTCACTTTTCAAAGCTATAGCATTACCAAACTTCTACTGTCTTCTGCATAGAGAAGATATTTTATTAGCTGACACCGACTTCCTTACTTCAAAGTTATTACAGCCTAAGAGCTTGGCTATAAGTGGGAAATGACAGCTTGGAGAAATGCCCCGTGAATGCATCTGCACCATGGTCTGTACAAGCACTAGTGTATTGAGGCAGGGCACTGACCCTTTTACTCTTCACACACCGTCCAGCCAAACACAGAGCCCTGTGCTTCCCACAGTGCCGAAGGACTGCACGTCTCCCTCTGCTCATTAAGCAGCCAGTGATGGACTGGGTGAACTGACCCACTCCAGAAGGCACTTCAGATCCTGGCAATGCTGTTTCTGAGGCAAACAAATAAAACAAGAATGCAAGCCAAGAATTCCAGGAAGGGCTGAAAGAAAAGTAGGATGTGTCCAAGAGTCAGAGGCATAGGGGCTATCTGCACTAGGCAACCAAAGGGGGCCAGGGCATTGACCCAAGCACTGGCACAGCATCACCACGCTGCTCGACTCTCAGTGCTGTCCTTGGCACAGACTTGTCCCAGGCAACCAGCTCTCTCTCACACAATGCCTGGATGCTCTCAGCAATAACCAGGGACCATTTCCAATACACTGTTTAGATGGCCCACCTTGTTGGGGTGGGAGAGGAAGAAAATTTATGGTCAAAGCAATGACAATCCAGCTGGCCTTGTGGCCAGTGAGCTGTTGCCTGGACCATTTTATTCACTAGTGTTGCTGTAAAGAAGGGGGAAAAAAACTTTCCAAGACAATTTTATGTGGGAAAAGCACAGAAGAGTTCTTTTACTTACAGGGTTTTGGGGTACAGAATACAAAGGAGTATAAAAGAGTATATAAAGTATAAAAACTATAAAAGAGTACAACACGTGTTTATAAGTAACAGATAGAAAAGACCAGTGCTAGGATGAACTCACGGCCTCAGGAATACCATGTGAGCTCTTTTCCAAGC